>CM046033.1:22419859-23089903 GCA_025215565.1 Flaveria ramosissima | reverse complement strand
AATATGAGAAGTGGTGGGTGATAGTGGGCTGCCCTCTCCCTACACATATCACCACCCTTCCCCAACTTTTTCTTCGTTGGCGATTTGGTCCCCGACTTTGGACTTGATTTCTTTTCTTTTCTTCGCCGGATTCAATATAAATTTTCCGGTTTCATTAAAGTTGGTTTACTTTAATTCCGTCAGTGTAATTTGATAATCGATTCTTTTTGAGTGAATACAAGTAGTTTCTTGTTTCTTTACACCTGGTGTACTTGCCTATGATATAGATTATTCTTTGAATCCACAGTTGTCATTTTGATTGATTCGATGGATTTTTAAGGTAGTGGTTTCGAAGTTGGATGTGGAATGTCCTTGATTAGTTTCCGGCACGAGTGTATTGATTTTAGGGCTCATTCGTGTGGTGTCATGTTTGGTTTGGTTTCGATTTGTACAATAGATATTATATTCCATTTATGATTGATTAGTGTGATTCCAATGATGCTTATAATCAGATATGATTAGATTGGTTCACGAGTGTGTTTAGATGGTCTTGAGAATCAAAACTCCATAGCATTAGAGGTTGTTACGAAAAGCAAAAAACATTCCATGCGAGAACTATTATTGTTTAATGTCTTTGTATAACCAGTTCCTTTTCTTTTCTATTTATTCAGTTTACCTTTCGTGAATACTATGATCCCCATCTGTAGTTGCACGATTTTAATTAAAATACAAGTATATCTTATTTACTTACTTATCGTGTTACCTTGATTTGACTTCTTTTTCATCGATCACGCATTCATTCTTTTTTTGTTTAAAGTTGGTTTACTTTCATTCCGTCAGTGTAATTTGATAATCGATTCTTTTCGAGTGAATACAAGTAGTTTCTCGTTTCTTTACACCTGGTGTACTTGCCTAAGATAATAGATTATTCTTTGAATCCACAGTTGTCATTTTGATTGATTCGATGGATTTTTAAGGTAGTGGTGTTCGAAGTTGGATGTGGAATGTCCTTGATTAGTTTCCGGCACGAGTGTATTGATTTTAGGGCTCATTCGTGTGGTTTCATGTTTGTTTAGTTTTGATTTGTACAATAGATATTATATTCCATTTATTATTGATTAGTGTGATTCCAATGATGCTTATAATCAGATATGATTAGATTGGTTCACGAGTGTGTTTAGATGGTCTTGAGAATCAAAACTCCATAGCATTAGAGGTTGTTACGAAAAGCAAAAAACATTCCATGCGAGAACTATTATTGTTTAATGTCTTTGTATAACTTTCTTTTTCTATTATTCAGTTTAGCTTTCGTGAATACTATGATACCCTCATCTGTAGTTGCACGATTTTAATTAAAATACAAGTATATCTTATTTACTTCGTGTTACCTTGATTTGACTTCTTTTTCATCGATCACGCATTCCGTTTCTTGTTTAAAAGTTGGTTTACTTTCATTCCGTCAGTGTAATTTGATAATCGATTCTTTTCGAGTGAATACAAGTAGTTTCTCGTTTCTTTACACCTGGTGTACTTGCCTATGATAATAGATTATTCTTTGAATCCACAGTTGTCATTTTGATTGATTCGATGGATTTTTAAGGTAGTGGTGTTCGAAGTTGGATGTGGAATGTCCTTGATTAGTTTCCGCACGAGTGTATTGATTTTAGGGCTCATTCGTGTGGTTTCATGTTTGGGTTTAGTTTGATTTGTACAATAGATATTATATTCCATTTATGATTGATTAGTGTGATTCCAATGATGCTTATAATCAGATATGATTAGATTGGTTCACGAGTGTGTTTAGATGGTCTTGAGAATCAAAACTCCATAGCATTAGAGGTTGTTACGAAAAGCAAAAAACATTCCATGCGAGAACTATTATTGTTTAATGTCTTTGAATAACTACTTCCTTTTCTAATTTATTCAGTTTAGCTTTCGTGAATACTATGATACCTCAATCTGTAGTTGCACGATTTTAATTAAAATACAAGTATCTTATTTACTTATCGTGTTACTTTGATTTGACTTCTTTTTCATCGATCACGCATTCCGTTTCTTGTTTAAAGTTGGTTTACTTTCATTCCGTCAGTGTAATTTGATAATCGATTCTTTTCGAGTGAATACAAGTAGTTTCTCGTTTCTTTACACCTGGTGTACTTGCCTATGATAATAGATTATTCTTTGAATCCACAGTTGTCATTTTGATTGATTCGATGGATTTTTAAGGTAGTGGTGTTCGAAGTTGGATGTGGAATGTCCTTGATTAGTTTCTGGCACGAGTGTATTGATTTTAGGGCTCATTCGTGTGGTTTCATGTTTGGGTTTAGTTTTGATTTGTACAATAGATATTATATTCCATTTATGATTGATTAGTGTGATTCCAATGATGCTTATAATCAGATATGATTAGATTGGTTCACGAGTGTGTTTAGATGGTCTTGAAAATCAAAACTCCATAGCATTAGAGGTTGTTACGAAAAGCAAAAAACATTCCATGCGAGAACTATTATTGTTTAATGTCTTTGTATAACTAGTTCCTTTTCTATTTATTCAGTTTAGCTTTCGTGAATACTATGATACCCCAATCTGTAGTTGCACGATTTTAATTAAAATACAAGTATATCTTATTTACTTATCGTGTTACCTTTGATTTGACTTCTTTTTCATCGATCACGCATTCCGTTTCTTGTTTAAAATTGGTTTACTTTCATTCCGTCAGTGTAATTTGATAATCGATTCTTTTCGAGTGAATACAAGTAGTTTCTCGTTTCTTTACACCTGGTGTACTTGCCTATGATAATAGATTATTCTTTGAATCCACAGTTGTCATTTTGATTGATTCGATGGATTTTTAAGGTAGTGGTGTTCGAAGTTGGATGTGGAATGTCCTTGATTAGTTTCCGGCACGAGTGTATTGATTTTAGGGCTCATTCGTGTGGTTTCATGTTTGGGTTTAGTTTGATTTGTACAATAGATATTATATTCCATTTATGATTGATTAGTGTGATTCCAATGATGCTTATAATCAGATATGATTAGATTGGTTCACGAGTGTGTTTAGATGGTCTTGAGAATCAAAACTCCATAGCATTAGAGGTTGTTACGAAAAGCAAAAAACATTCCATGCGAGAACTATTATTGTTTAATGTCTTTGTATAACTAGTTCCTTTTCTTTTATTCAGTTTAGCTTTCGTGAATACTATGATACCCCAATCTGTAGTTGCACGATTTTAATTAAAATACAAGTATATCTTATTTACTTATCGTGTTACCTTGATTTGACTTCTTTTTCATCGATCACGCATTCCGTTTCTTGTTTAAAGTTGGTTTACTTTCTTATTCATCCGTGTGTAATTTGATAATCGATTCTTTTCGAGTGAATACAAGTAGTTTCTCGTTTCTTTACACCTGGTGTACTTGCCTATGATAATAGATTATTCTTTGAATCCACAGTTGTCATTTTGATTGATTCGATGGATTTTTAAGGTAGTGGTGTTCGAAGTTGGATGTGGAATGTCCTTGATTAGTTTCCGGCACGAGTGTATTGATTTTAGGGCTCATTCGTGTGGTTTCATGTTTGGGTTTAGTTTGATTTGTACAATAGATATTATATTCCATTTATTATTGATTAGTGTGATTCCAATGATGCTTATAATCAGATATGATTAGATTGGTTCACGAGTGTGTTTAGATGGTCTTGAGAATCAAAACTCCATAGCATTAGAGGTTGTTACGAAAAGCAAAAAACATTCCATGCGAGAACTATTATTGTTTAATGTCTTTGTATAACTAGTTCCTTTTCTATTTATTCAGTTTAGCTTTCGTGAATACTATGATACCCCAATCTGTAGTTGCACGATTTTAATTAAAATACAAGTATATCTTATTTACTTATCGTGTTACCTTGATTTGACTTCTTTTTCATCGATCACGCATTCCGTTTCTTGTTTAAAGTTGGTTTACTTTCATTCCGTCAGTGTAATTTGATAATCGATTCTTTTCGAGTGAATACAAGTAGTTTCTCGCTTCTTTACACCTGGTGTACTTGCCTATGATAATAGATTATTCTTGAATCCACAGTTGTCATTTTGATTGATTCGATGGATTTTTAAGGTAGTGGTGTTCGAAGTTGGTTGTGGAATGTCCTTGATTAGTTTCCGGCATGAGTATATTGATTTTAGGGCTCATTCGTGTGGTTCATGTTTGGGGTTAGTTTCGATTTGTACAATAGATATTATATTCCATTTATGATTGATTAGTGTGATTCCAATGATGCTTATAATCAGATATGATTAGATTGGTTCACGAGTGTGTTTAGATGGTCTTGAGAATCAAAACTCCATAGCATTAGAGGTTGTTACGAAAAGCAAAAACATTCCATGCGAGAACTATTATTGTTTAATGTCTTTGTATAACCAGTTCCTTTTCTATTTATTCAGTTTACTTTCGTGAATACTATGATACCCCAATCTGTAGTTGCACGATTTTAATTAAATACAAGTATATCTTATTTACTTATCGTGTTACCTTGATTTGACTTCTTTTCATCGATCACGCATTCCGTTTCTTGTTTAAAGTTGGTTTACTTTCATTCCGTCAGTGTAATTTGATAATCGATTCTTTTCGAGTGAATACGAGTAGTTTCTCGTTTCTTTACACCTGGTGTACTTGCCTAAGATAATAGATTATTCTTTGAATCCACAGTTGTCATTATTGATTGATTCGATGGATTTTTAAGGTAGTGGTGTTCGAAGTTGGATGTGGAATGTCCTTGATTAGTTTCCGGCACGAGTGTATTGATTTTAGGGCTCATTCGTGTGGTTTCATGTTTAGGTTTAGTTTTGATTTGTACAATAGATATTATATTCCATTTATTATTGATTAGTGTGATTCCAATG
This sequence comes from Flaveria ramosissima, assembly GCA_025215565.1. NCBI lineage: Eukaryota > Viridiplantae > Streptophyta > Magnoliopsida > Asterales > Asteraceae > Flaveria > Flaveria ramosissima. Next base: position 23,085,026 of record CM046033.1, on the reverse strand, counting down.
ATGCTTATAATCAGATATGATTAGATTGGTTCACGAGTGTGTTTAGATGGTCTTGAGAATCAAAACTCCATAGCATTAGAGGTTGTTACGAAAAGCAAAAAACATTCCATGCGAGAACTATTATTGTTTAATGTCTTTGTATAACTAGTTCCTTTTCTATTTATTCAGTTTAGCTTTCGTGAATACTATGATACCCCAATCTGTAGTTGCACGATTTTAATTAAAATACAAGTATATCTTATTTACTTATCGTGTTACCTTGATTTGACTTCTTTTTCATCGATCACGCATTCCGTTTCTTGTTTAAAGTTGGTTTACTTTCATTCCGTCAGTGTAATTTGATAATCGATTCTTTTTGAGTGAATACAAGTAGTTTCTCGTTTCTTTACACCTGGTGTACTTGCCTATGATAATTAATTATTTGAATCCACAGTTGTCATTTTGATTGATTCGATGGATTTTTAAGGTAGTGGTGTTCGAAGTTGGATGTGGAATGTCCTTGATTAGTTTCCGGCACGAGTGTATTGATTTTAGGGCTCATTCGTGTGGTTTCATGTTTGGGTTTAGGTTTGATTTGTACAATATATATTATATTCCATTTATGATTGATTAGTGTGATTCCAATGATGCTTATAATCAGATATGATTAGATTGGTTCACGAGTGTGTTTAGATGGTCTTGAGAATCAAAACTCCATAGCATTAGAGGTTGTTACGAAAAGCAAAAAACATTCCATGCGAGAACTATTATTGTTTAATGTCTTTGTATAACCAGTTCCTTTTCTATTTATTCAGTTTAGCTTCGTGTATACTATGATACCCCAATCTGTAGTTGCACGATTTTAATTAAAATACAAGTATATCTTATTTACTTATCGTGTTACCTTGATTTGACTTCTTTTTCATCGATCACGCATTCCGTTTCTTGTTTAAAGTTGGTTTACTTTCATTCCGTCAGTGTAATTTGATAATCGATTCTTTTCGAGTGAATACAAGTAGTTTCTCGTTTCTTTACACCTGGTGTACTTGCCTAAGATAATAGATTATTCTTTGAATCCACAGTTGTCATTTTGATTGATTCGATGGATTTTTAAGGTAGTGGTGTTCGAAGTTGGTTGTGGAATGTCCTTGATTAGTTTCCGGCACGAGTGTATTGATTTTAGGGCTCATTCGTGTGGTTTCATGTTTGGTTTAGTTTTGATTTGTACAATAGATATTATATTCCATTTATTATTGATTAGTGTGATTCCAATGATGCTTATAATCAGATATGATTAGATTGGTTCACGAGTGTGTTTAGATGGTCTTGAGAATCAAAACTCCATAGCATTAGAGGTTGTTACGAAAAGCAAAAAACATTCCATGCGAGAACTATTATTGTTTAATGTCTTTGTATAACTAGTTCCTTTTCTATTTATTCAGTTTAGCTTTCGTGAATACTATGATACCCCAATCTGTAGTTGCACGATTTTAATTAAAATACAAGTATATCTTATTTACTTATCGTGTTACCTTGATTTGACTTCTTTTTCATCGATCACGCATTCCGTTTCTTGTTTAAATTGGTTTACTTTCATTCCGTCAGTGTAATTTGATAATCGATTCTTTTCGAGTGAATACAAGTAGTTTCTCGTTTCTTTACACCTGGTGTACTTGCCTATGATAATAGATTATTCTTTGAATCCACAGTTGTCATTTTGATTGATTCGATGGATTTTTAAGGTAGTGGTGTTCGAAGTTGGTTGTGGAATGTCCTTGATTAGTTTCCGGCACGAGTGTATTGATTTTAGGGCTCATTCGTGTGGTTTCATGTTTGGGTTTAGTTTTGATTTGTACAATAGATATTATATTCCATTTATGATTGATTAGTGTGATTCCAATGATGCTTATAATCAGATATGATTAGATTGGTTCACGAGTGTGTTTAGATGGTCTTGAGAATCAAAACTCCATAGCATTAGAGGTTGTTACGAAAAGCAAAAACATTCCATGCGAGAACTATTATTGTTTAATGTCTTTGAATAACTACTTCCTTTTCAATTTATTCAGTTTAGCTTTCGTGAATACTATGATACCTCAATCTGTAGTTGCACGGATTTAATTAAAATACAAGTATATCTTATTTACTTATCGTGTTACTTTGATTTGACTTCTTTTTCATCGATCACGCATTCCGTTTCTTGTTTAAAGTTGGTTTACTTCATTCCGTTAGTGTAATTTGATAATCGATTATTTTCGAGTGAATACGAGTAGTTTCTCGTTTCTTTACACCTGGTTTGCTTGCCTATGATAATAGATTATTCTTTGAATCCACAGTTGTCATTTTGATTGATTCGATGGATTTTTAAGGTAGTGGTGTTCGAAGTTGGATGTGGAATGTCCTTGATTAGTTTTCTGGCACGAGTGTATTGATTTTAGGGCTCATTCGTGTGGTTTCATGTTTTGGTTTAGTTTTGATTTGTACAATAGATATTATATTCCATTTATGATTGATTAGTGTGATTCCAATGATGCTTATAATCAGATATGATTAGATTGGTTCACGAGTGTGTTTAGATGGTCTTGAGAATCAAAACTCCATAGCATTAGAGGTTGTTACGAAAAGCAAAAAACATTCCATGCGAGAACTATTATTGTTTAATGTCTTTGTATAACTAGTTCCTTTTCTATTTATTCAGTTTAGCTTTCGTGAATACTATGATACCTCAATCTGTAGTTGCACGATTTTAATTAAAATACAAGTATATCTTATTTACTTATCGTGTTACTTTGATTTGACTTCTTTTTCATCGATCACGCATTCCGTTTCTTGTTTAAAATTGGTTTACTTTCATTCCGTCAGTGTAATTTGATAATCATTCTTTTCGAGTGAATACAAGTAGTTTCTCGTTTCTTTACACCTGGTGTACTTGCCTATGATAATAGATTATTCTTTGAATCCACAGTTGTCATTTTGATTGATTCGATGGATTTTTAAGGTAGTGGTGTTCGAAGTTGGATGTGGAATGTCCTTGATTAGTTTCCGGCACGAGTGTATTGATTTTAGGGCTCATTCGTGTGGTTTCATGTTTGGGTTTAGTTTTGATTTGTACAATAGATATTATATTCCATTTATGATTGATTAGTGTGATTCCAATGATGCTTATAATCAGATATGATTAGATTGGTTCACGAGTGTGTTTAGATGGTCTTGAGAATCAAAACTCCATAGCATTAGAGGTTGTTACGAAAAGCAAAAAACATTCCATGCGAGAACTATTATTGTTTAATGTCTTTGTATAACTAGTTCCTTTTCTATTTATTCAGTTTAGCTTTCGTGAATACTATGATACCCAATCTGTAGTTATTTACTTATCGTTTTACCTTTGATTTGGACTTCTTTTTCAATCGATCACCGCATTCCATTTCTTGTTTAAAGTGTTGGTTTACTTTCATTAGTACTTTGATTAATCGATTCTTTTCGAGTTGAATACAAGTAGTTTCTCGTTTTCTTACACCTGGTGTACTTGCCTATGATAATAGATTATTCTTTGAATCCACAGTTGGTCATTTTGATTGATTCGATGGATTTTTAAGGTAGTGGTGTTCGAAGTTGGATGTGGAATGTCCTTGATTAGTTTCTGGCACGAGTGTATTGATTTTAGGGCTCATTCGTGGTGTTTCATGTTTGGGTTTAGTTTTGATTTGTACAATGGATATTATATTCCATTTATGATTGATTAGTGTGATTCCAATGATGCTTATAATCAGATATGATTAGATTGTTCACGAGTATGAGATGGTCTTGAAAATCAAAACTCCATAGCATTAGAGGTTGTTACGAAAAGCAAAAAACATTCCATGCGAGAACTATTATTGTTTAATGTCTTTGTATAACTAGTTCCTTTTCTATATATTCAGTTTAGCTTTCGTGAATACTATGATACCTCAATCTGTAGTTGCACGATTTTAATTAAATATACAAGTTATATCTGTATTTTTCTTATCGTGTTTTTCTTTTTTACTTATCGTGTTACTTTGATTTGGCTTCTTTTTCATCGATCACGCATTCCGTTTCTTGTTTAAAATTGGTTTACTTTCATTCCATCATGTAATTTGATAATCATTCTATTTGAGTGAATACTAGTAGTTTCTCGTTTCTTTACAACTGGTGTACTTGCCTATGATAATAGATTATTCGTTGAATCCACAGTTGTCATTTTGATTGATTTGATGGATTTTTAAGGTATTGGTGTTCGAAGTTGGATGTGGAATGTCCTTGATTAGTTTCCGGCACGAGTGTATTGATTTTAGGGCTCATTCGTGTGGTTCCATGTTTGGGTTTAGTTTGATTTGTACAATAGATATTATATTCCATTTATGATTGATTAGTGTGATTCCAATGATGCTTATAATCAGATATGATTAGATTGGTTCACGAGTGTGTTTAGATGGTCTTGAGAATCAAAACTCCATAGCATTAGAGGTTGTTACGAAAAGCAAAAAACATTCCATGCGAGAACTATTATTGTTTAATGTCTTTGAATAACTACTTCCTTTTCAATTTATTCAGTTTAGCTTTCGTGAATACTATGATACCTCAATCTGTAGTTGCACGATTTTAATTAAAATACAGTATATCTTATTTACTTATCGTGTTACTTTGATTTGACTTCTTTTTCATCGATCACGCATTCCGTTTCTTGTTTAAAGTTGGTTTACTTTCATTCCGTCAGTGTAATTTGATTATCGATTCTTTTCGAGTGAATACAAGTAGTTTCTCGTTTCTTTACACCTGGTGTACTTGCCTAAGATAATAGATTATTCTTTGAATCCACAGTTGTCATTTTGATTGATTCGATGGATTTTTAAGGTAGTGGTGTTCGAAGTTGGATGTGGAATGTCCTTGATTAGTTTCCGGCACGAGTGTATTGATTTTAGGGCTCATTCGTGTGGTTTCATGTTTGGGTTTAGTTTTGATTTGTACAATGATATTATATTCCATTTATGATTGATTAGTGTGATTCCAATGATGCTTATAATCAGATATGATTAGATTGGTTCACGAGTGTGTTTAGATGGTCTTGAGAATCAAAACTCCATAGCATTAGAGGTTGTTACGAAAAGCAAAAAACATTCCATGCGAGAACTATTATTGTTTAATGTCTTTGTATAACTAGTTCCTTTTCTATTTATTCAGTTTAGCTTTCGTGAATACTATGATACCTCAATCTGTAGTTGCACGATTTTAATTAAAATACAAGTATATCTTATTTACTTATCGTGTTACTTTGATTTGACTTCTTTTTCATCGATCACGCATTCCGTTTCTTGTTTAAATTGGTTTACTTTCATTCCGTCAGTGTAATTTGATAATCAATTCTTTTCGAGTGAATACAAGTAGTTTCTCGTTTCTTTACACCTGGTGTACTTGCCTATGATAATAGATTATTCTTTGAATCCACAGTTGTCATTTTGATTGATTTGATGGATTTTTAAGGTAGTGGTGTTCGAAGTTGGATGTGGAATGTCCTTGATTAGTTTCCGGCACGAGTGTATTGATTTTAGGGCTCATTCGTGTGGTTTCATGTTTGGGTTTAGTTTTGATTTGTACAATAGATATTATATTCCATTTATGATTGATTAGTGTGATTCCAATGATGCTTATAATCAGATATGATTAGATTGGTTCACGAGTGTGTTTAGATGGTCTTGAGAATCAAAACTCCATAGCATTAGAGGTTGTTACGAAAAGCAAAAAGCATTCCATGCGAGAACTATTATTGTTTAATGTCTTTGAATAACTACTTCCTTTTCAATTTATTCAGTTTAGCTTTCGTGAATACTATGATACCTCAATCTGTAGTTGCACGATTTTAATTAAAATACAAGTATATCTTATTTACTTATCGTGTTACTTTGATTTGACTTCTTTTTCATCGATCACGCATTCCGTTTCTTGTTTAAAGGTGGTTTACTTTCATTCCGTCAGTGTAATTTGATTATCATTCTTTTCGAGTGAATACAAGTAGTTTCTCGTTTCTTTACACCTGGTGTACTTGCCTATGATAATAGATTATTCTTGAATCCACAGTTGGTATTTTGATTGATTCGATGGATTTTTAAGGTAGTGGTGTTCGAAGTTGGATGTGGAATGTCCTTGATTAGTTTTTGGCACGAGTGTATTGATTTTAGGGCTCATTCGTGTGGTTTCATTGTTTGGGTTTAGTTTTGATTTGTACAATGGATATTATATTCCATTTATGATTGATTAGTGTGATTCCAATGATGCTTATAATCAGATATGATTAGATTGGTTCACGAGTGTGTTTAGATGGTCTTGAAATCAAAACTCCATAGCATTAGAGGTTGTTACGAAAAGCAAAAAACATTCCATGCGAGAACTATTATTGTTTAATGTCTTTGTATAACTAGTTCCTTTTCTATTTATTCAGTTTAGCTTTCGTGAATACTATGATACCTCAATCTGTAGTTGCACGATTTTAATTAAAATACAAGTATATCTTATTTACTTATCGTGTTACTTTGATTTGACTTCTTTTTCATCGATCACGCATTCCGTTTCTTGTTTAAATTGGTTTACTTTCATTCCGTCAGTGTAATTTGATAATCGATTCTTTTCGAGTGAATACAAGTAGTTTCTCGTTTCTTTACACCTGGTGTACTTGCCTATGATAATAGATTATTCTTTGAATCCACAGTTGTCATTTTGATTGATTTGATGGATTTTTAAGGTAGTGGTGTTCGAAGTTGGATGTGGAATGTCCTTGATTAGTTTCCGGCACGAGTGTATTGATTTTAGGGCTCATTCGTGTGGTTTCATGTTTGGGTTTAGTTTTGATTTGTACAATAGATATTATATTCCATTTATGATTGATTAGTGTGATTCCAATGATGCTTATAATCAGATATGATTAGATTGGTTCACGAGTGTGTTTAGATGGTCTTGAGAATCAAAACTCATAGCATTAGAGGTTGTTACGAAAAGCAAAAAACATTCCATGCGAGAACTATTATTGTTTAATGTCTTTGATAACTACTTCCTTTTCAATTTATTCAGTTTAGCTTTCGTGAATACTATGATACCTCAATCTGTAGTTGCACGATTTTAATTAAAATACAAGTATATCTTATTTACTTATCGTGTTACTTTGATTTGACTTCTTTTTCATCGATCACGCATTCCGTTTCTTGTTTAAAGTTGGTTTACTTTCATTCCGTCAGTGTAATTTGATTATCGATTCTTTTCGAGTGAATACAAGTAGTTTCTCGTTTCTTTACACCTGGTGTACTTGCCTATGATAATAGATTATTCTTTGAATCCACAGTTGTCATTTTGATTGATTCGATGGATTTTTAAGGTAGTGGTGTTCGAAGTTGGATGTGGAATGTCCTTGATTAGTTTCGGCACGAGTGTATTGATTTTAGGGCTCATTCGTGTGGTTTCATGTTTGGGTTTAGTTTTGATTTGTACAATAGATATTATATTCCATTTATGATTGATTAGTGTGATTCCAATGATGCTTATAATCAGATATGATTAGATTGGTTCACGAGTGTGTTTAGATGGTCTTGAAATCAAAACTCCATAGCATTAGAGGTTGTTACGAAAAGCAAAAAACATTCCATGCGAGAACTATTATTGTTTAATGTCTTTGTATAACTAGTTCCTTTTCTATTTATTCAGTTTAGCTTTCGTGAATACTATGATACCTCAATCTGTAGTTGCACGATTTTAATTAAAATACAAGTATATCTTATTTACTTATCGTGTTACTTGATTTGACTTCTTTTTCATCGATCACGCATTCCGTTTCTTGTTTAAAGTTGGTTTACTTTCATTCCGTCAGTGTAATTTGATTATCGATTCTTTTCGAGTGAATACAAGTAGTTTCTCGTTTCTTTACACCTGGTGTACTTGCCTATGATAATAGATTATTCTTTGAATCCACAGTTGTCATTTTGATTGATTCGATGGATTTTTAAGGTAGTGGTGTTCGAAGTTGGATGTGGAATGTCCTTGATTAGTTTCCGGCACGAGTGTATTGATTTTAGGGCTCATTCGTGTGGTTTCATGTTTGGGTTTAGTTTTGATTTGTACAATAGATATTATATTCCATTTATGATTGATTAGTGTGATTCCAATGATGCTTATAATCAGATATGATTAGATTGGTTCACGAGTGTGTTTAGATGGTCTTGAGAATCAAAACTCCATAGCATTAGAGGTTGTTACGAAAAGCAAAAAACATTCCATGCGAGAACTATTATTGTTTAATGTCTTTGATAACTAGTTCCTTTTCTATTTATTCAGTTTAGCTTTCGTGAATACTATGATACCCCAATCTGTAGTTGCACGATTTAATTAAAATACAAGTATATCTTATTTACTTATCGTGTTACCTTGATTTGACTTCTTTTTCATCGATCACGCATTCCGTTTCTTGTTTAAAGTTGGTTTACTTTCATTCCGTCAGTGTAATTTGATAATCGATTCTTTTCGAGTGAATACGAGTAGTTTCTCGTTTCTTTACACCTGGTGTACTTGCCTAGATAATAGATTATTCTTTGAATCCACAGTTGTCATTTTGATTGATTCGATGGATTTTTAAGGTAGTGGTGTTCGAAGTTGGATGTGGAATGTCCTTGATTAGTTTTTGGCACGAGTGTATTGATTTTAGGGCTCATTCATGTTGTGGTTTCATGTTTGGGTTTAGTTTTGATTTGTACATAGATATTATATTCCATTTATGATTGATTAGTGTGATTCCAATGATGCTTATAATCAGATATGATTAGATTGGTTCACGAGTGTGTTTAGATGGTCTTGAGAATCAAAACTCCATAGCATTAGAGGTTGTTACGAAAAGCAAAAAACATTCCATGCGAGAACTATTATTGTTTAATGTCTTTGTATAACTAGTCCTTTTCTATTTATTCAGTTTAGCTTTCGTGAATACTATGATACCTCAATCTGTAGTTGCACAATTTTAATTAAAATACAAGTATATCTTATTTACTTATCGTGTTACCTTGATTTGACTTCTTTTTCATCGATCACGCATTCCGTTTCTTGTTTAAAGTTGGTTTACTTTCATTCCGTCAGTGTAATTTGATAATCGATTCTTTTCGAGTGAATACAAGTAGTTTCTCGTTTCTTTACACCTGGTGTACTTGCCTATGATAATAGATTATTCTTTGAATCCACAGTTGTCATTTTGATTGATTCGATGGATTTTTAAGGTAGTGGTGTTCGAAGTTGGATGTGGAATGTCCTTGATTAGTTTTTGGCACGAGTGTATTGATTTTAGGGCTCATTCGTGTGGTTTCATGTTTGGGTTTAGTTTTGATTTGTACAATAGATATTATATTCCATTTATGATTGATTAGTGTGATTCCAATGATGCTTATAATCAGATATGATTAGATTGGTTCACGAGTGTGTTTAGATGGTCTTGAAATCAAAACTCATAGCATTAGAGGTTGTTACGAAAAGCAAAAACATTCCATGCGAGAACTATTATTGTTTAATGTCTTTGTATAACTAGTTCCTTTTCTATTTATTCAGTTTAGCTTTCGTGAATACTATGATACCTCAATCTGTAGTTGCACGATTTTAATTAAAATACAAGTATATCTTATTTACTTATCGTGTTACTTTGATTTGACTTCTTTTTCATCGATCACGCATTCCGTTTCTTGTTTAAAGTTGGTTTACTTTCATTCCGTCAGTGTAATTTGATTATCGATTCTTTTCGAGTGAATACAAGTAGTTTCTCGTTTCTTTACACCTGGTGTACTTGTCTAAGATAATAGATTATTCTTTGAATCCACAGTTGGTATTTTGATTGATTCGATGGATTTTTAAGGTAGTGGTGTTCGAAGTTGGATGTGGAATGTCCTTGATTAGTTTTGGCACGAGTGTATTGATTTTAGGGCTCATTCGTGTGGTTTCATGTTTGGGTTTAGTTTTGATTTGTACAATGGATATTATATTCCATTTATGATTGATTAGTGTGATTCCAATGATGCTTATAATCAGATATGATTAGATTGGTTCACGAGTATGTTTAGATGGTCTTGAAAATCAAAACTTCATAGCATTAGAGGTTGTTACGAAAAGCAAAAAACATTCCATGCGAGAACTATTATTGTTTAATGTCTTTGTATAACTAGTTCCTTTTCTATTTATTCAGTTTAGCTTTCGTGAATACTATGATACCTCAATCTGTAGTTGCACGATTTTAATTAAAATATAAGTATATCTTATTTACTTATCGTGTTACTTTGATTTGACTTCTTTTTCATCGATCACGCATTCCGTTTCTTGTTTAAAATTGGTTTACTTTCATTCCATCAGTGTAATTTGATAATCAATTCTATTCGAGTGAATACTAGTAGTTTCTCGTTTCTTTACAGCTGGTGTACTTGCCTATGATAATAGATTATTCTTTGAATCCACAGTTGTCATTTTGATTGATTTGATGGATTTTTAAGGTACTGGTGTTCGAAGTTGGATGTGGAATGTCCTTGATTAGTTTCCGGCACGAGTGTATTGATTTTAGGGCTCATTCGTGTGGTTTCATGTTTGGGTTTAGTATTGATTTGTACAATAGATATTATATTCCATTTATGATTGATTAGTGTGATTCCAATGATGCTTATAATCAGATATGATTAGATTGGTTCACGAGTGTGTTTAGATGGTCTTGAGAATCAAAACTCCATAGCATTAGAGGTTGTTACGAAAAGCAAAAAACATTCCATGCGAGAACTATTATTGTTTAATGTCTTTGAATAACTACTTCCTTTTCAATTTATTCAGTTTTGCTTTCGTGAATACTATGATACCTCAATCTGTAGTTGCACGATTTTAATTAAAATACAAGTATATTATTTACTTATCGTGTTACTTTGATTTGACTTCTTTTTCATCGATCACGCATTCCGTTCCTTGTTTAAAGTTGGTTTACTTTCATTAGTAATTTGATTATGGATTCTTTTCGAGTGAATACAAGTAGTTTCTCATTTCTTTACACCTGGTATACTTGCCTATGATAATAGATTATTCTTTGAATCCACAGTTGTATTTTGATTGATTCGATGGATTTTTAAGGTAGTGGTGTTCGAAGTTGGATGTGGAATGTCCTTGATTAGTTTCTGGCACGAGTGTATTGATTTTAGGGCTCATTCGTGTGGTTTCATGTTTGGGTTTAGTTTTGATTTGTACAATGGATATTATATTCCATTTATGATTGATTAGTGTGATTCCAATGATGCTTATAATCAGATATGATTAGATTGGTTCACGAGTATGTAGATGGTCTTGAAAATCAAAACTTCATAGCATTAGAGGTTGTTACGAAAAGCAAAAAACATTCCATGCGAGAACTATTATTGTTTAATGTCTTTGTATAACTAGTTCCTTTTCTATATATTCAGTTTAGCTTTCGTGAATACTATGATACCTCAATCTGTAGTTGCACGATTTTAATTAAATATAAGTATATCTTATTTACTTATCGTGTTACTTTGATTTGGCTTCTTTTTCATCGATCACGCATTCCGTTTCTTGTTTAAAATTGGTTTACTTTCATTCCATCATTGATAATCAATTCTATTCGAGTGAATACTAGTAGTTTCTCGTTTCTTTACAGCTGGTGTACTTGCCTATGATAATAGATTATTCGTTGAATCCACAGTTGTCATTTTGATTGATTTGATGGATTTTTAAGGTACAGTGGTGTTCGAAGTTGGATGTGGAATGTCCTTGATTAGTTTCCGGCACGAGTGTATTGATTTTAGGGCTCATTCGTGTGGTTTCATGTTTTTGTTTAGTATTGATTTGTACAATAGATATTATATTCCATTTATGATTGATTAGTGTGATTCCAATGATGCTTATAATCAGATATGATTATATTGGTTCACGAGTGTGTTTAGATGGTCTTGAGAATCAAAACTCCATAGCATTAGAGGTTGTTACGAAAAGCAAAAAACATTCCATGCGAGAACTATTATTGTTTAATGTCTTTGAATAACTACTTCCTTTTCAATTTATTCAGTTTAGCTTTCGTGAATACTATGATACCTCAATCTGTAGTTGCACGATTTTAATTAAAATACAAGTATATCTTATTTACTTATCGTGTTACTTTGATTTGACTTCTTTTTCATCGATCACGCATTCCGTTTCTTGTTTAAAGTTGGTTTACTTTCATTCGTCAGTGTAATTTGATTATCGATTCTTTTCGAGTGAATACAAGTAGTTTCTCGTTTCTTTACACCTGGTGTACTTGCCTATGATAATAGATTATTCTTTGAATCCATAGTTGGTATTTTGATTGATTCGATGGATTTTTAAGGTAGTGGTGTTCGAAGTTGGATGTGGAATGTCCTTGATTAGTTTCTGGCACGAGTGTATTGATTTTAGGGCTCATTCGTGTGGTTTCATGTTTTGGGTTTAGTTTTTATTTGTACAATGGATATTATATTCCATTTATGATTGATTAGTGTGATTCCAATGATGCTTATAATCAGATATGATTAGATTGGTTCACGAGTATGTTTAGATGGTCTTGAAAATCAAAACTTCATAGCATTAGAGGTTGTTACGAAAAACAAAAAACATTCCATGCGAGAACTATTATTGTTTAATGTCTTTGTATAACTAGTTCCTTTTCTATTTATTCAGTTTAGCTTTCGTGAATACTATGATACCTCAATCTGTAGTTGCACGATTTTAATTAAAATGTAAGTATATCTTATTTACTTATCGTGTTACTTTGATTTGGCTTCTTTTTCATCGATTTCCGTTTCTTGTTTAAAATTGGTTTACTTTCATTCCATCAGTGTAATTTGATAATCAATTCTATTCGAGTGAATACTAGTAGTTTCTCGTTTCTTTACAGCTGGTGTACTTGCCTATGATAATAGATTATTCGTTGAATCCACAGTTGTCATTTTGATTGATTTGATGGATTTTTAAGGTACTGGTGTTCGAAGTTGGATGTGGAATGTCCTTGATTAGTTTCCGGCACGAGTGTATTGATTTTAGGGCTCATTACTGTGGTTTCATGTTTGGGTTTAGTATTGATTTGTACAATAGATATTATATTCCATTTATGATTGATTAGTGTGATTCCAATGATGCTTATAATCAGATATGATTAGATTGGTTCACGAGTGTGTTTAGATGGTCTTGAGAATCAAAACTCCATAGCATTAGAGGTTGTTACGAAAAGCAAAAAACATTCCATGCGAGAACTATTATTGTTTAATGTCTTTGAATAACTACTTCCTTTTCAATTTATTCAGTTTTGCTTTCGTGAATACTATGATACCTCAATCTGTAGTTGCACGATTTTAATTAAAATACAAGTATACTTATTTACTTATCGTGTTACTTTGATTTGACTTCTTTTTCATCGATCACGCATTCCGTTTCTTGTTTAAAGTTGGTTTACTTTCATTAATAATTTGATTATGGATTCTTTTCGAGTGAATACAAGTAGTTTCTCATTTCTTTACACCTGGTGTACTTGCCTATGATAATAGATTATTCTTTGAATCCACAGTTGGTATTTTGATTGATTCGATGGATTTTTAAGGTAGTGGTGTTCGAAGTTGGATGTGGAATGTCCTTGATTAGTTTCTGGCACGAGTGTATTGATTTTAGGGCTCATTCGTGTGGTTTCATGTTTGGGTTTAGTTTTGATTTGTACAATGGATATTATATTCCATTTATGATTGATTAGTGTGATTCCAATGATGCTTATAATCAGATATGATTAGATTGGTTCACGAGTATGTAGATGGTCTTGAAAATCAAAACTTCATAGCATTAGAGGTTGTTACGAAAAGCAAAAACATTCCATGCGAGAACTATTATTGTTTAATGTCTTTGTATAACTAGTTCCTTTTCTATATATTCAGTTTAGCTTTCGTGAATACTATGATACCTCAATCTGTAGTTGCACGATTTTAATTAAAATATAAGTATATCTTATTTACTTATCGTGTTACTTTGATTTGGCTTCTTTTTCATCGATCACGCATTCCGTTTCTTGTTTAAAATTGGTTTACTTTCATTCCATCAATGTAATTTGATAATCAATTCTATTCGAGTGAATACTAGTAGTTTCTCGTTTCTTTACAGCTGGTGTACTTGACTATGATAATAGATTATTCGTTGAATCCACAGTTGTCATTTTGATTGATTTGATGGATTTTTAAGGTACAGGTGTTCGAAGTTGGATGTGGAATGTCCTTGATTAGTTTCCGGCACGAGTGTATTGATTTTAGGGCTCATTCGTGTGGTTTCATGTTTGGGTTTAGTATTGATTTGTACAATAGATATTATATTTTATTTATGATTGATTAGTGTGATTCCAATGATGCTTATAATCAGATATGATTATATTGGTTCACGAGTGTGTTTAGATGGTCTTGAGAATCAAAACTCCATAGCATTAGAGGTTGTTACGAAAAGCAAAAAACATTCCATGCGAGAACTATTATTGTTTAATGTCTTTGAATAACTACTTCCTTTTCAATTTATTCAGTTTAGCTTTCGTGAATACTATGATACCTCAATCTGTAGTTGCACGATTTTAATTAAAATACAAGTATATCTTATTTACTTATCGTGTTACTTTGATTTGACTTCTTTTTCATCGATCACGCATTCTGTTTCTTGTTTAAAGGTGGTTTACTTTCATTCCGTCAGTGTAATTTGATTATCGATTCTTTTCGAGTGAATACAAGTAGTTTCTCGTTTCTTTACACCTGGTGTACTTGTCTAAGATAATAGATTATTCTTTGAATCCACAGTTGGTATTTTGATTGATTCGATGGATTTTTAAGGTAGTGGTGTTCGAAGTTGGATGTGGAATGTCCTTGATTAGTTTTTGGCACGAGTGTATTGATTTTAGGGCTCATTCGTGTGGTTTCATGTTTGGGTTTAGTTTTGATTTGTACAATGGATATTATATTCCATTTATGATTGATTAGTGTGATTCCAATGATGCTTATAATCAGATATGATTAGATTGGTTCACGAGTATGTTTAGATGGTCTTGAAAATCAAAACTTCATAGCATTAGAGGTTGTTACGAAAAACAAAAAACATTCCATGCGAGAACTATTATTGTTTAATGTCTTTGTATAACTAGTTCCTTTTCTATTTATTCAGTTTAGCTTTCGTGAATACTATGATACCTCAATCTGTAGTTGCACGATTTTAATTAAAATATAAGTATATCTTATTTACTTATCGTGTTACTTTGATTTGACTTCTTTTTCATCGATCACGCATTCCGTTTCTTGTTTAAAATTGGTTTACTTTCATTCCATCAGTGTAATTTGATAATCAATTCTATTCGAGTGAATACTAGTAGTTTCTCGTTTCTTTACAGCTGGTGTACTTGCCTATGATAATAGATTATTCTTTGAATCAACAGTTGTCATTTTGATTGATTTGATGGATTTTTAAGGTACTGGTGTTCGAAGTTGGATGTGGAATGTCCTTGATTAGTTTCCGGCACGAGTGTATTGATTTTAGGGCTCATTCGTGTGGTTTCATGTTTGGGTTTAGTATTGATTTGTACAATAGATATTATATTCCATTTATGATTGATTAGTGTGATTCCAATGATGCTTATAATCAGATATGATTAGATTGGTTCACGAGTGTGTTTAGATGGTCTTGAGAATCAAAACTCCATAGCATTAGAGGTTGTTACGAAAAGCAAAAAACATTCCATGCGAGAACTATTATTGTTTAATGTCTTTGAATAACTACTTCCTTTTCAATTTATTCAGTTTTGCTTTCGTGAATACTATGATACCTCAATCTGTAGTTGCACGATTTTAATTAAAATACAAGTATATATTATTTACTTATCGTGTTACTTTGATTTGACTTCTTTTTCATCGATCACGCATTCCGTTTCTTGTTTAAAGTTGGTTTACTTTCATTAGTAATTTGATTATGGATTCTTTTCGAGTGAATACAAGTAGTTTCTCATTTCTTTACACCTGGTGTACTTGCCTATGATAATAGATTATTCTTTGAATCCACAGTTTGTATTTTGATTGATTCAATGGATTTTTAAGGTAGTGGTGTTCGAAGTTGGATGTGGAATGTCATTGATTAGTTTCTGGCACGAGTGTATTGATTTTAGGGCTCATTCGTGTGGTTTCATGTTTGGGTTTAGTTTTGATTTGTACAATGGATATTATATTCCATTTATGATTGATTAGTGTGATTCCAATGATGCTTATAATCAGATATGATTAGATTGGTTTACGAGTATGTAGATGGTCTTGAAAATCAAAACTTCATAGCATTAGAGGTTGTTACGAAAAGCAAAAACATTCCATGCGAGAACTATTATTGTTTAATGTCTTTGTATAACTAGTTCCTTTTCTATATATTCAGTTTAGCTTTCGTGAATACTATGATACCACAATCTGTAGTTGCACGATTTTAATTAAATATAAGTATATCTTATTTACTTATCGTGTTACTTTGATTTGGCTTCTTTTTCATCGATCACGCATTCCGTTTCTTGTTTAAAATTGGTTTACTTTCATTCCATCAATGTAATTTGATAATCAATTTTATTCGAGTGAATACTAGTAGTTTCCCGTTTCTTTACAGCTGGTGTACTTGACTATGATAATAGATTATTCGTTGAATCCACAGTTGTCATTTTGATTGATTTGATGGATTTTTAAGGTACAGGTTGTGACATCCGGTAAATTTCCGTTACCAAACTCCGTTAGTTTCGTTAAGTCTTGCATACACGTGTCGTGAGCACACACTAGTTGTCGTTTAACGTTGGTGACCTAATAATAATGAAGAATGTTAAATTAATGTGAATCTAATTGATTATGTGATTATTGTGTTATGCTTATGTGTTTACGCGATTTAAATGTTAACGGTGAATTTTATCGCGTAACGTGTAAACGTGTGTATTAATCCGTATGTTTGTGTTTTGTAAAGATGAAACATATAATTTGTTACCATGAGTTATATGTTTATTATTATAGTTAAAAATCATTTAAAAGTGTTTAAAAGAGTGCCTTTTTAATAAAATACAAAACACAAGGGCCAAAGTTGTCAATATGCAAAGTTAACTTAAACAAAACAAATCCCAACCCTAATTCCCCATTTGCGGCCGTGAATCCCTTCTCCCATCCCTCTCCCTTGCGAAATCAGCCAAGAACAAGTAAGCAAACCTTGATTTGATTCGGTTTCAAGCAATACAACCTAGAGAAAGCATCAATTTCAAGTTGAATTGGCCTTAAAGGTTAGTTTTTTTTTCGAGTTCTTGTGTGTTGTTCATTATGGCCGAATCTTGGAAGTGAAATTGATCCTCATGGGATCGAATTGGATGTTGTTTGATGTTGTTAATTCATTAGTTAGATTGTTTACATGTTGTTTAACGTGGATTATGTATGAATTGGATGTTTCTAGTGGATTGATCATGATCTTTGGTGATGTACAAACCCTAATTCGAATTCTAGTATGATTTTGTATGGATGATGATTGTTTGATGAATGTTTGATGATTATTGGGTTGTATGAATGTTAGAATACATTGATCTTACAAGAAAGTTGGGATTTTGATGCATTGTTCATAGGTTACTAAGAATAGTAACTTTATTTTGCATGAAGTAGTGATCTAGTGATGGATTGATGTTATGGATGAGTTCATGATGATAATTAGATGCTAGATTGTTGTTATGAATGCTAGAAATCTTTGAATGCATGTTGTTAGTTCATAGCTTGCCAAAAGTAGAAACTTTTGTTTATGAAGATGGTTAGATTATGGTGTTTAGGTGTTGTTGATCATGCATAGATGTTGATATGAGCTTGAATTGGTATATTATTAATGAATTCATGAATGTATAGGATGGTTGATAGATTTTGGGATGTTCTTTCCCAAAAGGGAAACTTTATTTGTGTAAAGTTTGATGTATGATGATATGAACATGTTTGGGATATTAGGAGCATGTTAGTGTGATCATGGATGAATTCTAAGGTGATGAATCATGTTGAATTAGTTGTATGGGATGTTTTGGATAATCATGGATGATATTTGGATTTTGGTGATCATGTATGAAGTTGGTGTTGATTAGTTGCTAGGATATCATGTTTGGGTTTGGTGAGTAATGTTTATGGCATATGTTGAATACTATGGGCATGGCTATGACTTAAGGGTTATGTATGGATAATGTAACATGTGTATGATACTGTTTGAATGTTAGTCATGTATGTTATATGTTCTCATTGGCTCTATTTGAATTGTAACTCATAATGTCACCAACGGGTCAAACGGGTCAACTAGGTCAAACGTGTCTATTTGTCTGGAAGCTTGAGTCTTTGGTTTTGGTATGATTAGGGTTTCACATGTCTTTCATTTACACGTACTTATGTACTCGCATGATCTAGGTAACCTTTGAAGGTTGGCTATCCACTCGTTTCTCAAATAAACCCTAAGTACTCTTTGCATACATCAGGTGAGTTCATGCCCCACGCTTTATTTAATCTCTTTTGGGGGAGATAGCATACTGGTATTTTACGAACGCTTTTAATATTTAAGTTGTGTATAATATTGATATAGTGCTATTTATCATGGGAAAAGTCCTCACACTTTCGAATTGTTAATATTTAATAGCGGGGAAACTTGGGTAGTACTACTGGGTCTGACGAGCCCCACCTGTGTGACTCGAGGTCAACCGGGTGCAATTTGTCCTATTGAACATTGTCACGACATGGTAAGTCGTGACAGGAGGCAACAACTATCACAGTCAGCTTCAATTGCGAAATCACTATGTATTAATATTTGCTGTTAATAGACTAGCTATCTATTGCAATACACTGCTTATATATATCACAACTGTTTACATGTTTACTGAACTCAAACTCTTGAACTCACCAACCTATGTGTTGACATTTTAGTATGCTTTTCTCAGGTCATTAAGCTGCTTGCCTCTAGGAGCACTTCACGGTTCACTTGCATACTAAGACTCGGTTTTCAAGACATTAGCATTTTAATGAATATGTTTTACTATTTTGGGTTGGCACATGTTTTGCCATATTTATACTTTAAGTTGTTGGGTTGTTTTCAAAACGCTTCCGCACTGTTTCAAACTATATCTTTGGTTGTTTTATTTTACTTGTGGCATATAGAGTCGTTCTATGTAACTACTGACTGTGATCCTGGTTTGTTCACACGCCTCGCGGTAAAACCCCGCATGTGGATTTTGAGGGTGTGACAGATTGGTATCAGAGCCATTGGTTATAGAGAACTAGGTTGCATACACACTAGACTATAACCGCACACAGTTAGTTAGTTACCTGTATTTTATTTTCATCTACTGTATACTCATTGGCATACACGTCACACTATCTGCAGCATGGCATCGTCATCAAGAGCTGCTGGAAAGCGACCTGCATCACCTGCGCGATCCGAGTCCCCACCTCCTGCACCTGTACCTGATGATGGACTCGACTGGCCTCGTTTTGATTATCCTCGAGGGGAGTTTGACTGGGATTAACCTTTCGCGTTGATGAAGCGTGACCCCCCAAGGGACTGGAGCTTTTATCCTAGGTTTGTCAACCACCTCATGTATAGGGAACGCGTGCCCGAGCCGAGACCCAGAACGAGAGGTAGCTCTGATTCAGCAGTACCTTCACTACCCCGGACGGAGCAGTCCAACGAGCAGTTGATTGCTGCATTGGTGGCAGCATTAGACACAGAACAGCATCGAGTCAGGCGACTCATTAGCGACGTTTGTACACTACAGACCGAGGTGTACAACCTAAGGCATGGGATGGATGAGCTTGATGGGCGTCATGGAGAGACCCTAGACGGGTGCTACCAAATGAGGGACGGGATTGTAGCCCTCAGTGGACGCGTGACTACTTGCGAGCAGAGGGATGCTGTGGTTGATGATAGGATTGCCGCTTTGGAGGCACAGCTAGCAGCACTCCAGATTGCTATGGCTCCTGCACCTGCAGAGGAACCTGAGGAGGAAGAACCTGAGGAGGAGGAGGAACCTGAAGAGGAGGAACCTGAAGAGGAGGAGGATGAGAGTGATGGATCTGACATTGTCGATTGATTTTTTTTTTTCTTTTTACATGACTTGGACTACCTAGTGTTTTCTTTGAAACCTATGTGGGAAGGGTTGTTTCCCCACACGAACGACAAACTTAAATTTTGACATTGATGAATACATTGTGACTTATTCGCAATTTATTTACTTTGGTTATTATTTTTGTTATGAATGTTGTGGTTGTGATGATTTACTATTCCTTTATTGTTTACTGTACTTCAATGAGATAAATGTGTTTGATGTTACTCATTATTGTATTTGTGGATGTAAAGTGAACAATGGACGCACGTGGACGTGGTCGTGGACGTGGTCGTGGGCGCGGTCGTGGACGTGGCGCCGGAGACCATGGCGCCGGAGATCATGGCGCTGGTGCCGTTAATATGACCCCTGCTGAGTTAACTGCCCTGATTCAGGCAGCGGTGGCTGCTGCCCAAGCGGGACAGCCAGCAGGTAAACAATGATTGAAAAATTAAACCGAATATCTTGCATAACCGTATAGGTTGTCTGATCAATAATTGTTGTGTTAAAGCAGGACCACCGGCATGTACTTATAAGTCCTTCATGGACTGTAAGCCCCATACCTACAGCGGTACTGAAGGCGCTGTGGGACTAGTACGCTGGTTCGAGAAGACGGAGTCTGTATTCTCCAAGTGCAACTGTCCACCTGCTGACCAGGTGAAATATGCCACCGGGACCCTGGAGGGTGCCGCCTTATCCTGGTGGAATGCCCAAGTTCAGATGTTGGGGCAAGCATTGGCTAATGGACTGCCGTGGGCCGAGTTCAAAACCATGATGACCGAGGAGTACTGTCCTCGCAATGAGGTGCAAAAGTTGGAGATAGAGTTCTGGCAACTGAAAATGCAGGGCTCAGAAATCGAGGCTTACACCACTAGAACTCACGAGCTAGCAACATTATGCCCGGGAATGGTAAATGAGATGCACAAGAGGATCGAGCACTACATACGGGGACTTGTACCCGAAATACAGAGTATGGTAACTGCTTCTAATCCAGCCACCATACAGCAAGCCATTCAGTTAGCCCATAAGCTAACTGACCAAGCAGTGGAACAGGGTCGTCTACCCAAGCGGGGCGCCGTGGCAAGCGTGCCTGATAACAAAAGAAAGTGGGATGGTAGTAGTAACACCAAAGCATCATCATCTTCTGGCGGTCAACCTCAGCCTCAGCAGCAACAAACAACCGGTCCAACAACAACGTAGGTTTGACAACAATCGTAACTTCAACCAAACAACTGCAACTAATCAAGGACCCAGTGGTTATGGTGGAAGACACCCGAAGTGCAACCCGTGCAACTACCATCACGTGGGACGATGTGATAGCTTCAAATGTCAGCGATGTGGTAAAATTGGACACGCTGCGAGGATTGCCGTGGCGAACTGGTTAGGAGGACGCAACAACCCCAGGAAACTCCTAAGGGTTGTTTTGAATGTGGAAAGGAGGGGCACTACAAGCGAATTGCCCGCAACTGAAGAGAAATGGAAATGGAAACAATGGAAACGGACACAACAACAACAACAATAACAACAACAACAATGGTAACAACAACGGTGGCAATGGCAACGGTAATGGCGGTAATAAGGATGGAGCAAAAGGGAGAGCCTTCGTCATTGGCTCAGGTGAGGCTCTAAATGATCCTACAACTGTTACTGGTAGATTCTCTGTTAATGGTTGCTTTGCTACGGTACTATTCGATACTGGAGCTGATAGGAGTTTCGTGTCCTTAAATTCTGTAGTCTTTTAAGTGATATACCCTCCGCCCTAGAATCTAAGTACACCGTAGAGTTGGCTGACGGTAAAAAGATTCACGTAACTCATATCCTTAAAGACTGTAAGATAGAGCTTGCTGGTCATACTTTCGTTATAGATCTTATGCCTGTTACTCTGGGGAGTTTTGATGTTTGATAGGCATGGATTGGCTTTCTAGCAAGCAAGCAGAAGTTATATGTCATGAGAAGATCATACGAATTCCTGTTGATTGACACAATTCTGACAGTCCGAGGTGATAGGAGTGGTGCTGTGATAGGCATCATCTCGTTCATGAAGCTCAAAAGTTACTACGAAAGGGTCGTGTGGCTATTCTAGCGCTTGTGACTGATAAGCAGGCGAAGGAAAGAAGAATGGAGGATATCCCATAGTGCGCGACTTTCAGAGGTGTTCTAGAGGATCTTCCTGGATTACCACCTCATCGTCAAGTGGAATTCCAAATAAGCTAACTCCCGGCGCAGCCCCGATTGCTAGAGCACCTTATCGATTAGCACCGAACGAACTACAGGAGTTGTCGTCACAACTCCAGGAGCTATTAGATAAGGGTTTTATTCGCCCTAGTACATCACCCTGGGGAGCCCCTGTCCTGTTTGTTAAGAAAAAGGATGGCACGTTTCGGATGGTATTGACTATAGGGAGCTAAATAAAGTAACAGTCAAGAACCGATACCTCTAACCCGTATCGATGACTTGTTTGACCAACTTCAGGGATCAAGTTACTATTCGAAGATTGACTTGAGATCTGGCTATCATCAACAGAGAGTACGCGAAGAAGACATTTCCAAAAACCGCGTTTCGTACCCGCTACGGTCATTATGAGTTCTTGGTCATGCCTTTTGGGTTGACAAATGCACCTGCTGTGTTCATGGACCTCATGAACCGTGTGTGCAAACCCTACCTCGATCAGTTTGTCATTGTGTTTATCGATGATACTGATATATTCCAGGACCAAGGAAGACCATGAGGAGCATTTGCGGATGATTTTAGAGCTGCTGAAAAGGGAACAGCTGTACGCCAAATTCTCTAAGTGTGACTTTGGATACGCGAGGTGCAATTCTTAGGTCATATTGTTAATGAGAAAGGGATACATGTTGATCCTGCCAAAATCGAGGCGATCAAGAATTGGACCACACCTAAAACGCCGAGTGAAATAAGACAATTCTTGGGATTAGCAGGTTACTATCGGCGATTCATAGAGGGATTCTCTAAGATTGCACAACCTCTCACAGCTTTGACTCACAAAGGGACTACATACAAATGGGGTGAAAGCAAGAATCAGCTTTTCAATCGTTAAAGCAGAAGCTATGTACCGCGCCGATACTAGCACTGCCAGAGGGGACGGATGACTTCGTAGTGTATTGTGATGCATCCATTCAAGGCTTGGGTTGTGTCTTAATGCAGCGAGACAAAGTGATAGCCTACGCCTCGAGACAGTTAAAAGTTCATGAGAAGAACTATACTACTCATGACTTAGAGTTGGGTGCAGTAGTCTTTGCCTTAAAGATTTGGAGACATTACTTGTACGGTACCAAGTGCACAATCTACAACGATCACAAGAAGTCTTCAACATATCTTTGAGCAAACGGATGAATATGAGGCAACGACGTTGGGTGGAGCTGCTAAACGACTATGATTGCGCTATTAAATACCATCCGGGAAAGGCGATGTGGTTGCTGATGCCTTAAGCCGGAAGGAAACAGCTAAACCCAGACGGGTGCGAGCCTTACAGCTCACTATTAGCCCAACTGCCTGAACAAGTTAAGGAGGCACAGGTAGAAGCTTTGAAAGCAGAAAATATTGGTTCTGAGTCGTTGAGAGGAATGGATAAACAGCTGGTGATGAAGGAAGATGGAATTCGATATTTCATGGATAGACTTTGGGTGCCTGCCTATGGAAATTTGAGAGACCTGGTTATGAGTGAGGCACACAAATCTAAGTACTCTATACATCCTGGATCTGATAAAATGTATCATGATCTGAAGGCGCACTATTGGTGGCCTAATATGAAAGCGGATGTGGCTACGTATGTGAGCAAGTGCTTGACCTGCTCGAAGGTAAAGGTGGAGTATCAAAAACCATCTGGACTATTGCAGCAACCCGAGATACCGATGTGGAAGTGGGAACAAATCTCCATGGATTTTATTACCAAGCTGCCCAGGACTAGTAATGGTTGTGATACAATATGGGTTATTGTGGATCGATTGACAAAATCTGCTCATTTTCTTGCTATAAAGGAAACTGACAAGATGGAGAAGTTAACCCGCCTGTACCTCAAGGAGATCGTTTCCAGACACGGTGTACCGATCTCCATTATCTCTGATCGTGATGCTCGTTTCACGTCACACTTCTGGCAATCATTGCAGAAATCTTTGGGAACACGATTAGATATGAGTACTGCTTATCACCCGCAAACGGATGGCCAGAGTGAGCGTACCATACAGACGTTGGAAGATATGCTACGTGCTTGTGTAATTGATTTCGGGAATAACTGGGAAGTTCACCTGCCATTGGTGGAATTTTCTTATAACAACAGTTATCACACTAGCATACAAGCAGCACCTTTCGAGGCTTTGTATGGGAGAAAATGTAGATCACCTGTTTGTTGGGCGGAAATTGGCGATAGTCAACTGACTGGTCCCGAGTTGATTCATGAAACAACTGAGAAGATCGTACAGATACGGAACCGTATGGCAGCAGCGCGAGACCGACAAAAGAGTTATGCTGATAAAAGACGGAAACCTTTAGAGTTTCAGGTTGGTGACAAGGTTTTGTTGAAAGTTTCACCATGGAAAGGCGTAGTTCGGTTTGGCAAGCGAGGGAAGCTAAACCCGAGGTACGTTGGACCATTTGAAATAGTGGAAAGAATAGGTCCAGTGGCCTATCGTCTAGCCCTACCTGATTCGCTAAGTGGAATCCATGATGTATTTCATGTATCAAACTTAAGAAATGCATAACTGATGAAACGATGGTCGTACCACTAGAGGAGGTTCAAGTGGATGAGCAACTACGTTTTATTGAAGAACCAGTGGAGGTGATGGACCGTGAGGTGAAAACACTTAAGCAGAGCAAGATACCTATTGTCAAAATCCGTTGGAATTCGCGACGTGGACCGGAATTCACATGGGAACGGGAAGATCAAATGAAGCTTAAGTATCCTCATCTATTCGAGAAGACGATGTCTGCAGACGAAGGTATTGATTTAAATTTCGGGACGAAATTTCTTTCAACATGGGGATGATGTGACAACTCATCCAAAACTCACTCGATTTCGATTTCTGTGTGCCAATGCAGTAGACCAGTGATGGAACACTCTCACCATGTAACGCAATTTTCGGGACGAAAATTCTTTCAACATGGGGATAATGTGACATCCGGTAAATTTCCGTTACCAAACTCCGTTAGTTTCGTTAAGTCTTGCATACACGTGTCGTGAGCACACACTAGTTGTCGTTTAACGTTGGTGACCTAATAATAATGAATAATGTTAAATTAATGTGAATCTAATTGATTATGTGATTATTGTGTTATGTTTATGTGTTTGCATGTTTTTATATGTTAATTGTGAATTAATCGCGTAACGTGGAAACGTGTGTATTAATCCGTATGTTTGTGTTTTGTAAAGATGAAACATATAATTTGTTACCATGAGTTATATGTTTATTATTATAGTTAAAAATCATTTAAAAGTGTTTAAAAGAGTGCCTTTTTAATAAAATACAAAACACAAGGGCCAAAGTTGTCAATATGCAAAGTTAACTTAAACAAAACAAACCCAACCCTAATTCCCCATTTGCGGCCGTGAATCCCTTCTCCCATCCCTCTCCCTTGCGAAATCAGCCAAGAACAAGTAAGCAAACCTTGATTTGATTCGGTTTCAAGCAATACAACCTAGAGAAAGCATCAATTTCAAGTTGAATTGGCCTTAAAGGTTAGTTTTTTTTTCGAGTTTTGTGTGTTGTTCATTATGGCCGAACCTTGGAAGTGAATTGATCTCATGGGATCGAATTGGATGTTGTTTGATGTTGTTAATTTTAGTTAGATTGTTTACATGTTGTTAACGTGGATTATGTATGAATTACATGTTTCTAGTGGATTGATCATGATTTTGGTGATGTACAAACCCTAATTCGAATTCTAGTATGATTTTGTATGGATGATGATTGTTTGATGAATGTTTGATGATTATTGGGTTGTATGAATGTTAGAATACATTGATCTTACAAGAAAGTTGGGATTTTGATGCATTGTTCATAGGTTACTAAGAATAGTAACTTTATTTTGCATGAAGTAGTGATCTAGTGATGGATTGATGTTATGGATGAGTTCATGATGATAATTAGATGCTAGATTGTTGTTATGAATGCTAGAAATCTTTGAATGCATGTTGTTAGTTCATAGCTTGCCAAAAGTAGAAACTTTTGTTTATGAAGATGGTTAGATTATGGTGTTTAGGTGTTGTTGATCATGCATAGATGTTGATATGAGCTTGAATTGGTATATTATTAATGAATTCATGAATGTATAGGATGTTTGATAGATTTTGGGATGTTCTTTCCCAAAAGGGAAACTTTATTTGTGTAAAGTTTGATGTATGATGATATGAACATGTTTGGGATATTAGGAGCATGTTAGTGTGATCATGGATGAATTCTAAGGTGATGAATCATGTTGAATTAGTTGTATGGGATGTTTTGGATAATCATGGATGATATTTGGATTTTGGTGATCATGTATGAAGTTGGTGTTGATTAGTTGCTAGGATATCATGTTTGGGTTTGGTGAGTAATGATTATGGTGTATGTTGAATACTATGGGCATGGCTATGACTTAAGGGTTATGTATGGATAATGTAGCATGTGTATGATACTGTTTGAATGTTAGTCATGTATGTTATATGTTCTCATTGGCTTATTTGAATTGTAACTCATAATGTCACCAACGGGTCAAACGGGTCAACTAGGTCAAACGTGTCTATTTGTCTGGAAGCTTGAGTCTTTGGTTTTGGTATGATTAGGGTTTCACATGTCTTTCATTTACACGTACTTATGTACTCGCATGATCTAGGTAACCTTTGAAGGTTGGCTATCCACTCGTTTCTCAAATAAACCCTAAGTACTCTTTGCATACATCAGGTGAGTTCATGCCCCACGCTTTATTTAATCTCTTTTGGGGGAGATAGCATACTGGTATTTTACGAACGCTTTTAATATTTAAGTTGTGTATAATATTGATATAGTGCTATTTATCATGGGAAAAGTCCTCACACTTTCGAATTGTTAATATTTAATAGCGGGGAAACTTGGGTAGTACTACTGGGTCTGACGAGCCCCACCTGTGTGACTCGAGGTCAACCGGGTGCAATTTGTCCTATTGAACATTGTCACGACATGGTAAGTCGTGACAGGAGGCAACAACTATCACAGTCAGCTTCAATTGCGAAATCACTATGTATTAATATTTGCTGTTAATAGACTAGCTATCTATTGCAATACACTGCTTATATATATCACAACTGTTTATATGT
Organism: Flaveria ramosissima; assembly: GCA_025215565.1. NCBI lineage: Eukaryota > Viridiplantae > Streptophyta > Magnoliopsida > Asterales > Asteraceae > Flaveria > Flaveria ramosissima. The sequence goes on along the minus strand of CM046033.1, from coordinate 23,057,595 downwards.
TTACTGAACTCAAACTCTTGAACTCACCAACCTATGTGTTGACATTTTAGTATGCTTTTCTCAGGTCATTAAGCTGCTTGCCTCTAGGAGCACTCCACGGTTCACTTGCATACTAAGACTCGGTTTTCAAGACATTAGCATTTTAATGAATATGTTTTACTATTTTGGGTTGGCACATGTTTTGCCATATTTATACTTTAAGTTGTTGGGTTGTTTTCAAAACGCTTCCGCACTGTTTCAAACTAAATCTTTGGTTGTTTTATTTTACTTGTGGCATATAGAGTCGTTCTATGTAACTACTGACTGTGATCCTGGTTTGTTCACACGCCTCGCGGTAAAACCCCGCATGTGGATTTTGAGGGTGTGACACAGGTGTTCGAAGTTGGATGTGGAATGTCCTTGATTAGTTTCCGGCACGAGTGTATTGATTTTAGGGCTAATTCGTGTGGTTTCATGTTTTTGTTTAGTATTGATTTGTACAATAGATATTATATTTTATTTATGATTGATTAGTGTGATTCCAATGATGCTTATAATCATATATGATTATATTGGTTCACGAGTGTGTTTAGATGGTCTTGAGAATCAAAACTCCATAGCATTAGAGGTTGTTACGAAAAGCAAAAAACATTCCATGCGAGAACTATTATTATTTAATGTCTTTGAATAACTACTTCCTTTTCAATTTATTCAGTTTAGCTTTCGTGAATACTATGATACCTCAATCTGTAGTTGCACGATTTTAATTAAAATACAAGTATATCTTATTTACTTATCGTGTTACTTTGATTTGACTTCTTTTTCATCGATCACGCATTCCGTTTCTTGTTTAAAGTTGGTTTACTTTCATTCCGTCAGTGTAATTTGATTATCGATTCTTTTCGAGTGAATACAAGTAGTTTCTCGTTTCTTTACACCTGGTGTACTTGCCTATGATAAAAGATTATTCTTTGAATCCATAGTTGGTATTTTGATTGATTCGATGGATTTTTAAGGTAGTGGTGTTCGAAGTAGGATGTGGAATGTCCTTGATTAGGTTCTGGCACGAGTGTATTGATTTTAGGGCTCATTCGTGTGGTTTCATGTTTGGGTTTAGTTTTTATTTGTATAATGGATATCATATTCCATTTATGATTGATTAGTGTGATTCCAATGATGCTTATAATCAGATATGATTAGATTGGTTCACGAGTATGTTTAGATGGTCTTGAAAATCAAAACTTCATAGCATTAGAGGTTGTTACGAAAAACAAAAAACATTCCATGCGAGAACTATTATTGTTTAATGTCTTTGTATAACTAGTTCCTTTTCTATTTATTCAGTTTAGCTTTCGTGAATACTATGATACCTCAATCTGTAGTTGCACGATTTTAATTAAAATGTAAGTATATCTTATTTACTTATCGTGTTACTTTGATTTGGCTTCTTTTTCATCGATTTCCGTTTCTTGTTTAAAATTGGTTTACTTTCATTCCATCAGTGTAATTTGATAATCAATTCTATTCGAGTGAATACTAGTAGTTTCTCGTTTCTTTACAGCTGGTGTACTTGCCTATGATAATAGATTATTCGTTGAATCCACAGTTTTCATTTTGATTGATTTGATGGATTTTAAGGTACTGGTGTTTCGAAGTTGGATGTGGAATGTCCTTGATTAGTTTCCGGCACGAGTGTATTGATTTTAGGGCTCATTACTGTGGTTTCATGTTTGGGTTTAGTATTGATTTGTACAATAGATATTATATTCCATTTATGATTGATTAGTGTGATTCCAATGATGCTTATAATCAGATATGATTAGATTGGTTCACGAGTGTGTTTAGATGGTCTTGAGAATCAAAACTCCATAGCATTAGAGGTTGTTACGAAAAGCAAAAAACATTCCATGCGAGAACTATTATTGTTTAATGTCTTTGAATAACTACTTCCTTTTCAATTTATTCAGTTTTGCTTTCGTGAATACTATGATACCTCAATCTGTAGTTGCACGATTTTAATTAAAATACAAGTATATATTATTACTTATCGTGTTACTTGATTTGACTTCTTTTTCATCGATCACGTATTCCGTTTCTTGTTTAAAGTTGGTTTACTTTCATTAATAATTTGATTATGGATTCTTTTCGAGTGAATACAAGTAGTTTCTCATTTCTTTACACCTGGTGTACTTGCCTATGATAATAGATTATTCTTTGAATCCACAGTTGGTATTTTGATTGATTCGATGGATTTTTAAGGTAGTGGTGTTCGAAGTTGGATGTGGAATGTCATTGATTAGTTTCTGGCACGAGTGTATTGATTTTAGGGCTCATTCGTGTGGTTTCATGTTTGGGTTTAGTTTTGATTTGTACAATGGATATTATATTCCATTTATGATTGATTAGTGTGATTCCAATGATGCTTATAATCAAATATGATTAGATTGGTTTACGAGTATGTAGATGGTCTTGAAAATCAAAACTTCATAGCATTAGAGGTTGTTACGAAAAGCAAAAACATTCCATGCGAGAACTATTATTGTTTAATGTCTTTGTATAACTAGTTCCTTTTCTATATATTCAGTTTAGCTTTCGTGAATACAATGATACCTCAATCTGTAGTTGCATGATTTTAATTAAAATATAAGTATATCTTATTTACTTATCGTGTTACTTTGATTTGGCTTCTTTTTCATCGATCACGCATTCCGTTTCTTGTTTAAAATTGGTTTACTTTCATTCCATCAATGTAATTTGATAATCAATTCTATTCGAGTGAATACTAGTAGTTTCTCGTTTCTTTACAGCTGGTGTACTTGACTATGATAATAGATTATTCGTTGGATCCACAGTTGTCATTTTGATTGATTTGATGGATTTTTAAGGTACAGGTGTTCGAAGTTGGATGTGGAATGTCCTTGATTAGTTTCCGGCACGAGTGTATTGATTTTAGGGCTCATTCGTGTGGTTTCATGTTTGGGTTTAGTATTGATTTGTACAATAGATATTATATTTTATTTATGATTGATTAGTGTGATTCCAATGATGCTTATAATCATATATGATTATATTGGTTCACGAGTGTGTTTAGATGGTCTTGAGAATCAAAACTCCATAGCATTAGAGGTTGTTACGAAAAGCAAAAAACTTTCCATGCGAGAACTATTATTGTTTAATGTCTTTGAATAACTACTTCCTTTTCAATTTATTCAGTTTAGCTTTCATGAATACTATGATACCTCAATCTGTAGTTGCACGATTTTAATTAAAATACAAGTATATCTTATTTACTTATCGTGTTACTTTGATTTGACTTCTTTTTCATCGATCACGCATTCTGTTCTTGTTTAAAGGTGGTTTACTTTCATTCCGTCAGTGTAATTTGATTATCGATTCTTTTCGAGTGAATACAAATAGTTTCTCGTTTCTTTACACCTGGTGTACTTGTCTAAGATAATAGATTATTCTTTGAATCCACAGTTGGTATTTTGATTGATTCGATGGATTTTAAGGTAGTGGTGTTCGAAGTTGGATGTGGAATGTCCTTGATTAGTTTTTGGCACGAGTGTATTTATTTTAGGGCTCATTCGTGTGGTTTCATGTTTGGGTTTAGTTTTGATTTGTACAATGGATATTATATTCCATTTATGATTGATTAGTGTGATTCCAATGATGCTTATAATCAGATATGATTAGATTGGTTCACGAGTATGTTTAGATGGTCTTGAAAATCAAAACTTCATAGCATTAGAGGTTGTTACGAAAAGCAAAAAACATTCCATGCGAGAACTATTATTGTTTAATGTCTTTGTATAACTAGTTCCTTTTCTATTTATTCAGTTTAGCTTTCGTGAATACTATGATACCTCAATCTGTAGTTGCACGATTTTAATTAAAATATAAGTATATCTTATTTACTTATCGTGTTACTTTGATTTGACTTCTTTTCATCGATCACGCATTCCGTTTCTTGTTTAAAATTGGTTTACTTTCATTCCATCAGTGTAATTTGATAATCAATTATATTCGAGTGAAGTTTCTCGTTTCTTTACAGCTGGTGTACTTGCCTATGATAATAGATTATTCTTTGAATCAACAGTTGTCATTTTGATTGATTTGATGGATTTTTAAGGTACCGGTGTTCGAAGTTGGATGTGGAATGTCCTTGATTAGTTTCCGGCACGAGTGTATTGATTTTAGGGCTCATTCGTGTGGTTTCATGTTTGGGTTTAGTATTGATTTGTACAATAGATATTATATTCCATTTATGATTGATTAGTGTGATTCCAATGATGCTTATAATCAGATATGATTAGATTGGTTCACGAGTGTGTTTAGATGGTCTTGAGAATCAAAACTCCATAGCATTAGAGGTTGTTACGAAAAGCAAAAAACATTCCATGCGAGAACTATTATTGTTTAATGTCTTTGAATAACTACTTCCTTTTCAATTTATTCAGTTTTGCTTTCGTGAATACTGTGATACCTCAATTTGTAGTTGCACGATTTTGATTAAAATAAAAGTATATCTTATTTGCTTATCGTGTTACTTTGATTTGACTTCTTTTTCATCGATCACGCATTCCGTTTCTTGTTTAAAGTTGGTTTACTTTCATTCCGTCAGTGTAATTTGATTATCGATTCTTTTCGAGTGAATACAAGTAGTTTCTCGTTTCTTTACACCTGGTGTACTTGCCTAAGATAATAGATTATTCTTTGAATCCACAGTTGGTATTTTGATTGATTCGATTGATTTTTAAGGTAGTGGTGTTCGAAGTTGGATGTGGAATGTCCTTGATTATTTTCCGGCACGAGTGTATTGATTTAGGGCTCATTCGTGTGGTTTCATGTTTGGGTTTAGTATTGATTTGTACAATAGATATTATATTCCATTTATGATTGATTAGTGTGATTCCAATGATGCTAATAATCAGATATGATTAGATTGGTTCACGAGTGTGTTTAGATGGTCTTGAGAATCAAAACTCCATAGCATTAGAGGTTGTTACGAAAAGCAAAAACATTCCATGCGAGAACTATTATTGTTTAATGTCTTTGAATAACTACTTCCTTTTCAATTATTCAGTTTAGCTTTCGTGAATACTATGATACCTCAATCTGTAGTTGCACGATTTTAATTAAAATACAAGTATATCTTATTTACTTATCGTGTTACTTTGATTTGATTCTTTTTCATCGATCACGCATTCCGTTTCTTGTTTAAAGGTGGTTTACTTTCATTCCGTCAGTGTAATTTGATTATCGATTCTTTTCGAGTGAATACAAGTAGTTTCTCGTTTCTTTACACCTGGTGTACTTGTCTAAGATAATAGATTATTCTTTGAATCCACAGTTGGTATTTTGATTGATTCGATGATTTTTAAGGTTAGGGTGTTGATAGTTCGAAGTTGGATGTGGAATGTCCTTGATTAGTTTCCGGCACGAGTTGTAGTGATTTTAGGGCTCATTCGTGTGGTTTCATGTTTGGGTTTAGTATTGATTTGTACAATAGATATTATATTCCATTTATGATTGATTAGTGTGATTCCAATGATGCTTATAATCAGATATGATTAGATTGGTTCACGAGTGTGTTTAGATGGTCTTGAGAATCAAAACTCCATAGCATTAGAGGTTGTTACGAAAAGCAAAAAACATTCCATGCGAGAACTATTATTGTTTAATGTCTTTGTAACTAGTTCCTTTTCTATTTATTCAGTTTAGCTTTCGTGAATACTATGATACCCCAATCTGTAGTTGCACGATTTTAATTAAAATACAAGTATATCTTATTTACTTATCGTGTTACTTGATTTGACTTCTTTTTCATCGATCACGCATTCCGTTTCTTGTTTAAAGTGGTTTACTTTCATTCCGTCAGTGTAATTTGATTATCGATTCTTTTCGAGTGAATACAAGTAGTTTCTCGTTTCTTTACACCTGGTGTACTTGTCTAAGATAATAGATTATTCGTTGAATCCACAGTTGTCATTTTGATTGATTTGATGGATTTTTAAGGTAGTGGTGTTCGAAGTTGGATGTGGAATGTCCTTGATTAGTTTCCGGCACGAGTGTATTGATTTTAGGGCTCATTCGTGTGGTTTCATGTTTGGGTTTAGTATTGATTTGTACAATAGATATTATATTCCATTTATGATTGATTAGTGTGATTCCAATGATGCTTATAATCAGATATGATTAGATTGGTTCACGAGTGTGTTAGATGGTCTTGAGAATCAAAACTCCATAGCATTAGAGGTTGTTACGAAAAGCAAAAAACATTCCATGCGAGAACTATTATTGTTTAATGTATTTGTATAACTAGTTCCTTTTCTATTTATTCAGTTTAGCTTTCGTGAATACTATGATACCCCAATATGTAGTTGCACGATTTTAATTAAAATACAAGTATATCTTATTTACTTATCGTGTTACTTTGATTTGACTTCTTTTCATCGATCACGCATTCCGTTTCTTGTTTAAAGTTGGTTTACTTTCATTCCGTCAGTGTAATTTGATATCGATTCTTTTCGAGTGAATACAAGTAGTTTCTCGTTTCTTACCTGGTGTACTTGCCTATGATAATAGATTATTCTTTGAATCCACAGTTGGTATTTTGATTGATTCGATGGATTTTTAAGGTAGTGGTGTTCGAAGTTGGATGTGGAATGTCCTTGATTAGTTTCGGCACGAGTGTATTGATTTTAGGGCTCATTCGTGTGGTTTCATGTTTGGGTTTAGTTTTGATTTGTACAATGGATATTATATTCCATTTATGATTGATTAGTGTGATTCCAATGATGCTTATAATCAGATATGATTAGATTGGTTCACGAGTGTGTAGATGGTCTTGAAATCAAAACTTCATAGCATTAGAGGTTGTTACGAAAAGCAAAAACATTCCATGCGAGAACTATTATTGTTTAATGTCTTTGTATAACTAGTTCCTTTTCTATTTCAGTTTAGCTTTCGTGAATACTATGATACTCAATCTGTAGTTGCACGATTTTAATTAAAATACAAGTATATCTTATTTACTTATCGTGTTACTTTGATTTGACTTCTTTTTCATCGATCACGCATTCCGTTTCTTGTTTAAAGTTGGTTTACTTTCATTCCGTCAGTGTAATTTGATAATCGATTCTTTTCGAGTGAATACAAGTAGTTTCTCGTTTTTACACCTGGTGTACTTGCCTATGATAATAGATTATTCTTTGAATCCACAGTTGTCATTTTGATTGATTCGATGGATTTTTAAGGTAGTGGTGTTCGAAGTTGGATGTGGAATGTCCTTGATTAGTTTCCGGCACGAGTGTATTGATTTTAGGGCTCATTCGTGTGGTTTCATGTTTGGGTTTAGTTTGATTTGTACAATAGATATTATATTTTCCATTTATGATTGATTAGTGTGATTCCAATGATGCTTATAATCAGATATGATTAGATTGGTTCACGAGTGTGTTTAGATGGTCTTGAGAATCAAAACTCCATAGCATTAGAGGTTGTTACGAAAAGCAAAAAACATTCCATGCGAGAACTATTATTGTTTAATGTCTTTGAATAACTACTTCCTTTTCATTATTCAGTTTAGCTTTCGTGAATACTATGATACCTCAATCTGTAGTTGCACGATTTTAATTAAAATACAAGTATATCTTATTTACTTATCGTGTTACTTTGATTTGACTTCTTTTTCATCGATCACGCATTCCGTTTCTTGTTTAAAGGTGGTTTATTTCATTCCGTCAGTGTAATTTGATTATCGATTCTTTTCGAGTGAATACAAGTAGTTTCTCGTTTCTTTACACCTGGTGTACTTGCCTATGATAATAGATTATTCTTTGAATCCACAGTTGTCATTTTGATTGATTCGATGGATTTTTAAGGTAGTGGTGTTCGAAGTTGGATGTGGAATGTCCTTGATTAGTTTCCGGCACGAGTGTATTGATTTTAGGGCTCATTCGCGTGGTTTCATGTTTGGGTTTAGTTTGATTTGTACAATAGATATATATTCCATTTATGATTGATTAGTGTGATTCCAATGATGCTTATAATCAGATATGATTAGATTGGTTCACGAGTGGTTTAGATGGTCTTGAGAATCAAAACTCCATAGCATTAGAGGTTGTTACGAAAAGCAAAAAACATTCCATGCGAGAACTATTATTGTTTAATGTCTTTGTATAACTAGTTCCTTTTCTATTTATTCAGTTTAGCTTTCGTGAATACTATGATACCCCAATCTGTAGTTGCACGATTTTAATTAAAATACAAGTATATCTTATTTACTTATCGTGTTACTTTGATTTGACTTCTTTTTCATCGATCACGCATTCCGTTTCTTGTTTAAAGGTGGTTTACTTTCATTCCGTCAGTGTAATTTGATTATCGATTCTTTTCGAGTGAATACAAGTAGTTTCTCGTTTCTTTACACCTGGTGTACTTGCCTAGATAATAGATTATTCTTTGAATCCACGGTTGTTATTTGATTGATTCGATGGATTTTTAAGGTAGTGGTGTTCGAAGTTGGATGTGGAATGTCCTTGATTAGTTTCCGGCACGAGTGTATTGATTTTAGGGCTCATTCGTGTGGTTTCATGTTTGGGTTTAGTATTGATTTGTACAATAGATATTATATTCCATTTATGATTGATTAGTGTGATTCCAATGATGCTTATAATCAGATATGATTAGATTGGTTCACGAGTGTGTTTAGATGGTCTTGAGAATCAAAACTCCATAGCATTAGAGGTTGTTACGAAAAGCAAAAAACATTCCATGCGAGAACTATTATTGTTTAATGTCTTTGTATAACTAGTTCCTTTTCTATTTATTCAGTTTAGCTTTCGTGAATACTATGATACCCCAATCTGTAGTTGCACGATTTTAATTAAAATACAAGTATATCTTATTTACTTATCGTGTTACTTTGATTTGACTTCTTTTTCATCGATCACGCATTCCGTTTCTTGTTTAAAGTTGGTTTATTTCATTCCGTCAGTGTAATTTGATAATCGATTCTTTTCGAGTGAATACAAGTAGTTTCTCGTTTCTTTACACTGGTGTACTTGCCTATGATAATAGATTATTCTTTGAATCCACAGTTGGTATTTTGATTGATTCGATGGATTTTTAAGGTAGTGGTGTTCGAAGTTGGATGTGGAATGTCCTTGATTAGTTTCTGGCACGAGTGTATTGATTTTAGGGCTCATTCGTGTGGTTTCATGTTTGGGTTTAGTTTGATTTGTACAATGGATATATATTCCATTTATGATTGATTAGTGTGGTCCCAAGGATGCTAATAATCAGATATGATTAGATTGGTTCACGAGTGTGTTTAGATGGTCTTGAGAATCAAAACTCCATAGCATTTGAGGTTGTTACGAAAAGCAAAAAAACATTCCATGCGAGAACTATTATTGTTTAATGTCTTTGTATAACCAGTTCCTTTACTATTTATTCAGTTTACCTTTTGTGAATACTATGATACCCCAATCTGTAGTTGCACGATTTTAATTAAAATAAAAGTATATCTTATTTACTTATCGTGTTACCTTGATTTGACTTCTTTTTCATCGATCACGCATTCCGTTTCTTGTTTAAAGTTGGTTACTTTCATTCCGTCAGTGTAATTTGATAATCGATTCTTTTTGAGTGAATACAAGTAGTTTCTTGTTTCTTTACACGTGGTGTACTTGCCTATGATAATAGATTATTCTTTGAATCCACAGTTGTCATTTTGATTGATTCGATGGATTTTTAAGGTAGTGGTGTTCGAAGTTGGATGTGGAATGTCCTTGATTAGTTTCCGGCACGAGTGTATTGATTTTAGAGCTCATTTGTGTGGTTTCATGTTTAGGTTTAGTTTTGATTTGTACAATAGATATTATATTCCATTTATTATTGATTAGTGTGATTCCAATGATGCTTATAATCAGATATGATTAGATTGGTTCACGCGTGTGTTTAGATGGTCTTGAGAATCAAAACTCGATAGCATTAGAGGTTGTTACGAAAAGCAAAAAACTTTCATGCGAGAACTATTATTGTTTAATGTCTTTGCATAACTAGTTCCTTTTCTATTTATTCATTTTAGTTTTCGTGAATACTATGATACCCCAATCTATAGTTGCACGATTTTAATTAAAATACAAGTATATCTTATTTACTTATCGTGTTACCTTGATTTGACTTCTTTTTCATCGATCACACATTCCGTTTCTTGTTTAAAGTTGGTTTACTTTCATTCCGTCAGTGTAATTTGATAATCGATTCTTTTTGAGTGAATACAAGTAGTTTCTTGTTTCTTTACACGTGGTGTACTTGCCTATGATAATATTTTATTCTTTGAATCCACAGTTGTCATTTTGATTGATTCGATGGATTTTTAAGGTAGTGGTGTTCGAAGTTGGATGTGGAATGTCCTTGATTAGGTCAAGCACGAGTGTATTGATTTTAGGGCTCATTCGTGTGGTTTCATGTTTGGGTTTGGTTTTGATTTGTACAATATATATTATATTCCATTTATGATTGATTAGTGTGATTTCAATGATGCTTATAATCAGATATGATTAGATTGGTTCACGAGTGTGTTTAGATGGTCTTGAGAATCAAAACTCGATAGCATTAGAGGTTGTTACGAAAAGCAAAAAACATTCCATGCGAGAACTATTATTGTTTAATGTCTTTGCATAACTAGTTCCTTTTCTATTTATTCAGTTTAGCTTTCGTGAATACTATGATACCCCAATCTGTAGTTGCACGATTTTAATTAAAATACAAGTATGTCTTATTTACTTATCGTGTTACTTTGATTTGACTTCTTTTTCATCGATCACGCATTCCGTTTCTTGTTAAAATTGGTTTACTTTAATTCCGTCAGTGTAATTTCATAATCACTTCTTTTCGAGTGAATACAAGTAGTTTCTCGTTTCTTTACACCTGGTGTACTTGCCTATGATAATAGATTATTCTTTGAATCCACAGTTGTCATTTTGATTGATTCGATACATTTTTAAGGTAGTGGTGTTCGAAGTTGGATGTGGAATGTCCTTGATTAGTTTCCGGCACGAGTGTATTGATTTTAGGGCTCATTCGTGTGGTTTCATGTTTGGGTTTGGTTTTGATTTGTACAATATATATTATATTCCATTTATGATTGATTAGTGTGATTCCAATGATGCTTATAATCAGATATGATTAGATTGGTTCACGAGTGTGTTTAGATGGTCTTGAGAATCAAACTCGATAGCATTAGAGGTTGTTACGAAAAGCAAAAAACATTCCATGCGAGAACTATTATTGTTTAATGTCTTTGCATAACTAGTTCCTTTTCTATTTATTCATTTTAGTTTTCGTGAATACTAAGATACCCCAATCTATAGTTGCACGATTTTAATTAAAATACAAGTATATCTTATTTACTTATCGTGTTACCTTGATTTGACTTCTTTTTCATCGATCACGCATTCCGTTTCTTGTTTAAAGTTGGTTACTTTCATTCCGTCAGTGTAATTTGATAATCGATTCTTTTTGAGTGAATACAAGTTTTTTCTGTTCTTTACACGTGGTGTACTTGCCTATGATAATAGATTATTCTTTGAATCCACAGTTGTCATTTTGATTGATTCGATGATTTTTAAGGTAGTGGTGTTCGAAGTTGGATGTGGAATGTCCTTGATTAGTTTCCGGCACGAGTGTATTAATTTTAGAGCTCATTTGTGTGGTTTCATGTTTAGGTTTAGTTTTGATTTGTACAATAGATATTATATTCCATTTATTATTGATTAGTGTGATTCCAATGATGATTATAATCAGATATGATTAGATTGGTTCACGCGTGTGTTTAGATGGTCTTGAGAATCAAAACTCGATAGCATTAGAGGTTGTTACGAAAAGCAAAAAACATTCCATGCGAGAACTATTATTGTTTAATGTCTTTGCATAACTAGTTCCTTTTCTATTTATTCATTTTAGTTTTCGTGAATACTATGATACCCCAATCTATAGTTGCATGATTTTAATTAAAATACAAGTATATCTTATTTACTTATCGTGTTACCTTGATTTGACTTCTTTTTCATCGATCACACATTCCGTTTCTTGTTTAAAGTTGGTTTACTTTCATTCCGTCAGTGTAATTTGATAATCGATTCTTTTTGAGTGAATACAAGTAGTTTCTTGTTTCTTTACACGTGGTGTACTTGCCTATGATAATAGATATGTAACACTCGGAAATTTATTATGATGAAGCCGACGAAGAAAGAAAAGAAATAAAGTCCAAAGTCGAGGGACCAAACTCGCCAACGAAGAAAAGTTGGGTAATGTGGTGATATGTGTAGGGAGAGGGCAGCCCACTCTCCCCACACTTCACATATTTCAGCCACCAAAGAAGAGAGAAGAGAGAAGAGAGAAAGAAGAGAAAAAGGGAGAAAAGTGGTGTCTCGGGTGATTCGGGTGTCCAAATCCGTCGAGTGGCAAGCCAAATCGAAGCTCTTGTCTTTGTGCTCGATCGTGTGAGTTCTAGGACCCCACTTTTACTTGTTTTCAACTGATTTTGGGGCTGGAAGATGTCAAAAACCCGTTTTTACAAGTGTGTGTGTGTTTGACCCATTTGGGTGTGATGTGTGTGATGTGTTTAGAGTATGATTTCGGGCTTGTGTGTGCTTGTATGGTGTTATGGTATGCATTCCTAAGGTCCAGGAGGGTTAATTTAGGCTTAGAATGGGTTTGGATGAGCTTGGAGGCCGAAAATGGCAGATTGGGTTCGGGATGAACTCCATTCTGCATCAGCTAGGGCTAGGCGACCGAATGAAGGCCATACGGCCGAATGAGGGCGATTGAAGGTCATTCGCACGATTGGGATTCAGTCGCACGACTGGGAGTCCAGTCGCATGAGGGTTGTACGACTGAGGGTTCAGTCGCATAGATGCTTAGTCGCATGAGTTCATTCGCATGAGGTTAGTCGCATAGGTGCCCAGTCGCAGTAATCCCATTCGTACAAGGTCCATACGCACGATTGAATGTTCATTCGCATAGATGACTATCCGCGTGAGTCCAGTCGCATGATGTTCAGTCGCATGGAGGCCATGCGACTGAAGGGTGTCCATACGCCCGAATAGGGCTGTTGCACTTGAAGGAAGGTGTAGTTTGACTTTTGGCCTTTGGGAAAAGGTGCAGATGTAAGTTCGGACGTAAGGTAAACCGTTAGAGCATGTAAGAGTATGGTTATGGCCTTAGAGTGCATATAGGGCATGATGATGATGATGATGATGTTGCATGTTTATGCATATTATGCATGTATGATGTTGCCCTGTATGATGATGATGAATGTGTATGATATGTTCCTTATTATGAATGTATGATTATCTTTCTTATGGCTTTACGTATTATGATGAATGAAATAAAGTATTATGTAACGTAAAGTGGAAAGAGATGACACGTCTTGCATGCATCGGATAACGGGTCCTTCTTTGTGATTGACCATTATGTGGAACCTCTACCGCTTACCCTTAGTACTGTGGCATACGTTTAGCTGTTCATTTATTGACTTCGGCCCAGTGGCTATGACCGTCGGTTATCATTAGTACTGTGGCATACGTTTAGCTGTTCATTTATTGACTTCGGCCCAGTAGCTAAGACTGATTGGTTAACCCCAGTACCGTGGCATACGTTTAGCTGTTCATTTATTGACTTCGGCCCGGTAGCTGAGACTAATTGGGGTGTAGCATATGGTATTGGTATGGATGATGTCCGGTGCGCAAGTAAGTTAAAAGGAACGAAGGAATGAATGAATGAAGAAGATATAATGATATTATCTATGCGTACGTATGATGTGTGATCATGTCAAAGTAACGAATGGTTTTATATGAAAGTAAAGTATGTTTTATTATTAAAACTAGAACTCACTCACAACGCTGACTTTATTGCATTTTATTGGCATTTTCAGTGGAAATGATTGCTGAGGATGGCACGGCAAGGCTACTCGGCTCTTTTGGGATGGCATCCAATTATATAGCTTTTGTGATGTAATGCAACATGAATTTTGTAACCGGATAATGATGTATTATTTGGCAAAAGTAATTATAATGAAACGTGATGTCATTTTTGAATGTTTCCGCTGCAATGATTTCTTAATGTAATGTAAACTTTATATTTTATGTGCGATGAATGACCAACTGTAAGCGTCCCGGGAACGGGGCCTTACAAGTTGGTATCAGAGCCAAAGTTTAAGTGAAATGGGTAAATTTTCAAAATGAACCTTAACTTAAACTGAGAATGGGACGAATGGGGAATGGGATGCCAAACTGAGTAGCTGCGTGCCATCAGGTATTTTCTTAAAGTTAACCGGTTTATGTGCGCATGGTATATGTTATGTATTGTATGTAGATTCGAATACTGATGTAGTCAGGACAGGTAATACTTGGAGTATGAAGAGTACAGTAAGTGGCTAATCACAACTGGCCACTGTAATTAGGGACTTACTATACTTGACATAAACTGAGTTGTTTCCTTGAATGACCGTGTTGGTGTTTGAATCTTTCAGTGTGATAGAGAATGGCTGGTGGTAGATCTTCTAGAGCTTCTAGGGGTGGAGGCCGTGATGGCCCTGTTTCTGAACCACGCCCTAAGAGAGGAAGGCCTAGAGCTGAGAAAGAGGTTCCTGCAGAACCTGAGACTCCTCATCCAGAAGCTGGGGATGAGAGTGCGAACTTAAGGGCCTCAGTAAAGGAGGCTGTTGTGGAGGAAGTACATCAGGTCATGCAGACAATCTTACCGTCTGTGGTGACCGAAGTCATCAAGGCTGTGAAGGAAGGGGAAAGGAAGGAGAAAACGGGCCTCGGGGGAGCAACCGGAGCCTGAAACTATTTTCTCCGATAATGAGGAGGAAGAGGAAGAGGAGCCTGTGCGGGAGGTGGCACGAGGCTGCAACTACGGGGTGTTTATGAGATGCAAGCCCCCTACTTTTGACGGTAATGGCAATGCCGCTGATGCTCACCGATGGGTGAGAGAAATGGAGGCTGTTCTCGACATCAGCGAGTGCCAGAAGATCAGAAAGTAAAGTTTGCCACCCACTCCTTTGTGGACTCGGCACTATGCTGGTGGGACAACATTGTCCAAGCAGAGGGTAATCGGGCGATCGGGAGAATGAGGTGGCCCGAACTGAAGAAGATGGTAATTGAGGAGTTTTGTCCTCACAGGGAAATGGATAAGATTGAGAGGGAGTTCCTGCAGCTGGAGGCGGGATCCATGACACACCAGCAATATACTACCAAGTTCAACGAGATGGCACGGTTGGTGCCGGATCAGGTGACGCCTCTTTCTCGGAAGATCAAGAGGTACATTCAGGGTTTACCGGTGGATGTCCGCCGGCATATGATCGCCGCCCGGCCAAGTACGTTTAGGTCGGCGGTCGATTTGGCCGGAAGACTTTATGATGAGAGGGGAGCGGTGGTGGTTGAAGCGAATAGGAAGGGTGGTGGTGATCGAAGTTGGAACGGGAAGAGGTTTGGTCGGGGCGAGGCTCGGCCTGGGTAACAAAAAGGCACGGGTGGATGACCGCCGCGTGGCCACACCGGGAGCAGGGTCGAGGAGATGTGGTAAGTGTGGAAAGGAGCATGCGGGAGAATGCAGGCTGGGATTGAATGTGTGCTTCAAGTGTGGGAAGACTGGGCATATGGCGAAGGATTGCCTGACGGGCAAATGTTTTAACTGTGGGGAAATTGGTCATATGAGCAGGGATTGCAAGAAGCCGAGGGCTGAGAGCTCAAGGGCGAAGAGGACGGGAGGTGATGGACCGAGGGCGAGCTCCAGGGCATTCACCATGACACAGGAGGAGGCTAGGACGGACCCTGACGTTGTGTCCGGTACGTTTCTGGTGAACCAAACTTTAGCTTCTGTGTTATTTGATTCTGGTGCTAGTAGGAGTTTTTATTTCTGCTGCTTTCTGTGCTAAGCTGCCTGTTAGTAGTAGACGTGTTGATGCGCCCTTTGATGTAGAAACTGCCATAGGTAAGTCTACCAGGATTTCCGAGATGATAGAGAATTGTGATGTGGAACTCGAAGGTCATAAGTTTCCGGTTAGACCGTTCGTGATGGCCTTAGGTGGTTTCGATTTGGTTCTTGGGATGGATTGGTTGGCGGACTTCGAGGCGAACATTGTGTGTCGCAAGAAGATGATTCGGTTGTCGGCGCCTGACGGTAGTTCAGTGACGGTTTATGGGGATCGGGTTGCCACGATTCCAAAGGTGATCTCGATGGCGGTGGCGGGAAAGTGTATGAGGCGTGGATGTAGTGCCTACTTGGCCTATGTAAAGGATGTGGATACGCCAACACACACAACTAGCCGATGTTTCGGTTGTGTGTGACTTTCCAGATGTGTTCCCAGAAGACTTATCAGGAGTGCCACCTGACAGAGAGATTGAGTTTCAGATTGATCTGATACCGGGTGCCCAACCTGTCGCCAAGGCACCGTATCGGTTGGCTCCGACCGAGATGAAAGAGTTGATGGAGCAGTTACAAGAGTTGCTTGATAAGGGGTTCATCAGACCGAGTATCTCTCCTTGGGGTGCTCCGGTCCTGTTTGTAAAGAAGAAGGACGGTAGTATGAGGATGTGCATCGACTACCGCGAGCTGAACAAGTTGACAGTGAAGAACCGATACCCCTTACCGAGGATTGATGATTTGTTCGATCAGCTTCAGGGTGCCAGTTGGTTCTCGAGAATAGATCTTCGATCTGGTTACCATCAGTTGAAGGTGAAGGAGCAAGATATTCCTAAAACAGCTTTCCGTACGCGCTATGGTCACTACGAGTTTCTTGTCATGTCTGTTGGCTTGACCAACGCGCCAGCTGCTTTTATGGATTTGATGAACCGTGTGTGTCGGCCTATGTTGGATAAATCAGTGATCGTGTTTATTGATGATATCCTGATTTACTCGAGGAGCGAAGCAGAGCATGCCGGACACATTCGGGAGGTTCTAGAGACGTTGAGAAGGGAGAAGTTGTATGCGAAATTCTCCAAGTGCGCGTTCTGGTTGCGCGAAGTTCAGTTCTTGGGTCACGTGGTGAATCCTGACGGGATTATGGTGGACCCGGCGAAAGTGGAGGCGGTTATGCAATGGAAGTCACCAAAACGCCATCCGAGATTCGCAGTTTCTTGGGTTTGGCGGGCTACTACAGAAGATTTATCCAAGACTTCTCTAAGATTGCTTCTCCACTGACTAAGTTGACCCGAAAAGATGTGAAGTTCGTATGGGTCAAGCTCAAGAGAAGGCGTTTGAAGAATTGAAGGCGAGATTGACTCAAGCTCCTGTTCTGTCATTACCCGATGGAAGTGAAGATCTGGTGGTTTATTCCGATGCTTCTTACTCGGGGTTGGGGCGTGTTAATGCAGAGAGGAAAGGTCATAGCGTATGCATCCCGACAGTTGAAGGTTTATGAGGTCAATTATCCTACTCATGACTTGGAGCTGCAGCCGTGGTCTTTGCTTTAAAGATTTGGAGGCACTATCTTTACGGGACGAAGTGCACCATATTCACCGACCACAAGAGTCTGAAGTACTTCTTTGAACAGAAGGATTTAAACATGAGCAGAGACGGTGGTTGGAACTTATAAAGGATTATGATTGTGAGATCCACTACCATCCGGGCAAGGCCAACGTGGTGGCTGATGCCCTTAGCCGGAAGAGAGGCCCGAGCCGATTCGGTGAAAGTCTATCAGTTGATCATGACCTCTGATGTAATGAAGCAGGTTAAAGAGTTTCAAGATGAGGCACTGAAGAAGATCATCTTAACTCTGAAAGAATGAGAGGTCTGGTTGGAGAATTGGGTGAAAACACGTTCGGTGTTAGAACCCGATTCGATCGGGTGTGGATTCCTCGTTTTGGGGATCTACGGGGGAAGATACTGGATGAAGCTCACAAGACTCGTTACTCCATTCATCCTGGCGCCACGAAGATGTACCATGATATGAAGAAAGATTATTGGTGGCCGGGTATGAAGCGCGATGTGGTGGAGTACGTGAGTAAGTGCCTCACTTGCTTACAGGTGAAGGCAGAGCATCAAAAGCCGTATGGGAAGATACAACCTTTGGATATACCGGAATGGAAGTGGGAGCACATCACCATGGATTTCATTACAAAGCTGCCGCGTACCCCGAAAGGGTATGATGCCATATGGGTGATAGTTGATCGTTTGACGAAGAGTGCTCACTTTCTACCGATCCGCGAGACATATTCATCTGAGAGGTTGGCCGATCTGTTCATCAAGGAGATTGTGACTCGTCATGGTGTACCGGTGTCTATTGTGTCGGATCGCGACACCCGGTTTACATCTAAATTCTGGAAGAAGTTCCACGATGTATGGGGACGAGGTTACACATCAGCACGGCTTATCATCCCCAGACTGATGGTCAGTCCGAAAGGACCATTCAGACGCTGGAAGACATGCTTCGGGAATGGGTGATTGATTTTGGTGGAAGCTGGGTATGACCACCAGCTGAATTCTCATACAACATTATCACGCAGCATTGGCATGCCTCCATATGAGATGCTATACGGTAGGAGATGCAGAACACCATTTGTTGGGGTGATAATTGGTCAGAAGGAATTGGGGAGCGTCGAGGTAATCGAGGCTACGACTGAGAAGCTTGAGAAGATCAAAGCCTTCATGAGGCAGCCAAAGACAGACAAAGTCGTATGCTGATAACGACGCAGGCCGATTGAGTTCCAGGTGGGTGACCGGGTTATGTTGAAGGTCTCACCTTGGAAGGGTATCATTCGCTTCCGAAAGCGGGGCAAGTTGAGTCCAAGGTATATAGGCCCTTCCGAACATTGCTCGAGTAGGAGAGTGGCCTATAACTGGAGTTGCCAGATGAGTTAAGTGGAATTCACCCGACATTCCATGTATCTCATCTAAGGAGTGCTTAGCAATGAAGATATGATTGTCCCATTGGAAGATATCGAAGTAGATGAACGCTCAATTATGTGGAGCAACCAGTGGCAATCATCGACCGAAAGGAGAAAAGGCTAAGGAATAAAGTGGTTCCTCTAGTGCGTGTACAGTGAAGCACAGGAAGGGATCCGAGTCAACGTGGGAGACTGAGGAAGAAATGAGACAACATTATCCACTTTGTTCGAGGAATGACAGGTTTTCGGGACGAAACCTATTTAAGGGGGGTGGACTTTAACACCCGGAAATTTATTATGATGAAGCCGACGAGAAAGAAAAGATAAAGTCCAAAGTCGAGGGACCAAACTCGCCAACGAAGAAAAGTTGGTGGGTAATGTGGTGATGTGTAGGGAAGGGCACCCACTCTCCCCACACTTCACACATTTCAGCCACCAAGAAGAGAGAAAGAGAAAGAAGAGAAAGGGAGAAAATGGTGTCTTGGGTGTTATTCGGGTGTCCAAATCCGTCGAGTGGCAAGCCAAATCGAAGCTCTTGTCTTTTCTCGATTGTGTGATTTCTAGACCCCCACTTTTACTTGTTTTTCAACTGATTTTTGGGCTGGAAATGTCAAAAAAAAACCTGTTTTTTTACAAGTGTGTGTGTGTTGCCCATTGGGTGTGATGTGTGTGATGTGTTTTAAGTATGATTTCGGGCTTTGTGTGCTTGTATGGTGTTATGGTATGCCTTCCTAAGGTCCAGGAGGGTTAATTTAGGCTTAGAATGGGTTTGGATGAGCTTGGAGGCCGAAATTGGCAGATTGGGTTCGGGATGAACTCCATTCTGCCTCATCAGCTAGGGCTAGGCGAGACCGAATGAAGGCCATACGGCCGAATGAGGGCGATTGAAGGTCATTCCTCACGATTGGGATTCAGTCGCACGACTGGGAGTCCAGTCGCATGAGGGTTGTAACGACTGAGGGTTCAGTCGCATAGATGCTTAGAGTCGCATGAGTTCTTCGCATGAGGTTAGTCGCATAGGTGCCCAGTCGCAGTAATCCCATTCGTACAAGGTCCATACGCACGATTGAATTTTCATTCGCATAGATGACTATCCGCGTGAGTCCAGTCGCATGATTTTCAGTCGCATTGAGGCCATGCACTGAAGGGTTGTCCATACCCCGATAGGGCTGTTGCACTTGAAGGAAGGTGTAGTTTGACTTTTGGCCTTTGGAAAAGGTGCAGATGTAATTCGGACGTAAGGTAAACCGTTAGAGCATGTAAGGTATGGTTATGGCCTTAGAGTGCAAATAGGGCACATGATGATGATGATGTGATGTTGCATGTTTATGCATATTATGCTTTATGATGTCCGATGTATGATGATGATGAATGTGTATGATATGTTCCTTATTATGAATGTATGATTATCTTTCTTATGGCGTTACGTATTATGATGAATGAAATAAGTATTTTTACGTAAAGTGGAAAGAGATACAGAACGTCTTGCATGCATCGGATAACGGGTCCTTCTTTGTTATTTACCATTTATGTGGACCCCTCTACCGCTTACCCTTAGTACTGTGGCATACGGTAGCTTTCATTTATGACTTCGGCCCATGGCTTATACCGTCGGTTATCATTAGTACTTGCATACGTTTAGCTGTTCATTTATTACTTCGGCCCCGTAGCTAAGACTGATTGGTTTAACCACCACCCCCATTCCCGGGATACTTTAGCTGTTCATTTTTATTGACTTCGGCCCGTAGCTGATACTAATTGGGGTGTAGCATAATGGTATTGGTATGGGATGATGTTCCGGTGCGCAAGTAGTTTAAAAGAAACGAAGAGAATGAATGAAAAGATAATATGATATTATCTATCGTACGTATGATGTGTGATCCGTCAAGTAACGATGGTTTAGATATGAAGTAAGTAATGTTTTATTATTAAAACTAGAACTCACTTAGCAACGCTGACTTTTATTGCATTTTCCAGTGGCAGGTAAAATGATTGCTGAGATGGCACGGGCAAAGCTTACTCGGCTCTTTTGTGATGGCAATCCAATTATATAGCTTTTGTGATGTACTGCAAACATTATTTTGTAACCGGTAATGTGTATTATTTGGCAAAAAGTATTATAATTAAACGTGATTTCATTTTTGAGTTTCCGTTCAATGTTTCTTAATGTAATGTAAACTTTATCTTTTATGTGCAATGAATGACCAACTGTAGCTCCCGGGTACTTGCCTTATAAGATAATTCTTTGAATCCACAGTTGTCATTTTGATTGATTCGATGGATTTTTAAGGTAGTGGTGTTCGAAGTTGGATGTGGAATGTCCTTGATTAGTTCAAGCACGAGTGTATTGATTTTAGGGCTCATTCGTGTGGTTTCATGTTTGGGTTTGGTTTTGATTTGTACAATATATATTATATTCCATTTATGATTGATTAGTGTGATTCCAATGATGCTTATAATCAGATATGATTAGATTGGTTCACGAGTGTGTTAGATGGTCTTGAGAATCAAAACTCCATAGCATTAGAGGTTGTTACGAAAAGCAAAAAACATTCCATGCGAGAACTATTATTGTTTAATGTCTTTGTATAACTAGTTCCTTTTCTATTTATTCAGTTTAGCTTTCGTGAATACTATGATACCCAATCTGTAGTTGCACGATTTTAATTAAAATACAAGTATATCTTATTTACTTATCGTGTTACTTTGATTTGACTTCTTTTTCATCGATCACGCATTCCGTTTCTTGTTTAAAAGTGGTTTACTTTCATTCCGTCAGTGTAATTTCATAATCACTTCTTTTCGAGTGAATACAAGTAGTTTCTCGTTTCTTTACACCTGGTGTACTTGCCTATGAAATAGATTATTCTTTGAATCCACAGTTGTCATTTTGATTGATTCGATGGATTTTTAAGGTAGTGGTGTTCGAAGTTGGATGTGGAATGTCCTTGATTAGTTTCCGCACGAGTGTATTGATTTTAGGGGGCTCATTCGTGTGGTTTCATGTTTGGGTTTAGTTTTGATTTGTACATATATATTATATTCCATTTATGATTGATTAGTGTGATTCCAATGATGCTTATAATCAGATATGATTAGATTGGTTCACGAGTGTGTTTAGATGGTCTTGAGAATCAAAACTCCATAGCATTAGAGGTTGTTACGAAAAGCAAAAAACATTCCATGCGAGAACTATTATTGTTTAATGTCTTTGTATAACTAGTTCCTTCTTCTATTTATTCAGTTTAGCTTTCGTGAATACTATGATACCCCAATCTGTAGTTGCACGATTTTAATTAAAACAAGTATATCTTATTTACTTATCGTGTTACTTTGATTTGACTTCTTTTTCATCGATCACGCATTCCGTTTCTTGTTTAAAATTGGTTTACTTTCATTCCGTCAGTGTAATTTGATAATCGATTCTTTTCGAGTGAATACAAGTAGTTTTCTCTCTTTACACGTGGTGTACTTGCCTATGATAATAGATTATTCTTTGAATCCACAGTTGTCATTTTGATTGATTCGATGGATTTTTAAGGTAGTGGTGTTCGAAGTTGGATGTGGAATGTCCTTGATTAGTTTCCGGCACGAGTGTATTGATTTTAGGGCTCATTCGTGTGGTTTCATGTTTGGGTTTAGTTTTGATTTGTACAATAGATATTATATTCCATTTATTATTGATTAGTGTGATTCCAATGATGCTTATAATCAGATATGATTAGATTGGTTCACGAGTGTGTTAGATGGTCTTGAGAATCAAAACTCCATAGCATTAGAGGTTGTTACGAAAAGCAAAAAACATTCCATGCGAGAACTATTATTGTTTAATGTCTTTGCATAACTAGTTCCTTTTCTATTTATTCAGTTTTCTTTTGTTCGTGAATACTATGATACCCCAATCTGTAGTTGCACGATTTTAATTAAAATACAAGTATATCTTATTTACTTATCGTGTTACCTTGATTTGACTTCTTTTTCATCGATCACGCATTCCGTTTCTTGTTTAAAGTTGGTTTACTTTCATTCCGTCAGTGTAATTTGATAATCGATTCTTTTTGAGTGAATACACTTGTTTCTTTACACGTGGTGTACTTGCCTATGATAATAGATTATTCTTTGAATCCACAGTTGTCATTTTGATTGATTCGATGGATTTTTAAGGTAGTGGTGTTCGAAGTTGGATGTGGAATGTCCTTGATTAGGTTCCGGCACGAGTGTATTGATTTTAGGGCTCATTCGTGTGGTTTCATGTTTGGGTTTGGTTTGATTTGTACAATAGATGTTCTGACTTGACTTTTTTTCACATCACGCTCATTCCGTTTTTGTAAAGTTGGTTTACTTTCATTCCATCCGTCAGATAGATTAGTTTGGCATGATTACAAGTCAGGTCTTTTCTTCTCCGTTGCTTGCCTATTGATTTTATGATTTATTCTTTTACAGTTTCATTTTATTGATTCGAGGTTTTAAGGGGAGTTCGAAGTTGGATGTGGAATGTCCTTGATTAGTTTCCGGCACGAGTGTATTGATTTTAGGGCTCATTCGTGTGGTTTCATGTTTAGGTTTAGTTTTGATTTGTACAATAGATATTATATTCCATTTATTATTGATTAGTGTGATTCCAATGATGCTTATAATCAGATATGATTAGATTGGTTCACGAGTGTGTTTAGATGGTCTTGAGAATCAAAACTCCATAGCATTAGAGGTTGTTACGAAAAGCAAAAAACATTCCATGCGAGAACTATTATTGTTTAATGTCTTTGTATAACCAGTTCCTTTTCTATTTTTAAGGTAGTGGTGTTCGAAGTTGGATGTGGAATGTCCTTGATTAGTTTTCCGGCACGAGTGTATTGATTTTAGGGCTCATTCGTGTGGTTTCATGTTTTTTGGTTTGATTTGTACAATATATTATGTCCATTTATGATTGATTAGTGTGATTCCAATGATGCTTATAATCAGATATGATTAGATTGTTCACGAGTTGTGTTTAGATGGTCTTGAGAATAAACTCCATAGCATTATAGGTTGTTACGAAAGCAAAACATTCCATTCGACAACTATTATTGTTTAATGTCTTTTTATAACCATTTCCTTTTCTATTTATTCAGTTTAACTTTTGTAATACTATGATAACCCAATCTGTAGTTGTACGATTTTAATTAAAATACAAGTATATCTTATTTACTTATCAGTTACCTTGATTTGACTTCTTTTTCATCGATCAACGCATTCCGTTTCTTGTTTAAAGTTGGTTTCCCTTTCATTCTGTCGTGTAATTGATAATCGATTCTTTTTGAGTGAAACAAGTAGTTTCTTGTTTCTTTACACACCTGTGTACTTGCCTATGATAATAGATTATTCTTTGAATCCACAGTTGTCATTTTGATTGATTCGATGGATTTTTAAGGTAGTGGTGTTCGAAGTTGATGTGGAATGTCCTTGATTAGTTTCCGTCGACGAGGTGTATTGATTTTAGGGCTCATTCGTGTGGTTTCATGTTTAGGTTTAGTTTTGATTTTGTACAATAGATATTATATTCCATTTATTATTGATTAGTGGTTTTCCAATGATGCTTATAATCAGATGATTAGATTGGTTCACGAGTGGTGTTTAGATGGTCTTGAGAATCAACTCCATAGCATTAGAGTTGTTACGAAAAGCAAAAAACATTCCATGCGAGAACTATTATTGTTTAATGTCTTTGCATAACAGTTCCTTTTCTATTTATTCAGTTTACTTTTTGTAATACTATGATACCCCAATCTGTAGTTGCACGATTTTAATTAAAATACCAGTATATCTTATTTACTTATCTTTTGTTACCTTGATTTGACTTTCTTTTTCAATCGATCACGCATTCCGTTTCTTTTGTTTAAAGTTGGTTCTTTTATTCCGTCAGTGTAATTTGATAATCGATTCTTTTTGAGTGAATACAAGTAGTTTTCTTGTTTCTTTACACAGGTGTACTTGCCTATGATAATAGATTATTCTTTGAATCCACAGTTGTCATTTTGATTGATTTGATGGATTTTTAAGGTAGTGGTGTTCGAAGTTGGATGTGGAATGTCCTTGATTAGTTTCCGGCACGAGTGTATTGATTTTAGGCTCATTCGTGTGGTTTCATGTTTGGGTTTAGTTTTGATTTGTACAATAGATATTATATTCCATTTTTATTGATTAGTGTGATTCCAATGATGCTTATAATCAGATATGATTAGATTGGTTCACGAGTGTGTTTAGATGGTCTTGAGAATCAAAACTCCATAGCATTAGAGGTTGTTACGAAAAGCAAAAAACATTCCATGCGAGAACTATATTGTTTAATGTCTTTGTATAACTAGTTCCTTTTCTATTTATTCAGTTTAGCTTTCGTGAATACTATGATACCCCAATCTGTAGTTGCACGATTTTAATTAAAATACAAGTATATCTTATTTACTTATCGTGTTACTTTGATTTGACTTCTTTTTCATCATCGCACGCATCCGTTTCTTGTTTAAAGTTGGTTTACTTTCATTTCGTCAGTGTAATTTGATTATCGATTCTTTTCGAGTGAATACAAGTAGTTTCTCGTTTCTTTACACCTGGTGTACTTGCCTATGATAATAGATTATTCTTTGAATCCACAGTTGTCATTTTGATTGATTCGATGGATTTTTAAGGTAGTGGTGTTCGAAGTTGGATGTGGAATGTCCTTGATTAGTTTCTGGCACGAGTGTATTGATTTTAGGGCTCATTCGTGTGGTTTCATGTTTGGGTTTAGTTTTGATTTGTACAATAGATATTATATTCCATTTATGATTGATTAGTGTGATTCCAATGATGCTTATAATCAGATATGATTAGATTGGTTCACGAGTGTGTTTAGATGGTCTTGAGAATCAAAACTCCATAGCATTAGAGGTTGTTACGAAAAGCAAAAAACATTCCATGCGAGAACTATTATTGTTAATGTCTTTGTATAACTAGTTCCTTTCTATTTATTCAGTTTAGCTTTCGTGAATACTATGATACCCCAATCTGTAGTTGCACGATTTTAATTAAAATACAAGTATATCTTATTTACTTATCGTGTTACTTTGATTTGACTTCTTTTTCATCGATCACGCATTCCGTTTCTTGTTTAAAATTGGTTTACTTTCATTCCGTCAGTGTAATTTGATAATCGATTCTTTTCGAGTGAATACAAGTAGTTTCTCGTTTCTTTACACCTGGTGTACTTGCCTATGATAATAGATTATTCTTTGAATCCACAGTTGTCATTTTGATTGATTTGATGGATTTTTAAGGTAGTGGTGTTCGAAGTTGGATGTGGAATGTCCTTGATTAGTTTCCGGCACGAGTGTATTGATTTTAGGGCTCATTCGTGTGTTTCATGTTTGGGTTTAGTTTTGATTTGTACAATAGATATTATATTCCATTTATGATTGATTAGTGTGATTCCAATGATGCTTATAATCAGATATGATTAGATTGGTTCACGAGTGTGTTTAGATGGTCTTGAGAATCAAAACTCCATAGCATTAGAGGTTGTTACGAAAAGCAAAAAACATTCCATGCGAGAACTATTATTGTTTAATGTCTTTGATAACTACTTCCTTTTCATTTATTCAGTTTTGCTTTCGTGAATACTATGATACCTCAATCTGTAGTTGCACGATTTTAATTAAAATACAAGTATATCTTATTTACTTATCGTGTTACTTTGATTTGACTTCTTTTTCATCGATCACGCATTCCGTTTCTTGTTTAAAGTTGGTTTACTTTCAGTCAGTAATTTGATTATCGATTCTTTTCGAGTGAATACAAGTAGTTTCTCGTTTCTTTACACCTGGTGTACTTGCCTATGATAATAGATTATTCTTTGAATCCACAGTTGTCATTTTGATTGATTCGATGGATTTTTAAGGTAGTGGTGTTCGAAGTTGGATGTGGAATGTCCTTGATTAGTTTCTGGCACGAGTGTATTGATTTTAGGGCTCATTCGTGTGGTTTCATGTTTGGGTTTAGTTTTGATTTGTACAATGGATATTATATTCCATTTATGATTGATTAGTGTGATTCCAATGATGCTTATAATCAGATATGATTAGATTGGTTCACGAGTATGTAGATGGTCTTGAAATCAAAACTCCATAGCATTAGAGGTTGTTACGAAAAGCAAAAAACATTCCATGCGAGAACTATTATTGTTTAATGTCTTTGTATAACTAGTTCCTTTTCTATTTATTCAGTTTAGCTTTCGTGAATACTATGATACCTCAATCTGTAGTTGCACGATTTTAATTAAAATACAAGTATATCTTATTTACTTATCGTGTTACTTTGATTTGACTTCTTTTTCATCGATCACGCATTCCGTTTCTTGTTTAAATTGGTTTACTTTCATTCCATCAGTGTAATTTGATATCAATCTATTTTGAGTGAATACTAGTAGTTTCTCTGTTTCTTTACACCTGGTGTACTTGCCTATGATAATAGATTATTCTTTGAATCCACAGTTGTCATTTTGATTGATTTGATGGATTTTTAAGGTAGTGGTGTTCGAAGTTGGATGTGGAATGTCCTTGATTAGTTTCCGGCACGAGTGTATTGATTTTAGGGCTCATTCGTGTGGTTTCATGTTTGGGTTTAGTATTGATTTGTACAATAGATATTATATTCCATTTATGATTGATTAGTGTGATTCCAATGATGCTTATAATCAGATATGATTAGATTGGTTCACGAGTGTGTTTAGATGGTCTTGAGAATCAAAACTCCATAGCATTAGAGGTTGTTACGAAAAGCAAAAAACATTCCATGCGAGAACTATTATTGTTTAATGTCTTTGAATAACTAGTTCCTTTTCATTTATTCAGTTTAGCTTTCGTGAATACTATGATACCTCAATCTGTAGTTGCACGATTTTAATTAAAATACAAGTATATCTTATTTACTTATCGTGTTACTTTGATTTGACTTCTTTTTCATCGATCACGCATTCCGTTTCTTGTTTAAAGTTGGTTTACTTTCATTCCGTCAGTGTAATTTGATAATCGATTCTTTTCGAGTGAATACAAGTAGTTTCTCGTTTCTTTACACCTGGTGTACTTGCCTATGATAATAGATTATTCTTTGAATCCACAGTTGTATTTTGATTGATTCGATGGATTTTTAAGGTAGTGGTGTTCGAAGTTGGATGTGGAATGTCCTTGATTAGTTTCTGGCACGAGTGTATTGATTTTAGGGCTCATTCGTGTGGTTTCATGTTTGGGTTTAGTTTTGATTTGTACAATGGATATTATATTCCATTTATGATTGATTAGTGTGATTCCAATGATGCTTATAATCAGATATGATTAGATTGGTTCACGAGTATGTTTAGATGGTCTTGAAAATCAAAACTCATAGCATTAGAGGTTGTTACGAAAAGCAAAAAACATTCCATGCGAGAACTATTATTGTTTAATGTCTTTGTATAACTAGTTCCTTTTCTATTTATTCAGTTTAGCTTTCGTGAATACTATGATACCTCAATCTGTAGTTGCACGATTTTAATTAAAATATAAGTATATCTTATTTACTTATCGTGTTACTTTGATTTGACTTCTTTTTCATCGATCACGCATTCCGTTTCTTGTTTAAAATTGGTTTACTTTCATTCCATCAGTGTAATTTGATAATCAATTCTATTCGAGTGAATACTAGTAGTTTCTCGTTTCTTTACAGCTGGTGTACTTGCCTATGATAATAGATTATTCTTTGAATCCACAGTTGTCATTTTGATTGATTTGATGGATTTTTAAGGTACTGGTGTTCGAAGTTGGATGTGGAATGTCCTTGATTAGTTTCCGGCACGAGTGTATTGATTTTAGGGCTCATTCGTGTGGTTTCATGTTTGGGTTTAGTATTGATTTGTACAATAGATATTATATTCCATTTATGATTGATTAGTGTGATTCCAATGATGCTTATAATCAGATATGATTAGATTGGTTCACGAGTGTGTTTAGATGGTCTTGAGAATCAAAACTCCATAGCATTAGAGGTTGTTACGAAAAGCAAAAAACATTCCATGCGAGAACTATTATTGTTTAATGTCTTTGAATAACTACTTCCTTTTCAATTTATTCAGTTTAGCTTTCGTGAATACTATGATACCTCAATCTGTAGTTGCACGATTTTAATTAAAATACAAGTATATCTTATTTACTTATCGTGTTACTTTGATTTGACTTCTTTTTCATCGATCACGCATTCCGTTTCTTGTTTAAAGTTGGTTTACTTTCATTCCGTCAGTGTAATTTGATTATCGATTCTTTTCGAGTGAATACAAGTAGTTTCTCGTTTCTTTACACCTGGTGTACTTGCCTATGATAATAGATTATTCTTTGAATCCACAGTTGGTATTTTGATTGATTCGATGGATTTTTAAGGTAGTGGTGTTCGAAGTTGGATGTGGAATGTCCTTGATTAGTTTGGCACGAGTGTATTGATTTTAGGGCTCATTCGTGTGGTTTCATGTTTGGGTTTAGTTTTGATTTGTACAATGGATATTATATTCCATTTATGATTGATTAGTGTGATTCCAATGATGCTTATAATCAGATATGATTAGATTGGTTCACGAGTATGTTTAGATGGTCTTGAAATCAAAACTTCATAGCATTAGAGGTTGTTACGAAAAGCAAAAAACATTCCATGCGAGAACTATTATTGTTTAATGTCTTTGTATAACTAGTTCCTTTTCTATATATTCAGTTTAGCTTTCGTGAATACTATGATACCTCAATCTGTAGTTGCACGATTTTAATTAAAATATAAGTATATCTTATTTACTTATCGTGTTACTTTGATTTGACTTCTTTTTCATCGATCACGCATTCCGTTTCTTGTTTAAAATTGGTTTACTTTCATTCCATCAGTGTAATTTGATAATCAATTCTTTTGAGTGAATACTAGTAGTTTCTCGTTTCTTTACAGCTGGTGTACTTGCCTATGATAATAGATTATTCTTTGAATCCACAGTTGTCATTTTGATTGATTTGATGGATTTTTAAGGTAGTGGTGTTCGAAGTTGGATGTGGAATGTCCTTGATTAGTTTCCGGCACGAGTGTATTGATTTTAGGGCTCATTCGTGTGGTTCATGTTTGGGTTTAGTATTGATTTGTACAATAGATATTATATTCCATTTATGATTGATTAGTGTGATTCCAATGATGCTTATAATCAGATATGATTAGATTGGTTCACGAGTGTGTTTAGATGGTCTTGAGAATCAAAACTCCATAGCATTAGAGGTTGTTACGAAAAGCAAAAAACATTCCATGCGAGAACTATTATTGTTTAATGTCTTTGAATAACTACTTCCTTTTCAATTTATTCAGTTTAGCTTTCGTGAATACTATGATACCTCAATCTGTAGTTGCACGATTTTAATTAAAATACAAGTATATCTTATTTACTTATCGTGTTACTTTGATTTGACTTCTTTTTCATCGATCACGCATTCCGTTTCTTGTTTAAAGTTGGTTTACTTTCATTTAGTGTAATTTGATTATCGATTCTTTTCGAGTGAATACAAGTAGTTTCTCGTTTCTTTACACCTGGTGTACTTGCCTAAGATAATAGATTATTCTTTGAATCCACAGTTGGTATTTTGATTGATTCGATGGATTTTTAAGGTAGTGGTGTTCGAAGTTGGATGTGGAATGTCCTTGATTAGTTTCTGGCACGAGTGTATTGATTTTAGGGCTCATTCGTGTGGTTTCATGTTTGGGTTTAGTTTTGATTTGTACAATGGATATTATATTCCATTTATGATTGATTAGTGTGATTCCAATGATGCTTATAATCAGATATGATTAGATTGGTTCACGAGTATGTTTAGATGGTCTTGAAAATCAAAACTTCATAGCATTAGAGGTTGTTACGAAAAGCAAAAAACATTCCATGCGAGAACTATTATTGTTTAATGTCTTTGTATAACTAGTTCCTTTTCTATTTATTCAGTTTAGCTTTCGTGAATACTATGATACCTCAATCTGTAGTTGCACGATTTTAATTAAAATATAAGTATATCTTATTTACTTATCGTGTTACTTTGATTTGGCTTCTTTTTCATCGATCACGCATTCCGTTTCTTGTTTAAAATTGGTTTACTTTCATTCCATCAGTGTAATTTGATAATCAATTCTTTCGAGTGAATACTAGTAGTTTCTCGTTTCTTTACAGCTGGTGTACTTGCCTATGATAATAGATTATTCTTTGAATCCACAGTTGTCATTTTGATTGATTTGATGGATTTTTAAGGTAGTGGTGTTCGAAGTTGGATGTGGAATGTCCTTGATTAGTTTCCGGCACGAGTGTATTGATTTTAGGGCTCATTCGTGTGGTTTCATGTTTGGGTTTAGTATTGATTTGTACAATAGATATTATATTCCATTTATGATTGATTAGTGTGATTCCAATGATGCTTATAATCAGATATGATTAGATTGGTTCACGAGTGTGTTTAGATGGTCTTGAGAATCAAAACTCCATAGCATTAGAGGTTGTTACGAAAAGCAAAAAACATTCCATGCGAGAACTATTATTGTTTAATGTCTTTGAATAACTACTTCCTTTTCAATTTATTCAGTTTAGCTTTCGTGAATACTATGATACCTCAATCTGTAGTTGCACGATTTTAATTAAAATACAAGTATATCTTATTTACTTATCGTGTTACTTTGATTTGACTTCTTTTTCATCGATCACGCATTCCGTTTCTTGTTTAAAGTTGGTTTACTTTCATTCCGTCAGTGTAATTTGATTATCGATTCTTTTCGAGTGAATACAAGTAGTTTCTCGTTTCTTTACACCTGGTGTACTTGCCTAAGATAATAGATTATTCTTTGAATCCACAGTTGGTATTTTGATTGATTCGATGGATTTTTAAGGTAGTGGTGTTCGAAGTTGGATGTGGAATGTCCTTGATTAGTTTTGGCACGAGTGTATTGATTTTAGGGCTCATTCGTGTGGTTTCATGTTTGGGTTTAGTTTTGATTTGTACAATGGATATTATATTCCATTTATGATTGATTAGTGTGATTCCAATGATGCTTATAATCAGATATGATTAGATTGGTTCACGAGTATGTTTAGATGGTCTTGAAAATCAAAACTTCATAGCATTAGAGGTTGTTACGAAAAGCAAAAAACATTCCATGCGAGAACTATTATTGTTTAATGTCTTTGTATAACTAGTTCCTTTTCTATTTATTCAGTTTAGCTTTCGTGAATACTATGATACCTCAATCTGTAGTTGCACGATTTTAATTAAAATATAAGTATATCTTATTTACTTATCGTGTTACTTTGATTTGACTTCTTTTTCATCGATCACGCATTCCGTTTCTTGTTTAAAATTGGTTTACTTTCATTCCATCAGTGTAATTTGATAATCAATTCTATTCGAGTGAATACTAGTAGTTTCTCGTTTCTTTACAGCTGGTGTACTTGCCTATGATAATAGATTATTCTTTGAATCCACAGTTGTCATTTTGATTGATTTGATGGATTTTTAAGGTACTGGTGTTCGAAGTTGGATGTGGAATGTCCTTGATTAGTTTCCGGCACGAGTGTATTGATTTTAGGGCTCATTCGTGTGGTTTCATGTTTGGGTTTAGTATTGATTTGTACAATAGATATTATATTCCATTTATGATTGATTAGTGTGATTCCAATGATGCTTATAATCAGATATGATTAGATTGGTTCACGAGTGTGTTTAGATGGTCTTGAGAATCAAAACTCCATAGCATTAGAGGTTGTTACGAAAAGCAAAAAACATTCCATGCGAGAACTATTATTGTTTAATGTCTTTGAATAACTACTTCCTTTTCAATTTATTCAGTTTGCTTTCGTGAATACTATGATACCTCAATCTGTAGTTGCACGATTTTAATTAAAATACAAGTATATCTTATTTACTTATCGTGTTACTTTGATTTGACTTCTTTTTCATCGATCACGCATTCCGTTTCTTGTTTAAAGTTGGTTTACTTTCATTAGTAATTTGATTATCGATTCTTTTCGAGTGAATACAAGTAGTTTCTCGTTTCTTTACACCTGGTGTACTTGCCTATGATAATAGATTATTCTTTGAATCCACAGTTGGTATTTTGATTGATTCGATGGATTTTTAAGGTAGTGGTGTTCGAAGTTGGATGTGGAATGTCCTTGATTAGTTTCTGGCACGAGTGTATTGATTTTAGGGCTCATTCGTGTGGTTTCATGTTTGGGTTTAGTTTTGATTTGTACAATGGATATTATATTCCATTTATGATTGATTAGTGTGATTCCAATGATGCTTATAATCAGATATGATTAGATTGGTTCACGAGTATGTAGATGGTCTTGAAAATCAAAACTCATAGCATTAGAGGTTGTTACGAAAAGCAAAAAACATTCCATGCGAGAACTATTATTGTTTAATGTCTTTGTATAACTAGTTCCTTTTCTATTTATTCAGTTTAGCTTTCGTGAATACTATGATACCTCAATCTGTAGTTGCACGATTTTAATTAAAATATAAGTATGTCTTTTTTACTTATCGTGTTACTTTGATTTGGCTTCTTTTTCATCGATCACGCATTCCGTTTCTTGTTTAAAATTGGTTTACTTTCATTCCATCAATGTAATTTGATAATCAATTCTATTTGAGTGAATACTAGTAGTTTCTCGTTTCTTTACAGCTGGTGTACTTGAGTATGATAATAGATTATTCGTTGAATCCACAGTTGTCATTTTGATTGATTTGATGGATTTTTAAGGTATTGGTGTTCGAAGTTGGATGTGGAATGTCCTTGATTAGTTTCCGGCACGAGTGTATTGATTTTAGGGCTCATTCGTGTGGTTCCATGTTTGGGTTTAGTATTGATTTGTACAATAGATATTATATTCCATTTATGATTGATTAGTGTGATTCCAATGATGCTTATAATCAGATATGATTAGATTGGTTCACGAGTGTGTTTAGATGGTCTTGAGAATCAAAACTCCATAGCATTAGAGGTTGTTACGAAAAGCAAAAAACATTCCATGCGAGAACTATTATTGTTTAATGTCTTTGAATAACTACTTCCTTTTCAATTTATTCAGTTTAGCTTTCGTGAATACTATGATACCTCAATCTGTAGTTGCACGATTTTAATTAAAATACAAGTATATCTTATTTACTTATCGTGTTACTTTGATTTGACTTCTTTTTCATCGATCACGCATTCCGTTTCTTGTTTAAAGTTGGTTTACTTTCATTCCGTCAGTGTAATTTGATTATCGATTCTTTTCGAGTGAATACAAGTAGTTTCTCGTTTCTTTACACCTGGTGTACTTGCCTAAGATAATAGATTATTCTTTGAATCCACAGTTGGTATTTTGATTGATTCGATGGATTTTTAAGGTAGTGGTGTTCGAAGTTGGATGTGGAATGTCCTTGATTAGTTTCTGGCACGAGTGTATTGATTTTAGGGCTCATTCGTGTGGTTTCATGTTTGGGTTTAGTTTTGATTTGTACAATGGATATTATATTCCATTTATGATTGATTAGTGTGATTCCAATGATGCTTATAATCAGATATGATTAGATTGGTTCACGAGTATGTTTAGATGGTCTTGAAAATCAAAACTTCATAGCATTAGAGGTTGTTACGAAAAGCAAAAAACATTCCATGCGAGAACTATTATTGTTTAATGTCTTTGTATAACTAGTTCCTTTTCTATTTATTCAGTTTAGCTTTCGTGAATACTATGATACCTCAATCTGTAGTTGCACGATTTTAATTAAAATATAAGTATATCTTATTTACTTATCGTGTTACTTTGATTTGGCTTCTTTTTCATCGATCACGCATTCCGTTTCTTGTTTAAAATTGGTTTACTTTCATTCCATCAGTGTAATTTGATAATCAATTCTATTCGAGTGAATACTAGTAGTTTCTCGTTTCTTTACAGCTGGTGTACTTGCCTATGATAATAGATTATTCTTTGAATCCACAGTTGTCATTTTGATTGATTTGATGGATTTTTAAGGTACTGGTGTTCGAAGTTGGATGTGGAATGTCCTTGATTAGTTTCCGGCACGAGTGTATTGATTTTAGGGCTCATTCGTGTGGTTTCATGTTTGGGTTTAGTATTGATTTGTACAATAGATATTATATTCCATTTATGATTGATTAGTGTGATTCCAATGATGCTTATAATCAGATATGATTAGATTGGTTCACGAGTGTGTTTAGATGGTCTTGAGAATCAAAACTCCATAGCATTAGAGGTTGTTACGAAAAGCAAAAAACATTCCATGCGAGAACTATTATTGTTTAATGTCTTTGAATAACTACTTCCTTTTCAATTTATTCAGTTTAGCTTTCGTGAATACTATGATACCTCAATCTGTAGTTGCACGATTTTAATTAAAATACAAGTATATCTTATTTACTTATCGTGTTACTTTGATTTGACTTCTTTTTCATCGATCACGCATTCCGTTTCTTGTTTAAAGTTGGTTTACTTTCATTCCGTCAGTGTAATTTGATTATCGATTCTTTTCGAGTGAATACAAGTAGTTTCTCGTTTCTTTACACCTGGTGTACTTGCCTAGATAATAGATTATTCTTTGAATCCACAGTTGGTATTTTGATTGATTCGATGGATTTTTAAGGTAGTGGTGTTCGAAGTTGGATGTGGAATGTCCTTGATTAGTTTTTGGCACGAGTGTATTGATTTTAGGGCTCATTCGTGTGGTTTCATGTTTGGGTTTAGTTTTGATTTGTACAATGGATATTATATTCCATTTATGATTGATTAGTGTGATTCCAATGATGCTTATAATCAGATATGATTAGATTGGTTCACGAGTATGTTTAGATGGTCTTGAAAATCAAAACTTCATAGCATTAGAGGTTGTTACGAAAAGCAAAAAACATTCCATGCGAGAACTATTATTGTTTAATGTCTTTGTATAACTAGTTCCTTTTCTATTTATTCAGTTTAGCTTTCGTGAATACTATGATACCTCAATCTGTAGTTGCACGATTTTAATTAAAATATAAGTATATCTTATTTACTTATCGTGTTACTTTGATTTGACTTCTTTTTCATCGATCACGCATTCCGTTTCTTGTTTAAAATTGGTTTACTTTCATTCCATCAGTGTAATTTGATAATCAATTCTTTCGAGTGAATACTAGTAGTTTCTCGTTTCTTTACAGCTGGTGTACTTGCCTATGATAATAGATTATTCTTTGAATCCACAGTTGTCATTTTGATTGATTTGATGGATTTTTAAGGTAGTGGTGTTCGAAGTTGGATGTGGAATGTCCTTGATTAGTTTCCGGCACGAGTGTATTGATTTTAGGGCTCATTCGTGTGGTTTCATGTTTGGGTTTAGTATTGATTTGTACAATAGATATTATATTCCATTTATGATTGATTAGTGTGATTCCAATGATGCTTATAATCAGATATGATTAGATTGGTTCACGAGTGTGTTTAGATGGTCTTGAGAATCAAAACTCCATAGCATTAGAGGTTGTTACGAAAAGCAAAAAACATTCCATGCGAGAACTATTATTGTTTAATGTCTTTGAATAACTACTTCCTTTTCAATTTATTCAGTTTAGCTTTCGTGAATACTATGATACCTCAATCTGTAGTTGCACGATTTTAATTAAAATACAAGTATATCTTATTTACTTATCGTGTTACTTTGATTTGACTTCTTTTTCATCGATCACGCATTCCGTTTCTTGTTTAAAGTTGGTTTACTTTCATTCCGTCAGTGTAATTTGATTATCGATTCTTTTCGAGTGAATACAAGTAGTTTCTCGTTTCTTTACACCTGGTGTACTTGCCTATGATAATAGATTATTCTTTGAATCCACAGTTGGTATTTTGATTGATTCGATGGATTTTTAAGGTAGTGGTGTTCGAAGTTGGATGTGGAATGTCCTTGATTAGTTTCTGGCACGAGTGT
Organism: Flaveria ramosissima; assembly: GCA_025215565.1. Lineage (NCBI taxonomy): Eukaryota > Viridiplantae > Streptophyta > Magnoliopsida > Asterales > Asteraceae > Flaveria > Flaveria ramosissima. The sequence continues at coordinate 23,020,709 of CM046033.1, read as the reverse complement.
ATTGATTTTAGGGCTCATTCGTGTGGTTTCATGTTTGGGTTTAGTTTTGATTTGTACAATGGATATTATATTCCATTTATGATTGATTAGTGTGATTCCAATGATGCTTATAATCAGATATGATTAGATTGGTTCACGAGTATGTTTAGATGGTCTTGAAAATCAAAACTTCATAGCATTAGAGGTTGTTACGAAAAGCAAAAAACATTCCATGCGAGAACTATTATTGTTTAATGTCTTTGTATAACTAGTTCCTTTTCTATTTATTCAGTTTAGCTTTCGTGAATACTATGATACCTCAATCTGTAGTTGCACGATTTTAATTAAAATATAAGTATATCTTATTTACTTATCGTGTTACTTTGATTTGACTTCTTTTTCATCGATCACGCATTCCGTTTCTTGTTTAAAATTGGTTTACTTTCATTCCATCAGTGTAATTTGATAATCATTCTTTTCGAGTGAATACTAGTAGTTTCTCGTTTCTTTACACCTGGTGTACTTGCCTATGATAATAGATTATTCTTTGAATCCACAGTTGTCATTTTGATTGATTTGATGGATTTTTAAGGTAGTGGTGTTCGAAGTTGGATGTGGAATGTCCTTGATTAGTTTCCGGCACGAGTGTATTGATTTTAGGGCTCATTCGTGTGGTTTCATGTTTGGGTTTAGTTTGATTTGTACAATAGATATTATATTCCATTTATGATTGATTAGTGTGATTCCAATGATGCTTATAATCAGATATGATTAGATTGGTTCACGAGTGTGTTTAGATGGTCTTGAGAATCAAAACTCCATAGCATTAGAGGTTGTTACGAAAAGCAAAAAACATTCCATGCGAGAACTATTATTGTTTAATGTCTTTGAATAACTAGTTCCTTTTCTATTTATTCAGTTTAGCTTTCGTGAATACTATGATACCTCAATCTGTAGTTGCACGATTTTAATTAAAATACAAGTATATCTTATTTACTTATCGTGTTACTTTGATTTGACTTCTTTTTCATCGATCACGCATTCCGTTTCTTGTTTAAAGTTGGTTTACTTTCATTCCGTCAGTGTAATTTGATAATCGATTCTTTTCGAGTGAATACGAGTAGTTTCTCGTTTCTTTACACCTGGTGTACTTGCCTATGATAATAGATTATTCTTTGAATCCACAGTTGTATTTTGATTGATTCGATGGATTTTTAAGGTAGTGGTGTTCGAAGTTGGATGTGGAATGTCCTTGATTAGTTTTGGCACGAGTGTATTGATTTTAGGGCTCATTCGTGTGGTTTCATGTTTGGGTTTAGTTTTGATTTGTACAATGGATATTATATTCCATTTATGATTGATTAGTGTGATTCCAATGATGCTTATAATCAGATATGATTAGATTGGTTCACGAGTATGTTTAGATGGTCTTGAGAATCAAAACTCCATAGCATTAGAGGTTGTTACGAAAAGCAAAAAACATTCCATGCGAGAACTATTATTGTTTAATGTCTTTGTATAACTAGTTCCTTTTCTATTTATTCAGTTTAGCTTTCGTGAATACTATGATACCTCAATCTGTAGTTGCACGATTTTAATTAAAATACAAGTATATCTTATTTACTTATCGTGTTACTTTGATTTGACTTCTTTTTCATCGATCACGCATTCCGTTTCTTGTTTAAATTGGTTTACTTTCATTCCGTCAGTGTAATTTGATAATCGATTCTTTTCGAGTGAATACAAGTAGTTTCTCGTTTCTTTACACCTGGTGTGCTTGCCTATGGTAATAGATTATTCTTTGAATCCACAGTTGTCATTTTGATTGATTGATGGATTTTTAAGGTAGTGGTGTTCGAAGTTGGATGTGGAATGTCCTTGATTAGTTTCCGGCACGAGTGTATTGATTTTAGGGCTCATTCGTGTGGTTTCATGTTTGGGTTTAGTTTGATTTGTACAATAGATATTATATTCCATTTATGATTGATTAGTGTGATTCCAATGATGCTTATAATCAGATATGATTAGATTGGTTCACGAGTGTGTTTAGATGGTCTTGAGAATCAAAACTCCATAGCATTAGAGGTTGTTACGAAAAGCAAAAAACATTCCATGCGAGAACTATTATTGTTTAATGTCTTTGAATAACTAGTTCCTTTTCTATTTATTCAGTTTAGCTTTCGTGAATACTATGATACCTCAATCTGTAGTTGCACGATTTTAATTAAAATACAAGTATATCTTATTTACTTATCGTGTTACTTTGATTTGACTTCTTTTTCATCGATCACGCATTCCGTTTCTTGTTTAAAGTTGGTTTACTTTCATTCCGTCAGTGTAATTTGATTATCGATTCTTTTCGAGTGAATACAAGTAGTTTCTCGTTTCTTTACACCTGGTGTACTTGCCTATGATAATAGATTATTCTTTGAATCCACAGTTGGTATTTTGATTGATTCGATGGATTTTTAAGGTAGTGGTGTTCGAAGTTGGATGTGGAATGTCCTTGATTAGTTTTTGGCACGAGTGTATTGATTTTAGGGCTCATTCGTGTGGTTTCATGTTTGGGTTTAGTTTTGATTTGTACAATGGATATTATATTCCATTTATGATTGATTAGTGTGATTCCAATGATGCTTATAATCAGATATGATTAGATTGGTTCACGAGTATGTTTAGATGGTCTTGAAAATCAAAACTTCATAGCATTAGAGGTTGTTACGAAAAGCAAAAAACATTCCATGCGAGAACTATTATTGTTTAATGTCTTTGTATAACTAGTTCCTTTTCTATTTATTCAGTTTAGCTTTCGTGAATACTATGATACCTCAATCTGTAGTTGCACGATTTTAATTAAAATATAAGTATATCTTATTTACTTATCGTGTTACTTTGATTTGACTTCTTTTTCATCGATCACGCATTCCGTTTCTTGTTTAAAGTGGTTTACTTTCATTCCGTCAGTGTAATTTGATAATCGATTCTTTTCGAGTGAATACAAGTAGTTTCTCGTTTCTTTACACCTGGTGTACTTGCCTATGATAATAGATTATTCTTTGAATCCACAGTTGTCATTTTGATTGATTCGATGGATTTTTAAGGTAGTGGTGTTCGAAGTTGGATGTGGAATGTCCTTGATTAGTTTCCGGCACGAGTGTATTGATTTTAGGGCTCATTCGTGTGGTTTCATGTTTGGGTTTAGTTTGATTTGTACAATAGATATTATATTCCATTTATGATTGATTAGTGTGATTCCAATGATGCTTATAATCAGATATGATTAGATTGGTTCACGAGTGTGTTTAGATGGTCTTGAGAATCAAAACTCCATAGCATTAGAGGTTGTTACGAAAAGCAAAAAACATTCCATGCGAGAACTATTATTGTTTAATGTCTTTGAATAACTAGTTCCTTTTCTATTTATTCAGTTTAGCTTTCGTGAATACTATGATACCTCAATCTGTAGTTGCACGATTTTAATTAAAATACAAGTATATCTTATTTACTTATCGTGTTACTTGATTTGACTTCTTTTTCATCGATCACGCATTCCGTTTCTTGTTTAAAGTTGGTTTACTTTCATTCCGTCAGTGTAATTTGATATCGATTCTTTTCGAGTGAATACAAGTAGTTTCTCGTTTCTTTACACCTGGTGTACTTGCCTATGATAATAGATTATTCTTTGAATCCACAGTTGTCATTTTGATTGATTCGATGGATTTTTAAGGTAGTGGTGTTCGAAGTTGGATGTGGAATGTCCTTGATTAGTTTCTGGCACGAGTGTATTGATTTTAGGGCTCATTCGTGTGGTTTCATGTTTGGGTTTAGTTTTGATTTGTACAATAGATATTATATTCCATTTATGATTGATTAGTGTGATTCCAATGATGCTTATAATCAGATATGATTAGATTGGTTCACGAGTGTGTTTAGATGGTCTTGAGAATCAAAACTCCATAGCATTAGAGGTTGTTACGAAAAGCAAAAAACATTCCATGCGAGAACTATTATTGTTTAATGTCTTTGTATAACTAGTTCCTTTTCTATTTATTCAGTTTAGCTTTCGTGAATACTATGATACCTCAATCTGTAGTTGCACGATTTTAATTAAAATACAAGTATATCTTATTTACTTATCGTGTTACTTTGATTTGACTTCTTTTTCATCGATCACGCATTCCGTTTCTTGTTTAAATTGGTTTACTTTCATTCCGTCAGTGTAATTTGATAATCGATTCTTTCGAGTGAATACTAGTAGTTTCTCGTTTCTTTACACCTGGTGTACTTGCCTATGATAATAGATTATTCTTTGAATCCACAGTTGTCATTTTGATTGATTCGATGGATTTTTAAGGTAGTGGTGTTCGAAGTTGGATGTGGAATGTCCTTGATTAGTTTCCGGCACGAGTGTATTGATTTTAGGGCTCATTCGTGTGGTTTCATGTTTGGGTTTAGTTTTGATTTGTACAATAGATATTATATTCCATTTATGATTGATTAGTGTGATTCCAATGATGCTTATAATCAGATATGATTAGATTGGTTCACGAGTGTGTTTAGATGGTCTTGAGAATCAAAACTCCATAGCATTAGAGGTTGTTACGAAAAGCAAAAAACATTCCATGCGAGAACTATTATTGTTTAATGTCTTTGAATAACTAGTTCCTTTTCTATTTATTCAGTTTAGCTTTCGTGAATACTATGATACCTCAATCTGTAGTTGCACGATTTTAATTAAAATACAAGTATATCTTATTTACTTATCGTGTTACTTTGATTTGACTTCTTTTTCATCGATCACGCATTCCGTTTCTTGTTTAAAGTTGGTTTACTTTCATTCCGTCAGTGTAATTTGATATCGATTCTTTTCGAGTGAATACAAGTAGTTTCTCGTTTCTTTACACCTGGTGTACTTGCCTATGATAATAGATTATTCTTTGAATCCACAGTTGGTATTTTGATTGATTCGATGGATTTTTAAGGTAGTGGTGTTCGAAGTTGGATGTGGAATGTCCTTGATTAGTTTTGGCACGAGTGTATTGATTTTAGGGCTCATTCGTGTGGTTTCATGTTTGGGTTTAGTTTTGATTTGTACAATGGATATTATATTCCATTTATGATTGATTAGTGTGATTCCAATGATGCTTATAATCAGATATGATTAGATTGGTTCACGAGTGTGTTTAGATGGTCTTGAAAATCAAAACTTCATAGCATTAGAGGTTGTTACGAAAAGCAAAAAACATTCCATGCGAGAACTATTATTGTTTAATGTCTTTGTATAACTAGTTCCTTTTCTATTTATTCAGTTTAGCTTTCGTGAATACTATGATACCTCAATCTGTAGTTGCACGATTTTAATTAAAATATAAGTATATCTTATTTACTTATCGTGTTACTTTGATTTGACTTCTTTTTCATCGATCACGCATTCCGTTTCTTGTTTAAAATTGGTTTACTTTCATTCCATCAGTGTAATTTGATAATCAATTCTATTCGAGTGAATACTAGTAGTTTCTCGTTTCTTTACAGCTGGTGTACTTGCCTATGATAATAGATTATTCGTTGAATCCACAGTTGTCATTTTGATTGATTTGATGGATTTTTAAGGTACTGGTGTTCGAAGTTGGATGTGGAATGTCCTTGATTAGTTTCCGGCACGAGTGTATTGATTTTAGGGCTCATTCGTGTGGTTTCATGTTTGGGTTTAGTTTGATTTGTACAATAGATATTATATTCCATTTATGATTGATTAGTGTGATTCCAATGATGCTTATAATCAGATATGATTAGATTGGTTCACGAGTGTGTTTAGATGGTCTTGAGAATCAAAACTCCATAGCATTAGAGGTTGTTACGAAAAGCAAAAAACATTCCATGCGAGAACTATTATTGTTTAATGTCTTTGAATAACTACTTCCTTTTCAATTTATTCAGTTTTGCTTTCGTGAATACTATGATACCTCAATCTGTAGTTGCACGATTTTAATTAAAATACAAGTATATATTATTTACTTATCGTGTTACTTTGATTTGACTTCTTTTTCATCGATCACGCATTCCGTTTCTTGTTTAAAGTTGGTTTACTTTCATTAGTAATTTGATTATGGATTCTTTTCGAGTGAATACAAGTAGTTTCTCATTTCTTTACACCTGGTGTACTTGCCTATGATAATAGATTATTCTTTGAATCCACAGTTCTCATTTTGATTGATTCGATGGATTTTTAAGGTAGTGGTGTTCGAAGTTGGATGTGGAATGTCCTTGATTAGTTTCTGGCACGAGTGTATTGATTTTAGGGCTCATTCGTGTGGTTTCATGTTTGGGTTTAGTTTTGATTTGTACAATGGATATTATATTCCATTTATGATTGATTAGTGTGATTCCAATGATGCTTATAATCAGATATGATTAGATTGGTTCACGAGTATGTAGATGGTCTTGAAAATCAAAACTTCATAGCATTAGAGGTTGTTACGAAAAGCAAAAACATTCCATGCGAGAACTATTATTGTTTAATGTCTTTGTATAACTAGTTCCTTTTCTATATATTCAGTTTAGCTTTCGTGAATACTATGATACCTCAATCTGTAGTTGCACGATTTTAATTAAATATAAGTATATCTTATTTACTTATCGTGTTACTTTGATTTGACTTCTTTTTCATCGATCACGCATTCCGTTTCTTGTTTAAAATTGGTTTACTTTCATTCCATCAGTGTAATTTGATAATCAATTCTATTCGAGTGAATACTAGTAGTTTCTCGTTTCTTTACAGCTGGTGTACTTGCCTATGATAATAGATTATTCTTTGAATCCACAGTTGTCATTTTGATTGATTTGATGGATTTTTAAGGTACTGGTGTTCGAAGTTGGATGTGGAATGTCCTTGATTAGTTTCCGGCACGAGTGTATTGATTTTAGGGCTCATTCGTGTGGTTTCATGTTTGGTTTAGTATTGATTTGTACAATAGATATTATATTTTATTTATGATTGATTAGTGTGATTCCAATGATGCTTATAATCAGATATGATTATATTGGTTCACGAGTGTGTTTAGATGGTATTGAGAATCAAAACTCCATAGCATTAGAGGTTGTTACGAAAAGCAAAAAACATTCCATGCGAGAACTATTATTGTTTAATGTCTTTGAATAACTACTTCCTTTTCAATTTATTCAGTTTAGCTTTCGTGAATACTATGATACCCCAATCTGTAGTTGCACGATTTTAATTAAAATACAAGTATATCTTATTTACTTATCGTGTTACTTTGATTTGACTTCTTTTTCATCGATCACGCATTTCGCTTCTTGTTTAAAGTTGGTTTACTTTCATTCCGTCAGTGTAATTTGATTATCTATTCTTTTCGAGTGAATACAAGTAGTTTCTCGTTTCTTTACACCTGGTGTACTTGCCTATGATAATAGATTATTCTTTGAATCCACAGTTGGTATTTTGATTGATTCGATGGATTTTTAAGGTAGTGGTGTTCGAAGTTGGATGTGGAATGTCCTTGATTAGTTTCTGGCACGAGTGTATTGATTTTAGGGCTCATTCGTGTGGTTCATGTTTTGGTTTAGTTTTGATTTGTACAATGGATATTATATTCCATTTATGATTGATTAGTGTGATTCCAATGATGCTTATAATCAGATATGATTAGATTGGTTCACGAGTATGTTTAGATGGTCTTGAAATCAAAACTTCATAGCATTAGAGGTTGTTACGAAAAGCAAAAACATTCCATGCGAGAACTATTATTGTTTAATGTCTTTGTATAACTAGTTCCTTTTCTATTTATTCAGTTTAGCTTTCGTGAATACTATGATACCTCAATCTGTAGTTGCTGCACGATTTTAATTAAAATACAAGTATATCTTATTTACTTATCGTGTTACTTTGATTTGGCTTCTTTTTCATCGATCGCATTTCCGTTTCTTGTTTAAATTGGTTTACTTTCATTCCATCAGTGTAATTTGATAATCATTCTATTCGAGTGAATACTAGTAGTTTCTCGTTTCTTTACACAGCTGGTACTTGCCTATGATAATAGATTATTCGTTGAATCCACAGTTTTCATTTTGATTGATTTGATGGATTTTTAAGGTAGTGGTGTTCGAAGTTGGATGTGGAATGTCCTTGATTAGTTTCCGGCACGAGTGTATTGATTTTAGGGCTCATTCGTGTGGTTTCATGTTTGGGTTTAGTATTGATTTGTACAATAGATATTATATTCCATTTATGATTGATTAGTGTGATTCCAATGATGCTTATAATCAGATATGATTAGATTGGTTCACGAGTGTGTTTAGATGGTCTTGAGAATCAAAACTCCATAGCATTAGAGGTTGTTACGAAAAGCAAAAAACATTCCATGCGAGAACTATTATTGTTTAATGTCTTTGAATAACTACTTCCTTTTCAATTTATTCAGTTTTGCTTTCGTGAATACTATGATACCTCAATCTGTAGTTGCACGATTTTAATTAAAATACAAGTATATCATTATTTACTTATCGTGTTACTTTGATTTGACTTCTTTTTCATCGATCACGCATTCCGTTTCTTGTTTAAAGTTGGTTTACTTTCATTAATAATTTGATTATGGATTCTTTTCGAGTGAATACAAGTAGTTTCTCGTTTCTTTACACCTGGTGTACTTGCCTATGATAATAGATTATTCTTTGAATCCACAGTTGGTATTTTGATTGATTCGATGGATTTTTAAGGTAGTGGTGTTCGAAGTTGGATGTGGAATGTCTTGATTAGTTTCTCGGCACGAGTGTATTGATTTTAGGGCTCATTCGTGTGGTTTCATGTTTGGGTTTAGTTTTGATTTGTACAATGGATATTATTTTCCATTTATGATTGATTAGTGTGATTCAATGATGCTTATAATCAGATATGATTAGATTGGTTCACGAGTGTGTTTAGATGGTCTTGAAATCAAAACTTCATAGCATTAGAGGTTGTTACGAAAAGCAAAAACATTCCATGCGAGAACTATTATTGTTTAATGTCTTTGTATAACTAGTTCCTTTTCTATTTATTCAGTTTAGCTTTCGTGAATACTATGATACCTCAATCTGTAGTTGCACGATTTTAATTAAAATATAAGTATATCTTATTTACTTATCGTGTTACTACTTGATTTGACTTCTTTTTCATCGATCACGCATTCCGTTTCTTGTTTAAAATTGGTTTACTTTCATTCCGTCAATGTAATTTGATAATAATTCTATTCGAGTGAATACTAGTAGTTTCTCGTTTCTTTACAGCTGGTGTACTTGACCTATGATAATAGATTATTCGTTGGAATCCACAGTTGTCATTTTGATTGATTGATGGATTTTTTAAGGTACAGGTGTTCGACGTGGATGTGGATGTCCTTGATTAGTTTCCGGCACGAGTGTATTGATTTTAGGGCTCATTCGTGTGGTTTCATGTTTGGGTTTAGTTTGATTTGTACAATAGATATTATATTTTATTTATGATTGATTAGTGTGATTCCAATGATGCTTATAATCATATATGATTATATTGGTTCACGAGTGTGTTTAGATGGTCTTGAGAATCAAAACTCCATAGCATTAGAGGTTGTTACGAAAAGCAAAAAACATTCCATGCGAGAACTATTATTGTTTAATGTCTTTGAATAACTACTTCCTTTTCAATTTATTCAGTTTAGCTTTCGTGAATACTATGATACCACCCCAATCTGTAGTTGCACGATTTTAATTAAAATACAAGTATATCTTATTTACTTATCGTGTTACTTTGATTTGACTTCTTTTTCATCGATCACGCATTCTTTTTTGTTCTTGTTTAAGGTGGTTTACTTTCATTCCGTCAGTGTAATTTGATTATCGATTCTTTTCGAGTGAATACAAGTAGTTTCCCGTTTCTTTACACCTGGTGTACTTGTCTAAGATAATAGATTATTCTTTGAATCCACAGTTGTATTTTGATTGATTCGATGGATTTTTAAGGTAGTGGTGTTCGAAGTTGGATGTGGAATGTCCTTGATTAGTTTCGGCACGAGTGTATTTATTTTAGGGCTCATTCGTGTGGTTTCATGTTTGGGTTTAGTTTTGATTTGTACAATGGATATTATATTCCATTTATGATTGATTAGTGTGATTCCAATGATGCTTATAATCAGATATGATTAGATTGGTTCACGAGTTGTTTTAGATGGTCTTGAAATCAAAACTTCATAGCATTAGAGGTTGTTACGAAAACAAAAAACATTCCATGCGAGAACTATTATTGTTTAATGTCTTTGTATAACTAGTTCCTTTTCTATTTATTCAGTTTAGCTTTCGTGAATACTATGATACCCAATCTGTAGTTGCACGATTTTAATAAAATATAAGTATATCTTATTTACTTATCGTGTTACTTTGATTTGACTTCTTTTTTCATCGATCACGCATTCCGTTTCTTGTTTAAATTGGTTTACTTTCATCCGTCAGTGTAATTTGATAATCAATTCTATTCGAGTGAATACTAAGTGTTCTCGTTTCTTACAGCTGGTGTACTTGCCTATGATAATAGATTATTCTTTGAATCAACAGTTGTCATTTTGATTGATTTGATGGATTTTTAAGGTACTGGTGTTCGAAGTTGGATGTGGAATGTCCTTGATTAGTTTCCGGCACGAGTGTATTGATTTTAGGGCTCATTCGTGTGGTTTCATGTTTGGGTTTAGTATTGATTTGTACAATAGATATTATATTCCATTTATGATTGATTAGTGTGATTCCAATGATGCTTATAATCAGATATGATTAGATTGGTTCACGAGTGTGTTTAGATGGTCTTGAGAATCAAAACTCCATAGCATTAGAGGTTGTGTACGAAAAGCAAAAAACATTCCATGCGAGAACTATTATTGTTTAATGTCTTTGAATAACTACTTCCTTTTCAATTTATTCAGTTTTGCTTTCGTGAATACTATGATACCCCAATCTGTAGTTGCACGATTTTAATTAAAATACAAGTATATATTATTTACTTATCGTGTTACTTTGATTTGACTTCTTTTTCATCGATCACGCATTCGTTTCTTGTTTAAAGTTGGTTTACTTTCATTAGTAATTTGATTATGGATTCTCTTTCTTTTCGAGTGAATACAAGTAGTTTCTCATTTCTTTACACCTAGTGTGCTTGCCTATATGGTAATAGATTATTCTTTGAATCCACAGTTTGTCATTTTGATTGATTCGATGGATTTTTAAGGTAGTGGTGTTCGAAGTTGGATGTGGAATGTCCTTGATTAGTTTCTGGCACGAGTGTATTGATTTTAGGGCTCATTCGTGTGGTTCATGTTTGGGTTTAGTTTTGATTTGTACAATGGATATTATATTCCATTTATGATTGATTAGTGTGATTCCATGATGCTTATAATCAGATATGATTAGATTGGTTTACGAGTATGTAGATGGTCTTGAAATCAAAACTTCATAGCATTAGAGGTTGTTACGAAAAGCAAAAAAATTACATGCGAGAACTATTGTTGTTTAATGTCTTTGTATAACTAGTTCCTTTTCTATTTATTCAGTTTATCTTCGTGTATACTATGATACCCCAATCTGTACTTGTTGGATCTTGTATGACCAAGACACATACACGATTGATGTGGTTAGTACGTTATGATCCAAGTCGGGTCATACCCAATAACAAGCTATACAAACACCAATAAATATGTATTTGTTGATAAGATCATACAAATAAATATTGACACCAATTTAGAAAATGGGTTTTCTAAAACGTTGCTTTTGTAGTAGAACAACATTATATGGATAATTTGTTCATAAAAAATTATTTGTTTTATTATTTAAGTGAGTTAAATAATGACAAATAAAAGTGTGTTGATGTTATAAAATTAAAAGAGGTTTTAATTTTATAAACTTGTGGGTGGAGAGTGTAAGTTTTTTTTATAAAAATCAAAATGGGGGGAACCCATTTTGAATGGGTTTTCAGCCGCCCCTTTGAATGGGTTTTCAGCCACCCATTTAGTCTTGGGTTTTACAAGACTGTACTCTCTCTTGCACTCTTCCATCTAGCTCTCTCTCTCACACACACAAGCAAGGACTTTTCTCTCTTCTTCTTTTGGCTGGAAATTCATTTTTGCAAGCTGAAAAATCGGTTTTGGCTTGGCTGGATTCGGATCTACAAGAACAAGGGTTATGTGTTTGCTAAGACTTGTGGGTATACAAGCTTGAGGACTTCTATTTTGGAGGCTATACATTCAAGAAGCATCTTCTTCTTCTTCTCATCCTTACTACAACTTCTTGTTCTTGAAAGGTAGTTTCAAGAACACCCTATGGTTGTTCTTTTTGTTTTGATAGCATTTCATTTCACATATATATGATCCTTTGTTTATGGGTTTTGTTTTGGGTTAATATGGTTCAAATTTTCAGATTATAAAACACCTTTTAACCACTTATATCTGTTGGATTCTTATATGCCCAAACACATAGAAGATTGATGGTTAGTACGTCGTGATCCAAGTCGGGTCATACCCAATAACAAGTTTAGCAAACACCAATATGTATTTAATTGATGATATGATCATACAATTAAATCATTGCACCAATTTAGAAAATGGGTTTTCTAAATAAATTATATGTGAGAAAGAACAACTTATAAGGATATTTTGTCATGGACATTATTTGTAATGTTATTTAAGTTTGTTAAATAACATCAATAATAAGAGTGTGTGTTTAAGTTATATATTTAAAAGGTTAATTATATAACTAACAATATAACTAGTTAACATATTAGTGGGTGTTTAAAAATGGGGGAACCCATTTTAAACACTAGATTTGGCCGCCCCTTTGGGGGTATTATGGTTATTTTTGTGTCTTGAAACTAGACTCCAATTAACACAAGTCACACTCTCCCATTCAGCTCTCTCTCTCACATACTTGCAAGATCCATTTTTCTCTCATCCAAGAAAGAAAAACTAGGCTGAAAATCGGTTTTCAGCAGCCATGTTCTTGCGATTTGGTGCACAAATCCTAGCAAGAAAGGTGTTTTGCATCATGCTTGTGGGTATGGAAGCTTGAGGACATCTACTTTGATGTTTTGGTCATTCAAGAGCAGCCCCATCTTCATCCCAATCCCGTTTTTCAGCAGCCTTTTGGAAGGTAGTTCATCAACGTTTTCAGCAGCCTTGGAAGGTAGTTTCACGGTTTCTTTTGGTTGTTATTATTGTTGATAGCTAGCTCAAACACATATAAATGATCCTATGTTCTTGGGTTTGTTGATGTTTTGTTATAAGCCCTAATTTTCAGATTACTAATGATAATTTTAAGGTTACATTCCGCTGCGTTTTCATAGTTTAAAGGTTAAACTACTTTGATATGGTCCAACAAACCCAACATTGGCATCTAGAGCCGGATATGTGGATGACTAGTTTTCATGTGTTCTTGTAAAATTGGTTTTATGAGGCTTTAACAACCATTTTGGGGTTGTTTTGTGGTGTGATGATAATAAATCCCCAACCTTTCAAGGTTATATCTAACATGCTAGTGATTAAACCTTGAAAGTAAGATATCAAGTAGTTGATTATGTTTTTGTTTGACAAAAGACCCTAAATTCATTGTTTATGTTGGCTGAAAATTTAGGGTCATATGGGGATTTATTTGGTTCTTGAATGTTGTAAATGATGTATATGGATACATATTTTAGTGCATAACATAGCCTTGACCATGTGTGTTTTGGATTTGGTTGATTGTGATTTTGTCATGTTGCTTGTCATGTTGGTTGATTTCATTCGTAAAGGGTTGTAATATTATTCTTTTGTGATTTCGCATTGCTCACTGAGGCTCATATTATGAATATGACCCGGACAAAGAAAGTGTATATAAGTTGAGAATCCACAGAGACTGTATGGGATACTGTTTCTTTGACTCAACGGAGCAAAAGTATTATTGCTCGAAAGGCTAAGTTCTTGGAAACCGAGTTCTTTATGGAAGGAATGACGTATAGAACTGTGGAACTTGATAAGGATCAAAATCCACAAGCCGGTACACTTTTGGTTCAAACTAGCTACCAACAAGAGGTTGTTGGTGATAATAAAGAGGTTGATAAATACACACAAAACGTTCACAAATCTGGTAGAGTTAGTATTCCATCTAAGTGATATGAATATTCCAAGAGTGGATGCTATGTGGGTTGACCCCTGTAGGCTAACCATATACCAAGATGCTATGTCCAATTTGGATTGGGACAAATGGCTAGAAGCCATGAACGTAAGGATGCAATCCATGTATAACAACCAAGTTTGGGAATTGGTTGACCCTCCACTTAACTCCAAACCGGTTGGATACAAGTGGGTTTTCAAGATGAAAACAGATATACATGGAGACTTGAATACTTATAAGTCAAGACTTATAGCATAAAGTTTCCATCAAACTCAATTGGTTGAATATGATGAAACTCTTTCCCGCCGTGGCAATGCTAAAGTCGATTAGGATATTATGTGCCATAACTTCATATTTTGAATATGAGTTTTGGCAAATGGATGTCAAAACCGCTTTTCTTAATGAACATCTCGAAGAGACTGTCCATACAGTTTAGCATGATGGTTTTGTCGATCCATGACATAATGTATATAAGTTAAAGTGTTCAATCTATGGATTGAAACAAGCATCGAGAAGGTTGTGTATATATGAAGGCTAGTGGGAGCATAATTGTATTCTTAGTGTTGTATGTTGATGACACACTACTATTTGGAAATAATATTCCAACCTTGGAAGGTGTTAAAACCTAGCTTGGAAGATGTTTTTCATATAAGATCTCGTTTAAGCCACCCATATTTTGGAATAAGGATCTATAAGGATAGATCGAGGTGGTTGATAGGGTTAAACCAAAGTGCATATATATTGATAAAATCTTGAAAAGGTTCAAGATGAAAAACTCTTAGAAAGGTATGGTACCTATTCAAGGAGGGACAGTGTTGACTACGTCTCAATGTCCAAGCTCATAGGATGAGCAAAATCAAATGAAGGATATCCCATACGCATCTTCTATAGGATCCATCATTTGTGTAATGATATGCACTAGACCGGACGAGTCATGCTTATTAAGTATGACAAAGTAGATACCAATAGAAATAACCATCGGATGGCTGCTAAAAGTATATTGAAATACCTTAGTAGGACTAAGGATATGTTTCTAATATACGGATCTGTTGAAGTGGAAGTCGTTGTAAAGGGTTACACGGATGCAGGCTTCCAAAACTGATCGAGATGATTTTCGATCACAATGGGGGTATAGTTCCATTATGAATGGAGGAGAAGTGTCCTTGAAAGGTTCAAAGCAAGACACGGTAGCATTGTTCACTACAAAAATCCGAATACATAGCCGCTTCATTGGCAGCTTGGGAAGCTGCATGGATAAATTTGTCCATTGCTTATCTAGGGGTGGTCTCTACCATTCAAGACCCCCTAGAAATCTTTGGTAATTACGTGGTGGGATTGCTCATATCAGAAAACCCCGTACTCATCAAAAGACTAAGCACCTTGAGCGGAGATTCAACATCATAAGGGATGGAGTTGAAAAGGGTAAAGATATGTATTCGTAAAGTTCATAAAGATCAAAACATTGCGGATCCAATCACGAAGCTCCTTGTAAGGGCAAAGTATGTGGGTCATACTTGTGCCTTAGGACTTCGATTTTCTGGTGATTAGAATTGATCTGTTTAGCATATAAAATATGGAACAATTGTAATATTTAACTCTTTTATATATTTGAGTTATGTTCCCTTTTAGCATGTTTATATCCATGAATATGTTTATTATTCTAAATGTCCATAGTCGGTCATATTTGTGGGAACAAATATGAATGTAAGACTATTATGAACATGGATTGGTAGATATTCATAAGGTATGAATATAGAGCAATTGGTTGCTACCAAGGTTCATAGATATTTGTGGGATGCAAATATTGGACTGACCCGCGTCTCAAAATTTTACTACATAGAATCTCTTTGATTGATCATAAGTAATTTTGAGTAAAGGCGAATATCATTTAGTATCCTCAGACCTGAGATGCATATTGGGTTTTGATATTCACCAAATGTTATACCTTGAGTTAGTTCTTTACTGTTCTGAAATAATGGACAGTACATAAGGCTATGTTCAGGTGTGACACAAGGTGATTGTGAGAAACGTATGCAGTCAAGATGGGATTTGTTCCTCTTATTCGTTGAGAGCAAGATGTCTAAGGCCTGATTAAGTTAAATCAACAAGGAATGATCATTCTGTGTCTTTGGATTTAACAGGACATCTGTAACAAAAGGATAGATGATCGATTCACCTAAATCATTTCAAGTTTGGAACTTGAAGGGATGATGTTATTGAATGGCTTTAAAGTCATGCGTATTAAGGGTAGTAAACCGTTGTTAGGCGGTATTTACTGCTTACATCAATCTTCTATGTATCTTGTGCAAGTGGGAGATTGTTGGATTCTTTATGCCCAAGACACATAGAAGATTGATGTGGTTAGTACGTCGTGATCCAAGTCGGGTCATACCCAATAACAAGTTTAGCAAACACCAATATGTATTTAATTGATGATATGATCATACAATTAAATCATTGCACCAATTTAGAAAATGGGTTTTCTAAATAAATTATATGTGAGAAAGAACAACTTATAAGATATTTTGTTCATGGACATTATTTGTAATGTTATTTAAGTTTGTTAAATAACATCAAATAATAAGAGTGTGGTTTAAGTTATATATTTAAAAGGTTAATTATATAACTAACAATATAACTAGTTAACATATTAGTGGGTGTTTAAAAATGGGGGGAACCCATTTTAAACACTAGATTTGGCCGCCCCTTTGGGGGTATTATTGGTCATTTTTGTGTCTTAAAACTAGACTCCAATTAACACAAGTCACACTCTCCCATTCAGCTCTCTCTCTCACATACTTGCAAGATCCATTTTTCTCTCATCCAAGAAAGAAAAACTAGGCTGAAAATCGGTTTTAGCAGCCATGTTCTTGCGATTTGGTGCACAAATCCTAGCAAGAAAGGTGTTTTGCATCATGCTTGTGGGTATGGAAGCTTGAGGACATCTACTTTGATGTTTTGGTCATTCAAGAGCAGCCCCATCTTCATCCCAATCCCGTTTTTCAGCAGCCTTTTGGAAGGTAGTTCATCAACGTTTTCAGCAGCCTTGGAAGGTAGTTTCACGGTTTCTTTGGTTGTTATTTATTGTTGATAGCTAGCTCAAACACATATAAATGATCCTATGTTCTTGGGTTTGTTGATGTTTTGTTATAAGCCCTAATTTTCAGATTACTAATGATAATTTAAGGTTACATTCCGCTGCGTTTTCATAGTTTAAAAGGTTAAACTACTTTGATATGGTCCAACAAACCCAACAATATCCACTGTGTTTTTGAAGTTTAAATGGTTAAACTTGCTTTGATAAACATGTAATAAAACCCAACAATGGCATCTAGAGACGGTTATGTGGAATATGTGCTTCAAAAGTTCTTGAAAAGTTAGTTTTCATGGACTTTTTCAACCCATTAGGGGCTGTTTTGTTGTGGATGGATGAATCCCTTATGTTTCAAGGTTTCACATGCTTTAGTATAAACCTTGAAAGATTAACATCAAATGGTTGATAATATTGTTTGGACAAAACCCTAAAGTTTTGGTTCATGTTGGCCAGAACTTTAAGGTTTAAAAAAGGGGTTCATAGTTGTTCTTGAATGTTGTATATGATACATATTTTGGTGAATAACATAGCCTTGACCTTATGTGTTTTGGATTTGGTAGATTGTGGTTTTGTCATGTTGGTTTTGATTCTTGAAGGGTTGTAATAATTGTGTTTGTATTTTGGGTTGTAACTTATTTATTCATTTGTTATGTAAGAAATAGATTAGGTGCATTTCTTTTATTAGAAAAATTGTATTAGGATATGATTCTGTAAAAGAAGATGCACAAGATGAAGACCCAAAGAAGGACACAAAAGACATGGACACTTGAAGCATTTGGATGTGGATTCAAGTGGGAGTTCATGGACACATTTTGATGTGTCATTATTAACCCTTAGGAAAGAACTTATGACAACACTTGTGATGGCAAACAAGTGTGTCAACTTAGTGGCTATGGTTATGCACTTATGTTTGTATGATTATGCTTGTTTGGTTGTTTGTTGTATGGTTGTTGTTTGATATTTGGATATGCATAACAAACTCATTAACAAACTTAACAAGCTGAAAATTGATGGTTCTTTATCATTAAGTGGTTAATAAAAGGTTATTAAAAGGATTAGTGATTTTGATAAAAGGGGTTTTTATTAAAAGTGAATCATAGGGTACCGTGTATTTGAAAGCATGCAAATATAAGGTATATAGAGTTTTCTAAACTAAGATTATGAAAACTTAAAATTTCTTTTATAAACAAGTTTAACACCGTCTTTTTGCACAACACTTGAGTCACTTGGAAACTCTTAATGGGATAAAGGTCACCTAACCATTTTGAGGGAACTTGTGGTTTGAGGTGGGGATACCATATTTGTGGGATAAAGGTCACCTAACCACTTATGTTGGAAAACTCACATGTGTGTGCAAGTAGGGTGACTTGATTTGCAAACCATGTTAAATGGATCACCTACAATGTGGTTTACAAAGGGTGTTGATGGGATTAACATGCCGACTATACATATGATGTTCAAAGTCGATCCCATACCTCTAGAAGTTACAAAGGTTTGCAATTGTCAAAATGTTGACTACCTTGTTAATTTAAATAATGGAATAAAGGTCACCTAACCACTATTTAAATGTAGCGTTGGATTCTAGGATTTTAAGTTGTGTAGGACACATAAAAGGGCTTTAATTATTAAAATATGAATAATATCGAAAATACAAAAATTGAACTTTGTTAATATTATGTAGATGGCCACCAACAACAATGAGAATAATGATATCCCGTCCGCTCACTCACTATCACTTAGGACCATTCTCCAAAAGGAACGTCTAAATCATAACAACTTTATAGATTGGTTTCGAAACTTGAGAATTGTTCTCAAGCAAGAGAAATGATCGTATATCTAGACGATCCGATTCTCGATCAACCTAATGAGGATGATGACGAGGCCTATAATAATTGGGTGAAATACACTGAGGACTCGGTCCAAGTGTCTTGCCTAATGTTGGCAATATGACTCTGGATCTCCAAGAGGAGTATGAACATCATGGAGCGTACGACATGATTACCCAGTTGAAGGAAACATTCCAACAACAAGCAAGGGTAGAGCGCTTCGAAACGGTTCGAGCACTCCATGCATGTCGTATGGATGACACCCAATCTGTTTCATCTTATGTACTTACGATGAAAAGCCACATTGACCGCCTCGAAAGGCTGAATTGTCCCGTCTCGAAAGAGTTGGCTACGGATTTGATCCTCAACTCTTTGTCAAAAAGGTTTGACAACTTTGTCATGAATTATAAAATGAACGGGTGGGACAAGAACATAAGTGAGCTTCACTCAGCTCTCAAAACTAAACTAAACTGCCGAGGCGGCTATGGGTAAAAGGGTTTTACCCGTTCTCACCATCAATGAAGGTGGGAACAAGAAGAGGCCTCACCCCGCACCCAAGGCAAATGTTGCCAAGGGTAAAGGGCACGTTAGGGGAAAGGGAAAGGGAGTGGTAAGAGCACCACCACCAAAACCAGCGGAGAAGAAGCAAAAGGTTGCTTCGAATGACCCATGCTTTAAGTGTGGGGAGATTGGACATTGGGCAAGAAATTGTCCAGTCCATCTCAAAGACTTGCAAGCTAAGAGGGATGCCGGGCAAACCTCAGGTACAATTGCATGATTCATATTGATCTAAATTTAATATCCTCTAACACATGGGTATTGGATACCGGATGTGGAACTCATATTTACAACTTATGGCAGGGGTTCAAAAGAAGTAAGGACTTCAAGAAAGGGGATGTTAGCTTGTACATGGGGAATGGGGCAAAAGTTCAAGTTGAAGTCCTAGGGGACTACATCTTGAAGCTTCCAAATGGTTTGGAAGCAATTTTGAACAATATTTTGTATGCTCCGAGTTTGACTAGGAACATTATTTATGTTGCCCAATTAAGACAATATGGTTATGTTTTAACATTTATTGAAAATGAAATTCATGTTTATTTAAATGGCATATTTTATTTTAAAGCTATTCCTATTAATGGTATTTATGAATTGGTTCGTGAAAACACATTATATGTGTTAGGACCAGGTATTTGAACGAAATACCAACTGATTAACGTGTAAACCAAACCAAATAGTGCGGAATCCTATTTGATTGGCGATCCAATCAGTGAGAACGCACGTAGAATCAATAAAGTATTGAATCAAACGTTAAGAATCGATTAGGAATCGATCTACACGCGTTCTATGAACTTGGAGTATGAACTTGGAGGCTTCTGGACGGCCAGGGTAAGTCTGGAGTCGAAATAGAATGAATGCTTACGTTTTTCCACCAAATTGGGTGGTATTTATAGGTTAGTGTTGTTCATTCGGGCGACTGAACCATTAGTATGGTTCAGTCGTGCGATTGAACCATGCGGTTGATCCATCCGCACGACTGAGTGTTCAGTCGTGCGACTGAGCCAATCTCATGTTACAATCATACGATTGATCCAGTCTCCTGGTTCAGTCGTGCGACTGAGTCATTCGCCTGAAGTTATTCATGCGTATGGTTCATTCGCATGGGCCATTCGCATGAGAACTTCATTATGTTAAGTTTGAATGTATTCATTAATATAACATTATGTGTATCAATTCAAACAATCACAAACCTATTTAACCAATTCAACATCAACTCATTAATGAAATATTAAACATTATAAATCACAAACAATCAATCTCATTTCATTAATATTCCAAACATTACATCAGTGTAAGACAAACAAGACCTATTACATTTATATCCTGATCTAGGTACATATATGTATCAACAAACTCCCCCTTGGACCTAGATCTCTCTAATGTCTTGTTTTCTGCATTACCTGCTCATACTTCTTGTACTTATCCTCTCTTGTGACTCCTACGTGAATCTCAAACGCAAAATAGAGTCTTATGACGTTCTGGAACTGAAGGGCTTGTAGTATATCCTACGTGTCATAGAAAAGTGGCCACTTGTATAGAGTGTAGACATCATTAGCTGACAAGTTGGTGAGCCACATTGGGTCAAATACCCTGATGGTATGTCCCTCTTTATTTAGCACTATGACCGCTTCTCCTGTTCTCCAATCATAGTACCACCACTTAAAATGTGGAGTGAAGTCCTGAGGCATTTCCCTTAGAGGGATTCTTGACATCGTGCGCAGAGGACTCCACTTCAGCACTATCTTTGGCTTTCCAGTAATGGCATCAACTTCAGACCTTCTGATGTACCTTGTAGGTTGTTGGGGTCTGAAGTTAACTCACCTGGCATGGTACTCTTTCCTCAGGGCAGCCTCAAACCAGCCTGACATCTTTCTTGGGTCAACATACAACAGCTTCAGTTTGGCCAGCTGGTTGAGCTCAAAACCTGGTAGAGTCTTTAGATCATGTGGAAATCTAAAGTACTCTATGCCCTTCTCCCTCTTAACTGCATAGACATTTAGATCCTCAAAATATGCCCACGCTATAATCCTGCCCGACACCTTATGATGTTTCTTTACTCTTAGAGTTTGGTGTAGACGTTCTGTTTAGGAGCAACGCGTTGGGCTCTGATTTCCTCAAAACAAGCAGCCCATTCAACCTTTCGGATATCAACATCATCGTTTGAGGCTTGGGCCTTTTCTACTGTCTTCTCAGACTCCTGCTCCATCTTATCTAGCACCTCAAATGTATCACTAACAAGGGATTCACCCAGATTGGGGACCACATTTCCCTCGTTGTCAGCATACTGAGGGTAGTGCTTGGTGTGACATCTTCTATCTCTATTTCATCAACGTCGTTTAGCTCTTCGTCACTTGTAGAGTCACACGTTGGAGCATCCTTAACAATCTCATCGGGATTTAGCTTGAAGATCTCAGCTAGTTGCTCATTTGAAAGATCGTGAATTATTTCCCCCTCTTCAGGGGTATAACTCACAGATCTCCTGATGATCCCTTGCAGATCAAGAATCATAGTTAATTGAGTCTTGACCTGCTGAAGGGGAGCAACATCAAATTCATCCCTTTGATAGTTTGGATCTGTTTGATTTAGACATGTAACACATCAACCATTAGTTAATAATCAAGACAGAAATGCATTAATCTTAATATAAACATCGAATACATAAGTTTAAATACATGATTCAAATACAAAAGTAATCAAATACATAGACATCTAATCATTACTTTTGTTTTGGATCGCTAGATCATCGCTTGGTGGGGCAGAGGAGGAAGCTCGTTGGTCTTGATTCTTCTTTGATGTCCTTTCTTGACCTTGAGCAGAGGCAGATGCAGCTGCATCGCCTCCTTCATCATCATCATCATCCTCATGCCTATCCTCTGTCCTCTCTTCCTCAATCCCTTCATCATCATCAGTCTCATCATCATCGTCCACATCATCATCCTCATCATCATCATCACCATCATCCTCTTTAATCTTCAGAGGCTCATCTTTAGATCCCTTAAGCTTGAGCATGATGGTCTTCTTAGCATCCTCCAACTCCTCAATCTTCTTAGTTGATGTGACTCTGTGCTCTTGGAGTTGGGCGATCTCGTGGCTCTGAGCAGCCATTTGCTAGGCCTGCTCCTCGATAAGCTGAGCCTGCTGTGAGATCTGCTGGGACTGCGCAGCAATGAGATCTGCCAGGTGACGGATCTGTGCTGTCTTCTCCTCATCAGCAGCTAACAAACGCATCACCCTCCGGTTCAGCGCTGAAAGCTGTTCCTCTACCCCCATTGGAGGTAGAGGTGATCCGTATATATGTGAGGGATGTGATGAGGGTCATGCTTGGTGGCTAGTGGTGGTGGTGGTGGCTGTGGTAAAGATGGGGTTTGGTCTAGATGATAGTGGAGTTGAGGTAGGAACGAATGATATGGTGGTGGATGACATATATGTGGTGGTGGGAGGTGTGGTGATAGGGGGTGTGGTAGTGGTAGTGGTAGCTGTGGTGGCTGTGGTGGTGGATGGTGTGGCTGTAGAGGTGGTAGTGGTGGCTGTAGCTGTGGTGGCAGTGGTGGTGATGAAGGTAAGTCTTCTCTTCTTCTTCTTCATGCCGTGGGGCTGAGCCATCCTTTTCTTCCTTGATCCAGTCGAGGAGGATGCTCCCCCTAGAACACGGCTAGATGGCTCTGGGGCATAGTTAGGATCTGTAGCAGTCTCTCCCGAATCCCTGGGGCGTTCACCAACCGCCCGGAGTCCATGCTCTATGGGAACGACTTTGCTTCCCACAGTCCTAGTCAAGGGCTCCTCATCCGACTCTTCTTCCTCCTCACCAGGTATAAAGTCCTGGTGGAACCCGGCTGACTCTGCTATGTCTCCTGTGGGGGCAGATACTGGAGGTATAACGTCTGTAGCTATGCCCCTCGGTGGAATAGGCATGTCATCTCCAGCATCCCCACTGTCATCATCATCTGAATCATGCTCTGGGAGCAATAGCCTCTCATCATCTGAGTCGCTGTCATCGTGACGCCACTTGCGTCTACCTGGCGCCATATATCTCTCATTGGCCAGATGGCCGATCAATCTCTTCACCTGGGGCTTTACCTGCTTACCCCGATACACTCTCATACAACCCATGAGTCGTGTCATCCATAACTCTAAGGGCCACAAAGGGCCACAACATGTGGCTCTCCTTGGGAAGTGATGGCAGCTTCTCATTGAAGACCAGCTGCAGAAATCTGGGGTACATACAAAAGCCCTCCTTCCCTTTGGCCTCCAGATTCTCCACCAGATACGAGAAGATCATGCTCGAGAAGCTGAAGGGGTGGTTCAGCACCAGTGCCACATAGGCATTCTGAATCTGGTCTGACAGATCATCAAACCCACCCCTCCGAGAAGCAATGCACTTCAGAATCACGTGTGCTAAGTACTTATACTGGGGACACAGGTTGCTCTTGTTGAGCACACTTGAGTTTATGTCCCCAGCGTACTTAATCCTCAGAAAGCAGCCTCTGACTGTAAGCGGATGTAGTCTAGTGGGGTGATCAGTATCGTCCCCAAAATCAAGTACTCTCTGGATGTCAGCTGCTGTAATCTCAATATCCTGACCACGAATGGAGCTCCGTATGTTGTATGGCTCACGTGAACGATCAACGGAGGCATTCTCCCAAAAGGCCTGATGTAACGACCTGTAAGGAGTACACGATGTAGAAATGGCCTTGTGGATCCGAGAACGTCGAAGAAAGGCAATAATCTCAGTAAACACGGCATCATTCCGAGTTGTATGGTCCAGATGAGCACATATATTGTGCTTAGGATTGATGGACCATCTATCAGCCATTGACCTAAAACACAAGACACAGAAGCATTAGTAAATAATACATCACAATTCAGTTCTAAGTGTATTGTTTAAATTCATTCTGATTCATTCATGCGAATGAATCAGGCGACTGAGGTCAGTCGGTTGTCCTATCATGCGACTGAGCTCATTCGGGTGAATGAGACATGCGACTGAGTTCAATCTGTTGGCTGAACCTGCGATTGGTTCAGTCGGCCGACTGAGCTCATTCGCATGGTGCATTCGGCCGATTGACCCAATCGCAAGAGTCAATCGTGCGATTGGAGTTCATCCGGACGACCAGTCGCTTGTCCCACTGTTCAGTCGACTGAGGTTCGAATCTTGACCAAATCAAGTAGTTTAACATGGTTTAATGGTCCATTAGACTCGCCATCTCATCACTAATAACCTATTAGACTTAATTTTAACATATTACTTAGTTTCAGTTGGTTATTAGGTCATTTAAGGTCCGGTTCTTGTTTCAACCAAATATCACAATTAGGGCTTGCTTTTTGATTTCGGTGTGATTTCACTGTTAGATACCTGTATAAATGTCAACGCAAGTCAGAAGATCAATAAGAATGCAAGTACAAGGTCTAAAGAAATTTCGGCAGAGTAACGGTACTATGTGCGATTTAGGAGCGATTGAGAGTGATGAGGAGAATGCGATCGACTATGGCCCTTTAAATACTGAAACTGAGTTCAATCGGCCGACTGGCCTCATTCGCTCAGTTCATTCGGGCGACTGAAACTCAGTCGTGCGATTGGCCCAGTCAGTCGCATTCAGTTGGCCGACTGAGCGTCAATCGGTCGACTGACTCATTCGCACCTTTCATTCGCACCTTCAGTTGACCGACTGAGGCTCAGTCGGTCGACTGACTCATTCGCACCCTTCATTCGGTCGAATGGATCAGTCTGATAAGCCATTCGGGTGAATGGTTCAATCTCATGTCCAGTCGTGCGAATGGGACCCATTCGCATGATTGGTCCATACTCATGGTCCAGTCGTGCGAATGGGTTATACTTATGAAATTTTCTGCCATTTTGACCATTCACTTTAAACCCCTTTTAACTGTTAAATAACATTATGAGCATTTGATCATCTCAGACATGATCATTTTAACTTGAAAACTTTTGATCACCTCAGACGTGATCCTTTTAAACACTTTGTCACCTCAGACGTGACCCATTTATCTTTTGAAAAACACATGTGGTCATCTCAGACATGACCCTTTTGGTGAGTTAATCCCATACTGAATTTCATGATGTAGTCCAACAAACAAACAAACTGAAATGACTAAATAACATAGAAACTTAAACTAAAGTACAAAAATTAAACTTGTTTTTGACTTTTTGTGAGAGATAAATCCTAAGATAGAAATCTACTGGATTTGGTTCCGGAATAGGCAGCTTCTATTTAGTTTGACCACACCTGGACCAATTCAATTTTGGAATCATACAGGCAAGTCAAATCATTTGGGACTTGTTATCAAAACCTTTTGATGCTCAATCTTGGTTTTCATCCAGAGTCGTTAGCAAATTTAGGAAATCATACTGGTACTATTAGATTCCCACATTGATTTGAACTTTCAAGAATTGCAGCCACAATGATTGTCAGTATATTTGTCCTCTTAAATCCATACACAGACTTTTGACACAGATTGGTGATAGTTTAAGTTTAATTATTTCAACCAACATTTGTGGATCCCACACTTATATGGTAATCAACATTCCTCAGGAGCTTTTGAGCGGTCTACGGGTATTTTACAAGAAGAGACTATTCTTAGAGCTTTCAAAGAGAAGCCAATCCTCAGGTCAGTGCCATCGCACAGCAGAGAGGCGGCAAACAACAATGATTCTAGAATATCTAGGTTATGCTTATCCTCAGGTCAGTGCCATCGCACAGCAGAGAGGCACACAACCTATCTTCTTGTTAGAGCATCTTAATTTTCTTTTGCACATAATGCACCAACAACATAAGTTATTAGCTTGATAGCATTTTCTTTCATTTTTTCGTGCTTTGCTCTATTTATGGTCATCCGCACACATTTGTGGCGTTTACATGCTCATTACCCCTTATTGGAATATTGTTGATTGTGTTAACCAGTGATAAGATGGAGCCCACAGTCAGTTGAACAACTTAGTTTGATCTTGAGATCACCAGTCAGGTCTAATCATCTATTGTGTTGAATCTACCGACATATCATTTGTGGTCTAGCAACCTCTAGGTCTACTTTCGTTGTGTTACCTTAGTAGTTACCAGTTTTTCTATCATCTTTCCTTTTATATTGCTCAGACTACACAGACTTATACTTTGAATTTTGCATTTTTCTAAATTAAATTTTAAAGTCCCTCTTGATTTGTTCCTGTGTACTATCATTTTCCAAAGGTTTGAATCGGTATCACAGATACGATCTACCTTATATCAGCTATCCACTCCTTCTCCCTCGTTTTTTTAATGTTACTGGCTGACCTATTCTCCCCCTAAAATTCTAAAATCATAACGGATTTAATTATTTTAGGATTTTAATAGACAGCTAAATAACATGATTTAATTTAAACAGAAAATAGAATAAATAAAGAAAATGAAAAGAAAAATACTACTGCATCGGACTACACATGATCATCATCAGGAATAACATCACTTTTCTTTTTAACACGTTGACCTCTAACAAATATAGAAAACGTGGTTTGTCAAAAGCTTTTGTATAGAGGTCAGCGCGTTGAAAATCAGTATTAATATTTACCACATCGATTAAGTTCTTTTTAAAACAGTCTCTTATAAAATGGTATTTAATACCGATGTGTTTGGTCTTTGGATGTTGTACTGGATTTTTAGTTACTGCAATTGCAGCAGAGTTATCAACAAAGATAGGAGTAGAAGAGAAATTTAAACCGTAATCCCGCATTTGCTGTTGAATCCAAATGATTTGTGAACAGCAACTTGCAGCAGCAACGTATTCGGCTTCACAGGTTGACAATGCAACCGAGGTCTGCTTCTTACACTGCCAGGTAACTAATCTCCTCCCAAAAATTGACACCCTGCTGATGTAGACTTGTAGTTCATCTTGCAGCCCCCGTAATCCGAGTCACTATACGCCGTGAGCTCAAAGTCATCATCATGAGGATACCACAACCCAAGTGTGGGTGTACCCTTCAGATAACGAAATATCCTCTTGACCCCGATCAGATGGTTAACCTTAGGTTAGCCTGATATCTAGAACATAGACATGTAGCATACATGATATCAGGTCTTGAGGCAGTGAGGTACATGAGGGATCCAATCATTCCTCGGTACATTGTGGCATCTACCAGATCTCCATTTTCATCAGGTGCTATATCATGGTTTGTAGCAAGTGGAGTCCCAGCTGCAGAAGCATTCTCCATGTCAAACCGACTGAGAATGTCTCCCACATACTTGGTCTGATGTAGGAAGATCCCTTTTGGTGTCTGATCCACCTGTAACCCGAGAAAGAATTTCATCTCCCCCATTACACTCATCTCAAACTCTTTCTTCATAACTGCTTCAAACTCTTTGCATAATTCTTCGTTCTTTGAACCGAAGATTATGTCATCGACATAGATCTGTACTAGCAGTAGGTCTCCATCTTTTTCTTTGATAAACAGTGTGCAGTCAATGACTCCCCTGCGAAAGCCGTGTTTCACAAGATGAGTCGAGAGTTTCTCATACCAGGCCCTTGGAGCTTGATGAAGCCCGTATAAGGCCTTGTCGAGTTTGTAAACTCTGTCCCGATGATAAGGATCTTCAAATCCCTCGGGTTGACTGACATAAACTGTCTCTCGAATTTCCCCATGAAGGAATGCACTCTTCACATCTAATTGATAGACTTTAATCTTCATATACGATGCATAGGCAAGGAAGATACGGATGGCTTCCATCCTTGCCACGGGTGCAAAAACTTCATTGTAATCAATCCCCTCGACTTGGCGAAATCCCTGAACCACCAGTCGAGCCTTGTTCCTGATAATGACCCCTTGGTCATCCTTCTTGCATTTCAAAACCCATTTGGTGCCAATGACCTTAGCACCTTTAGGTCTATCTACCAGAGTCCATACACCTAACTTCTTGAACTGAAGAAGTTCTTCTTGCATGGCACTCACCCACGCCTCATCATTCAGTGCTTCACTGACGTATTTTGGCTCAAACTGCAAGACAAAACACCGATAAGCACCATCATGAATGTAACCTTTTTCCATAACAAAGGCATAATCAGCTGAGTACAGCTGATTTCTGGTTTGTACTCCTGATCTGACATCCCCAATGACATTGTCTAGGGGATGACAGACATTTAGACGTGATCCTGGAGTAGTAGGAACAGCTACCTCAGAGCCAAGATTATGAACATTTGGTTCTGCATCTGAGGTAGAAGGAGTTTGAGGTTCCGAAGTCGAAGGTGCATCACTGTTAGATACTTGTGGACTTGCAAGAATTGGAACCTGTTCCTCCTGACTGTTCTGGTCATCTTCTTCAGCTTCATATTCTGAGGAGGAGTCACTGTCATCGACTACTCCCCTTGAGTGATTAGATGATTCTCCCTGTGAGCTCGATGATGTTGAATCAAGATGGTGTGTATTCAAGATATCATACATCATTCGTGTAGCTAACTCGTCATCAGAGGGAGAGATAGGGATATTGAAGGACTTGAAGAATCCATCATAGTCGAAAAAGTAGGCGGGTCCTTTCCCAGTAGGTGGTGTGGTATATCTCTGAACATCAACATTACACCACACTTCTACTAAACCCGTTGAGTTGTTGTAAACTCTCTTGTTCGGTATGTTGTATCCTAGAAGATCCCTTCATCAGCCTTCTCGCTAAATTTACCTTCTTGAGTCTTCTTCAGAAGTGTGCACAGCGCGCCAAATGGTTCGAGATACTCCAGATTAGGTTTACGTCTTTGTAGTAGCTCGTAACATGTCTTTCTGTGGCGCTTGACTATCAAACTCGATTCAATGTATAACATGCATTTGCCACTGCCTCATTCCAAAATTGGATAGGCAGTTTCGAGTCTGCCAGCATTGTCCGTGCTGTCTCTATCAAGCTTCTATTCTTTCTCTCAGCAACACCATTCATCTGAGGCGTGTAGGCAGAAGTGAATTGATGCACAATTCCCTTTTCCTTGCAGTAAGCCTCCATCCACTGATTCTTGAATTCAGTCCTGTTGTCTGAGCGTACCTGTCTCACCTTCAGCTTGTAGAGAGATTCCAGTGTGGTTACTAACTCCTTGAATGACTCAAATGTTTCTGATTTGGACTTCAGAAACATTACCCAAGAGAATCTTGAGTAGTCATCACTAACCACAAAACAGTACAAGTCACCTGTAATGCTCTTTGTACTGACTGGACCAAACAGATCCATGTGAAGAAGTTCAACAGGAAGTTCGATAGAATGAACTTTCTTTTCCTTATGAGACTTCTTTGTCTGTTTGCCTTTCTTGCAAGCTACACAAAAATCTGGAAGTTGGAAATTTTTGACGTTGACTCCTCTCACGAGATCCTTCTGGATCAAGTGATTCATCTTCCGTTGATTAATGTGTCCCATTCTCCTATTCCAGGAGATGGAGTCCTTCTCAGTAGCTTTTGATAGAAAGCACTAAACTTCATGATCCGTTGTAGAAGCCGTTGAGAGATCCAAAACATAAAGGTCTTTATATCTTGAAGCTGTCATCAGAACTTGGTCCTCCGGAATCACGTAGTCTTTCTTTAGGACGTAACACTTCTTGTTGTCGAATATGACTCTAAAACCTTTGTCACATATTTGGGAACAAAAAGTAAGTTGTTTTGAAGTTGTTGAACGTAGTTCACTTTATCAAACTTAATTTTCTGATTTCCAACTTCTCCCTGAGCTGTGATATAGCCTCCTTTGTTACCAGCAAACGAAACATGCCCTCCTTTTATTTGTTTGACGTTTGATAAAAGAGCCTTGTTTCCTGTCATGTGCCTGGATGCTCCGCTGTCTACAATCCACGTGTTGGTTTCAGCACTGTAGCGAACACCCTGCACATACAATGTAAAACATTAGTTTAGGTTAGGAACCCAAGCCTTTACTGGCTTGGGTTTCCCAGAGGCATCACACATCATGAATTCAACCCATTGACCTTTAGAAGGTGAGGGTAGCTCAAGTGCCTTCTTGTCTTCATTATCAGACACAAAGTATGATTTTTCCTTTCATAACCCAGATTTGTGCATGGCCTGTTTGTGATAAACAGTCGACTGGCTAATGGGTTGAACTTTGGGTTCACTAGTTCTAGGTGGAGTTAAAGAACTCCTCTTAGAAGACCTAGGTTTTGAATCCTGAAGTTCAATTTCTTCCTAGGTGTCTGATAGTAAGGACAAAAGGAAGCAATGTGTCCACACTCTCCACAGTTGTAGCAGGACCTGCTCTCAACTTTATGATTAAACTTTTGTTGTGGAGATGTGTGTGACACTCTAGTAACATCACTTAGTTTGGGTTTTGACTCTGTTTCTTTTGATGTTTTCTCTTGTTTAACAAAATTAAATGTTTTAACATTTTTAACATTTATTCCTTTTTGGTTAACTGGTTTTTGACATGAAACTTGTGAAAGATTAACATTAGCAGTCCTTTTAGATTCAGATTTGACTTTGTTTGACCCTGACTTAATATTAACCTTTTCAAATTCTTTTTCCAGATTAACACAAGGCATTTTACCCTTTGCCTTTGAAGTGGCCTCCTTTGTTTTGTTCCAGATTCAATTGATGAACATGAGGAATCTGGATCACTAACAAGAGGAGTAGACACCACATGATCCTTGATGGGATTGTTATTTATTGGTCTACTCTTAGTGTTCATCAAGGTCTCAGGTGGTGGTGGAACCACTTTATAACCCAAACCCTCCTTGTTGTTACGTTCTCTCACTAAGTGTTGGACAATATGTGATGAACTTGTCCAACTGTGCAGTTTTTGCTTTAAAGAGTTAACTTCTACTTCTAAAACTGCCTTTTGCTTCTTAGTGTCTTCTAGGGAGTTAAGATAGTACCTAATGTCATTAGCTTGGTTAAATGCTACTACTTCAGTTTCCCTAAGCTGTTTAGTCAAAAGGTCTATCTTTTCTTTGTAACTATGCTCATTTTGTTTTAAAACTCTATTAGCCTCAGTGCACAGTTGCAAATCCTTTACTAAGTTATCATTATGATCTAATAACCTAGCAAATTTCTGATCTATGCTATCTAAATGTATTACAATCAGAACAAGCATGATTTTGAAACAGTTGGTCAGTGGTACTTACCTGAGAAGATTCTGATGAATTAGCCATCAACGCAGCATCAGATGTCTCTGGTTCTGGTGATTCTGTCTTTGCTGTGGACGTCCCTTCTTCAGGCTTGTAGCTGACCTCAATTGTAGTTGTCTCTTCACTATTTGACATCGCTATCTCAACTGCAATATCTCCTTCACTCGCGGAATCATCATCTAAATCTTCCACGGTCGCAATGTTGGATTCTCCCGGAGAGACAAACCGAAAGCTCCAGTCTTGTCCTTCATCATCATGGGTAGTCAAGGCTTTTGGATCCTTGCTTGATGAAGTAGAACTGCTAGCTTGCTTGTCTTGACGAGTGAAGGACGAGAATGGGTTCCCGTTCCCAGTCTTCTTTGGCTTCACACATTCTCTTTTGAAGTGCCCCTTCTCTCCACAGTTGAAGCAGGTCACCTTGCTCTTGTCAAAGCCAAATGTAGTGTCCTTAGTAGCAACCAAGTTCTGTCCGGTCTTTTTCACAAACTTCTTCGCCCTCCTGACAGCACTTGCTAAGGCCCACATAATGTCCATCCTCTCCAATTCCATTTCATCTACCTGCTCGTAGTCCTCATCTGCCAGATGGCAGTTTCCAATTTTCCCCGCAACAAGCCCATCATAAGAATGAACCACTGCTGCCAAGAGATCCATGTTCTCTCGAGCTACTTCTACTGTCATGTTTCCGAGGTTCTCGGTCTTCAGTCTAGTAGCATTTGCTTCAGTTCCAATGTAATGGGTACAAGAAGACCCTGACGTTTCTGAACCTGAAGGAGAAGCTTGTGAAGGACCAGATGAGCTAGACACAAATGCAGTCTGAAGAGGTGCTCCAGATGTCTTAGCTTGAGGAGTGGCATTGTACAAAGCTGGATTCTGAGTGTATGAGGACTTCTGAGCTCGGTACTTCATCCTAAGTGCTTCTTCTCGCAGGTTTAGAATGAAGTCATTGATATCCAACTTTTCCAACATTTCATTCTGTCTCAGATTTGACATAAATGAAGCCCATTTTTCTAGCAATCCGTCTGCAAAATTTGACACTTTTTCTTCCATGGTAGTAGCAACCCCATGTGTATGCAGTTCACTCATCAGATGGTAGAATCTATCAATAACATCGTCCAAACTCTCATTTCCCATCGATGAGAAGTTGTCAAACTCTTTCTTTAACTCCTTAGCTTTAATTGCCTTCAGCGAAGCATTCCCGTCATATCTCTTTTCCAGCTCATCCCACAATTTCTTGGCTTGCTTATTCTCCGAGTACTGGTGGAAAATATCTTTAGGAATAGACTGTGTTATCAATGCATAGACTCTCTTTTCTGCATTATACTTAACTTTCTGAGCATCAGTCATTCCTCCTAAAGTAAGCTTCACCCCATCGGCTCCCACCGGCATACTGTAACCTATCTCGATAGCTTCCCACAAATTTGGATCCACTCCATTGAGGTAGATCTCAAAACGTTGTTTCCAGTGGGGAAACTCATCTAACGTTAAGAGCTTTGGGGGTTTATTATGATTCCCTACCTCACTCTCAAGTAACAGTAAGTTCTGGATCCTTGAGTCCTTCCCGGATGTAAACGCTGACATCTGATCTTCCATCTCGATTAACTTTAAGTCTCCTAAAACAATCTGTCAACTGGTGCGACTAGAGTGATGCGAATGGGCTATCCGTGCGAATGAACTATGCGACTGGTTCAATCGTGCGGCTGAACTGAGCGATTGGTCTAGTCGTGCGAATGAAACTGATGCGTATGAACACTGCGAACGGATGGTTCAGTCGTACGAATGAAGATGCGACTCAGTCCAATCGTGCGTCTGGAGTATGCGAATGAAGTCCAGTCGTGCGATTGGGTCAATCATGCGACTGAAGCTGCTGCTTTGCGAAAATTTCTAGGTTAAACGTGTTTTAGCCGTAAAAATTCGAAATTTCACCAACCCTAATCGCCTAATGCCGTAGAAACCGAAACTTGATGAGCAGGGGACGTCCAAGACAACTTTTGACACAAAAAGATTGTGTTTTTAGTGTAAAAACACAAACTTTGTATCAAAATTGATTGAATCACATGTAATCAAGAGCCAAAGCTCTGTTACCACTTGTTAGGACCAGGTATTTGAACAAAATACCAACTGATTAACGTGTAAACCAAACCAAATAGTGCGGAATCCTATTTGATTGGCGATCCAATCAGTGAGAACGCACGTAGAATCAATAAAGTATTGAATCAAACGTTAAGAATCGATTAGGAATCGATCTACAGCGTTCTATGAACTTGGAGTATGAACTTGGAGGCTTCTGGACGGCTAGGGTACGTCTGGAGTCGAAATAGAATGAATGCTTACGTTTTTCCACGAATTGGGTGGTATTTATAGGTTAGTGTTGTTCATTCGGGCGACTGAACCATTAGTATGGTTCAGTTGTGCGATTGAACCATGCGGTTGATCCATCCGCACGACTGAGTGTTCAGTCGTGCGACTGAGCCAATCTCATGTTACAATCATACGACTGATCCAGTCTCCTGGTTCAGTCGTGCGACTGAGTCATTCGCCTGAAGTTATTCATGCGTATGGTTCATTCGCATGGGCCATTCGCATGAGAACTTCATTATGTTAAGTTTGAATGTATTCATTAATATAACATTATGTGTATCAATTCAAACAATCACAAACCTATTTAACCAATTCAACATCAACTCATTAATGAAATATTAAACATTATAAATCACAAACAATCAATCTCATTTCATTAATATTCCAAACATTACATCAGTGTAAGACAAACGAGACCTATTACATTTATATCCTGATCTAGGTACATATATGTATCAACAATATGATAGCTCATTATACCAAACCACCACCAATAAACTCAAATTGGATTTGAGTGATACCTATCTTTGGCATTGTCGTCTTGGTCATATAAACAAGAAGCGCATACAAACACTTCAAAAGAACGGTCTTTTAAAAGCAAGTGAATATGATTCATTTGATGTATGTGAATCTTGTTTACAATGTAAAATGACTAAGGCACCTTTTAGTGGCAAAACCGAAAGGGCAAAATATTTATTAGGAATCATACATTCGGATGTATGTGGTCCTTTTAAACCAATGACTAGGTACAATGAAAGATACTTCATTACCTTTACCGACGACTATAGTCGATATGGTTATGTGTACTTGTTAAGACACAAAGATGAAGCTTTTGAAATGTTCAAAGTCTTCCAAAAGGAAGTAGAAAATCAACTCAACAAGAAAATAAAAATTCTCCACACCGATAGAGGAGGTGAATATCTAAGTGATGCTTTTAGAGATCATCTTAGAAGTTGTGGTATTGTCTCACAACTATCTCCACCTGGAACACCACAACATAATTGTGTGTCCGAGCGGAGAAATCGAACTCTATTAGATGTGGTTCGATCTATGATGACTAGAAGCTCATTGCCTCTATCATTTTGGGGTTTTGCTTTGCTCTCTGTTGCTCGTATCTTGAATATAGCCCCAACCAAGAAAGTGGAAACGACACCTTTTGAAATATGGCATGGAAGGGTTCCATCACTATCATATTTAAAGGTATTGGGTTGTGAGGCTTATGTTAAGACTCCCACCTCAAACAAGTTAGAAAGCCATTCCACTAAGTGTATCTTCATTGGATATCCTAGAGATTCTATGGGATATCATTTCTATGATCCAATAGAACAAAAGGAGTTTGTTACCAAGAAGGCTAAGTTCTTAGAAGCTAAGTGCCTTATGGAAGGAACTAGCAGTAGAACAGTAGATCTTGAGGAGGATTAAGAACCACAAACCGATACACGTTTGGTTGACACTAGCACTTAACATGAGGATGTTGAGGGTGATCAAATAGTTGATCAATACACACAAAATGTTCGCAGATCTGGTATAATTAGTGATCCACCTGAAAGATATGGATTTTTCGTAGATGGATGCTATGTGGTAGATTCCAATGAACCAACCACTTATCGTGATGCAATGTCCAATTTAGAATATGACAGATGGCTTGAAGCCATGAATGTTAAGATGCAGTCCATGTATGACAACCAAGTATGGGACTTGGTTGAACCACATCTTAACTCCAAGATAGTTGGAAGTAAGCGGGTTTTCAAGAAGAAAACCGATATGCATGGAAACTTGGATACTTATAAAGCTAGACTTGTAGCAAAAGGTTTCACTCAAACTCAAGGGGTTGATTATGATGAGACCTTCTCAGCGGTTGCAATGCTAAGGTCTATTAGGATATTATTTGTCATAGCTGCTCACTATGATTATGAGATTTGGCAAATGGATGTCAAAACCGCTTTTCTAGATGGATATCTTGAGGAAGATGTCTATATGGTTCAGCCCGAAGGTTTTGTCGATCCAAAACATCCTAACAAAGTATGCCAGTTAAAGAAATCAATCTATGGATTGAAGCAAGCATCAAGAAGTTTGATCACCATTTTGATGAAGAGATAATCAAATTTGGGTTCATCAAAAACGCTGATGAAGCATGTGTATATAAGAAAGCTAGTGGGAGCATCATCACTTTCCTAGTATTGTATGTCAATGACATTCTACTATTTGGAAATGACATTCCAACCTTGGAAGGTGTTAAAACCTGGCTTGGAAGCTGTTTTTTCATTAAGGATCTTAATGAAGCCACCTATATTTTGGGAATAAAGATCTATAGAGATAGATCAAGGCGGTTGATAGGTTTGAATCAAAGTGCATACATTGATAAGATCTTGAAAAGGTTCAAGATGGAAAACTCTAAGAAAGGTAGCGTACCTATCCAAAGAGGCACGATATTGAGTAAGACTCAATGTCCAAGCTCAAAGGATGAGCAAGACAAAATGAAGGGAATCCCGTATGCATCTGCCATAGGATCCATCATGTATGCAATGATATGCACTAGGCCGGACGTGTCATGCGCCTTAAGCATGACAAGCCGGTACCAACAAAATCCTGGAAACAGTCATTGCATGGTTGTTAAGAACATACTTAAGTACCTAAGGAGGACCAAAGATATGTTCCTAATCTATGGATCTGGTGAGGAGGAACTCGTAGTAAAGGGTTACACGGATGCGAGTTTCCAAACTGATCGGGATGATTCACGATCACAATCAGGGTACATTTTCATCTTGAATGGAGGAGCAATCTCTTGGAAGAGCTCTAAGCAAGATGTGGTGGCATTATCAACTATAGAGTCAGAATACATCGCCGCTTCATTGGCAGCTCAGGAAGCTGCATGGTTAAAGAAATTCATTGCCGATCTAGGGGTCGTCCCTTCCATTCAGGACCCCCTAGAAATTCTTTGCGATAACAAGGGTGCGATTGCTCAAATCAAGGAACCCCGTTCACATCAAAAGACTAGGCACATTGAACGAAGATTCAACTACATAAGGGATGAAGTTGAAAAGGGAAAGATATGTATTCGCAAAGTTCACACGGATCAAAACATTGCGGATCCACTCATGAAGCTTCTTGAAAAGGCAAAGCATGAAAGTCATACTTGTGCCATGGGACTTCAATATTCTAGTGACTGGATTTGATCTTTAATTTTGTATTTAGATATTGTAACCCTTTATTACTTGAATGAATTATTTGGTTATAATGATTCAACTAATATTCCTATTTTGCATGTTTAAAATCCATGAGTAAATCATTTACTCAGAACGTCCGTAGTCGTTCATACTTGTGGGAACAAGTATGAAGGTAAGACTATTATGAACTTGGATTCGTAGATATTCATATGGATGAATATAGAGCAAAGGGTTGCTGCCAAAGTTCATAGATATTTGTGGGATACAAATATTGGACTGACCAGCATCTCAAATATTACTACATGGAATCTTCCTGATTGATCATAAGTAATTTTGAGTAAAGGCGAACATCATTTGGTATCCTCTGACCTGAGATACATATTGGGTCTTGATATTTACCAAATATTATACTTTGACTTAGTTCTTCACTGTTCTGAAACATGGCAGTACATAAGTCTGAGTTCAAGTATAATACAAGGTAATTGTGTGAGACATATGTAGTCAAGATGGGATTTGTCCCTCTTATTCGTTGAGAGTAAGATGTCTAAGGCCTGATAAAGTTAAATCAATGGAGAATGATCACTCTGCGTCTCTAGGATTTAACATGACATCTGTGACAAAAGGATAGATGATTGATTCACCTAAAACATTTCGAGTGAGGTACTTGAAGGGGATGATGTTATTGAATGGCACTGAGTCATACGTATTAAGGGTAGTAAACTGTTGTTAGGGGGTATTTACTGCTTGCATCAATCTTCTATGAATCTTGTGCAAGTGGGAGATTATTGGATCTTGTATGCCCAAGACACATACAAGATTGATATGGTTAGTACGTTATGATCCAAGAATAACAAGCTATACAAACACCAATAAATATTTATTTGTTGATGAGATCATACAAATAAATATTGATACCAATTTAGAAAATGAGTTTTCTAAAACATTGCTTTTGTAATAGAACAACATTATATGGATAATTTGTTCATGAAAAATTATTTGTTTCATTATTTAAGTGAGTTAAATAATGACAAATAAAAGTGTGTTGATGTTATAAAATTAAAAGAGGTTTTAATTTTATAAACTTGTGGGTGGAGAGTGTAAGTTTTTTTATAAAAATCAAAATGGGGGGAACCCATTTTGAATGGGTTTTCGGCCGCCCCTTTGTGGGGCTTTGGAGAGTCATTTAGTCTTGGGTTTTACAAGACTTTACTCTCTCTTGCACTCTTCCATTTAGCTCTCTCTCTCTCACACACAAGCAAGGACTTTTCTCTCTTCTTCTTTTGGCTGGAAATTCATTTTTGCAAGCTGAAAAATCGGTTTTAGCTTGGCTGGATTTGGATCCACAAGAAGAAGGATAGACTTGGTGTTCTACTACCTAACAAGTTAGGTGTTTGCTAAGACTTATGGGTATACAAGCTTGAGGACTTCTATTTTGGAGGCTATACGTTCAAGAAGCATCATCTTCTTCTTCTCATCCTTACTACAACATCTTGTTCTTGAAAGATAGTTTCAAGAACACCCTATGGTTGTTCTTTTCGTTTTGATAGCATTTCATTTCACATATATATATATATGATCCTTTGTTTATGGGTTTTGTTTTTGGTTAATATGTTGGATTCTTTATGCCCAAGACACATAGAACACTGATGTGGTTAGTACGTTATGATCCAAGTCGGGTCATATCCAATAAGAAGCTTAGCAAACACCATTTAATATTTAATTGATGATATGATCATGCAATTAAATAATTACACCAATTTAGAAAATGGATTTTCTAAGTAAGTTGCATATGAGATGGAACAACTTATAGGGATATTTTGTTCATGAGTGTTATTTATGATGTTATTTAAATTGGCTAAATAACATCAAGTAATAAAAGTGTGTATAAGTTATATAATTAAAAGTTTAATTGCATAACTTATACTAGTAACTAGTTAAAAATAAAATGTACATAAAATTGTGGGGGGGGGGAACCCCAATTTGAAGTTGAATTCGGCTGCCCCTTTCATGGGGGGTTGGTTCATTTGCTTTTCTTGATAATACAACTCATTTACTAGTTACACACTCCACCTCATTGTCTCTCTCTCACATGCAAGAACCAAAAGTGAAAACTCTCTCCTTTTGAAAGCAAAATCACGGCTGGAATAGGGTTCCAACAGCCCCTTTTGGTTCGTTTTTGGGTGTAGAAATCCTAGCAACAAGGTGTTTGCTTGATGCTTGTGGGTATGGAAGCTTGACGACACCTATCCTTGGTGTTTTAGTCATTCAAGAACCTCATTCTCTTCATCAAAATCAAGTTTTTCAGCAGCTCTACAAAGGTAGCTTGTATGTGTTGCTTTTGGTTGTTATTTCTTCTTGATAGCTAGTTCATACACATATATATGATCCTATGTTCTTGGGTTTGTTGATATTATGTTTTGTGCCTTAATTTTCTGATTAAAAAGCATAATACTAAGGTTTTATTCCACTGTGTTTTTCATGTTTAAATGGTTAAACAACTTTGATAATGGTCCAACAAACCCAACATTGGCATCTAGAGCCGGATATGTGGATGAATAGCTTCTTTTGTCCTTGTAAAATTGTTTTATAGGACTTTAACAACCTTAAAGGGGCTGTTTTGTGATGTTATGATGAATCCCCAATCTTTCAAGGTTATATCTTACATGCTTATGATTAAACCTTGAAAGAAAGATATCAAATGGTTGATTGTATTTTTGTTTGGACAAAAACCTAAATTCTTGGTTTATGTTGGCTGAAAATTTAGGGTCCAATGGGGATTTATTTTGGTTATTGAATGTTGTATATGTTGTTTCATATTGGTGCATAGCCTAGCCTTGACCTTGTGTTGGTTTGGTTTTGGATGAATGTTTGTTTTGGTTGATTTCATTCATAATGGGTTGTAATATTATTATTTTGTGCTTGTATTTGGATGTAATTTATTTATTCATTCTATGATGTAATAAATAGATTAGATGTATTTTCTTTTATTAGAAAATTTGTATTAGGATATAAATTTTGTAAAAGAAGATGCACAAGATGGAAACACAAAGGGAAGGCACAAAGAGAAGGACTTGAAGCATTTTGATGCAACTTCAAGTGGGGGTCTTTGGAGATCCTATCTTTTGTGTTGTGATTAACCCTTAGGAAAGACCAAATGACAACACTTGTGATGGCAAACAAGTGTTGTCAACTTAGTGGCTATGGTTATGCATTTGTGATTGTTTGATTATGCTTGTTTGATTGTTTGTTATATGATGGTTGTTTTATATTTGGATGTGCATAACAATCTAATTTACAAACAAAACAAGCTGAAAATTTATGGTTCCTAATCATTAAGTGACTAATAAAAGGTTATTAAAACGATTAATGATTTTAATAAAAAGGGTTTTACTGAAAAGAGGACCATAGGGTACCATGTATTTGAAAGCATGCAAATACAAGGTACATAGAGTTTTCATAACTAGAATTAATGGAAACTAAAATCCCTTTGGAAACAAGTTTAACACCATCCTTTTACACGACACTCGAATCA
Organism: Flaveria ramosissima; assembly: GCA_025215565.1. Lineage (NCBI taxonomy): Eukaryota > Viridiplantae > Streptophyta > Magnoliopsida > Asterales > Asteraceae > Flaveria > Flaveria ramosissima. Next base: position 22,979,960 of record CM046033.1, on the reverse strand, counting down.
CTTGAGAACTATTTGTGGGATAAAGGTCACCTAACCACTTTTAGGGAACTAGTGTGTTTGAGGTGGGCTTAACATATTTGTGGGATAAAGGTCACCTAACCACTTGTATGTGTAAACTCACACATGTGTGTAAGTAGGACGACTTGAATTGGAAACCATGTGTATAGGGTCACCGAAGCATGGCGTACAATGGTGTTGATGGGAATTTACATGCCCACTAAACATAAGATGTTTAACCGATCCCATAAAGCTAGAAGTTGCAATAGGTTGCAATTGTCAAATGTTGACTACCTTGTTAATTTAAATAATGGGATAAAGGTCACCTAACCATCATTTAAATGTAACGTTGGATTCTAGATTTTAATTATTAATTGTCTATGAGACATGAAAAGGGTATTAATGATTAAAATGTAATTTTTCAGAAATACTAATATGAACTTTGTAATTTTTGTAGAAATGGCCGCAAACAATAATACTACCACCCCGACCGTCCATACCCTATCGCTGAGAACCATCTTAGAAAGGGATCGTCTTAACCATAATAACTTTATGGACTGGTTTCGAAACTTGAGAATTGTTCTCAAGCAAGAGAAAAAGCCCTATGTCCTTGACGATCCCATTCCTGACCAACCCGACCCCGAGGATGTTGAGGCCTATAACGATTGACTTTAGTATGCTGAGGATTCCATGTAGGTTTCCTGCCTCATGTTGGGAACTATGATTCTTGAACTCCAAAAGGACTTGGAGCATCATGGGGCATATGACATGATTACCCAATTGAAGGCAATGTTCCTTCAACAAGCTAGGGTAGAGTGCTTCGAAACGGTTCGAGCGCTTCATGTGTGTCGCATGGAAGAAACCCAATCGGTATCATCTTATGTTCTTAAGATGAAAAGCCACGTTGATCGCCTCGAGAGGCTTAATTGTCCCGTCTCCAAGGAGCTGGCCATGGATTTGATCCTTAATGGCCTAACCAAAAGGTTTGAGACGTTCATAATGAATTACAATATGAACAGATGGGACAAGAGCATTGGTGAGCTTCACGCAATGCTCAAAACAGCCAAGGCAGGGATGGGTAGAAAGGTTCTACCTATTCTCTCGATCAATGAGGGAGGCAATAAGAAAAGGCCATTCCCCGATCCCAAGGCAAATGTTGCCAAAGGAAAGGGGTACATCAAAGGCAAAAGGAAAGGGAAGGCTAAAGCGGAACCTCCAAAGCCTAAGCTTAAGAAGCCTAAGGTAACGGAGAACGATCCATGCTTTGAGTGTGGTGAGATAGGACATTGAAAAGGAATTGTCCAACCTATCTCAAAGAGTTGAGAAACAAGAGGGATGTTGGGCAAACCTCAGGTACAACTTTCATGATTCATATTGGTTTAAATGTTATTTCCTCAAACACATAGGTATTGGATACCAGATGTGGAACTCACATTTGCAATTTGTTGCAGGGGTTCAAAAGAAATAAGCACTTCAAGAAGGGAGACACAAGTCTCTATATAGGCAACAGAGCAAAAGTTGATGTAGAAGCCCAAGGAGACTATATTTTGAAACTTTCAAATGGTTTGGAAGTTGTTCTTAAGAACATTTTGTATGCTCCTAGTTTGACTAGGAACATAATTTCTGTTTCCATTTTAAAACAATATGGTTATGATTTAAAGTTTGTAAACAATGGTATTTATGTTTGTATGGATGATGTATTTTATTTCAAGGCTATGCCTTTTAATGGTATCTATGAATTGGTTCATGATGATTCATCCTATAATAACTCATTATACCAATCAAGCACCAAGAAACTTAAAATGGGTTTAAGTGATTCTTATCTTTGGCATTGTCGTCTTGGTCACATAAACAAGAATCGAATTCAAACACTTCAAAAGAATGGTCTTTTTAAAACAAATGAAAATGGTTCATTTGATAAGTGTGAATCTTGTTTACAAGGTAAGATGACCAAGTCGCCCTTTAGTGGTACTAACAAGAGGGCAAAAGACTTATTGGGAATCATACATTCGGATGTATGTGGTCATTTTAAGACAATGACTAGAAATGGTGAAAGATACTTCATTACCTTTACGGACGATTATAGTCGCTATGGTTATGTGTACTTGATGGCACATAAACATGAAGCTTTTGAAATGTTCAAAATCTTCAAGAATGAAGTAGAAAATCAACTCAATAAAACTATCAAAGTTCTTAGTTTAGATAGAGGAGGTGAATACCTAAGTGAGGCTTTTCAAGATCATCTAAGAAGTTGTGGGATCATCTCACAACTTACTCCGCTCGGAACACCACAACATAATGGTGTGTCTGAAAGGAGAAACCGGACCCTATTGGATATGGTTCGATCTATGATGGCTAATAAGCTCACTACCTCTATCATTTTGGGGTTTCACATTGCTCTCCGCGGCTCGTATTTTGAATATGGCCCCGACCAAGAAAGTGGATTCGACACCTTTTGAAATATGGCATGGAAGAGTTCCATCACTATCATATTTAAAAGTATGGGGTTGTGAAGCTTATGTTAAGCTAAACACCCAAAACAAGTTGGAAAGTCAATCCACTAAGTGTATATTTGTTGGATATCCCAAAGACTGTATAGGATACTACTTCTTTGATCCAACAGAGCAAAAGGTATTTATTGCTCGAAAGGCAGAGTTCTTGGAAGCTAAGTTCCTTATGGAAGGAATAACGTATAGAACAGTGGAATTTGATGAGGATCAAAATCCACAAGCCGATACACGTTTGGTTGACACTAGCAATCAACAAGAGGTTGTTGATGATGATCAAGAGGTTGATCAATACACATAAAACGTTTGTAGATCTGGTAGAGTTAGCATTGCACCTGAAAGATATGGATTTTTCATGAATGGATGCTATGTGGTTGACTCCAATGAGCCAACTACATACCATGATGCAATGTCCAAATTTGGATTGTGACAAATGGCTGGAAGCCATGAACGTAGAGATGCAATCCATGTATGATAACCAAGTTTGGGAATTGGTTGACCCTCCACTTAACTTCAAACCGGTTGGATGCAAATGGGTTTTCAAGAAGAAAACAGATATGCATGGAAACTTGGATAATTACAAAGCAAGACTTGTAGCAAAAGGTTTCACTCAAACTCAAGGGGTTGATTATGATGAAACCTTCTCGCCTGTGGCAATGCTAAAGTCAATTAGGATATTATTTGCCATAGTTGCATATTATGACTATGAGATTTGGCAAATGGATGTCAAAACTGCTTTTCTTAATGGAGATCTCGAAGAGACTGTTCATATGGTTCAACCTGATGGTTTGTCGATCCACAACATCCTAATAAAGTATGCAAGTTAAAGAGATTAATCTATGAATTGAAACAAGCATCGAGAAGTTGGAATCAATGTTTTGATGAAGAGATCAAGAAATTTGGTTTCATCAAGAACGCTAACGAGGCTTGTGTATATAAGAAGGCTAGTGGGAGCATAATTACATTCTTATTATTGTATGTTGATGACATACTACTTTTTGAAATGATATTCCAACCATGGAAGGTGTTAAAACCTGGCTTGGAAGTTGTTTTTCCATAAAAGATCTCGGTGAAGCCGCCTACATTTTGGGAATAAAGATCTATAGGGATAGATCGAGATGGTTGATAGTTTAAACCAAAGTGCATATATTGATAAAGTTTTGAAAAGGTTCAAGATGGAAAACTCTAAGAAAGGTATGGTACCTATTCAAAGAGGGACAATATTGAGTACATCTCAATGTCCAAGCTCAAAGGATGAGCAAGATCGAATGAAGGACATCCCATATGCGTCTGCTATAGGATCCATCATGTATGCGATGATATGCACTAGACCGGACGTGTCATCCGCGTTAAGCATGACAAGCAGATATCAGCAGAATCCAGGTAATAGCCATTGGAGGATGTTAAAAGTATATTGAAGTACCTTAGGAGGACTAAGGATATGTTTCTAATATACGGGTCTGGTGAAGAGGAACTTGTTATAAAGGGTTACACGGATGCGGCTTCCAAACTGATCGAGATGATTCTCGATCACAATCGGGGTATGTCTTCATTATGAATGGAGGAGCAGTGTCCTAGAAGAGTTCAAAACAAGACGTGGTAGCATTGTCCACTACAGAATCCGAATACATAGCCGCCTCATTAGCAGCTCAGGAAGTTGCATGGATAAAGAAATCTATCATCGATCTAGGGGTGGTCTCTACTATTCAAGACCCCCTAGAAATCTTTTGTGATAACGAGGGTGTGATTGCACAAATCAAGGAACCCCGTGCACATCAAAAGACTAGACATATTGAGCGGAGATTCAACTACGTAAGGGATGAAGTTGAAAACAGAAAGATATGTATTCGTAAAGTTCACACCGATCAAAACATTGCGGATCCACTCACGAAGCTCCTTGAAAGGGCAAAGCATGAAAGTCATACTTATGCCTTAGGACTTCGATATTCTAGTGATTGGTATTGATTTGTTTAGTATTTAAAAGTTTGGAACAATGTAATATTTAACTCTTTCATATACTTGCGATAAGTGTTCCTTTTTAGCATGTATACATCCATGAATATGTTTATTATTCTAAATGTCCGTAGTTGGTCATGTTTGTGGGAGCAAATATGAACGTAAGACTATTATGAACATGGATTGGTGGATATTCATAAGGCATGAATATAGAGCAATTGGTTGCTGCCAAAGTTCATAGATATTTGGGGATACAAATATTGGACTGACCCGCATCTCAAATTTTACTACATGGAATATTCTTGATTGATCATAAGTAAATTTGAGTAAAGGCGAATATCATTTGGTATCCTCCGACCTGAGATACATATTGGGTTTTGATATTCACCAAAATGTTATACCTTGAGCTAGTTCTTCACTGCTCTGAAATAATGAACAGTACATAAGGCTATGTTCAGGTGTGACACGAGGTGATTGTGAGAAACGTATGTAGTCAAGATGGAATTTGTTCCTCTTATTCGTTGAGAGCAAGATGTCTAAGGCCTGATTAAGTTAAATCAACAAGGAATGATCATTATGTGTCTTTGGATTAAACATGACATCTGTAACAAAAGGATAAATGATTGATTCACCTAAATCGTTTCAAGTTGGATACTTGAAGGGGATGATGTTATTGAATGGCTTTTAGTCATGCGTATTAAGGGTAGTAAACCGTTGTTAGGCGGTATTTACTGCTTGCATCAATCTTCTATGAATCTTGTGCAAGTGGGAGATTGTTGGATTCTTTATACCCAAGACACATAGAAGATTGGTGTGGTTAGTACATTATGATCCAAGTCGGGTCATACCCAATAACAAGCTTAGCAAACACAAATTAATATTTAATTGATGATATGATCATGCAATTAAATAATTACACCAATTTAGAAAATGGATTATCTAAATAATTTGCATATGAGATGGAACAACTTATAGGGATATTTTATTCATGAGTGTTATTTGTGATGTTATTTAAATTGGTTAAGTAACATCAAGTAATAAAAGTGTGTATAAGGTATATAATTAAAAGGTTAATTGCATAACTTATACTAGTAACTAGTTAAAAATAAAATGTACATAAAATAGGGGGGAAACCCCAATTTGAAGTTGAATTCGGCCGCCCCTTTCATGGGGGTTGGTTCATTTGCTTTTCTTGATAAGACAACTCATTTACTAGTTACACACTCCACCTCATTGTCTCTCTCTCACATGCAAGAACCAAAAGTGAAAACTCTCTCCTTTTGAAGGCAAAATCACGGCTGGAATAGGGTTCCAGCAGCCCCTTTTGGTTCGGTTTTGGGTGTAGAAATCCTAGCAACAAGGTGTTTGCTTGATTCTTATGGGTATGGAAGCTTGAGGACACCTCTCCTTGGTGTTTTGGTCATTCAAGAACCTCATTCTCTTCATCAAAATCACGTTTTTCAGCAGCTCTACAAAGGTAGATTGTATGTGTTGCTTTTGTTGTTATTTCTTCTTGATAGCTAGTTCATACACATATATATGATCCTATATTCTTGGGTTTGTTGATATTATGTTATGTGCCTTAATTTTCTGATTACAAATCATAATATTAAGGTTTTATTCCGCTGCGTTTTTCATGTTTAAATGGTTAAACAACTTTGATAATGGTCCAACAAACCCAACATAATATGGTTCAAATTTTCAGATTATAAAACACCTTTTAACCATTTATATCCGCTGCGTTTTTGAAGTTTAAATGGTTAAACTTGCTTTGATAAACATGTAACAAAACCCAACAGTAGTTGCATGATCTTAATTAAAATACAAGTATATCTTATTTACATAATCATGTTACCTTGATTTGACTTCTTTACATCGATCACGCATTGCTTTTCTTGTTTAAAGTTGGTTTACTTTCATTCCGTCAGTTTAATTTGATAATCGATTCTTTTTGAGTGAATACGAGTAGTTTCTCGTTTCTTTACACCTGGTTTGCTTGCATATATGGTAATAAATTATTCTTTTTGGGTAAAGGGTTACCCCGGTGATTCTATTTATAAAGAGGAAATTAAACGTACAAGTAGTGTAGATAGATTCTACACTAATTCTTATATAGGACATGCCCCCTATATAAGGAAACCTAAAATACCAGCTAACAAATTAACTAGCCTATCAAACAAACAAATAAAGAAAGCTAACTAAATTAAGACCAATGCACCCCCAAATCAACCTCCATCATGCAAGAATAATTTATTGCTGATTTTCCAATCCGCAAGAATAGCAAGTACTCTTTGTTTCTTCGTGAATTTCAAACCCATAAGCTTTAACCTAACAGTTGATAATATGATATCACTCAACACCTTTGGATGTTGAGACTGGTTGTTAAAGATTCGATTGTTCCTTTCTTGCCATATGAAGTAAACCGCTGCCGCAATCATTAACTTTCGTATAGTATTAGGAAGCGTCTTCGAACCAACATGCTGTTGTAATCGCTGCTTAACATCAACCCAAACAGGAGAGCACATTTCCATGTGAGCTTTATCCTTGATCAATGACCACACCTTAGAAGAGTATGAACATTCAAAAAATAAATGGTTGTGAGAGTCTATGTTTTGAATGCACAATAAACAACATAGCATATTCATATTATCTCAGCGGGAGGGGCTCCATCTTATAATCCGGTCTTGAGTGAGTAACTTTTCCTTCAAGACCAACCAAAGGAGAAAAGCATGTCGAGGAATACATTGGGGATACCATATACACTTATACCAATCAAACTCTTCCTCCATGTACCGGATAGAATCCCACACCACAGATGTACAGTAATTCTGCTTCTTGTTATTGTACCACCAAACCCATTTATCCTCCACTCCTTGCGAGAAAGTGGGACATTGTATCTGCAATAAGACCGGGTAAACCTCCCTTCAAAACAGATATCCACTACAGTTGAATCAGTAGTAAACCAAGCAGAATAAATCTCATGATGGGAGATTATAGAATATAGAGGCCCCAAGTTAGTCCATGAATCATACCATGCAGAGGTGGTGCACCTATCCCCAATAGATTTGCACAAGAAGGGCCTGAGCTTTGGAATCAAGCCCAATAATAAATTATTCTTTGAATCCACAGTTGTCATTTTGATTGATTCGATGGTTGTTTGAGGTAGTGGTGTTCAAAGATGGTTGTGGAATGTTCACGATTAGTTTTGGGCACGAGTGTATTGATTTTAGGGCTTATTCGTGAGGTTTCGTGTCCCGGTTTGGTTTCGATTTGTACAATAGATATTAAGATCTATTTATGATTGATTAATATGATTTCAATGATGCTTATAATTAGATTTGATAAGATTGGTTCACGAGTGTGTTTAAAAAGTCTTGAGAATCAAAAATCCATAGTATTAGAGGTTGTTATGAAAAGCAAAAAACATTCCATGCGAGAACTATTATTGTTTAATGTCTTTGTATAATTAGTTCCTTTTCTATTTATTCAGTTTAGCTTTCGTGAATACTATGATACCGCAATCTGTAGTTGCACAATTTTAATTAAAATACAAGTTTATCTTATTTACTTATCGTGTTACTTTGATTTTACTTCTTTTTCATCGATCACGCATTCCGTTTCTTGTTTAAAGTTGGTTTACTTTCTTTCCGTCAGTGTAATTTTATAATCGATTCTTTTCGAGTGAATACGAGTAGTTTCTCGCTTCTTTAAACCTGGTGTGCTTGCCTATATGGTAATAGATTATTCTTTGAATCCACAGTTGTCATTTTGATTGATTTGATGGATTTTTAAGGTAGTGATGTTCGAAGTTGGTTGTGGAATGTCCTTGATTAGTTTCCGGCACGAGTGTACTGATTTTTGGGCTCATTCGTGTGGTTTCATGTTTGGGTTTAGTTTTGATTTGTAAAATAGATATTATATTCCATTTATGATTGATTAGTGTGATTCCAATGATTCTTATAATCAGATATAATTAGATTGGTTCACGAGTGTGTTTAGATGGTCTTGAGAATCAAAACTCCATAGTATTAGAGGTTGTTACGAAAAGCAAAAAACATTCCATGCGAGAACTATTATTGTTTAATGTCTTTGTATAACTAGTTCATTTTCTATTTATTCAGTTTAGCTTTCGTGAATACTATGATACCCCAATCTGTATTTGCACGATTTTAATTAAAATATAAGTATTTTTTTTACTTATCGTGTTACCTTGATTTGACTTCTTTTTCATCGATCACGCATTCCGTTTCTTGTTTAAAGTTGGTTTACTTTCATTCCGTCAGTGTAATTTTATAATCGATTATATTGAGTGAATACGAGTAGTTTCTCGTTTCTTTAAACCTGGTGTGCTTGCCTATATGGTAATAGATTATTCTTTGAATCCACAGTCGTCATTTTGATTGATTTGATGGATTTTTAAGGTAGTGGTGTTCGAAGTTGGTTGTGGAATGTCCTTGATTAGTTACCTGCACGAGTGTATTTATTTTAGCGCTCATTTGTGTGGTTTCATGTTTGGGTTTAGTTTCGATTTGTACAATAGATATTATATTCCATTTAGGATTGATTAGGGTGATTCCAATGATGCTTACAATCAGATATGATTAGATTGGTTCACGAGTGTGTTTAGATGGTCTTGAGAATCAAAACTCCATAGCATTAGAGGTTGTTACAAAAAGCAAAAAACATTCCATGCAAAAACTATTATAGTTTAATGTCTTTGTATAACTACTTCCTTTTCTATTTATTCAGTTTATCTTCATGTATACTATGATACCCCAATCTGTAGTTGAACGATTTTAATTAAAATACAAGTAGATCTTATTTACATAATCATATTACCTTGATTTGATTCTTTTTCATTGATCACGCATTGCTTTTCTTGTTTCCATCAGTGTAATTTGATAATCGATTCTTTTTTAGTGAATACGAGTAGTTTCGCGTTACTTTACACATGCTTTGATTGCCTATATGGTAATAAAATATTTTTTGAATCCACAGTTGTCATTTTGATTGATTTGATTGTTTTTTGAGGAAGTGGTGTTTGAAGATGGTTGTGGAATGTTCTCGGTTATTTTCGGGCACGAGTATATTGATTTTAGGGCTTATTCGTGTGGTTTCGTGTCTGGGTTTGGTTTCGATTTGTACAATAGATATTATGATCCATTTATGATTGATTAGTGTGATTTCAATGATGCTTATAATTAGATTTGATTAGATTGGTTCACGAGTGTGTTTAAAAAGTCTTGAGAATCAAAAATCCATAGTATTAGAGGTTGTTATGAAAAGCAAAAAACATTCCATGCGAGAACTATTATTGTTTAATGTCTTTGTATAATTAGTTCCTTTTCTATTTATTCAGTTTAGCTTTCGTGAATACTATGATACCGCAATCTGTAGTTGCACAATTTTAATTAAAATACAAGTTTATCTTATTTACTTATCGTGTTACTTTGATTTTACTTCTTTTTCATCGATCACGCATTCCGTTTCTTGTTTAAAGTTGGTTTACTTTCTTTCCGTCAGTGTAATTTTATAATCGATTCTTTTCGAGTGAATACGAGTAGTTTCTCGCTTCTTTAAACCTGGTGTGCTTGCCTATATGGTAATAGATTATTCTTTGAATCCACAGTTGTCATTTTGATTGATTTGATGGATTTTTAAGGTAGTGGTGTTCGAAGTTGGTTGTGGAATGTCCTTGATTAGTTTCCGGCACGAGTGTACTGATTTTTGGGCTCATTCTTGTGGTTTCATGTTTGGGTTTAGTTTTGATTTGTAAAATAGATATTATATTCCATTTATGATTGATTAGTGTGATTCCAATGATTCTTATAATCAGATATAATTAGATTGGTTCACGAGTGTGTTTAGATGGTCTTGAGAATCAAAACTCCATAGTATTAGAGGTTGTTACGAAAAGCAAAAAACATTCCATGCGAGAACTATTATTGTTTAATGTCTTTGTATAACTAGTTCATTTTCTATTTATTCAGTTTAGCTTTCGTGAATACTATGATACCCCAATCTGTAGTTGCATGATTTTAATTAAAATATAAGTATTTTTTTTACTTATCGTGTTACCTTGATTTGACTTCTTTTTCATCGATCACGCATTCCGTTTCTTGTTTAAAGTTGGTTTACTTTCATTCCGTCAGTGTAATTTTATAATCGATTATATTGAGTGAATACGAGTAGTTTCTCGTTTCTTTAAACCTGGTGTGCTTGCCTATATGGTAATAGATTATTCTTTGAATCCACAGTCGTCATTTTGATTGATTTGATGGATTTTTAAGGTAGTGGTGTTCGAAGTTGGTTGTGGAATGTCCTTGATTAGTTACCTGCACGAGTGTATTTATTTTAGCGCTCATTTGTGTGGTTTCATGTTTGGGTTTAGTTTCGATTTGTACAATAGATATTATATTCCATTTAGGATTGATTAGTGTGATTCCAATGATGCTTACAATCAGATATGATTAGATTGGTTCACGAGTGTGTTTAGATGGTCTTGAGAATCAAAACTCCATAGCATTAGAGGTTGTTACAAAAAGCAAAAAACATTCCATGCGAGAACTATTATAGTTTAATGTCTTTGTATAACTACTTCCTTTTCTATTTATTCAGTTTATCTTCATGTATACTATGATACTCCAATCTGTAGTTGAACGATTTTAATTAAAATACAAGTAGATCTTATTTACATAATCATATTACCTTGATTTGATTCTTTTTCATTGATCACGCATTGCTTTTCTTGTTTCCATCAGTGTAATTTAATAATCGATTCTTTTTTAGTGAATACGAGTAGTTTCGCGTTACTTTACACATGCTTTGATTGCCTATATGGTAATAAAATATTTTTTGAATCCACAGTTGTCATTTTAATTGATTTGATGGTTTTTTGAGGAAGTGGTGTTTGAAGATGGTTGTGGAATGTTCTCGGTTAGTTTCGGGCACGAGTATATTGATTTAGGGCTTATTCGTGTGGTTTCGTGTCTGGGTTTGGTTTCGATTTGTACAATAGATATTATGATCCATTTATGATTGATTAGTGTGATTTCAATGATGCTTATAATTAGATTTGATTAGATTGGTTCACGAGTGTGTTTAAAAAGTCTTGAGAATCAAAAATCCATTAGAGGTTGTTATGAAAAGCAAAAAACATTCCATGCGAGAACTATTATTGTTTAATGTCTTTGTATAATTAGTTCCTTTTCTATTTATTCAGTTTAGCTTTCGTGAATACTATGATACCGCAATCTGTAGTTGCACAATTTTAATTAAAATACAAGTTTATCTTATTTACTTATCGTGTTACTTGATTTGACTTCTTTTTCATCGATCACGCATTCCGTTTCTTGTTTAAAGTTGGTTTACTTTCATTCCGTCAGTGTAATTTGATAATCGATTCTTTTCGAGTGAATACGAGTAGTTTCTCGTTTCTTTACACCTGGTGTGCTTGCCTATATGGTAATAGATTATTCTTTGAATCCACAGTTGTCATTTTGATTGATTTGATGGATTTTTAAGGTAGTGGTGTTCGAAGTTGGTTGTGGAATGTCCTTGATTAGTTTCCGGCACGAGTGTATTGATTTTTGGGCTCATTCGTGTGGTTTCATGTTTGGGTTTAGTTTTGATTTGTAAAATAGATATTATATTCCATTTATGATTGATTAGTGTGATTCCAATGATTCTTATAATCAGATATAATTAGATTGGTTCACGAGTGTGTTTAGATGGTCTTGAGAATCAAAACTCCATAGCATTAGAGGTTGTTACGAAAAGCAAAAAACATTCCATGCGAGAACTATTATTGTTTAATGTCTTTGTATAACTAGTTCATTTTCTATTTATTCAGTTTAGCTTTCGTGAATACTATGATACCCCAATCTGTAGTTGCACGATTTTAATTAAAATATAAGTATTTTTTTACTTATCGTGTTACCTTGATTTGACTTCTTTTTCATCGATCACGCATTCCGTTTCTTGTTTAAAGTTGGTTTACTTTCATTCCGTCAGTGTAATTTTATAATCGATTATATTGAGTGAATACGAGTAGTTTCTCGTTTCTTTAAACCTGGTGTGCTTGCCTATATGGTAATAGATTATTCTTTGAATCCACAGTCGTCATTTTGATTGATTTGATGGATTTTTAAGGTAGTGGTGTTCGAAGTTGGTTGTGGAATGTCCTTGATTAGTTACCTGCACGAGTGTATTTATTTTAGCGCTCATTTGTGTGGTTTCATGTTTGGGTTTAGTTTCGATTTGTACAATAGATATTATATTCCATTTAGGATTGATTAGTGTGATTCCAATGATGCTTACAATCAGATATGATTAGATTGGTTCACGAGTGTGTTTAGATGGTCTTGAGAATCAAAACTCCATAGCATTAGAGGTTGTTACAAAAAGCAAAAAACATTCCATGCGAGAACTATTATAGTTTAATGTCTTTGTATAACTACTTCCTTTTCTATTTATTCAGTTTATCTTCATGTATACTATGATACTCCAATCTGTAGTTGAACGATTTTAATTAAAATACAAGTAGATCTTATTTACATAATCATATTACCTTGATTTGATTCTTTTTCATTGATCACGCATTGCTTTTCTTGTTTCCATCAGTGTAATTTAATAATCGATTCTTTTTTAGTGAATACGAGTAGTTTCGCGTTACTTTACACATGCTTTGATTGCCTATATGGTAATAAATATTTTTGAATCCACAGTTGTCATTTTAATTGATTTGATGGTTTTTTGAGGAAGTGGTGTTTGAAGATGGTTGTGGAATGTTCTCGGTTAGTTTCGGGCACGAGTATATTGATTTTAGGGCTTATTCGTGTGGTTTCGTGTCTGGGTTTGGTTTCGATTTGTACAATAGATATTATGATCCATTTATGATTGATTAGTGTGATTTCAATGATGCTTATAATTAGATTTGATTAGATTGGTTCACGAGTGTGTTCAAAAAGTCTTGAGAATCAAAAATCCATAGCATTAGAGGTTGTTGCGAAAAGCAAAAAACATTCCATGCGAGAACTATTATTGTTTAATGTCTTTGTATAAATAGTTCCTTTTCTATTTATTCAGTTTAGCTTTCGTGAATACTATGATACCCCAATCTGTAGTTGCACAATTTTAATTAAAATACAAGTATATCTTATTTACTTATCGTGTTACCTTGATTTGACTTCTTTTTCATCGATCACGCATTCAATTTCTTGTTTAAAGTTGGTTTACTTTCATTCCGTCCTTGTAATTTGATAATTGATTATTTCGAGTGAATACGAGTAGTTTCTCGTTTCTTTACACCTGGTGTGCTTGCCTATATGGTAATAGATTATTCTTTGAATCCACAGTTGTCATTTTGATTGATTTGATGGATTTTTAAGGTAGTGGTGTTCGAAGTTGGTTGTGGAATGTCCTTGATTAGTTTCCGGCACGAGTGTATTGATTTTTGGGCTCATTCGTTTGGTTTCTTGTTTGGGTTTAGTTTTGATTTGTATAATAAATATTATATTCCATTTATGATTGATTAGTGTGATTCCAATGATGCTTATAATCAGATATGATAAGATTGGTTCACGAGTGTGTTTAGATGGTCTTGAGAATCAAAACTCCATAGCATTAGAGATTGTTACGAAAAGCAAAAAAACATTCCATGCGAGAACTATTATTGTTTAATGTCTTTCTATAACTAGTTCCTTTTCTCTTTATTCAGTTTAGCTTTCGTGAATACTATGATACCCCAATCTGTAGTTGCACGATTTTAATTAAACTATAAGTATATCTTATTTACTTATCGTGTTACCTTGATTTGAATTCTTTTTCATCGATCACGCATTTCGTTTCTTGTTTAAAGTTGGTTTACTATCATTACATCAGTGTAATTTGATAATCGATTATTTTGAGTGAATACGAGTAGTTTCTCATTTCTTTACACCTGGTGTGCTTGCCTATATGGTAATAGATTATTCTTTGAATCCACAGTTGTCATTTTGATTGATTTGATGGATTTTTAAGGTAGTGGTGTTCGAAGTTGGTTGTGGAATGTCCTTGATTAGTTTCTGGCACGAGTGTATTTATTTTAGGGCTCATTTGTGTGGTTTCGTGTTTGGGTTTAGTTTCGATTTGTACAATAGATATTATATTTCATTTATGATTGATTAGTGTGATTCAAATTATGCTTATAATCATATCTGATTATATTGGTTCAGGAGTGTGTTTAGATGGTCTTGAGAATCAAAACTCCATAGCATTAGAGGTTGTTACAAAAAGCAAAAAACATTCCATGGGAGAACTATTATAGTTTAATATCTTTTATAACTAGTTCCTTTTCTATTTATTCAGTTTATCTTCGTGTATACTATGATACCCCAATCTGTAGTTGCATGATTTTAATTAAAATACAAGTATATCTTATTTACATAATCGTATTACCTTGATTTGACATTTTTTTCATCGATCACGCATTGCTTTTCTTGTTTAAAGCTGGTTTACTTTCATTCTGTCAGTGTAATTTGATAATCGATTCTTTTTTAGTGAATACGAGTACTTTCGCGTTTGTTTACACCTGCTTTGATTGCCTATACGGTAATAAATTATTCTTTGAATCCATAGTTGTCATTTTGATTGATTCGATGGTTTTTTGAGGTAGTGGTGTTCGAAGATGGTTGTGGAATGTTCTCGATTAGTTTCGGGCACGAGTGTATTGATTTTTGTGCTTATTCGTGTGGTTTCGTGTCTGGATTTGGTTTCGATTTGTACAATAGATATTATGATCCATTTATGATTGATTAGTGTGATTTCAATGATGCTTATAATTAGATTTGATTAGATTGGTTCACGAGTGTGTTCAAAAAGTCTTGAGAATCAAAAATCCATAGCATTAGAGGCTGTTGCAAAAAGCAAAAAAAATTCCATGCGAGAACTATTATTGTTTAATGTCTTGGTAGAACTAGTTCCTTTTCTATTTATTGAATTTAGCTTTCGTGAATACTATGATACCCCAATCTGTAGTTGCACGATTTTAATTAAAATATAAGTATATCTTATTTACTTACGTGTTACCTTGATTTGACTTCTTTTTCATCGATCACGCATTCCATTTCTTGTTTAAAGTTGGTTTACTTTCATTCCATCAGTGTAATTTCATAATCGATTATTTTGAGTGAATACGATTAGTTTTTCGTTTCTTTACACCTTGTGTGCTTGCCTATATGGTAATAGAGTATTCTTTGAATCCACAGTTGTCATTTTGATTGATTTGATGGATTTTTAAGATAGTGGTGTTCGAAGTTGGTTGTGGAATGTTCTTGATTAGTTTCCGGCACGCGTGTACTGATTTTTGGGCTCATTCGTGTGGTTTCATGTTTGGGTTTAGTTTTGATTTGTACAATAGATATTATATTCCATTTATGATTGATTAGTGTGATTCCAATGATGCTTATAATCAGATATGATTAGATTGGTTCTTGAGTGTGTTTAGATGGTCTTGAGAATCAAAACTCCATAGCTTTAGAGATTGTTATGAAAGGCAAAAAAATATTCCATGCGAGAACTATTATTGCTTAATGTCTTTGTATAACTAGTTCCTTTTCTATTTATTCAGCTTAGCTTTCGTGAATACTATGATACCCCAATCTGTAGTTGCACGATTTTAATTAAAATATAAGTATATCTTATTTACTTATCGTGTTACCTTGATTTGACTTCTTTTTTCATCGATCACGCATTCCGTTTCTTGTTTAAAGTTGGTTTACTTTCATTCCGTCAATGTAATTTGATAATCGATTATTTTGAGTGAATACGAGTAGTTTCTCGTTTCTTTACACCTGTTGTGCTTGCTTATATGGTAATAGATTATTCTTTGAATCCACAGTTGTCATTTTGATTGATTTGATGGATTTTTAAGGTAGTGGTGTTCGAAGTTGGTTGTGGAATGTCCTTGATTAGTTTTCGGCATGAGTGTATTGATTTTAGGGCTCATTTGTGTGGTTTCATGTTTGGGTTTAATTTCGATTTGTACAAGAGATATTATATTCCATTTATGATTGATTAGTGTGATTCCAATGATGCTTATAATCAGATATGATTAGATTGGTTCACGAGTGTGTTTAGATGGTCTTGAGAATCAAAACTCCATAGCATTCGAGGTTGTTACAAAAAGCAAAAAACATTCCATGCGAGAACTATTATAGTTTAATGTCTTTGTATAACTAGTTCCTTTTCTATTTATTCAGTTTATCTTCGTGTATACTATGATACCCCAGTCTGTAGTTGTACGATTTTAATTAAAATACAAGTATATCTTATTTACATAATCGTATTACCTTGATTTGACTTCTTTTTCATCGATCACGCATTGCTTTTCTTGTTTAAAGTTGGTTTACTTTCATTCCGTCGGTGTAATTTGATAATCGATTCTTTTTGAGTGAATACAAGTAGTTTCGCGTTTCTTTACACCTGCTTTGCTTGCCTATATGGTAACAAATTATTCTTTGAATCCACAGTTGTCATTTTGATTGATTCGATAGTTTTTTGAGGTAGTGGTGTTCGAAGATGGTTGTGGAATGTTCTCGATTAGTTTCGGGCATGAGTATATTAATTTTAGGGCTTATTCGTGTGGTTTCGTGTCTGGGTTTGGTTTCAATTTGTACAATATTAGTGTGATTTCAATGATGCTTATAATTAGATTTGATTAGATTGGTTCACGAGTGTGTTCAAATAGTCTTGAGAATCAAAAATCCATAGCATTAGAGGTTGTTGCGAAAAGCAAAAAAAACATTCCATGCGAGAACTATTATTGTTTAATGTCATTGTATAACTACTTCCTTTTCTATTTATTCAGTTTAGCTTTCGTGAATACTATAATACCCTAATCTGTAGTTGCATGATTTTAATTAAAATACAAGTATATCTTATTTACTTGTCGTGTTACCTTGATTTAACTTCTTTTTCATCAATCGCGCATTTCGTTTCTTGTTTAAAGTTGGTTTACTTTCATCCCGTCAGTGTAATTTGATAATCGATTCTTTTCGAGTGAATATGAGTAGTTTCTCGTTTCTTTACACCAGGTGTGCTTGCCAATGGTAATAGATTATTCTTTGAATCCACAGTTGTCATTTTGATTGATTCGATGGATTTTTAAGGTAGTGGTGTTCGAATGTGACACCCCGTAATTTTTCAGGTTAACGTTATTACCACCCTCCGACATTTTAAAGTAAAGCAATTTATTTATTTATGTTTTTTTTAAATAAAGTTATTACTATTATTATAGTTAATAAATAATAATATATGGACACCAAACTTAACTAAACATGGCTAACCCAAATTTTAACATAAATAAACTTGGAGGACTAAAAATGTACATATCTCTTATTATGGTAAAAGATAAAAACCATAAGCTCCTCTCCTCCCCTTCGGTTATCTTCCTAAACACCTAAACCCTTTCCACAACCCTAATCAGTCGACAGAAGGTGTGTACAAGCATCCTGCAGCCGTGAACCATCAAGAACGAGCAGCCCTCCGACCACCACCGTAAGCACCGGTAGTCTCGGGTGGCATCCGAAGCAACACCGCATTTCGTTAGGTACGGTTTTTCTTTGCTACTCGCGTTCATTACGGTTACGGTTCCGGGTTGTTGGGTGTGTAACATGTCTGATTTTATGCATGTACGCGTATGTATGTGACTCGTTTCATGCGTGATAAGTGGCGTGAGACTAGTCGCGGCTATATGTTCTGTCGTGTGTGTGTTATGTGGCCTATATATATGTATCTGCGATGTATATATATGCGTGAGTGTGTGTACCTTGGCTGCATCACGCGTGTGTGTATGCTTCTGCATTAGTTGGTGTGTTCATTCATATATGTGCTTGTGAATGTATGTATCCATACATTGCAGCGAAGACCGATGGCTTGTTGTTGTTGTGTGTCTATTTTATGCTAGTGGATATATAGATATGTATGTATACTTGTGTGTATTCTGCAGATTGGAAATCTTATGGGTATGCATGTGTGTATTAATGCATGAATATGTCTCTGTAAGTGTATATATGGATGTATTTTTCTTTGTATAAACATTTTGCATTGCATATATATATATATATATTGATGAATGTGTATGTATATATGTATGTTCCAATGCATCATGTGTATGTTGATGTTAGTCAATTTTGTGTGTTGTGTATGTGTTATGATGTGCATGTGTGCATTCTGCGTGTGTTTGATGTGTTGTGCATGGGTTTGTGTGGCAGTGGTGCAATGCATGAATGTGTGTAGGTGTGTTGTTTCCTCTGCCATGAATGTGGGCGCATGGGTATGATATGTTCATGTTCGGGTTGTATGTTTTTGGTGTAGACTGTATGCATGTGTATGTAAATCTTATGTTGTGGGCATGTTAGATGCAAAGTAATAAATTATATGATAGTAGGTGGGTTATATACATCATTTTGGGAACCGTCAGCAACCGAACCGAGTCATGAAACGCGAAACCATACATTCTTTATATTTATAATTAATAATTAAAATTAATATTATATATTAATTTAAATTCAGGTTGTTCGGAAAACTAATTACCTGTTCCCTGCTTTACTTTGTTGCTGTGCATTTAAGGTGAGTTCTCAGCCCCACTTTCGTATTATACTCTCTTTTGGGGGAGAGAAACATGCTGTTTTCATAAACATACAATACTTAGATTGGTAATACTGCATATACTAGTTACTATTGTGATACCACTAGGCCTCTTCGGACCGTTAATATGGAATTAGCGAGGTGATTGTTAGTAGATCTATTGGGTTTGACAAACCCCACCCGGGCTAGTCGCGCTAGTTTGACTGGAGGTCAAGCGGGTGAATGGTTAGCCTGTTTTACAGTGTTGTGGTCTGGTATCCACAGCCGGGGCATTCATTATATTATTACTGTCAGCTCGGTCGCGAAATTCATACACATAGTGACTTGTTGTAGGCTAGCTACCTACTTATATGCTTTGATTACTTAATCTGGATTTCATTACTATTACTTACTGTTTTCTGATAAACCTGTGAACTCACCAACCTTGTGTTGACACTTTAGCATGTTTCTTTCAGGTTCTTAAGCTGCGCACGAATAGGAGCATCTCGCATTGCATTCATCATCGTAGAGTCAAATGAACAATCTACATTTTTCTATAAATTATATTTATTTGGTTTGTGTGTGTATGCGTCGTTTAAATTATGGTTTATACGCTTTCGCACTTATTTTCATGTTTCGTATTTAATTCTGATTTTAAGAAACTTTATTTAATTTAGAAATTATATTTTGTAATTGTTGCATCGTTTGGTGTAACTAATGGCTAAGATCCTAGTATGTCACGCGCCTAACGGTATTACCCCGTTTGTGGAAATTGAGGGTGTGACAGATTGGTATCAGAGCCAATGGTTATAGCGAACTAAAATAAATTTGCATTTCATTTGCATTGCATTTAGACTATAGCCTGATGCCTTAGTTACATGCACATAGACACGTTTACTTCATCTTTATGCCTTGTGTGTTTGCAATACTTGCTTGGGATTTGCCTGGTGTGGTATATTCTTGTGAGTGTTCGGCTACAGGAATGACATAATCATCCCTTCATTCTATGTTTATGGGAAAAGGCCAGTTCGTCCTGATTTTCCGCTGTTACCTCACGTTTCTTCGTACAAGTGACTCCGAGTTGTTGTGAGTCACGAGAAGGTTATTTACGAATTACCTATACCTTACCTTTTACATTATACCTCTCGAAATTGGATACAACACCATTGATACCTAACTTGGATGATTCAATAAAAGCATGTTCTGTCTCCAGTTGAATGCGTTTCGCAAACGAGAGCTGCGTCTGCCAATCTTTCTTTACCTACCTTGCCACTTCTCTGCCTTGTGGAACAGGTAATAGCTGTACTTGCGGCTACCATAGACATTACGTGAAAACTCATCAAAGTTTACTTACGATAATGCTATTTACCCAATTGACCTGAGCGCATCGACGATTCCTTGCCCAAGTGAATGCTTTCCCAATCGATTCTTTCGTACAACCTTGGTTAATCAACCTATAGTTTAATAACTATATCTTTAATACCTCTATCATTGATAACACTCTAAACTTCACAAGGTATGTTAACTCGGATGAGAGGAACCATGGTGACCATGCAAAGCAAATTACCATCACGGGTGCACACGTAATTGTAATTTGTCGTGCATGAGAAGTCTGGAGAACCCTATCGATTGTTAACGGTCATAGTCAGTACAAATTTTTAATTCTATACTTTGGGGACACGAGAGTCTCAATCCGTATAAAACTTCACTAAGGATATGGAAGCAATCCTTCATCTCCACTTGTATGAAAGTTTTTATCCATCTGGATCCATCGACTTCCATTGATTTCCTCGTCTATTCATTTTCTATTATCTATTTTATCAATGGGACTTTTGTTCTTTTTCACACCTAGATGGGAAGGGTGTTTTCCATCAAACTGATGTTTTGAATTTTAGTATTTGGTTTGATTCATTGTAAACATATTTACAATTTATTTGATCAAAAATTATTAATTGAACTTATTAATTGTGTGTGTGCTAAATTCTTTTAAATTACTTGTACTTAAATGAAGTAGATATGTTGCATATTGCTTATTTTTGTACGTTATGGTTGTTAAGAATGTCTGGAATTGGCCGAGGATGCGGACGTGGTCGTGGCACCATCAGCATGACCCCAGCTGAGCTGGCAGCCTTACTCAACTAGCATGTGGCTGATGCTCTTGCAAATTCTAATCTCAATTCGCAGGCCGCTCCAATCGGACAAAGAGCATGCCTTCAAGTCCTTCATGGACTGCAAGCCAAACCCATTCAAGGGAACTGAAGGAGCAGTGGGACTACTCCGTTGGTTTGAGAAATTGGAGTCAGTGTTTGAGATTTGCAACTGCCCGGTTGAGAGTAGAGTGAAGTATGCTGCCGGCACGATGGACGGTGCCGCACTGAGCTGGTGGAACACGCAAGTCCAAATGTTGGGCGTTGAGACTGCAAATGCTACAACCTGGGCAGATTTCAAGAACTTATTGAAGGAGGAATACTGTTCCAGGGATGAAGTACAAAAACTAGAAACTGAATTTTGGAACCTGAGGATGGTTGGTTTTGAGATTGAAGCTTACACCACTCGTTCTCATGAGTTTGGGTACTCTGTGTCCTACTATGATCAACCCGGCTTACAAACGAGTTGAGAGATACATTGACGGGCTGATACCGGAGATACAGAGCATGGTCACCGCTGCTAGACCAACCACTATCCAGGAGGCTGTCCAATTGGCCTACAAGCTAACTGACCAAGCCGTCACACAGGGCAAACTGCCCCCACGTGGTGCTACAAGCAGTTCTAATGACAACAAGAGGAAGTGGGAACCTTCTACCAATGGAAAACAATCTTTATCCTCCACTCCACAGCAACAACACAGCAAGAGATTCAACCAACCACAACCTATTCAAGACTCGGGTAGTTTTGGCGGCTACCATGGCAACCTCCCAAAATGCAACAAATGCAAGTTTCATCACAACGGGCAGTGCACGAAGAACACTTATGAGAGATGTGGAAGGTTTGGACATGTTGCCAAGAATTGCAGGGTGAACCTTTCAGTAAAAGCACCTCAACAACAACCACAACAGAACTACAAACAGCCTGGGTGTTATGAATGTGGACAATCTGGTTACTATAGGAGGGAATGTCCGAAACTAAAAAGGAATGGTAACAATGGTGCTGATAACCGCCCTGGCAACGACAACGGAAACGACAGGGCAACGAAAATGGTGGAGCCAAGGGGAGAGCTTTTATAATTGGATCAGGTGAGGCCGTAATGATCCTTTGGTAAATTTCCTATCAATGGTTGCTTTGCCTCTATGCTATTTGATTCTGGTGTTTAAAGGAGTTTCATTTCGCATAAGTTCAGTCGATTGCTAGATGATAATTCTGTAGCCCTAGATACGAATTATACAGTAGAAATAGCAAACAGTAAGATCATCTAGTCTTCTCGCATATACAGGGGTTGTAAGATTAGTCTATCTGGGCATGATTTTGATATTGACCTTCTATTAATTACACTCGGTAGCTTTGATGTCATTGTTGGCATGGATTGGTTGTCTAAGAACCAAGCCGAAATCATTTGTCGTGAGAAACTCGTTCAACTACCTTTGCTTGATGGAGAGATACTCACTAGGGAAGGCGACAAGAGTGGTGCTGTGGTCGGCATCATTTCATACATGAAAGCTCAGAAGTGTCTAAGGAATGGGCAATTGGCGATTTTAGCCCTAGTTACTTAAAAGACTACTGAGGAGAAATGACAGGAAGACATTCCTGTTGTTAGAGATTTTCCTGAGGTATTTCCCGAGGACTTACCTGGCCTTCCTCCGCATAGGCAGGTAGAGTTCCAGATTGAGTTACCACCTAGAGCAACTCCGACCGCTCAGGCGCTGTACCGTTTGGCACCGAACGAACTACAAGAGTTGTCTAAGCAATTGCAGGAATTGCTAGACAAGGGATTTATACGTCCCAGCTCTTCACCCTAGGGAGCTCTAGTGCTTTTCGTGAAAAGAAAGATGGAATCTTCAGAATGTGTATTGACTACCGGGAGCTGAACAAAGTGAAGATCAAGAATAGATATCCACTCCCGCTCATCGATGACCTGTTTGACCAGTTGCAAGGATCAAGCTACTATTCCAAGATTGATCTAAGATCAGGTTATCATCAACTACAGGTTCGGGAGGAAGACATTACGAATATGGCATTCCGGACTCGCTACGGGCACTATGAGTTCGTAGTAATGCCTTTTGGACTGACTAATGCCCCCGCAGTTTTCATGGACCTCATGAACCGTGTTTGCAAGCCTTATTTGGATAAGTTTGTCATGATCTTTATTGATGACATACTAATCTACTCTCAAAATAAGGAAGATCATGAGAAACATTTAAGGATCATTCTGGATTTGTAAAAGAATGAATAACTGTATGCAAAGTTCTCAAAATGCGACTTTTGGATGTGGGAAGTGCAATTTCTTGGGCATGTGGTGAACAAAAAGGGCATACATGTAGATCCTTCAAAGATTGAAGCAATCAAGGATTGGCCGGCATCAAAAACGCCTACTGAGGTGCGACAATTCTTTGGTTTGACAGGCTATTACAGACGATTTATCGAGGGATTCTCAAAGTTAACACAACCTTTGACTGCCCTAACCCATAAGGGAACCATCTACAAATGGGGCAGCCAAGAGGAATCAACATTTCAGACACTTAAAGACAAACTCTACAGTGCGCCAATCCTAGCTTTACCAGAAGTAAATGATGATTTCGTTGTTTATTGTGATGCATCCATCCAGGGTTTGGGATGTGTACTGATGCAACGAAACAATGTCATAGCTTATGCGTCTAGACAACTCAAGGTGCATGAGAAGAACCATACAACGCATGATCTGGAACTCGGAGCTGTAGTGTTTGCCTTAAAGATCTGGAGGCACTACTTATATGGAACCAAGTGCATGATTTACACAGACCACAAGAGCCTCCAGCACATATATGATCAAAAGGAGCTGAATATGCGGCAACGATGATGGCTAGAACTGCTCAACGACTATAATTGTGCCATCAAGTATCATCCGGGTAAGGCTAATGTGGTAGCCGACACCCCTAGTCGAAAGGAAACCTCGAACCTTGTCGAGTACGGGCATTGCAAATGACCATTCACTCCGATCTGCCAGTGCAAATCAAGGCTCCCCAATCGAGGCCTTGAAAGTTGAGAATCTGAAGGCAGAATCCATGCGAGGCATGGAGAAACAGTTAGAGTCCAAGACTGATGGAATTCATTAATTCATGGAACGGATCTAGGTACCACAATGTGGGAATTTACGAGAGCTGGTAATGGATGAAGCTCATAAGTCACGGGACTCAATTCATCCAGGTTCAAACAAGATGTACCAAGATCTGAAGGAGTGTTACTGGTGGCCAAACATGAAAGTTGAGATTGCCACCTATGTAGGCAAATGTCTAACTTGCTCTAAAGTTAAGGTGGAATATCAATGACCATCCTGTTTACTTCAGCAACCAGAAATTCTAGTGTGGAAATGGGAGGAGATCTTGATGGACTTTGTCACAAAGTTGCCTAGGACTCCCAGCGGATGCGATACCATTTGGGTTATAGTAGACCGCTTAACAAAATCTGCTCACTTTCTAGCAATCCGAGAGACTGATTGAATGGAGAAGTTGACACGAATTTATCTAAGAGAAATAGTCTCTCGGCATGGTGTGCCAATATCTATCATATCCGATGTAAGGCCCCGTTCCCGGGACGCTTACAGTTGGTCATTCATCGTATATAAAACATATAATTACATTTGCCTTAGGAAAACATTGCAGCGGAAACATTCAAAATTTACATCTCGTTTCATTATAAACACTTTTGCCAAATAATACATCATTATCCGATTACAAAATACATGTTTGCATTACATCACAAAAGCTTTATAAATGGATCCATCCCAAAAAGAGCCGAGTAGCCTTACCGTGCCATCCTCAACAATCATTACCTGCCAACTGGAAAACATATAAAAAGTCAGCGTTGCTGAGTGAGTTCTAGTTTTATAAAATAAACATACTTTACTTTCATAAAAAACTATTCCTTTTATCATGCGATCATTCAACATACGTATACACAGGTAATGTCATTATTATCTTTCATCTCATTCATTATCTTCCGTTCCTTTCATACATTCTTTCTTCCGAGTCTTTTGCGACAACATAGTCGCTCACCTCAATAGCAATCTCAATGATTGCACGCTATCCGAGTCTTTTGCACCCCTAGGGTTGCTCACCTCATTGCCCATCTTAATGATAGCGAGCTATCCGAGTCTTTTGCAACAACAAGGTTGCTCACCCCAAGGCAACATCACGATAGCACGTTACTCGAGTCTTTTGCAACGACAAGGTTGCTCACCCCATAGGCAATCTCAATGATTGCACCTCATCCGAGTCTTTTGCAACACAAAGTCGCTCACCCCATATATATATGCTTGCAAGCCTTTCTTTCGTTCATTCATTCATCATTCATTAATGCATGCATTCTTACTTCATGTTCCTCTTTCATTATCTTTCACTTTACATTACATACTACTTCATTCATTCATTAACATGACATGTAAAGCCATAAGAAAGATAAGCATACATTATAATAAGGAACATATCATACACATTCATCATCATCATACAGGGCAACATCATACATTCATAATATGCATAAACATGCAATATCATCATCATCATGCCCTACATGCTCTCTAAGGCCATAACCGTCCTCTTACATGCTATTACGGGTTACTTTACGTCAAAACTTACATCTGCACCTTCCCCCGAAGGCCAGAAGTCAAGCTACACATTCCTTCGAGTGCAACAGCCCTATTCGGGCGTATGAACACCCTTTAGTCGCATGGCCTCCATGCGACTGAACATCATGCGACTGGACTCACGCGGATGAACATCTATGCGAATGAACATTCAATCGTGCGTATGGACCTTGTGCGAATGGGACTACTGCGAATAGGCACCTATGCGACTGACCTCATGCGAATGGACTCATGCGACTAAGCATCTATGCGACTGAACCCTCAGTCATGCGATCCCCCATGCGACTGGACTCCCAGTCGTGTGACTGAAGCCTTAGTCGTGCGATTGAACCCTCAATCATGCGAATGAATCCCAATCATGCGAATGACCCTCAATCGCCTCTCATTCGGCTGTATGGCCTCCATTCGGTCGCCTAGCCCTAGCTGATGCAGAATGGAGTTCATCCCGAACCCAATCTGCCATTTTCGGCCTCCAAGCTCATCCAAACCCATTCTAAGCCTAAATTAACCCTCCTGGACCTTAGGAATGCATACCATAACACCATACAAGCACGCACAAGCCCGGAAACATACACGAAACGCATCATACACATCACACCCAAATGGGTCAAACACATACTCACACTAAAAACGGGTTTTAACATTTTCCAGCCCCAAAATCAGTTAACAACAAGTAAAAGTAGGGTCCTAGAACTCACACAAACGAGCACAACGTCAAGGGCTTCGATTTGGCTTGCTACACAACGAGTTTGGCCACCCGAAACACTCATTTTTCTCTTTTTTTTTCTTCTCCTTTCTCTCTTCTCCTCTCAATGTTGGCTGAAATGTGGGGGTAATGGGGAGAGTTGGCTGCCCTCTCCCCACTAATATCACCTCATTTCCCGACTTTTCTTCGTTGGCGAATTTGGTCCCTCGACTTTGGACTTTATTTCATTTTCTTTCTTCTCCGGTTTCAAAATAATAAATATCCGGGTGTTACATCCGATCATGACGCTCGATTCACTTCTCATTTCTGGAAGTCATTGCAACGATCATTGGGAACACGGTTGGACATGAGCACTGTGTATCATCCGCAAACCGATGGTCAAAATGAGTGTACGATCCAGACACTGGAAGATATGTTACGTGCCTGTGTGATTGATTTTGGCAGAAATTGGGAAACTCATTTACCGTTGGTTGAGTTCTCCTACTATAACAATTATCACACCTCGATCAAAGTCGCACCATTTGAGGCATTGTATGGGCGTAAGTGTCGATCACCTAATTGTTGGGCAGAAGTTGGAGAAAGCCAACTTACAAGTCCTGAACTTATGCACGAGACGACTGAGAAGATTGTGCAAGTTCGTAACCGTATGGCAACAGCACGTGACCGACAGAAGAGTTACGTTGATAAACACCGTAAACCATTGGAATTTCAGATAGGTGACAAGGTACTTCTAAAAGTCTGACCTTAGAAAGGTTTAATACGCTTTGGAAAACGTGAAAAACTAAACCCTAAATATGTTGGACCGTTTGATATGGTCAAACGGGTTGGTCCGGTAGCCTATCAATTGGATTTACCTGAAGAGCTCAGTGGAATACACAACGTGTTTCACGTGTCAAACCTGAGGAAGTGTCTATCTGACGAATCACTTGTCGTTCCATTAAAGGAACTGGAGATTTATGAACAGGTTGGTTTCATTGAAGAACCAGTTGAGATTATAGATCCATAAGTCAAAACCCTAAAGGGTAATAAGATTCCAATTGTACGGGTTAGGTAGAATTCAAAGCGTGGACTAGAGTTCACCTGGGAACGCGAGGATCAAAGGAGGAAGAAGTATCCACAACTATTCAAAGATAAGACATCTACTTCTTGAGAAACTTCAGAAACTCCAGAAACCCAACTTTGGATTTCTTCTTCTGATGTCGCTTTTAAATCCGGCATTCTTTGCTAGACCTGATATTCTAATTTTCAGAACGAAAATTCCTTCAACAATGGGATGATGTGACACCCCGTAATTTTTCAGGTTAACGTTATTACCACCCTCTGACATTTTAAAGTAAAGCAATTTATTTATTTATGTTTTTTTCGATAATAAAAGTTATTACTATTATTATAGTTAGTAAATAATAATATATGGACACCAAACTTAACTAAACATGGCTAACCCAAATTGTAACATAAATAAACTTGGAGGACTAAAAATGTACATATCTCTTATTATGGTTAAAGATAAAAACCATAAGCTCCTCTCCTCCCCTTCGGTTATCTTCCTAAACACCCAAACCCTTTCCACAACCCTAATCAGTCGACGGAAGGTGTGTACAAGCATACTGCAGCCGTGAACCATCAAGAACGAGCAGCCCTCCGACAACCACCGTAAGCACCGGTAGTCTCGGGTGGCATCCAAAGCAACACTGCGTTTCGTTCGGTACGGTTTTTCTTTGCTACTCACGTTTATTACGGTTACAGTTTCGGGTCGTTGGGTGTGTAACATGTCCGATTTTATGCATGTACGCGTATGTATGTGACTCGTTTCATGCGTGATAAGTGGCGTGAGACTAGTCACGGCTATATGTTCTGTCGTGTGTGTTATGTGGCCTATATATATGTATCTGCGGTGTATATATATGCGTGAGTGTGTGTACCTTGGCTGCATCACGCGTGTGTGTATGCTTCTGCGTTAGTTGGTGTGTTCATTCATATAGGTGCTTGTGAATGTATGTATCCATACATTGCAGCGAAGACCGATGGCTTCTTGTTGTTGTGTGTCTATTTTATGCTAGTGGATATATAGATATGTATGTATACTTGTGTGTTTTCTGCAGATTGGAAATCTTATGGGTATGCATGTGTGTATTAATGCATGAATATGTCTATGTAAGTGTATATATGGATGTATTTTTATTTGTATAAACATTCTGCATTGCATATAGATATATATATATATTGATGAATGTGTATGTATATATGTATGTTCCAATGCATCATGTGTATGTTGATGTTAGTCAATTTTGTGTGTTGTGTATGTGTTATGATGTGCATGTGTGCATTCTGCGTGTGTTTGATGTGTTGTGCATGGGTTTGTGTGGCAATGGTGCAATGCATGAATGTGTGTAGGTGTTTTGTTTCCTCTGCCATGAATGTGGGCGCATGGGTATGATATGTTCATGTTTGGGTTGTATGTTTTTGGTGTAGATTGTATGCATGTGTATGTAAATCTTATGTTGTGGGCATGTTAGATGCAAAGTAATAAATTATATGATAGTAGGTGGGTTATATACATCATTTTCGGAACCGTCGGCAACCGAACCGAGTCATGAAACGCGTAACCATACATTCTTTATATTTATAATTAATAATTAAAATTAATATTATAGATTAATTGAAATTCAGGTTGTTCGGAAAACTAATTACCTGTTCCCTGCATTACTTTGTTGCTATGCATTTAAGGTGAGTTCTCAGCCCCACTTTCGTATTATACTCCCTTTTGGGGGAGAGAAACATGTCGTTTTCATAAACATACAATACTTAGATTGGTAATACTGCATATACTGGTTTACTATTGTGATACCACTACACCTCTTCGGACCGTTAATATGGAATTAGAGAGGTGATTGTTACTAGATCTATTGGGTTTGACAAACCCCACCCGGGCTAGTCGCGCTAGTTTGACTGGAGGTCAAACGGGTGAATGGTTAGCCTGTTTTACATTGTTGTGGTCTGGTATCCACAGCCGGGGCATTTAATATATTATTACTGTCAGCTCGGTCGTGAA
This sequence comes from Flaveria ramosissima, assembly GCA_025215565.1. Lineage (NCBI taxonomy): Eukaryota > Viridiplantae > Streptophyta > Magnoliopsida > Asterales > Asteraceae > Flaveria > Flaveria ramosissima. The sequence goes on along the minus strand of CM046033.1, from coordinate 22,950,360 downwards.
ATTCATACACATAGTGACTTGTTGTAGGCTAGCTACCTACTATATGCTTTGATTACTTAATCTGGATTTCATTACTATTACTTTCTGTTTTCTGATAAACCTGTGAACTCACCAACCTTGTGTTGACACTTTAGCATGTTTCTTTCAGGTTCTTAAGCTGCACACAAATAGGAGCATCTCGCATTGCATTCATCATCGTAGAGTCAAATGAACAATCTACATTTTTCTATAAATTATATTTATTTGGTTTGCGCATGTTTGCGCCGTTTAAATTATGGTTTATATGCTTCCGCACTTATTTCATGTTTCGTATTTAATTCTGATTTTAAGAAACTTTATTTAATTTAGAAATTATATTTTGTAATTGTTGCGTCGTTTGGTGTAACTAATGGCTAAGATCCTGGTATGTCACGCGCCTAACGGTATTACCCCGTTTGTTAACAGGAGAGATTCCTGGTTCATGAGGAATGTCCTGCCTCTAATATCAACAACGCGTTTTGGGCGTATTGGTTGTGGATGAGAGGAGAACTCCACAGTTAAGCGTGCTCAGGTGGGAGCAATCCAGGGATGGGTGACCTCCCTGGGAAGTTTTCACCCGGGCAACCAAAAACAAATCTGTGAGCTCCTCGTGGGCAAAGCGAACAATATTGTTGGTGTGAGGGGCCGGGTGTTACAGAATGGTATCAGAGCCACTCCTGTGCCGTTCGAGATGTGGGACATACCTCACCGAGGATGGTGACTTCTCGGGCTCATCGAGGACGATGAGTCCAAACAGGGGGTGCTTGTGACACCCTACACATATCCCACATCGGCCGTGGACAGGAGAGATTCTTGGTTCATAAGGAATGTCTGGCATCTAACATCAACAATGCATTTTGGGCGTATTGGCTGTGGATGAGAGGAGAACTCCACAGTTAAGCGTGCTTAGGTGGGAGCAGTCCAGGGATGGCTAACCTCCCTGGGAAGTTTTCACCCGGGCAACCAAAAGCAAATCCGTGAGCTCCTCGTGGGCAAAGCGGACAATATTGTTGGTGTGAGTAGCCGGGTGTTACATCGAAGTTGGTCGTGGGATGTCCTTAATTAGTTTCTGGCAAGAGTGTATTGATTTTAGGGCTCATTCATGTGGTTTCATGTTGGGGTTTAGTTTTGATTTGTAGAATAGATATCATATTCCATTTATGGTTGATTAGTGTGATTCCCATGATGCTTATAATCAGATATGATTATATTGGTTCACGAGTGTGTTTAGATGGTCTTGAGAATCAAAACTCCATAGCATTAGAGGTTGTTATGAAAAGCAAAAAACATTCCATGCGAGAACTATTTATTGTTTAATGTCTTTGTATAACTAATTCCTTTTCTATTTGTTCAGTTTAGTTTTCGTGAATACTATGATAGCCCAATCTGTAGTTGCACGATTTTAATTAAAATATAAGTATATCTAATTTACTTATCGTGTTACCTTGATTTGACTTCTTTTTCATCAATCAGGCATTCCCTTTTTTGTTTAAAGTTGGTTTACCTTCATTCCGTCAGTGTAATTTGATAATCGATTATTTTCGAGTGAATACGAGTAGTTTCTCGTTTCTTTACACGTGGTGTGCTTGCCTATATGGTAATAGATTATTCTTTGAATCCACAGTTGTCATTTTGATTGATTCAATGGATTTTTAAGGTAGTTGTGTTCGAAGTTGGTTGTGGAATGTCCTAGAATAGTTTCCGGCACGAGTGTATTGTTTTTAGGGCTCATTCGTGTGGTTTCATGTTTGGGTTTAGTTTCGATATGTACAATAGATATTATATTCCATTTAGGATTGATTAGGGTGATTCCAATGATGCTTATAATCAGATATGATTAGATTGGTTTACGAGTGTGTTTAGATGGTCTTGAGAATCAAAACTCCATAGCATTGGAGGTTGTTACGAAAAGCAAAAAAATTCCATGCGAGAACTAATTGTTTAATGTCTTTGTATAACTAGTTCCTTTTCTATTTATTCAGTTTATCTTCGTGTATACTATGATTCTCCAATCTGTAGTTGCACGATTTTAATCAAAATACAAGTATATCTTATTTACATAATCATGCTACCTGGATTTGACTTCTTTTTCATCGATCACACATTGCTTTTCTTGTTTAAAGTTGGTTTAGTTTGATTCTGTTAGTGTAATTTGATAATTGATTCTTTTTTAATGAATATGAGTAGTTTCTCGTTTCTTTACACCTGGTTTGCTTGCCTATATGGTAATAAATTATTCATTGAATCCACAATTGTCATTTTGATTGATTCGATGGTTTTTTGAGGTAGTGGTGTTCGAAGATGGTTGTGGAATGTTCTCAATTAGTTTCGGGCAAGAGTTTATTGATTTTTGGGCTCATTCGTGTGGTTTCGTGTCCGGGTTTGGTTTCGATTTGTACAATATTATTATGATCCATTTATGATTGATTAGTGTGATTTCAATGATGCTTATAATCAGATTTGATTAGAATTGTTCACGAGTGTGTTCAGAAAGTCTTGAGAATCAAAAATCCATAGCATTAGAGGTTGTTACGAAAAGCAAAAAACATTCCATGCGAGAACTATTATTATTTAATGTCTGTGTATAACTAGTTCCTTTTCTATTTATTTAGTTTAGCTTTCGTGAGTACTATGATATCCAATCTGTAGTTGCAAGATTTTAATTAAAATACAAGTATATCTTATTTACTTATCGTGTTACCTTGACTTGACTTCTTTTTCATTGATCATGTTTTCGTTTCTTGTGTAAAGGTAGTTTACTTTCATTCCGTTAGTGTAATTTGATAATCGATTCTTTTCGAGTGAATACAAGTAGTTTCTCATTTCTTTACACCTGGTGTGCTTATAGATTATTCTTTGAATACACAGTTGTCTTTTTGATTGATTCGATTATTTTTTGAGGTAGTGGTGTTTGAAGATGGTTGTGGAATGTTCTCGATTAGTTTCGGGAATGAGTGTATTGATTTTAGGGCTCATTCGTGTGGTTTCATGTTGGGGTTTAGTTTCGATTTGTACAATAGATATTATATTCCATTTATGATTGATTAATGTGATTCCAATGATGCTTATAATCAGATATGATTAGATTGGTTCACGAGTGTGTTTAGATGGACTTGAGAATCAAAACTCCATAGCATTAGAGGTTGTTACAAAAAGCAAAAAGCATTTCATGCGAGAACTATTATTGTTTAATGTCTTTGTATAACTAGTTCCTTTTCTATTTATTCAGTTTATCTTCGTGTATACTATGATACCCCCCAATCTGTAGTTGCACGAATTTAAATAAAATACAAGTATTTCTTATTTACTTAATCGTGTTACCTTGATTTGACTTCTTTTTCAACGATCACGCATTGCTTTTCTAGTTAAGTTGGTTTACTTTCATTCCGTCGGTGTAATTTGATAATCGATTCTTTTTGAGTGAATACGAGTAGTTTCTCGTTTTCTTTACACCTGGTTTGCTTGCCTATGGTAATAGATTATTCTTTGAAACCACAGTTGTCATTTTGATTGATTCGATGGATTTTTAAGGTAGTGGTGTTTTAAGTTGGTTGTGGAATGTCCTTGATTAGTTTCCGGTACGAGTGTATTGATCTTAGGGCTCATTCGTGTGGTTTCAAGTTGGGGTTTAGTTTTGATTTGTACAATAGATATTATATTCCATATATGATTGATTAGTGTGATTCCAATTATGCTAACAATCAGATATGATTAGATTGGTTCACGAGAATGTTTAGATGGTCTTGAGAATCAAAACTTCATAGCATTAGAGGTTGTTACGAAAAGCAAAAAACATTCCATGCGAGAACTATTATTGTTTAATGTTTTTGTATAACTAGTTCCTTTTCTATTTATTCAGTTTAGCTTTCGTGAATACTAAGATACCCCAATCTATAGTTGCACGATTTTAATTAAAATACAAGTATATCTTATTTACTTAATCGTGTTACCTTAATTTGACTTATTTTTCATCGATCACGTATTGCGTTTTGTTTAAAGTTTGTTTACTTTCATTCCGTCAGTGTAATTTGATAATCGATTCTTTTTGAGTGAATACGAGTAGTTTCTCGTTTCTTTACATCTGGTTTGCTTGCCTATATGGTAATAAATTATTCTTTGAATCCACAGTTATCTTTTTGATTGATTCGATGGTTTTTTGAGGTAGTGGTGTTCGAAGATGGTGGTGGAATGTTCTCGATTAATTTCGGGCACGAGTGTATTGATTTTAGGGCTCATTCGTGTGGTTTCATGTTGGGTTTAGTTTCAATTTATACAATAGATATTATATTCCATTTATGATTGATTAGTGTGATTCCAATGATGCTTATAATCAGATATGATTAGATTGGTTCACGAGTGTGTTTAGATGGACTTGAGAATCAAAACTCCATAGCATTAGAGGTTGTTACAAAAAGCAAAAAACATTCCATGCGAGAACTATTGTTTAATGTCTTTGTATAACTAGTTCCTTTTCTATTTATTCAGTTTATCTTCGTGTATACTATGATACCCCCAATCTGTAGTTGCACGAATTTAAATAAAATACAAGTATATCTTATTTACTTAATCGTGTTACCTTGATTTGACTTATTTTCATCGATCACGCATTGCTTTTCTTGTTTAAGTTGGTTTACTTTCATTCCATCGGTGTAGTTTGATAATCGATTCTTTTTGAGTGAATACGAGTAGTTTCTCGTTTCTTTACACCTGGTTTACTTGCCTATGGTAATAGATTATTCTTTGAAACCACAATTGTCATTTTGATTGATTCGATGGATTTTTAAGGTAGTGGTGTTTTAAGTTGGTTGTGGAATGTCCTTGATTAGTTTCCGGCATGAGTGTATTGATTTTAGGGCTCATTCGTGTGATTTCATGTTGGGGTTTAGTTTCGGTTTGTACAATAGATATTATATTCCATATATGATTGATTAGTGTGATTCCAATTATGCTAACAATCAGATATGATTAGATTGGTTCACGAGTATGTTTAGATGGTCTTGAGAATCAAAAATCCATAGCATTAGAGGTTGTTACGAAAAGCAAAAAACATTCCATGCGAGAACAATTATTGTTTAATGTTTTTGTATAACTAGTTCCTTTACTATTTATTCAGTTTAGCTTTCGTGAATACTAAGATACCCCAATCTATAGTTGCACGATTTTAATTAAAATACAAGTATATCTTATTTACTTAATCGTGTTACTTGATTTGACTTATTTTTCATCGATCACGTATTGCGTTTTGTTTAAAGTTTGTTTACTTTTATTCCGTCAGTGTAATTTGATAATCAATTCCTTTTGAGTGAATACGAGTAGTTTCTCGTTTCTTTACACCTGGTTTGTTTGCCTATGGTAATAGATTATTCTTTGAAACCACAGTTGTCATTTTGATTGATTCGATGGAATTTTAAGGTAGTTGTGTTTTAAGTTGGTTGTGGAATGTCCTTGATTAGTTTCCGGCATGAGTGTATTGATTTTAGGGCTCATTCGTGTGGTTTCAAGTTGGGGTTTAGTTTCGGTTTGTACAATAGATATTATATTCCATATATGATTGATTAGTGTGATTCCAATTATGCTAACAATCAGATATGATTAGATTGGTTCACGAGTATGTTTAGATGGTCTTGAGAATAAAAAATCCATAGCATTAGAGGTTGTTACGAAAAGCAAAAAACATTCCATGCGAGAACTATTATTGTTTAATGTTTTTGTATAACTAGTTCCTTTACTATTTATTCAGTTTAGCTTTTGTGAATACTAAGATACCCCAATCTATAGTTGCACGATTTTAATTAAAATACAAGTATATCTTATTTACTTAATCGTGTTATTTTTCATTTTTCGATCACGTATTGCGTTTTGATTAAAGTTTGTTTACTTTCATTCCGTCAGTGTAATTTGATAATCGATTGCTTTTGAGTGAATACGAGTAGTTTCTCGTTTCTTTACACCTGATTTGCTTGCCTATATGGTAATAAATTATTCTTTGAATCCACAGTTGTCTTTTTGATTGATTCGATGGTTTTTTGAGATAGTGGTGTTCGAAGATGGTTGTGGAATGTTCTCGATTAGTTTCGATTTGTACAATAGATATTATATTCCATTTATGATTGATTAGCGTTGTCACACCCTCAACATCCACGTGCGGAGTTTTACTGCGAGGCGTGTGAACAAACCAGGATTACAGTCTATAGTTACTCAGAACGACTCTATATGCCACAATTAAAATAAAATCAACCAAAGTTTAAACTTGAAAACTGTGCGGAAGCGTTTGTAAAACAACCCAAAGAATATAAATGCATACTATGGCAAAACATGCGCCAAACCAAATGAGCAAACTTTAACCATTAAAAACAATAACAATGTCTTGAAGACCAAATCTTAGAATGCAAGGTGAATCCGTGTGGTGCTCCTAAAGGCAAGCAAGTTAAGGACCTGAGAATAGCATACTAAAATGTCAACACAATGGTTGGTGAGTTCAAGAGTTGATATTCAAACATAAGCAGTTTAATAATAGAGATATTCAAGTAATGCATTATAACAGATAGCTAGTCCATTAACAATAAATATTAATTCATAGTGATTTCGCAATTGAAGCTGACTGTGTTACGTTGTTGCCTCCTGTCACGACTCAACAGGTCGTGACAATGTTCATTAGGACAAATTGCACCGGGTTGACCTCGAATCACACAGGTGGGGCTCGTCAGACCCAGTAGTACTACCCAAGTTTCCCCGCTAATCAATATTAACAATTCAAAAGTGTGAGGACTTTTCCATGATAAACAGCACTATATTAATATTATGCACAACTCAAATATATATAAAGCGTTTGTAGTTTACCGGTATGCTATCTCCCCCAAAAGAGATTAAGTAAAGAGTGGGGCATGAACTCACCTGATATGCGTAATAGATACTTAGAGTTTTACTTGACAGACAAAGTGGACAGACAACCTTCAGAGGTTACCTAGATCATATAAGTATATGAGTACGTGCAACAGAAAACAGGTGAAACCCTAAGCACACTACAACCAAAGACTCAAGGTTTCAGAAAATAAATACATTTGACTCAGTTGACCCATTTGACCTGTTGGTGACTTTATGTGTTGTAAACCATTCAACAAATCATACACATATATCATACATGTTTAACATTCAAATGGTTCATATGTATGCTACATTATCCAGATGTATCACTTAGATCATCATACAACCAAGTATCATACAAGTCATGCGAATCTAGAACATTAACATGTCCACTAGTTATAACATAATTAACATGCCACACAAAGATCAAATCACGCACCACATGCCATGTGAAGCCACTCACGACTTCACACCCTAAACCCTGCCAATCCTACTAAGTAGGGGCCTTAGATTCGCACGCGTGTATGATGATCACATTCACATTCATTAACCATGTTCATTGCATTCAACATACATCACAACAATCAATTTCCGATCCCAAACATGCTATCTTAACTACTAACCAACATCAATATCATACATGATCATCAAAGTCCAAACATCACCCATGATTATCCAAACATCTCATACAACTAAATTAACATGTTCCAACACATTAGAATTCATCCATGAACATACTAACATGCTCCTAATATCCCAAACATGTTCAAACTATCATCTTTCAAACTTTGTGCAAATAAAGTTTCCCTTTTGGGAAAGTATATTCCAACATCTATCAAACACTCAATGTATTCATGAATTCATCACAATTATACCATCTCAAGCTCATAACAACATCTAGACATGATCAACAATACCTAATCATCATAATCTACTAATCATCATGAACAAAAGTTTCCACTTTTGGCAAGATATGAACAACGACATCCATTACAAGGTTTCTAGCATTCATATCAACAATCTAACATCCAATCATCATCCTAAACACATCAACAACATCAATCCATCATCAATTCATCATATCATGAAAATAAAGTTACTATTATTAGTAACCTATGAACACCTACTTCAATTCATCAATTCTTTGCAAGATCAATGTATCCTAGCCTTCATACAACCTACTAATCATCATACATTCATCAAACAATCATCAATCATCATAATCTTATCAATTTTCGAATTAGGGTTTGCCTAAAATCAAAGTTCATGATCAATCCATTAAAAACATACAATTCATGCATAATCAACGTTAAACAACATGTATTCAATCCAACTAACATACTAACATCATCAAACAACATCAATTTCGACATCATGAACACCTATTCACGAATTAGGGTTCGGCCCTAACAAGAAACCCACAAAAACTTGTAAAATCTAACCTTTAAACGTGTGTTAACTTGCAATTAATGATTCCCAACGTGTTCTAAGCCTTGAAATCGAGCAAAACCGAGGCTTGAAGGCTTGTTCTAGGCTGATTTCGCAATGGTGAAGGTGTGTGTGGGGGTTTTGCGGCCGAATTGGGTATGGGGGGGGGCTAGGGTTTGTTTTATTTTTTTTATTTTGCTTAATTACCATTTAAACCCTTGTAACTTGTATCTTTATAAAAATGATCTTTTAACTCCTTTTTAAAGTGTTTTTAACTAATAATGTAAAGATATAAACTAATGATAACAATTATATATTTTATCTTTATAAAAACACAAGACACACGAATAAATAGGCACGTTTCCACTTTACGCGATTAATTTCCTAATAAACATTTAAAACATGCAAACACATAAACATAACACCATAATCACATTGTCAATTAGATTATCATTAATTTAACATTAATAATTATTATTAGGTCACCAACATTAAACGACAACTAGTGTGTGCTTACGACACGTGTATGCAAGACCTAACGGAACTAACGGAGTTTGGTGACGGAAATTTACTGGATGTCACATTATCCCCATGTTGAAAGAATTTTCGTCCCGAAAATTGCGTTACATGGTGAGAGTGTTCCATCACTGGTCTACTGCATTGGCACACAGAAATCGAAATCGAGTGAATTTTGGATGAGTTATCACATCATCCCCATGTTGAAAGAAATTTCGTCCCGAAATTTAAATCAATACCTTCGTCTGCTGGCATCGTCTTTTCGAATAATTGAGGGTACTTAAGCTTCATTTGATCTTCTCGTTCCCATGTGAATTCCGGTCAACGTCGCGAATTCCAACGGATTTTGACAATAGGTATCTTGCTTTGCTTAAGTGTTTTCACCTCACGGTCCATCACCTCAACTGGTTCTAATTGTTCATCCACTTGAACTTCTTGTAGTGGTACGACCATCGTTTCATCAGTTATGCACTTCTTTAGGTTTGATACATGAAATACATCATGGATTCCACTTAGCGAATCAGGTAGGGCTAGTCGATAGGCCACTGGACCTATTCTTTCAACTATTTCAAATGGTCCAACGTACCTCGGATTTAGCTTTCCTCGCTTTCCAAACCGAACTACGCCTTTCCATGGTGAGACTTCCAACAAAACCTTGTTACCAACCTGAAACTCTAAAGGTTTCCGTCTCTTATCAGTATAACTCTTTTGTCTGTCTCGCGCTGTCGCCATACGGTTTCGTATCTGCACAATCTTCTCGGTTGTCTCATGAATTAACTCGGGACCTGTTAGCTGGCTATCACCAATTTCCGCCCAGCAAACTGGTGATCTACATTTTCTCCCATACAACGCTTTGAAAGGTGCTGCCTGTATGCTAGTATGATAACTGTTGTTATAAGAAAACTCCACCAATGGCAGGTGAATTTCCCAGTTATTCCAGAAGTCAATCACACAAGCACGTAGCATATCCTCCAACGACTGTATGGTACGCTCACTCTGGCCATCCGTCTGTGGATGATAAGCAGTACTCATATCTAATCGTGTACCCAAAGATTTCTGCAATGACTGCCAGAAGTGTGACGTGAATTGAGCGTCGCGGTCAGAGATAATTGAGATCGGTACACTGTGTCTCGAAACGATCTCCTTAAGGTACAGGCGGGTTAATTTCTCCATCTTGTCAGTTTCCTTAATTGCAAGAAAATGAGCAGACTTTGTCAATCGATCCACAATAATGTTGGGGTTTGTTAGAACATAAAACCAAGTTTAACCTCTTAAACTTTCTAAAAAATGCAGCGGAAATATATTTTAAAACATGATTTTAAAGCTGATATTTCATGTTTTATGGGAACATATATATGTATAAAACAAACCCAAAACAAAAGGATCATTATATGTGAATAAGCAAGCTATGAACATATGTAAATGTACATAAAATCACAGCTACAATAAGCTGTGATTTAACTACCTTTCAGCAGCTCAGAAGGTCCGAAACTTTGAAGACGATGATGGTTTTTGAGCAGCAATCCTTCAAGGAAGAAGACCTCAAGTTGTAATACCCACAAGCTTCTTCCAAACACATTGCTTTGTTAGGGAGATTTACACCAAAACAATCTTTCAAAGCTACTCTAAATCCGAATTTTTCAGCCCCAAAAATCAGCCACAAATTCGAATTTTTGAGGTCTCTTGAGTGTTCTTGCTTGAGTGAAAAGAAGAGAGAAGAAGTGTCAAATGATGGAAGAGTGTGAGAGTAGTAAAGTCTTGCATGAAACAAGACAAGATATTGAGTTCCCAAGGCCCCAAGGGCGGCCGAAAATATGGTTTCAAATTAGTTTTCCCACCATTAGATATTAATTAAAATTAAACACTCTTCCATGCATTTAGGTTATAAAATTAGAATGTAGTCTAATTTTATAACTTGACACACTTTTATTTGACATTATTTAACCAACTTAAATAATAAAACAAATAAATATCTCATGAACAAAGTATCCATATAATGTTGTTCTATCACAAAAGCAATATTTAGAAAACCAATTTTCTAAATAGGTGTCAATATATTTGTATGATCTTATCAACAAATAATTAATTATTGGTGTTTGTATAGCTTGTTATTGGGTATGACCTGACTTGGATCATAACGTACTAACCACATCAATCTTGTATGTGTCTTGGGCATATAAGAACCAACAATCTCCCACTTGCACAAGATTCATAAAAGATTGATGCAAGCAGTAAATACCGCCTAACAACGGTTTACTACCCTTAATACGTATGACTAAGTGCCATGCAAAACATCATCCCCTTCAAGTACCATACTTGAAATGTTTTAGGTGAATCAATCATCTATCCTTTTGTCACAGATGTCATGTTAAATCCTAGAGACACAGAGTGATCATTTTCCATTGATTTAACTTTATCAGGCCTTAGACATCTTACTCTCAACGAATAAGAGGGACAAATCCCTTCTTGACTACATACGTCTCTCACAATTACCTTATATCATACCTGAACTTAGACTTATGTACTGTCATATTTCAGAACAGTGAAGAACTGAGTCAAAGTATAATATTTGGTAAATATCAAGACCCAATATGTATCTCTGGTCAGAGGATACCAAATGATGTTCGCCTTTACTCAAAATTACTTATGATCAATCAGGAAGATCCTATGTAGTAATATTTGAGATGCAGGTCAGTCCAATATTTGCATCCCACAAATATCTATGAACCTTGGCAGCAACCTTTTGCTCTATATTCATCCATATGAATATCTACCAATCCAAATTCATAATAATCTTACCCTCATACTTGTTCCCACAAGTCTGAACGACTACGGACATTTAGAGCAAACAATTTACTCATGGATTAAACATGCTAAATTGGAATATTAATTGAAACATTATAACCAAATAATTTTATTCAAATAATAAAAGTTCCACATATCCAAATACAAAATTACAGATCAAATCCAATCACTAGAATATCGAAGTCCCATGGCACAAGTATGACCTTCATGCTTTGCCTTTTCAAGGAGCTTCGTGAGAGGATCCGCAATGTTTTGATCCGTGTGAACTTTGCGAATACATATCTTTCCCTTTTCAACTTCATCTCGTATGTAGTTGAATCTCCGCTCAATGTGCCTAGTCTTTTGATGAGCACGAGGTTCCTTGATTTGAGCAATCGCACCCTCGTTATCACAAAAGATCTATAGGGGGTCCTGAATGGAAGGGACAACCCCTAGATCGGCAATATATTTCTTCAACCATGCAGCTTCTTGAGCTGCCAATGAGGCGGCGACGTATTCTGATTCTGTTGTTGATAGAGCCACCACATCCTGTTTGGAGCTCTTCCAAGAGACCGCTCCTCCATTCAGAATGAAAATATATCCCGATTGTGACCGTGAATCATCACGATCGGTTTGGAAACTCGCATCCGTGTAACCTTTTACAATGAGTTCCTCATCACCAGATCCATAGATTAGGAACATATCTTTTGTCCTCCTTAGGTACTTAAGTATGTTCTTAACAGCCATCCAATGACTGTTTCCAGGATTTTGCTGGTATCCGCTTGTCATGCTTAAGGCGCATGACACGTCCGGTCGAGTGCATATCATTGCATACATGATGGATCCAATAGCAGATGCATATGGGATTGCCTTCATTTTATCTTGCTCATCCTTTGAGCTAGGACATTGAGTCGTACTCAATATCGTTCCTCTTTGAATAGGTACCGTACATTTCTTAGAGTTCTCCATCTTGAACCTTTTCAAGATTTTATCAATGTATGCACTTTGATTTAAACCAATCAACCGCCTTGATCTATCCCTATAGATCTTTATTCCCAGAATATAGGCGGCTTCACCTAGATCCTTGATTGAAAAACAACTTCCAAGCCAGGTTTTTACACCTTCCAAGGTTGGAATGTCATTTCCAAATAGTAGTATGTCATCAACATATAATACTAGGAAAGTGATTATGCTCCCACTAGCTTTCTTATATACACAAGCTTCATCAGCATTCTTGATGAATCCAAATTTGATTATTTCTTCATCAAAACGGTGATTCCAACTTCTTGACGCTTGTTTCAATCCATAGATTGATTTCTTTAACTTGCATACTTTATTAAGATGTTTTGGATCGACAAAACCTTCAGGCTAAACCATATAGACATCTTCCTCAAGATATCCATTTAGGAAAGCGGTTTTGACATCCATTTGCCAAATCTCATAATCATAATGAGCAGCTATGGCAAACAATATCCTTATAGACTTTAGCATCGCAACAGGTGAGAAGGTTTCATCATAATCAACTCCTTGAGTTTGAGTGAAACCTTTTGCTACAAGTCTAGCTTTGTAAGTATCCAAGTTTCCATGCATATCGGTTTTCTTCTTGAAAACCCACTTACTTCCAACTACTTTGGAGTTAAGAGGTGGTACAACCAAGTCCCATACTTGATTGTCATACATGGATTTCATCTCAACGTTCATGTCTTCAAGCCATTTGTCACAATCCAAATTGGACATTGCATCACGATAGGTGGTTGGTTCATCGGAATCTACCACATAGCATCCATCAACGAAAAATCCATATCTTTCAGGTGGATTACTAATTCTACCAGATCTGCGAACGTTTTGTGTATATTGATCAACCACTTGATCATCTTCAACATCTTCATGTTGAGAGCTAGTTTCAACCAAACGTGCATCGGGTTGTGGTTCTTGATCTTCCTCAAGATCCACTGTTCTAGTGCTAGTTCCTTCCATAAGGAACTTTGCTTCTAAGAACTCACCCTTTCTGGCAACAAACACTTTTTATTCCATTGGATCATAGAAATAATATCCCATAGAATCTCTAGGATATCCAACAAAGATACACTTGGTGGATCGGACTTCCAATTTGTTTGGGGTGGGAGTCTTAACATAAGCCTCACAACCCCAGACCCTTAAGTATGATAGGGATGGAACTCTTCCATGCCATATCTCAAAAGGTGTCCTTTCCACCTTTTTGGTTGGGGCCATATTTAGAATACGGGCCGCGGAGAGCAAAGCGAAACCCCAAAATGATAGAGGTAATGTGCTTCTAGCCATCATAGATCGGACCATATCCAATAGGTTCGATTCCTCCTCTCAGACACACCATTATGTTGTGGTGTTCCAGGTGGAGTGAGTTGTGAGACAATCCTACAACTCCTAAGATGATCTTGAAAAGCATCACTTAGGTATTCACCTCCTCTATCGGTGCGGAGAACTTTAATCGACTTGTTGAGTTGATTTTGTACATTTTGAAACATCTTGAACATTTCAAAACCTTCATCTTTGTGTCTTAACAGGTACACATACCCATAGCGACTATAATCGTCGGTAAAGGTAATGAAGTATCTTTCACCATTCCTAGTCATTGGCTTAAAAGGACCACATACATCCGAATGTATGATTCCTAACAAATCTTTTGCCCTTTCGTTAGTCCCACTAAAGGGTTCCTTAGTCATTTTACCTTGTAAACAAGACTCACACGCATCAAATGAATCACATTCACTTGTTTTTAAAAGACCATTCTTTTGTAGTGTTTGAATTCTTTTCTTGTTCATATGACCAAGACGACAATGCCAAAGATAGGTATCACTCAAATCCAACTTGAGTTTCTTGGTGCTAGTTTGGTAAAAAGAACTATTTAAAGTTTTTTCATGAACCAATTCATAAATACCATTAATGGGAATAGCTTTAAAGTAGAACATATCATTTAAAGAAACATGAATATCATTTTCAACAAATGATAATACATCCAAATTGTTTTAATAGGGCTACAGAAATAATATTCCTAGTCAAACTAGGAGCATACAAAACATTGTTCAAAATTACTTCCAAACCATTTGGAAGTTTCAAGATGTAGTCACCACGGGCTTCAACTTGAACTTTAGCCCCATTGCCCATGTAGAGGCTAACATCCCCTTTGTTGAAGTTACTGCTTCTTTTGAACCCCTGCAACAAATTGCAAATGTGAGTTCCACATCCGGTATCTAATACCCATGTGTTAGAGGATGTCATGTTTAAATCAATATGGATCATGTATATTGTACCTGAGGTTTGCCCAACATCCCTCTTTGCTTTCAACTCTTGGAGATGGACGAGACAATTCCTTGCCCAATGTCCAATCTCCCCACACTTGATGCATGGGTCATTGGAAGCAACCTTTTGCTTCTTCTCTTGTGGTTTGGGTGGCACCCTTACCACCCATTTCCCTTTTCCCCATACGGGTCCCTTGCCCTTGGCAACCTTTGCCTAGGGTGTGGGATGAGGCCTTTTCTTGTTCCCACCTTCATTGATGGTGAGAACGGGTAAAACCCTTTTACCCATGACTGCCTCTGCCGTTTTGAGCATTGAGTGAAGCTCACCAATGCTTTTGTCCCAAGCATTCATGTTGTAGTTCAACACAAATGTCTCGAACTTCTTGGTAAGGCCATTGAGGATCAAATCCGTGGCCAATTCCTTCGAGACAAGACAATTAAGCCTTTCAAGGAGGTCAATGTGGCTTTTCATCTTAAGTACATAAGATGAAACCGATTGGTTGTCGTCCATACGACATGCATGGAGTGCTCGAACCGTTTCGAAGCGCTCAACCCTCGCTTGCTGTTGGAACGTTTCCTTCAGCTGGGTTATCATGTCATAAGCTCCGTGATGTTCATACTCCTTTTGGAGATCCGGAGTCATGCTCGCCAGCATGAGACAAGACACTTGGACAGAGTCCTCAGTGTACTTCAGCCAATCATTAAAGGCCTCCTCATCATCCTTAGCAGGTTGATCGGGGATAGGGTCGTCTAAAACGTATGATCGTTTCTCTTGCTTGAGAACGATTCTCAAGTTTCGATACCAATCAATAAAATTGTTATGATTTTGACGTTCCTTTTGGAGAATCGCTCGTAAAGATTGGGCGGACGCGGATGAGTTATCATGATTATCATTATTGGAGGCCATCTACAAAATTTAACAAAGATCTATTTTAGTATTTTTGATATTGTTATTTTAATAATAAATACCTTTTATGGCCATTTTCATATTAAAATCTAGAATCCAACATTTCATTTAAATTGTGGTTAGGTGACCTTTATCACACGATTTAAATTAATAAGGTGGTCAACGATTGACGATTGCAACCATTTGCAACTTCTAGAGATATGGGATCGACTTAAAACATCATATGTAAAGTCAGCATGTTAATCCCATCAACACCATTTGGAAACCACATCGTAGGTGATCCATTTGACATGGTTTGCAAATCAAGACACCCTACTTACACCCACGTGTGAGTTTGCCAAAATAAGTGGTTAGGTGACCTTTATCCCACAAATAAGGCATTCTCACCTCAAATCACAAGTTCCCTCAAAATGGTTAGGTGACCTTTATCCCACTAAGAGTTTCCAAGTGACTCAAGTGTTGTGTAAAAGGACGGTGTTGATCTCGTTTTAAAATATTAGAGATTCCATAATTTAAGTTTTAGAAAACTCTATGTACTTGTATTTGCATGCTTTCAAATACAAGATACCCTATGGTCCTTTGATTAAAACCCATTTTAATCTTTAAATCATTAAATCATTTTAATAACCTTTTATTACCTTTTAATGAATAAGAACCATTTAATTAGATTGTTAAGTTCATAGAAAGGTTTGTTTAAAGCAAATATCACATACATGCTATCAACCACAATTATATAAACAAAACAACATAGCATATGTGCATAACCGTAGCATCTAAAGTGGTCCACACTTGTTTGCCATCACAAGTGTGGTCAATAGGCATTCCTAAGGGTCATAACAAAAACACATAGAAAGCTTCCAAAAGCCTCCCACTTGAAACCGCATCCAAAATGCTCCATGTTTCTCCTTTGTGCTTCCAATGCATACGTCTTCATATTACAAGATATAAAGTCCTAATACAAGATATCTAGTAAAATGAAAATGCACCTAATCTATTTATTACAACCCAATAATAAATAAATTACATTTTAAACAAAGCACAAATGAATAAAAATACAACCCCATTGAATAAACAAAAACAACCATTGCAATCATCCAAACAACACAAGGCCAAAGGCTAGGTTATACCAATATTAACATTCATCATATCATCCAAAATAATAATGAATCCCCTCTAAAACCCACGAAATTTCAGCCAACATAAACTGAAGGTTTTAAACATTGTCCAAACAACATACATATCAACATACATATCTTTCAAGGTTTAATCACAAGCATGTGTAATATAACCTTGAAAGTTTGGGGATTCAACATACAAGAATATTGCAGCCCTTAAAAGGGTTATAAAGTCCCAAAAAAAGGATTTTTAAAGGACAAGAACAAGCAAGCTATCCACATAACCGGCTCTTGATGCCATTGTTGGGGTTTGTTAGAACATAAAACCAAGTTTAACCTCTTAAACTTTCTGAAAAACGCAGCGGAAATATATTTTAAAGCATGATTTTAAAGCTGAAATTTCATGTTTTATGGGAACTTATATATGTATAAAACAAACCCAAAACAAAAGGATCATTATATGTGAATAAGCAAGCTATGAACATATGTAAATGTACATAAAATCACAGCTACAATGAGCTGTGATTTAACTACCTTTCAGCAGCTCAAAAGGTCCGAAACTTTGAAGATGATGATGGTTTTTGAGCAGCAATCCTTCAAGGAAGAAGACCTCAAGTTGTAATACCCACAAGCTTCTTCCAAACACCTTGCTTTGTTAGGGACCTTTACACCAAAACAATATTTCAAAGCTACTCTAAATCCGAAATTTTCAGCCCCAAAAATCAGCCACAAATTCGAATTTTTGAGGTCTCTTGAGTGTTCTTGCTTGAGTGAAAAGAAGAGAGAAGAAGTGTCAAATGATGGAAGAGTGTGAGAGTAGTAAAGTCTTGCATGAAACAAGACAAGATATTGAGTTCCCAAGGCCCCAAGGGCGGCCGAAAATATGGTTTCAAATTAGTTTTCCCACCATTAGATATTAATTAAAATTAAACACTCTTCCATGCATTTAGGTTATAAAATTAAAACATAGTCTAATTTTATAACTTGACACACTTTTATTTGACATTATTTAACCAACTTAAATAATGAAACAAATAAATATCTCATGAACAAATTATCCATATAATGTTCTTCTATCACAAAAGCAATATTTAGAAAACCAATTTTCTAAATAGGTGTCAATATATTTGTATGATCTTATCAACAAATAATTAATTATTGGTGTTTGTATAGCTTGTTATTGGGTATGACCTGACTTGGATCATAACGTACTAACCACATCAATCTTGTATGTGTCTTAGGCATATAAGAACCAACAAATAACCCATATCGTGTCACAACCAGTACTAGTCCGGGGTAACTTGGTAATAAAATCCATGGAGATTTGTTCCCATTTCCACATTGGTATCTCGGGTTGTTGCAATAGTCCGGATGGTTTTTGGTATTCCACCTTTACTTCGAGCAGGTCAAACACTTGCTCACATACGTAGCTACATCCGCTTTCATGTTAGGCCACCAGTAGTGCGCCTTTAGGTCATGATACATTTTGTCGAATCCAGGATGTATAGAATACTTAGATTTATGTGCCTCACTCATAACTAAATCTCTCAGATTTCCATAGGCAGGCACCCAAAGTCTTTCCATGAAATACCGAATTCCATCCTCCTTCACCACCCGTTGTTTATCCATTCCCCTCAACAACTCAGAACCAACATTTTCCGCTTTTAAGGCTTCCATCTATGCCTCCTTAACTTGTTCGGGCAGTTGGGTACTGATAGTAAGCTGTAAAGCTCGCACCCGTCTGGGTTTAGCTGTTTCCTTCCGGCTTAAGGCATCGGCAACCACGTTCGCCTTTCCCGGATGGTACTTAATAGCGCAATCATAGTCGTTTAGTAGTTCCACCCAACGTCGTTGCCTCATATTCAACTCCTTTTGCTCGAAGATATGTTGAAGACTCTTGTGATCGGTGTAGATAGTGCACTTGGTACCGTACAAGTAATGTCTCCAAATCTTTAAGGCAAAAACCACTGCACCCAATTCTAAGTCATGGGTGGTATAATTCTTCTCATGAACCTTTAATTATGAGGCGTAGGCTATCACCTTTTCTCGTTGCATCAAGACACAACCCAATCCTTGAATGGATGCATCACAATACACCACGAAGTCATCCATTCCCTCTAGGAGTGCTAATATCGGGGCAGTACAGAGTTTCTGTTTTAACGATTGAAAAGCCGATTCTTGACTCTCACCCCATTTGTATGTTGTTCCTTTGTGAGTCAAGGCTGTGAGAGGTTGTGCGATCTTGGAGAATCCCTCTATGAATCGTCGATAATAACCTGCTAATCCTAGAAATTGTCTTATATCACTCGGCGTTTTGGGTGTAGTCCAATTCTTTATCGCCTCAATCTTGGCAGGATCAACATGTATCCCTTTCTCATTAACAATATGACCTAGAAATTGCACTTCTCGTATCCAAAAGTCACACTTAGAGAATTTGGCGTACAACTGTTCTTTTTCAATAGCTCTAAGATCATTCGCAAGTGCTCTTCATGATCTTCCTTGGTCCTAGAATATATCAGTATATCATCGATAAACACAATGACGAACTGATCGAGATAGGGTTTGCACACACGGTTCATGAGGTCCATGAACACAGCAGGTGCATTAGTCAACCCAAAAGGCATGACCAAGAACTCATAATGACCGTAGCGAGTACGAAACGTAGTTTTGGAAATGTCTTCCTCTCGAACTCTGAGTTGATGATAACCGGATCTCAAGTCAATCTTCGAATAATAACTTGATCCCTGGAGCTGATCAAACAAGTCGTCGATACGAGGTAAAGAGTATCGGTTCTTGACTGTTACTTTGTTCAACTCTCTATAGTCGATACACATCCGAAATGTGCCATCCTTCTTCTTAACAAAAAGGACAGGGGCTCCCCAAGGTGATGTACTAGGTCGAACAAAGCCCTTATCTAAAAGCTCCTGGAGTTGTGATGACAACTCTTGTAGTTCGTTCGGTGCTAATCGATAAGGTGCCCTAGCAATCGGGGCTGCGCCGGGAGTCAACTCGATTTGGAATTCCACTTGGCGGTGAGGTGGTAATCCAGGAAGATCCTCTGGAAACACCTCTGGAAAGTCGCGCACTATGGGAATATCCTCCATTCTCCTTTCTTTCGCTTGCTTATCGGTTACAAGTGCTAGAATAGCCACACGACCCTTTCGTAGTAACTTTTGGGCTTTCATGTATGAGATGATGCCTATCACAGCACCACTCCTATCACCTCTGACTGTAAGGATTTTGTCACCAACAGGAATTTGTATGATCTTCTCATGACATATAACTTCTGCTTGCTTGCTAGAGAGCCAATCCATGCCTATCACAACATCAAAACTCCCCAGCGTAACAGGCATAAGATCTATAGCGAAAGTATGACCAGCAAGTTCTATCTTACAATCTTTAAGGATATGCGTTACATGGATCTGTTTACCGTCGGCCAATTCTACGGTGTATTTAGATTCTAAGGCGGAGGGTATATCACTTAAAAGACTACAGAATTTTAAGGACACGAAACTCCTATCGGCTCCAGTATCGAATAGTACCATAGCAAAACAACCATTTACAGAGAATCTACCAGTAACAGTTGTAGGATCATTTAGAGCCTCACCTGAGCCAATGACGAATGCTCTCCCTTTGGCTCCATCTTTGTTACCACCATTACCATTACCATTGCCACCATTGCTGTTATTACCTTTGTTATTGTTATTGTTGTGACCATTTCTGTTGTTGCCATTACCATTTCTCCTTATTTGTGGGCAATTTCGCTTGTAATGCCCTTCTTTTCCACATTCAAAACAACCTTTAGGAGTTTCCTGAGGTTGTTGTGGCCTACTTACCAGCTCACCACGACAATCCTTTGCAGTGTGTCCAATCTTACCACAGCGCTGACACTTGAAGTTATCACACCTTCCCACATGCTGATAATTACACCGAGTACTTCAGATGTCTACCACCATAACCATTGGGTCCTTGATTATTTGCAGTTGTTTGGTGGAAGTTACGATTATTGTCGAACCTCCGTTGTTGCTGGACTGGCTATTGTTGCTATTGAGGTTGAGGTTGACCGCTAGAAGATGATGATGTCATACTGCAGATAGTGTGACGTGTATGCCAATGAGTATACAGTAGATGAAAATAAGGCACAGGTAACTAACTAACTGTGTGCGGTTATAGTCTAGTGTGTATGCAACCTAGTTCCCTATAACCAATTACTCTGATACCAATCTGTCACACCCTCAAAATCCACGTGCGGAGTTTTACCGCGAGGCGTGTGAACAAACCAGGATTACAGTCAATAGTTACTCAGAACGACTCTATATGCCACAATTAAAATTAAAATCAACCAAAGTTTAAACTTGAAAACTATGCGGAAGCGTTTTGTAAAACAACCCAAAGAATAAAAATGCATACTATGGCAAAACATGCGCCAAACCAAATGAGCAAACTTTAACCATTAAAAACAATAACAATGTCTTGAAGACCAAATCTTAGAATGCAAGGTGAATCCGTGTGGTGCTCCTAAAGGCAAGCAAGTTAATGACCTGAGAATAGCATACTAAAATGTCAACACAATGGTTGGTGAGTTCAAGAGTTGATATTCAAACATAAGCAGTTTAATAATAGAGATATTCAAGTAGTGCATTGTAACAGATAGCTAGTCCATTAACAATAAATATTAATTCATAGTGATTTCGCAATTGAAGCCGACTGTGTTACGTTGTTGCCTCCTGTCACGACTCAACAGGTCATGACAATGTTCATTAGGACAAATTGCACCCGGTTGACCTCGAGTCACATAGGTGGGGCTCATCAGACCCAGTAGTACTACCCAAGTTTCCCCGCTAATCAATATTAACAATTCAAAAGTGTGAGGACTTTTCCATGATAAACAGCACTATATTAATATTATGCACAAGTGAAATATATATAAAGCGTTTGTAGTTTACCAGTATGCTATCTCCCCCAAAAGAGATTAAGTAAAGAGTGGGGCATGAACTCACCTGATATGCGTAATAGATACTTAGAGTTTTACTTGACAAACAGAGTGGACAGACAACCTTCAGAGGTTACCTATATCATATAAGTATATGAGTACGTGCAACAGAAAACAGGTGAAACCCTAAGCACACTACAACCAAAGACTCAAGGTTTCAGAAAATAAATACATTTGACTCAGTTGACCCGTTTGACCCGTTGGTGACTTTATGTGTTGTAAACCATTCAAGAAATCATATACATATATCATACATGTTTAACATTCAAATGGTTCATATGTATGCTACATTATCCAGATGTATCACTTAGATCATCATACAACCAAGTATCATACAAGTCATGCGAATCTAGAACATTAACATGTCCACTAGTTATAACATAATTAACATGCTACACAAAGATCAAATCACGCACCACATGCCATGTGAAGCCACTCACGACTTCACACCCTAAACCCTGCCAATCCTACTAAGTAGGGGCCTTAGATTCGCACGCGTGTATGATGATCACATTCATTCACATTCATTAACCATGTTCATTGCATTCAACATACATCACAACAATCAATTTCCAATCCCAAACATGCTGTCTTAACTACTAACCAACATCAATATCAAACATGATCATCAAAGTCCAAACATCACCCATGATTATCCAAACATCTCATACAACTAAATTAACATGTTCCAACACATTAGAATTCATCCATGAACATACTAACATGCTCCTAATATCCCAAACATGTTCAAACTATCATCTTTCAAACTTTGTGCAAATAAAGTTTCCCTTTTGGGAAAGTATATTCCAACATCTATCAAACACTCAATGTATTCATGAATTCATCACAATTATACCATCTCAAGCTCATAACAACATCTAGACATGATCAACAATACCTAATCATCATGAACAAAAGTTTCCACTTTTGGCAAGATATGAACAACGACATCCATTACAAGGTTTCTAGCATTCATATCAACAATCTAACATCCAATCATCATCCTAAACACATCAACAACATCAATCCATCATCAATTCATCATATCATGAAAATAAAGTTACTATTATTAGTAACCTATGAACACCTACTTCAATTCATCAATTCTTTGCAAGATCAATGTATCCTAGCCTTCATACAACCTACTAATCATCATACATTCATCAAACAATCATCAATCATCATAATCTTATCAATTTTCGAATTAGGGTTTGCCTAAAATCAAAGTTCATGATCAATCCATTAAAAACATACAATTCATGCATAATCAACGTTAAACAACATGTATTCAATCCGACTAGCATACTAACATCATCAAACAACATCAATTTCGACATCATGAACACCTATTCACGAATTAGGGTTCGGCCCTAACAAGAAACCCACAAAAACTTGTAAAATCTAACCTTTAAACGTGTGTTAACTTGCAATTAATGATTCCCAACGTGTTCTAAGCCTTGAAATCGAGCAAAACCGAGGCTTGAAGGCTTGTTCTAGGCTGATTTCGCAATGGTGAAGGTGTGTGTGGGGGTTTTGCGGCCGAATTGGGTATGGGGGGGGGCTAGGGTTTGTTTTATTTTTTTTTATTTTGCTTAGTTACCATTTAAACCCTTGTAACTTGTATCTTTATAAAAATTATCTTTTAACTCCTTTTTAAAGTGTTTTTAACTAATAATGTAAAGATATAAACTAATGATAACAATTGTATATTTTATCTTTATAAAAACACAAGACACACGAATAAATAGGCACGTTTCCACTTTACGCGATTAATTTCCTAATTAACATTTAAAACATGCAAACACATAAACATAACACCATAATGACATTGCCAATTAGATTATCATTAATTTAAAATTAAAAATTATTATTAGGTCACCAACGTTAAACGACAACTAGTGTGTGCTTACGACACGTGTATGCAAGACCTAACGGAACTAACGGAGTTTGGTGACGGAAATTTACCGGATGTCACAAGTGTGATTCCAATGATGCTTATTATCAGATATGATTAGATTGGTTCACGAGTGTGTTTAGATGGACTTGAGAATCAAAACTCCATAGCATTAGAGGTTGTTACAAAAAGCAAAAAACATTCCATGCAAGAACTATTATTGTTTAGTGTCTTTGTATAAGTAGTTCCTTTTCTATTTATTCAGTTTATCTTCGTGTATACTATGATACCCCCCAATCTGTAGTTGCACGAATTTAAATAAAATACAAGTATATCTTATTTACTTAATCGTGTTACCTTGATTTGACTTCTTTTTCATCGATCACGCATTGCTTTTCTTGTTTAAGTTGGTTTACTTTCATTTCGTTGGTGTAATTTGATAATCGATTCTTTTTGAGTGAATACGAGTAGTTTCTCGTTTCTTTACACCTGATTTGCTTGCCTATGGTAATAGATTATTCTTTGAAACCACAGTTGTCATTTTGATTGATTCGATGGATTTTTAAGGTAGTGGTGTTTTAAGTTGGTTGTGGAATGTCCTTGATTAGTTTCCCGCACGAGTGTATTGATTTTAGGGCTCATTCGTGTTGTTTCATGTTGGGGTTTAGTTTCGGTTTGTACAATAGATATTATATTCCATATATGATTGATTAGTGTGATTCCAATTATGCTAACAATCAGATATGATTAGATTGGTTCACGAGTATGTTTAGATGGTCTTGAGAATCAAAAATCCATAGCATTAGAGGTTGTTACGAAAAGCAAAAAACATTCCATGCGAGAACTATTATTGTTTAATGTTTTTGTATAACTAGTTCCTTTACTATTTATTCAGTTTAGCTTTCGTGAATACTAAGATACCCCAATCTATAGTTGCACGATTTTAATTAAAATACAAGTATATCTTATTTACTTAATCGTGTTACCTTGATTTGACTTATTTTTCATCGATCACGTATTGCGTTTTGTTTAAAGTTTGTTTACTTTCAGTCTGTCAGTGTAATTTGATAATCGATTCCTTTTGAGTGAATACGAGTAGTTTCTCGTTTCTTTACACCTGGTTTGCTTGCCTATATGGTAATAAATTATTCTTTGAATCCACAGTTGTCTTTTTGATTGATTCGATGGTTTTTTGAGGTAGTGGTGTTCGAAGATGGTTGTGGAATGTTCTCGATTAGTTTCGGGCACGAGTGTATTGACTTTAGGGCTCATTCGTGTGGTTTCATGTTGGGGTTTAGTTTCGATTTGTATAATAGATATTATATTCCATTTATGATTGATTAGTGTGATTCCAATGATGCTTATTATCAGATATGATTAGATTGATTTACGAGTGTGTTTAGATGGACTTGAGAATCAAAACTCCATAGCATTAGAGGTTGTTACAAAAAGCAAAAAACAGTCCATGCGAGAAGTATTATTGTTTAGTGTCTTTGTATAAGTAGTTCCTTTTCTATTTATTCAGTTTATCTTCGTGTATACTATGATACCCCTCAATCTGTAGTTGCACGAATTTAAATAAAATACAAGTATCGTGTTACCTTGATTTGACTTCTTTTTCATCAATCACGCATTGCTTTTCTTGTTTAAGTTGGTTTACTTTCATTCCGTCGGTGTAATTTGATAATCGATTCTTTTTGAGTGAATACGAGTAGTTTCTCGTTTCTTTACACCTGGTTTGCTTGCCTATGTTAATAGATTATTCTTTGAAACCACCGTTGTTATTTTTACTGATTGGATGGATTTTTAAGGTAGTGGTGATTTAAGTTGGTTGTGGAATGTCGTTGATTAGTTTCCCGCACGAGTGTATTGATTTTAGGGCTCATTCATATGGTTTCATGTTGGGGTTTAGTTTCGGTTTGTACAATAGATATTATATTCCATATATGATTGATTAGTGTGATTCCAATTATGCTAACAATCAGATATGATTAGATTGGTTCACGAGTATGTTTAGATGGTCATGAGAATCAAACCTCCATAGCACTGGTTGTTACGGAAAGCAAAAAACATTCCATGCGAGAACTATTATTGTTTAATGTTTTTGTATAACTAGTTCTTTTTCTATTTATTCAGTTTAGCTTTCGTGAATACTAAGATACCCCAATCTATAGTTGCACGATTTTAATTAAAATACAAGTATATCTTATTTACTTAATCGTGTTACCTTGATTTAACTTATTTTTCATAGATCACGTATTGCGTTTTGTTTAAAGTTTGTTTACTTTCATTCCGTCAGTGTAATTTGATAATCGATTCCTTTTGAGTGAATACGAGTAGTTTCTCGTTTCTTTACACCTGGTTTCCTTGCCTATATGGTAATAAATTATTCTTTGAATCCACAGTTGTCTTTTTGATTGATTCAATGGTTTTTTGAGGTAGTGGTGTTCGAAGATGGTTGTGGAATGTTCTCGATTAGTTTCGGGCACGAGTGTATTGATTTTAGGGCTCATTCGTGTGGTTTCATGTTGGGGTTTAGTTTCGATTTGTACAATAGATATTATATTCCATTTATGATTGATTAGTGTGATTCCAATGATGCTTATTATCAGATATGATTAGATTGGTTCACGAGTGTGTTTAGATGGACTTGAGAATCAAAACTCCATAGCATTAGAGGTTGTTACAAAAAGCAAAAAAATTCCATGTAAGAACTATTATTGTTTAGTGTCTTTGTATAAGTAGTTCCTTTTCAATTTATTCAGTTTATATTCCTGTATACTATGATACCCCCCAATCTGTAGTTGCACGAATTTAAATAAAATACAAGTATATCTTATTTACTTAATCGTGTTACCTTGATTTGACTTCTTTTTCATCGATCACGCATTGCTTTTTGTTTAAGTTGGTTTACTTTCATTCCGTCTGTGTAATTTGATAATCGATTCTTTTGAGTTACTTTCATTCCGTCTTGTAATTTGATAATCGATTCTTTTTGAGTGAATACGAGTAGTTTCTCGTTTCTTTACACCTGGTTTGCTTGCCTATGGTAATAGATTATTCTTTGAAACCACAGTTGTCATTTTGATTGATTCGATGGATTTTTAAGGTAGTGGTGTTTTAAGTTGGTTGTGGAATGTCCTTGATTAGTTTCCTGCATGAGTGTATTGATTTTAGGGCTCATTCGTGTGGTTTCATGTTGGGGTTTAGTTTCGGTTTGTACAATAGATATTATATTCCATATATGATTGATTAGTGTGATTCCAATTATGCTAACAATCAGATATGATTAGATTGGTTCACGAGTATGTTTAGATGGTCTTGAGAATCAAAAATCCATAGCATTTGAGGTTGTTACCAAAAGCAAAAAACATTCCATGCGAGAACTATTATTGTTTAATGTTTTTGTATAACTAGTTCCTTTTCTATTTATTCAGTTTAGCTTTCGTGAATACTAAGATACCCCAATCTATAGTTGCACGATTTTAATTAAAATACAAGTATATCTTATTTACTTAATCGTGTTACCTTGATTTAACTTATTTTTCATCGATCACGTATTGCGTTTTGTTTAAAGTTTGTTTACTTTCATTCCGTCAGTGTAATTTGATAATCGATTACTTTTGAGTGAATACAAGTAGTTTCTCGTTTCTTTACACCTGGTTTGCTTGCCTATATGGTAATAATTATTCTTTGAATCCACAGTTGTCTTTTTGATTGATTCGATGGTTTTTTGAGGTAGTGGTGTTCGAAGATGGTTGTGGAATGTTCTCGATTAGTTTCGGGCACGAGTGTATTGATTTTAGGGCTCATTCGTGTGGTTTCATGTTGGGTTTTAGTTTCGATTTGTATAATAGATATTATATTCCATTTATGATTGATTAGTGTGATTCCAATGATGCTTATTATCAGATATGATTAGATTGGTTCACGAGTGTGTTTAGATGGACATGAGAATCAAAACTCCATAGCATTAGAGGTTGTTACAAAAAGCAAAAAACATTCCATGCGAGAACTATTATTGTTTAGTGTCTTTGTATAAGTAGTTCCTTTTCTATTTATTCAGTTTATCTTCGTGTATACTATGATACCCCTCAATCTTTAGTTGCACGAATTTAAATAAAATACAAGTATATTATATTTACTTAATCGTGTTACCTTGATTTGACTTCTTTTTCATCGATCACGCATTGCTTTTCTTGTTTAAGTTGGTTTACTTTCATTCCGTCGGTGTAATTTGATAATCGATTCTTTTTGAGTGAATACGAGTAGTTTCTCGTTTCTTTACACCTGGTTTGCTTGCCTATGTTAATAGATTATTCTTTGAAACCACCGTTGTTATTTTGATTGATTGGATGGATTTTTAAGGTAGTGGTGATTTAAGTTGGTTGTGGAATGTCCTTGATTAGTTTCCGACATGAGTGTATTGATTTTAGGGCTCATTCATGTGGTTTCATGTTGGGGTTTAGTTTCGGTTTGTACAATAGATATTATATTCCATATATGATTGATTAGTGTGATTCCAATTATGCTAACAATCAGATATGATTAGATTGGTTCACGAGTATGTTTAGATAGTCATGAGAATCAAACCTCCATTGCATTGGTTGTTACGAAAAGCAAAAAACATTCCATGCGAGAACTATTATTGTTTAATGTTTTTGTATAACTAGTTCTTTTTCTATTTATTCAGTTTAGCTTTCGTGAATACTAAGATACCCCAATCTGTAGTTGCACGATTATAATTAAAATACAAGTATATCTTATTTACTTAATCGTGTTACCTTGATTTGACTTATTTTTCATAGATCACGTATTGCGTTTTGTTTAAAGTTTGTTTACTTTCATTCCGTCAGTGTAATTTGATAATCGATTCCTTTTGAGTGAATACGAGTAGTTTCTCGTTTCTTTACACCTGGTTTCCTTGCCTATATGGTAATAAATTATTCTTTGAATCCACAGTTGTCTTTTTGATTGATTCGATGGTTTTTTGAGGTAGTGGTGTTCGAAGATGGTTGTGGAATGTTCTCAATTAGTTTCGGGCACAAGTGTATTGATTTTAGGGCTCATTCGTGTGGTTTCATGTTGGGGTTTAGTTTCGATTTGTACAATAGATATTATATTCCATTTATGATTGATTAGTGTGATTGCAATGATGCTTATTATCAGATATGATTAGATTGGTTCACGAGTGTGTTTAGATGGACTTGAGAATCAAAACTCCATAGCATTAGAGGTTGTTACAAAAAGCAAAAAACATTCCATGCAAGAACTGTTATTGTTTAGTGTCTTTGTATAAGTAGTTCCTTTTCAATTTATTCAGTTTATCTTCCTGTATACTATGATACCCCCCAATCTGTAGTTGCACGAATTTAAATAAAATACAAGTATATCTTATTTACTTAATCGTGTTACCTTGATTTGACTTCTTTTTCATCGATCACGTATTGATTTTCTTGTTTAAGTTGGTTTACTTTCATTCCGTTGGTGTTATTTGATAATCGATTCTTTTTGAGTGAATACGAGTAGTTCTCGTTTCTTTACACCTGGTTTGCTTGCCTATGTAATAGATTATTCTTTGAAACCACAGTTGTCATTTTGATTGATTGGATGGATTTTTAAGGTAGTGGTGATTAAGTTGGTTGTGGAATGTCCTTGATTAGTTTCCGACATGAGTGTATTGATTTTAGGGCTCATTCGTGTGGTTTCATGTTGGGGTTTAGTTTCGGTTTGTACAATAGATATTATATTCCATATATGATTGATTAGTGTGATTCCAATTATGCTAACAATCAGATATGATTAGATTGGTTCACGAGTATGTTTAGATGGTCATGAGAATCAAACCTCCATAGCATTAGAGGTTGTTACGAAAAGCAAAAAACATTCCATGCGAGAACTATTATTGTTTAATGTTTTGTATAACTAGTTCCTTTTCTATTTATTCAGTTTAGCTTTCGTGAATACTAAGATACCCCAATCTATAGTTGCACGATTATAATTAAAATACAAGTATATCTTATTTACTTAATCGTGTTACCTTGATTTGACTTATTTTTCATAGATCACGTATTGCGTTTTGTTTAAAGTTTGTTTATTTCATTCCGTCAGTGTAATTTGATAATCGATTCCTTTTGAGTGAATACGAGTAGTTTCTCGTTTCTTTACACCTGGTTTCCTTGCCTATATGGTAATAAATTATTCTTTGAATCCACAGTTGTCTTTTGATTGATTCGATGGTTTTTGAGAGGTAGTGGTGTTCGAAGATGGTTGTGGAATGTTCTCGATTAGTTTCGGGCACGAGTGTATTGATTTTAGGGCTCATTCGTGTGGTTTCATGTTGGGGTTAGTTTCGATTTGTACAATAGATATTATATTCCATTTATGATTGATTAGTGTGATTGCAATGATGCTTATTATCAGATATGATTAGATTGGTTCACGAGTGTGTTTAGATGGACTTGAGAATCAAAACTCCATAGCATTAGAGGTTGTTACAAAAAGCAAAAAAACATTCCATGCGAGAACTATTATTGTTTAGTGTCTTTGTATAAGTAGTTCCTTTTCATTTATTCAGTTTATCTTCGTGTATACTGATACCCCCCAATCTGTAGTTGCACGAATTTAAATAAATACAAGTATATCTTATTTACTTAATCGTGTTACCTTGATTTGACTTCTTTTTCATCGATCACGCATTGATTTTCTTGTTTAAGTTGGTTACTTTCATTCCGTTGGGTATTTGATAATCGATCTTTTTGAGTTATTTCATTCCGTGGTGTAATTTGATAATCGATTCTTTTGAGTGAATACGAGTAGTTTCTCGTTTCTTTACACCTGGTTTGCTTGCCTATGGTTATAGATTATTCTTTGAAACCACAGTTGTCATTTGATTGATTCGATGGATTTTTAAGGTAGTGGTGTTTAAGTTGGTTGTGGAATGTCCTTGATTAGTTTCCTGCATGAGTGTATTGATTTTAGGGCTCATTCGTGTGGTTTCATGTTGGGGTTTAGTTTCGGTTTGTACAATAGATATTATATTCCATATATGATTGATTAGTGTGATTCCAATTATGCTAACAATCAGATATGATTAGATTGGTTCACGAGTATGTTTAGATGGTCTTGAGAATCAAAAATCCATAGCATTAGAGGTTGTTACCAAAGCAAAAAACATTCCATGCGAGAACTATTATTGTTTAATGTTTTTGTAGAACTAGTTCCTTTTCTATTTATTCAGTTTAGCTTTCGTGAATACTAAGATACCCCAATCTATAGTTGCACGATTTTAATTAAAATATAAGTATATCTTATTTACTTAATCGTGTTACCTTGATTTACCTTTTTTGATCGATCACGTATTGCGTTTTGTTTAAAGTTTGTTTACTTTCATTCCGTCAGTGTAATTTGATAATCGATTACTTTTGAGTGAATACGAGTAGTTTCTCGTTTCTTTACACCTAGTTTGCTTGCCTATATGGTAATAATTATTCTTTGAATCCACAGTTGTATTTTTGATTGATTCGATGGTTTTTTGAGGTAGTGGTGTTCGAAGATGGTTGTGGAATGTTCTCGATTAGTTTCGGGCACGAGTGTATTGATTTTAGGGCTCATTCGTGTGGTTTCATGTTGGGGTTTAGTTTCGATTTGTACAATAGATATTATATTCCATTTATGATTGATTAGTGTGATTCCAATGATGCTTATTATCAGATATGATTAGAATGGTTCACGAGTGTGTTTAGATGGACTTGAGAATCAAAACTCCATAGCATTAGAGGTTGTTACAAAAAGCAAAAAACATTTCATGCGAGAACTATTATTGTTTAGTGTCTTTGTATAAGTAGTTCCTTTTCTATTTATTCAGTTTATCTTCGTGTATACTATGATACCCCCCAATCTGTAGTTGCACGAATTTAAATAAAATACAAGTATATCTTATTTACTTAATCGTGTTACCTTGATTTGACTTCTTTTTCATCAATCACGCATTGCTTTTCTTGTTTAAGTTGGTTTACTTTCATTCGTCGGTGTGTAATTTGATAATCGATTCTTTTTGAGTGAATACGAGTAGTTTCTCGTTTCTTTACACCTGGTTTGCTTGCCTATGTTAATAGATTATTCTTTGAAACCACAGTTGTCATTTGATTGATTGGATGGATTTTAAGGTAGTGGTGATTTAAGTTGGTTGTGGAATGTCCTTGATTAGTTTCCGACATGAGTGTATTGATTTTAGGGCTCATTCATGTGGTTTCATGTTGGGGTTTAGTTTCGGTTTGTACAATAGATATTATATTCCATATATGATTGATTAGTGTGATTCCAATTATGCTAACAATCAGATATGATTAGATTGGTTCACGAGTATGTTTAGATGGTCATGAGAATCAAACCTCCATAGCATTAGAGGTTGTTACGAAAAGCAAAAAACATTCCATGCGAGAACTATTATTGTTTAATGTTTTGGTATAACTAGTTCCTTTTCTATTTATTCAGTTTAGCTTTCGTGAATACAAAGATACCCCAATCTATAGTTGCACGATTATAATTAAAATACAAGTATATCTTATTTACTTAATCGTGTTACCTTGATTTGACATTTTTCATAGATCACGTATTGCGTTTGTTTAAAGTTTGTTTACTTTCATTCCGTCAGTGTAATTTGATAATCGATTCCTTTTGAGTGAATACGAGTAGTTCTCGTTTCTTTACACCTGGTTTCCTTGCCTATATGGTAATAAATTATTCTTTGAATCCACAGTTGTCTTTTTGATTGATTCGATGGTTTTTTGAGGTAGTGGTGTTCGAAGATGGTTGTGGAATGTTCTCGATTAGTTTCGGGCACGAGTGTATTGATTTTAGGGCTCATTCGTGTGGTTTCATGTTGGGGTTTAGTTTCGATTTGTACAATAGATATTATATTCCATTTATGATTGATTAGTGTGATTGCAATGATGCTTATTATCAGATATGATTAGATTGGTTCACGAGTGTGTTTAGATGGACTTGAGAATCAAAACTCCATAGCATTAGAGGTTGTTACAAAAAGCAAAAAACATCCATGCGAGAACTATTTGTTTAGTGTCTTTGTATAAGTAGTTCCTTTTCTATTTATTCAGTTTATCTTCGTGTATACTATGATACCCCCCAATCTGTAGTTGCACGAATTTAAATAAAATACAAGTATATCTTATTTACTTAATCGTGTTACCTTGATTTGACTTCTTTTCATCGATCACGCATTGCTTTTCTTGTTTAAGTTGGTTTACTTTCATTCCGTCGGTGTAATTTGATAATCGATTCTTTTTGAGTGAATACGAGTAGTTTCTCGTTTCTTTACACCTGGTTTGCTTGCCTATGTTAATAGATTATTCTTTGAAACCACAGTTGTCATTTTGATTGATTGGATGGATTTTTAAGGTAGTGGTGATTTAAGTTGGTTGTGGAATGTCCTTGATTAGTTTCCGACATGAGTGTATTGATTTTAGGGCTCATTCATGTGGTTTCATGTTGGGGTTTAGTTTCGGTTTGTACAATAGATATTATATTCCATATATGATTGATTAGTGTGATTCCAATTATGCTAACAATCAGATATGATTAGATTGGTTCACGAGTATGTTTAGATGGTCATGAGAATCAAACCTCCATAGCATTAGAGGTTGTTACGAAAAGCAAAAAACATTCCATGCGAGAACTATTATTGTTTAATGTTTTGTATAACTAGTTCCTTTTCTATTTATTCAGTTTAGCTTTCGTGAATACAAAGATACCCCAATCTATAGTTGCACGATTATAATTAAAATACAAGTATATCTTATTTACTTAATCGTGTTACCTTGATTTGACTTATTTTTCATAGATCACGTATTGCGTTTGTTTAAAGTTTGTTTACTTTCATTCCGTCAGTGTAATTTGATAATCGATTCCTTTTGAGTGAATACGAGTAGTTTCTCGTTTCTTTACACCTGGTTTCCTTGCCTATATGGTAATAAATTATTCTTTGAATCCACAGTTGTCTTTTTGATTGATTCGATGGTTTTTGAGGTAGTGGTGTTCGAAGATGGTTGTGGAATGTTCTCGATTAGTTTCGGGCACGAGTGTATTGATTTTAGGGCTCATTCGTGTGGTTTCATGTTGGGGTTTAGTTTCGATTTGTACAATAGATATTATATTCCATTTATGATTGATTAGTGTGATTGCAATGATGCTATTATCAGATATGATTAGATTGGTTCACGAGTGTGTTTAGATGGACTTGAGAATCAAAACTCCATAGCATTAGAGGTTGTTACAAAAAGCAAAAAACATTCCATGCGAGAACTATTATTGTTTAGTGTCTTTGTATAAGTAGTTCCTTTTCTATTTATTCAGTTTATCTTCGTGTATACTATGATACCCCCCAATCTGTAGTTGCACGAATTTAAATAAAATACAAGTATATCTATTTACTTAATCGTGTTACCTTGATTTGACTTCTTTTTCATCGATCACGTTGATTTCTTGTTTAATTGTACTTATTCGTTTTATTTTCGATTCTTTGGTTACTTCATCCGTTGGTGTATTTGATAATCGATTCTTTTTGAGTGAATACGAGTAGTTTCTCGTTTCTTTACACCTGGTTTGCTTGCCTATGGTAATAGATTATTCTTTGAAACCACAGTTGTCTTTTGATTGATTCGATGGATTTTTAAGGTAGTGGTGTTTTAAGTTGGTTGTGGAATGTCCTTGATTAGTTTCCGCATGAGTGTATTGATTTTAGGGCTCATTCGTGTGGTTTCATGTTGGGGTTTAGTTTCGGTTTGTACAATAGATATTATATTCCATATATGATTGATTAGTGTGATTCCAATTATGCTAACAATCAGATATGATTAGATTGGTTCACGAGTATGTTTAGATGGTCTTGAGAATCAAAAATCCATAGCATTAGAGGTTGTTACCAAAAGCAAAAAACATTCCATGCGAGAACTATTATTGTTTAATGTTTTTGTATAACTAGTTCCTTTTCTATTTATTCAGTTTAGCTTTCGTGAATACTAAGATACCCCAATCTATAGTTGCATGATTTTAATTAAAATATAAGTATATCTTATTTACTTAATCGTGTTACCTTGATTTACCTTCTTTTGATCGATCAGGTATTGCGTTTTGTTTAAAGTTTGTTTACTTTCATTCCGTCAGTGTAATTTGATAATCGATTACTTTTGAGTGAATACGAGTAGTTTCTCGTTTCTTTACACCTAGTTTGCTTGCCTATATGGTAATAATTATTCTTTGAATCCACAGTTGTCTTTTTGATTGATTCGATGGTTTTTTGAGGTAGTGGTGTTCGAAGATGGTTGTGGAATGTTCTCGATTAGTTTCGGGCACGAGTGTATTGATTTTAGGGCTTATTCGTGTGGTTTCATGTTGGGGTTTAGTTTCGATTTGTACAATAGAAATTATATTCCATTTATGATTGATTAGTGTGATTCCAATGACGCTTATTGTCAGATATGATTAGAATGGTTCACGAGTGTGTTTAGATGGACTTGAGAATCAAAACTCCATAGCATTAGAGGTTGTTACAAAAAGCAAAAAACATTTCATGCGAGAACTATTATTGTTTAGTGTCTTTGTATAACTAGTTCCTTTTCTATTTATTTAGTTTATCTTCGTGTATACTATGATACCCCCCAATCTGTAGTTGCACGAATTTAAAGAAAATACAAGTATATCTTATTTACTTAATCGTGTTACCTTGATTTGACTTCTTTTTCATCGATCACGCATTGCTTTTCTTGTTTAAGTTGGTTTACTTTCATTCCGTCGGTGGTGTAATTTGATAATCGATTCTTTTTGAGTGAATACGAGTAGTTTCTCGTTTCTTTACACCTGGTTTGCTTGCCTATGTTAATAGATTATTCTTTGAACCACAGTTGTCATTTTGATTGATTGGATGGATTTTTAAGGTAGTGGTGATTTAAGTTGGTTGTGGAATGTCCTTGATGTTTCCGACATGAGTGTATTGATTTTAGGGCTCATTCATGTGGTTTCATGTTGGGGTTTAGTTTCGGTTTGTACAATAGATATTATATTCCATATATGATTGATTAGTGTGATTCCAATTATGCTAACAATCAGATATGATTAGATTGGTTCACGAGTATGTTTACATGGTCATGAGAATCAAACCTCCATAGCATTAGAGGTTGTACGAAAAGCAAAAAACATTCCATGCGAGAACTATTATTGTTTAATGTTTTGGTATAACTAGTTCCTTTTCTATTTATTCAGTTTAGCTTTCGTGAATACAGATACCCCCAATCTATAGTTGCACGATTATAATTAAAATACAAGTATATCTTATTTACTTAATCGTGTTACCTTGATTTGACATATTTTTCATAGATCACGTATTGCGTTTTGTTTAAAGTTTGTTTATTTTCATTCCGTCAGTGTAATTTGATAATCGATTCCTTTTGAGTGAATACGAGTAGTTTCTCGTTTCTTTACACCTGGTTTCCTTGCCTATATGGTAATAAATTATTCTTTGAATCCACAGTTGTCTTTTTGATTGATTCGATGGTTTTTTGAGGTAGTGGTGTTCGAAGATGGTTGTGGAATGTTCTTGATTAGTTTCGGGCACGAGTGTATTGATTTTAGGGCTCATTCGTGTGGTTTCATGTTGGGGTTTAGTTTCGATTTGTACAATAGATATTATATTCCATTTATGATTGATTAGTGTGATTGCAATGATGCTTATTATCAGATATGATTAGATTGGTTCACGAGTGTGTTTAGATGGACTTGAGAATCAAAACTCCATAGCATTAGAGGTTGTTACAAAAAGCAAAAAACATTCCATGCGAGAACTATTATTGTTTAGTGTCTTTGTATAAGTAGTTCCTTTTCTATTTATTCAGTTTATCTTCGTGTATACTATGATACCCCCAATCTGTAGTTGCACGAATTTAAATAAAATACAAGTATATCTTATTTACTTAATCGTGTTACCTTGATTTGACTTCTTTTTCATCGATCACGCATTGCTTTTCTTGTTTAAGTTGGTTTACTTTCATTCCGTCGGTGTAATTTGATAATCGATTCTTTTTGAGTGAATACGAGTAGTTTCTCGTTTCTTTACACCTGGTTTGCTTGCCTATGTTAATAGATTATTCTTTGAAACCACAGTTGTCATTTTGATTGATTGGATGGATTTTTAAGGTAGTGGTGATTTAAGTTGGTTGTGGAATGTCCTTGATTAGTTTCCGACATGAGTGTATTGATTTTAGGGCTCATTCATGTGGTTTCATGTTGGGGTTTAGTTTCGGTTTGTACAATAGATATTATATTCCATATATGATTGATTAGTGTGATTCCAATTATGCTAACAATCAGATATGATTAGATTGGTTCACGAGTATGTTTAGATGGTCATGAGAATCAAACCTCCATAGCATTAGAGTTTGTTACGAAAAGCAAAAAACATTCCATGCGAGAACTATTATTGTTTAATGTTTTTGTATAACTAGTTCCTTTTCTATTTATTCAGTTTAGCTTTCGTGAATACTAAGATACCCCAATCTATAGTTGCACGATTATAATTAAAATACAAGTATATCTTATTTACTTAATCGTGTTACCTTTGATTTGACTTATTTTTCATAGATCACGTATTGCGTTTTGTTTAAAGTTTGTTTACTTTTCATTCCGTCAGTGTAATTTGATAATCGATTCCTTTTGAGTGAATACGAGTAGTTTCTCGTTTCTTTACACCTGGTTTCCTTGCCTATATGGTAA
Organism: Flaveria ramosissima; assembly: GCA_025215565.1. Classification (NCBI taxonomy): domain Eukaryota; kingdom Viridiplantae; phylum Streptophyta; class Magnoliopsida; order Asterales; family Asteraceae; genus Flaveria; species Flaveria ramosissima. The sequence goes on along the minus strand of CM046033.1, from coordinate 22,912,778 downwards.
TAAATTATTCTTTGAATCCACAGTTGTCTTTTTGATTGATTCGATGGTTTTTTGAGGTGGTAGTGGTGTTCGAGATGGTTGTGGAATGTTCTCGATTAGTTTCGGGCACGAGTGTATTGATTTTAGGGCTCATTCGTGTGGTTTCATGTTGGGGTTTAGTTTCGATTTGTACAATAGATATTATATTCCATTTATGATTGATTAGTGTGATTGCAATGATGCTTATTATCAGATATGATTAGATTGGTTCACGAGTGTGTTTAGATGGACTTGAGAATCAAAACTCCATAGCATTAGAGGTTGTTACAAAAAGCAAAAAACATTCCATGCAAGAACTATTATTGTTTAGTGTCTTTGTATAAGTAGTTCCTTTTCAATTTATTCAGTTTATCTTCCTGTATACTATGATACCCCCCAATCTGTAGTTGCACGAATTTAAATAAATACAAGATATCTTATTATTTACTTAATCGTGTTACCTTGATTTGACTTCTTTTTCATCGATCACGCATTGCTTTTCTTGTTTAAGTTGGTTTACTTTCATTCCGTTGGTGTTATTTGATAATCGATTCTTTTTGAGTTACTTTCATTCCGTTGGTGTAATTTGATAATCGATTCTTTTTGAGTGAATACGAGTAGTTTCTCGTTTCTTTACACCTGGTTTGCTTGCCTATGGTTATAGATTATTCTTTGAAACCACAGTTGTCATTTTGATTGATTCGAAGGATTTTTAAGGTAGTGGTGTTTTAAGTTGGTTGTGGAATGTCCTTGATTAGTTTCCTGCATGAGTGTATTGATTTTAGGGCTCATTCGTGTGGTTTCATGTTGGGGTTTAGTTTCGGTTTGTACAATAGATATTATATTCCATATATGATTGATTAGTGTGATTCCAATTATGCTAACAATCAGATATGATTAGATTGGTTCACGAGTATGTTTAGATGGTCTTGAGAATCAAAAATCCATAGCATTAGAGGTTGTTACCAAAAGCAAAAAACATTCCATGCGAGAACTATTATTGTTTAATGTTTTTGTATAACTAGTTCCTTTTCTATTTATTCAGTTTAGCTTTCGTGAATACTAAGATACCCCAATCTATAGTTGCATGATTTTAATTAAAATATAAGTATATCTTATTTACTTAATCGTGTTACCTTGATTTACCTTCTTTTGATCGATCAGGTATTGCGTTTTGTTTAAAGTTTGTTTACTTTCATTCCGTCAGTGTAATTTGATAATCGATTACTTTTGAGTGAATACGAGTAGTTTCTCGTTTCTTTACACCTGGTTTGCTTGCCTATATGGTAATAATTATTCTTTGAATCCACAGTTGTCTTTTTGATTGATTCGATGGTTTTTTTTGAGGTAGTGGTGTTCGAAGATGGTTGTGGAATGTTCTCGATTAGTTTCGGGCACGAGTGTATTGATTTTAGGGCTTATTCGTGTGGTTTCATGTTGGGGTTTAGTTTCGATTTGTACAATAGAAATTATATTCCATTTATGATTGATTAGTGTGATTCCAATGACGCTTATTGTCAGATATGATTAGAATGGTTCACGAGTGTGTTTAGATGGACTTGAGAATCAAAACTCCATAGCATTAGAGGTTGTTACAAAAAGCAAAAAACATTCCATGCGAGAACTATTATTGTTTAGTGTCTTTGTATAAGTAGTTCCTTTTCTATTTATTCAGTTTATCTTCGTGTATACTATGATACCCCCCAATCTGTAGTTGCACGAATTTAAAGAAAATACAAGTATATCTATTTACTTAATCGTGTTACCTTGATTTGACTTCTTTTTCATCATCACGCATTGCTTTTCTTGTTTAAGTTGGTTTACTTTCATTCATTCGTCGTGTAATTTGATAATCGATTCTTTTTGAGTGAATACGAGTAGTTTCTCTTTCTTTACACCTGGTTTGCTTGCCTATGTTAATAGATTATTCTTTGAAACCACAGTTGTCATTTTGATTGATTGGATGGATTTTTAAGGTAGTGGTGATTTAAGTTGGTTGTGGAATGTCCTTGATTAGTTTCCGACATGAGTGTATTGATTTTAGGGCTCATTCATGTGGTTTCATGTTGGGGTTTAGTTTCGGTTTGTACAATAGATATTATATTCCATATATGATTGATTAGTGTGATTCCAATTATGCTAACAATCAGATATGATTAGATTGGTTCACGAGTATGTTTACATGGTCATGAGAATCAAACCTCCATAGCATTAGAGGTTGTTACGAAAAGCAAAAAACATTCCATGCGAGAACTATTATTGTTTAATGTTTTGGTATAACTAGTTCCTTTTCTATTTATTCAGTTTAGCTTTCGTGAATACTAAGATACCCCAATCTATAGTTGCACGATTATAATTAAAATACAAGTATATCTTATTTACTTAATCGTGTTACCTTGATTTGACTTATTTTTCATAGATCACGTATTGCGTTTTGTTTAAAGTTTGTTTATTTTCATTCCGTCAGTGTAATTTGATAATCGATTCCTTTTGAGTGAATACGAGTAGTTTCTCGTTTCTTTACACCTGGTTTCCTTGCCTATATGGTAATAAATTATTCTTTGAATCCACAGTTGTCTTTTTGATTGATTCGATGGTTTTTTGAGGTAGTGGTGTTCGAAGATGGTTGTGGAATGTTCTTGATTAGTTTCGGGCACGAGTGTATTGATTTTAGGGCTCATTCGTGTGGTTTCATGTTGGGGTTTAGTTTCGATTTGTACAATAGATATTATATTCCATTTATGATTGATTAGTGTGATTGCAATGATGCTTATTATCAGATATGATTAGATTGGTTCACGAGTGTGTTTAGATGGACTTGAGAATCAAAACTCCATAGCATTAGAGGTTGTTACAAAAAGCAAAAAACATTCCATGCGAGAACTATTATTGTTTAGTGTCTTTGTATAAGTAGTTCCTTTTCTATTTATTCAGTTTATCTTCGTGTATACTATGATACCCCCCAATCTGTAGTTGCACGAATTTAAATAAAATACAAGTATATCTTATTTACTTAATCGTGTTACCTTGATTTGACTTCTTTTTCATCGATCACGCATTGCTTTTCTTGTTTAAGTTGGTTTTACTTTCATTCCGTCGGTGTAATTTGATAATCGATTCTTTTTGAGTGAATACGAGTAGTTTCTCGTTTCTTTACACCTGGTTTGCTTGCCTATGTTAATAGATTATTCTTTGAAACCACAGTTGTCATTTTGATTGATTGGATGGATTTTTAAGGTAGTGGTGATTTAAGTTGGTTGTGGAATGTCCTTGATTAGTTTCCGACATGAGTGTATTGATTTTAGGGCTCATTCATGTGGTTTCATGTTGGGGTTTAGTTTCGGTTTGTACAATAGATATTATATTCCATATATGATTGATTAGTGTGATTCCAATTATGCTAACAATCAGATATGATTAGATTGGTTCACGAGTATGTTTATGGTCATGAGAATCAAACCTCCATAGCATTAGAGGTTTACGAAAAGCAAAAAACATTCCATGCGAGAACTATTATTGTTTAATGTTTTGGTATAACTAGTTCCTTTCTATTTATTCAGTTTAGCTTTCGTGAATACAAGATACCCCAATCTATAGTTGCACGATTATAATTAAAATACAAGTATATCTTATTTACTTAATCGTGTTACCTTGATTTGACTTATTTTTCATAGATCACGTATTGCGTTTTGTTTAAAGTTTGTTTACTTTCATTCCGTCAGTGTAATTTGATAATCGATTCCTTTGAGTGAATACGAGTAGTTTCTCGTTTCTTTACACCTGGTTTCCTTGCCTATATGGTAATAAATTATTCTTTGAATCCACAGTTGTCTTTTTGATTGATTCGATGGTTTTTTGAGGTAGTGGTGTTCGAAGATGGTTGTGGAATGTTCTCGATTAGTTTCGGGCACGAGTGTATTGATTTTAGGCTCATTCGTGTGGTTTCATGTTGGGGTTTAGTTTCGATTTGTACAATAGATATTATATTCCATTTATGATTGATTAGTGTGATTGCAATGATGCTTATTATCAGATATGATTAGATTGGTTCACGAGTGTGTTTAGATGGACTTGAGAATCAAAACTCCATAGCATTAGAGGTTGTTACAAAAAGCAAAAAACATTCCATGCGAGAACTATTATTGTTTAGTGTCTTTGTATAAGTAGTTCCTTTTCTATTTATTCAGTTTATCTTCGTGTATACTATGATACCCCCCAATCTGTAGTTGCACGAATTTAAATAAAATACAAGTATATCTTATTTACTTAATCGTGTTACCTTGATTTGACTTCTTTTTCATCGATCACGCATTGCTTTTCTTGTTTAAGTTGGTTTACTTTCATTCCGTTGGTGTTATTTGATAATCGATTCTTTTGAGTTACTTTCATTCCGTTGGTGTAATTTGATAATCGATTCTTTTTGAGTGAATACGAGTAGTTTCTCGTTTCTTTACACCTGGTTTGCTTGCCTATGGTTATAGATTATTCTTTGAAACCACAGTTGTCATTTTGATTGATTCGATGGATTTTTAAGGTAGTGGTGTTTTAAGTTGGTTGTGGAATGTCCTTGATTAGTTTCCGCATGAGTGTATTGATTTTAGGGCTCATTCGTGTGGTTTCATGTTGGGGTTTAGTTTCGGTTTGTACAATAGATATTATATTCCATATATGATTGATTAGTGTGATTCCAATTATGCTAACAATCAGATATGATTAGATTGGTTCACGAGTATGTTTAGATGGTCTTGAGAATCAAAAACCATAGCATTAGAGGTTGTTACGAAAAGCAAAAAACATTCCATGCGAGAACTATTATTGTTTAATGTTTGTATAACTAGTTCCTTTTCTATTTATTCAGTTTAGCTTTCGTGAATACTAAGATACCCCAATCTATAGTTGCACGATTTAATTAAAATACAAGTATATCTTATTTACTTAATCGTGTTACCTTGATTTACCTTATTTTCATCGATCACGTATTGCGTTTTGTTTAAAGTTTGTTTACTTTCATTCCGTCAGTGTAATTTGATAATCGATTCCTTTTGAGTGAATACGAGTAGTTTCTCGTTTCTTTACACCTGGTTTGCTTGCCTATATGGTAATAATTATTCTTTGAATCCACAGTTGTCTTTTTGATTGATTCGATGGTTTTTTGAGGTAGTGGTGTTCGAAGATGGTTGTGGAATGTTCTCGATTAGTTTCGGGCACGAGTGTATTGATTTTAGGGCTCATTCGTGTGGTTTCATGTTGGGGTTTAGTTTCGATTTGTACAATAGATATTATATTCCATTTATGATTGATTAGTGTGATTCCAATGATGCTTATTATCAGATATGATTAGATTGGTTCACGAGTGTGTTTAGATGGACTTGAGAATCAAAACTCCATAGCATTAGAGGTTGTTACAAAAAGCAAAAACATTCCATGCGAGAACTATTATTGTTTAGTGTCTTTGTATAAGTAGTTCCTTTTCTATTTATTCAGTTTATCTTCGTGTATACTATGATACCCCCCAATCTGTAGTTGCACGAATTTAAATAAAATACAAGTATATCTTATTTACTTAATCGTGTTACCTTGATTTGACTTCTTTTCATCAATCACGCATTGCTTTTCTTGTTTAAGTTGGTTTACTTTCATTCCGTCGGTGTAATTTGATAATCGATTCTTTTTGAGTGAATACGAGTAGTTTCTCGTTTCTTTACACCTGGTTTGCTTGCCTATGTTAATAGATTATTCTTTGAAACCACAGTTGTCATTTTGATTGATTGGATGGATTTTTAAGGTAGTGGTGATTTAAGTTGGTTGTGGAATGTCCTTGATTAGTTTCCGACATGAGTGTATTGATTTTAGGGCTCATTCATGTGGTTTCATGTTGGGGTTTAGTTTCGGTTTGTACAATAGATATTATATCCATATATGATTGATTAGTGTGATTCCAATTATGCTAACAATCAGATATGATTAGATTGGTTCACGAGTATGTTTAATGGTCATGAGAATCAACCTCCATAGCATTAGAGGTTGTTACGAAAAGCAAAAAACATTCCATGCGAGAACTATTATTGTTTAATGTTTTGGTATAACTAGTTCCTTTTCTATTTATTCAGTTTAGCTTTCGTGAATACTAAGATACCCCAATCTATAGTTGCACGATTATAATTAAAATACAAGTATATCTTATTTACTTAATCGTGTTACCTTGATTTGACATATTTTTCATAGATCACGTATTGCGTTTTGTTTAAAGTTTGTTTATTTTCATTCATTCCGTCAGTGTAATTTGATAATCGATTCCTTTTGAGTGAATACGAGTAGTTTCTCGTTTCTTTACACCTGGTTTCCTGCCTATATGGTAATAAATTATTCTTTGAATCCACAGTTGTCTTTTTGATTGATTCGATGGTTTTTTGAGGTAGTGGTGTTCGAAGATGGTTGTGGAATGTTCTTGATTAGTTTCGGGCACGAGTGTATTGATTTTAGGGCTCATTCGTGTGGTTTCATGTTGGGGTTTAGTTTCGATTTGTACAATAGATATTATATTCCATTTATGATTGATTAGTGTGATTGCAATGATGCTTATTATCAGATATGATTAGATTGGTTCACGAGTGTGTTTAGATGGACTTGAGAATCAAAACTCCATAGCATTAGAGGTTGTTACAAAAAGCAAAAAACATTCCATGCGAGAACTATTATTGTTTAGTGTCTTTGTATAAGTAGTTCCTTTTCTATTTATTCATTAGTTTATCTTCGTGTATACTATGATACCCCCCAATCTGTAGTTGCACGAATTTAAATAAATACAAGTATATCTTATTTACTTAATCGTGTTACCTTGATTTGACTTCTTTTTCATCGATCACGCATTGCTTTTCTTGTTTAAGTTGGTTTACTTTCATTCCGTCGGTGTAATTTGATAATCGATTCTTTTTGAGTGAATACGAGTAGTTTCTCGTTTCTTTACACCTGGTTTGCTTGCCTATGTTAATAGATTATTCTTTGAAACCACAGTTGTCATTTTGATTGATTGGATGGATTTTTAAGGTAGTGGTGATTTAAGTTGGTTGTGGAATGTCCTTGATTAGTTTCCGACATGAGTGTATTGATTTTAGGGCTCATTCATGTGGTTTCATGTTGGGGTTTAGTTTCGGTTTGTACAATAGATATTATATTCCATATATGATTGATTAGTGTGATTCCAATTATGCTAACAATCAGATATGATTAGATTGGTTCACGAGTATGTTTACATGGTCATGAGAATCAAACCTCCATAGCATTAGAGGTTTACGAAAAGCAAAAAACATTCCATGCGAGAACTATTATTGTTTAATGTTTTGGTATAACTAGTTCCTTTCTATTTATTCAGTTTAGCTTTCGTGAATACAAAGATACCCCAATCTATAGTTGCACGATTATAATTAAAATACAAGTATATCTTATTTACTTAATCGTGTTACCTTGATTTGACTTATTTTTCATAGATCACGTATTGCTTTTGTTTAAAGTTTGTTTATTTTCATTCCGTCAGTGTAATTTGATAATCGATTCCTTTTGAGTGAATACGAGTAGTTTCTCGTTTCTTTACACCTGGTTTCCTTGCCTATATGGTAATAATTATTCTTTGAATCCACAGTTGTCTTTTTGATTGATTCGATGGTTTTTTGAGGTAGTGGTGTTCGAAGATGGTTGTGGAATGTTCTCAATTAGTTTCGGGCACGAGTGTATTGATTTTAGGGCTCATTCGTGTGGTTTCATGTTGGGGTTTAGTTTCGATTTGTACAATAGATATTATATTCCATTTATGATTGATTAGTGTGATTGCAATGATGCTTATTATCAGATATGATTAGATTGGTTCACGAGTGTGTTTAGATGGACTTGAGAATCAAAACTCCATAGCATTAGAGGTTGTTACAAAAAGCAAAAAACATTCCATGCAAGAACTATTATTGTTTAGTGTCTTTGTATAAGTAGTTCCTTTTCCATTTATTCAGTTTATCTTCCGTATACTATGATACCCCCCAATCTGTAGTTGCACGAATTTAAATAAAATACAAGTATATCTTATTTACTTAATCGTGTTACCTTGATTTGACTTCTTTTTCATCGATCACTATTGATGTTCTTGTTTTAGTTGGTTTACTTTCATTCCGTCGGTGTAATTTGATAATCGATTCTTTTTGAGTGAATACGAGTAGTTTCTCGTTTCTTTACACCTGGTTTGCTTGCCTATGGTAATAGATTATTCTTTGAAACCACAGTTGTCATTTTGATTGATTCGATGGATTTTTAAGGTAGTGGTGTTTTAAGTTGGTTGTGGAATGTCCTTGATTAGTTTCCGACATGAGTGTATTGATTTTAGGGCTCATTCGTGTGGTTTCATGTTGGGGTTTAGTTTCGGTTTGTACAATAGATATTATATTCCATATATGATTGATTAGTGTGATTCCAATTATGCTAACAATCAGATATGATTAGATTGGTTCACGAGTATGTTTAGATGGTCTTGAGAATCAAAACTCCATAGCATTAGAGGTTGTTACGAAAAGCAAAAAACATTCCATGCGAGAACTATTATTGTTTAATGTTTTTGTATAACTAGTTCCTTTTCTATTTATTCAGTTTAGCTTTCGTGAATACTAAGATACCCCAATCTATAGTTGCACGATTATAATTAAAATACAAGTATATCTTATTTACTTAATCGTGTTACCTTGATTTGACTTATTTTTCATCGATCACGTATTGCGTTTTGTTTAAAGTTTGTTTACTTTCATTCCGTCAGTGTAATTTGATAATCGATTCCTTTTGAGTGAATACGAGTAGTTTCTCGTTTCTTTACACCTGGTTTGCTTGCCTATATGGTAATAAATTATTCTTTGAATCCACAGTTGTCTTTTTGATTGATTCGATGGTTTTTTGAGGTAGTGGTGTTCGAAGATGGTTGTGGAATGTTCTCGATTAGTTTCGGGCACGAGTGTATTGATTTTAGGGCTCATTCGTGTGGTTTCATGTTGGGGTTTAGTTTCGATTTGTACAATAGATATTATATTCCATTTATGATTGATTAGTGTGATTCCAATGATGCTTATAATCAGATATGATTAGATTGGTTCACGAGTGTGTTTAGATGGACTTGAGAATCAAAACTCCATAGCATTAGAGGTTGTTACAAAAAGCAAAAAACATTCCATGCGAGAACTATTATTGTTTAATGTCTTTGTATAACTAGTTCCTTTTCTATTTATTCAGTTTATCTTCGTGTATACTATGATACCCCCCAATCTGTAGTTGCACGAATTTAAATAAAATACAAGTATATCTTATTTACTTAATCGTGTTACCTTGATTTGACTTCTTTTTCATCGATCACGCATTGCTTTTCTTGTTTAAGTTGGTTTACTTTCATTCCGTCGGTGTAATTTGATAATCGATTCTTTTTGAGTGAATACGAGTAGTTTCTCGTTTCTTTACACCTGGTTTGCTTGCCTATGGTAATAGATTATTCTTTGAAACCACAGTTGTCATTTTGATTGATTCGATGGATTTTTAAGGTAGTGGTGTTTTAAGTTGGTTGTGGAATGTCCTTGATTAGTTTCCGGCAGGAGTGTATTGATTTTAGGGCTCATTCGTGTGGTTTCATGTTGGGGTTTAGTTTCGATTTGTACAATAGATATTATATTCCATATATGATTGATTAGTGTGATTCCAATTATGCTAACAATCAGATATGATTAGATTGGTTCACGAGTATGTTTAGATGGTCTTGAGAATCAAAACTCCATAGCATTAGAGGTTGTTACGAAAAGCAAAAAACATTCCATGCGAGAACTATTATTGTTTAATGTTTTTGTATAACTAGTTCCTTTTCTATTTATTCAGTTTAGCTTTCGTGAATACTAAGATACCCCAATCTATAGTTGCACGATTATAATTAAAATACAAGTATATCTTATTTACTTAATCGTGTTACCTTGATTTGACTTATTTTTCATAGATCACGTATTGCTTTTTGTTTAAAGTTTGTTTACTTTCATTCCGTCAGTGTAATTTGATAATCGATTCCTTTTGAGTGAATACGAGTAGTTTCTCGTTTCTTTACACCTGGTTTGCTTGCCTATATGGTAATAAATTATTCTTTGAATCCACAATTGTCTTTTTGATTGATTCGATGGTTTTTTAATGGTAGTGGTGTTCGAAGATGGTTGTGGAATGTTCTCGATTAGTTTCGGGCACGAGTGTATTGATTTTAGGGCTCATTCGTGTGGTTTCATGTTGGGGTTTAGTTTCGATTTGTACAATAGATATTATATTCCATTTATGATTGATTAGTGTGATTCCAATGATGCTTATTATCAGATATGATTAGATTGGTTCACGAGTGTGTTTAGATGGACTTGAGAATCAAAACTCCATAGCATTAGAGGTTGTTACAAAAAGCAAAAAACATTCCATGCGAGAACTATTATTGTTTAGTGTCTTTGTATAAGTAGTTCCTTTTCTATTTATTCAGTTTATCTTCGTGTATACTATGATACCCCCAATCTGTAGTTGCACGAATTTAAATAAAATACAAGTATATCTTATTTACTTAATCGTGTTACCTTGATTTGACTTCTTTTTCATCGATCACGCATTGCTTTTCTTGTTTAAGTTGGTTTACTTTCATTCCGTCGGTGTAATTTGATAATCGATTCTTTTTGAGTGAATACGAGTAGTTTCTCGTTTCTTTACACCTGGTTTGCTTGCCTATGTTAATAGATTATTCTTTGAAACCACAGTTGTCATTTTGATTGATTGGATGGATTTTTAAGGTAGTGGTGATTTAAGTTGGTTGTGGAATGTCCTTGATTAGTTTCCGACATGAGTGTATTGATTTTAGGGCTCATTCATGTGGTTTCATGTTGGGGTTTAGTTTCGGTTTGTACAATAGATATTATATTCCATATATGATTGATTAGTGTGATTCCAATTATGCTAACAATCAGATATGATTAGATTGGTTCACGAGTATGTTTACATGGTCATGAGAATCAAACCTCCATAGCATTAGAGGTTGTTACGAAAAGCAAAAAACATTCCATGCGAGAACTATTATTGTTTAATGTTTTGGTATAACTAGTTCCTTTTCTATTTATTCAGTTTAGCTTTCGTGAATACTAAGATACCCCAATCTATAGTTGCACGATTATAATTAAAATACAAGTATATCTTATTTACTTAATCGTGTTACCTTGATTTGACTTATTTTTCATAGATCACGTATTGCGTTTTGTTTAAAGTTTGTTTACTTTCATTCCGTCAGTGTAATTTGATAATCGATTCCTTTTGAGTGAATACGAGTAGTTTCTCGTTTCTTTACACCTGGTTTCCTTGCCTATATGGTAATAAATTATTCTTTGAATCCACAGTTGTCTTTTTGATTGATTCGATGGTTTTTTGAGGTAGTGGTGTTCGAAGATGGTTGTGGAATGTTCTTGATTAGTTTCGGGCACGAGTGTATTGATTTTAGGGCTCATTCGTGTGGTTTCATGTTGGGGTTTAGTTTCGATTTGTACAATAGATATTATATTCCATTTATGATTGATTAGTGTGATTGCAATGATGCTTATTATCAGATATGATTAGATTGGTTCACGAGTGTGTTTAGATGGACTTGAGAATCAAAACTCCATAGCATTAGAGGTTGTTACAAAAAGCAAAAAACATTCCATGCGAGAACTATTATTGTTTAGTGTCTTTGTATAAGTAGTTCCTTTTCTATTTATTCAGTTTATCTTCGTGTATACTATGATACCCCCAATCTGTAGTTGCACGAATTTAAATAAAATACAAGTATATCTTATTTACTTAATCGTGTTACCTTGATTTGACTTCTTTTTCATCGATCACGCATTGCTTTTCTTGTTTAAGTTGGTTTACTTTCATTCCGTCGGTGTAATTTGATAATCGATTCTTTTTGAGTGAATACGAGTTGTTTCTCGTTTCTTTACACCTAGTTTGCTTGCCTATGGTAATAGATTATTCTTTGAAACCACAGTTGTCATTTTGATTGATTCGATGGATTTTTAAGGTAGTGGTGTTTTAAGTTGGTTGTGGAATGTCCTTGATTAGTTTCCGGCACGAGTGTATTGATTTTAGGGCTCATTCGTGTGGTTTCATGTTGGGGTTTAGTTTCGGTTTGTACAATAGATATTATATTCCATATATGATTGATTAGTGTGATTCCAATTATGCTAACAATCAGATATGATTAGATTGGTTCACGAGTATGTTTAGATGGTCTTGAGAATCAAAACTCCATAGCATTAGAGGTTGTTACGAAAAGCAAAAAACATTCCATGCGAGAACTATTATTGTTTAATGTTTTTGTATAACTAGTTCCTTTTCTATTTATTCAATTTAGCTTTCGTGAATACTAAGATACCCCAATCTATAGTTGCAAGATTATAATTAAAATACAAGTATATCTTATTTACTTAATCGTGTTACCTTGATTTGACTTATTTTTCATAGATCACGTATTGCTTTTTGTTTAAAGTTTGTTTACTTTCATTCCGTCAGTGTAATTTGATAATCGATTCCTTTTGAGTGAATACGAGTAGTTTCTCGTTTCTTTACACCTGGTTTGCTTGCCTATATGGTAATAAATTATTCTTTGAATCCACAATTGTCTTTTTGATTGATTTGATGGTTTTTTAATGGTAGTGGTGTTCGAAGATGGTTGTGGAATGTTCTCGATTAGTTTCGGGCACGAGTGTATTGATTTTAGGGCTTATTCGTGTGGTTTCATGTTGGGGTTTAGTTTCGATTTGTACAATAGATATTATATTCCATTTATGATTGATTAGTGTGATTCCAATGATGCTTATTATCAGATATGATTAGATTGGTTCACGAGTGTGTTTAGATGGACTTGAGAATCAAAACTCCATAGCATTAGAGGTTGTTACAAAAAGCAAAAAACATTCCATGCGAGAACTATTATTGTTTAGTGTCTTTGTATAAGTAGTTCCTTTTCTATTTATTCAGTTTATCTTCGTGTATACTATGATACCCCCAATCTGTAGTTGCACGAATTTAAATAAAATACAAGTATATCTTATTTACTTAATCGTGTTACCTTGATTTGACTTCTTTTTCATCGATCACGCATTGCTTTTCTTGTTTAAGTTGGTTTACTTTCATTCCGTCGGTGTAATTTGATAATCGATTCTTTTTGAGTGAATACGAGTAGTTTCTCGTTTCTTTACACCTGGTTTGCTTGCCTATGTTAATAGATTATTCTTTGAAACCACAGTTGTCATTTTGATTGATTGGATGGATTTTTAAGGTAGTGGTGATTTAAGTTGGTTGTGGAATGTCCTTGATTAGTTTCCGACATGAGTGTATTGATTTTAGGGCTCATTCATGTGGTTTCATGTTGGGGTTTAGTTTCGGTTTGTACAATAGATATTATATTCCATATATGATTGATTAGTGTGATTCCAATTATGCTAACAATCAGATATGATTAGATTGGTTCACGAGTATGTTTAGATGGTCTTGAGAATCAAACCTCCATAGCATTAGAGGTTGTTACGAAAAGCAAAAAACATTCCATGCGAGAACTATTATTGTTTAATGTTTTGGTATAACTAGTTCCTTTTCTATTTATTCAGTTTAGCTTTCGTGAATACTAAGATACCCCAATCTATAGTTGCACGATTATAATTAAAATACAAGTATATCTTATTTACTTAATCGTGTTACCTTGATTTGACTTATTTTTCATAGATCACGTATTGCGTTTTGTTTAAAGTTTGTTTACTTTCATTCCGTCAGTGTAATTTGATAATCGATTCCTTTTGAGTGAATACGAGTAGTTTCTCGTTTCTTTACACCTGGTTTCCTTGCCTATATGGTAATAAATTATTCTTTGAATCCACAGTTGTCTTTTTGATTGATTCGATGGTTTTTTGAGGTAGTGGTGTTCGAAGATGGTTGTGGAATGTTCTTGATTAGTTTCGGGCACGAGTGTATTGATTTTAGGGCTCATTCGTGTGGTTTCATGTTGGGGTTTAGTTTCGATTTGTACAATAGATATTATATTCCATTTATGATTGATTAGTGTGATTCCAATGATGCTTATTATCAGATATGATTAGATTGGTTCACGAGTGTGTTTAGATGGACTTGAGAATCAAAACTCCATAGCATTAGAGGTTGTTACAAAAAGCAAAAAACATTCCATGCGAGAACTATTATTGTTTAGTGTCTTTGTATAAGTAGTTCCTTTTCTATTTATTCAGTTTATCTTCGTGTATACTATGATACCCCCCAATCTGTAGTTGCACGAATTTAAATAAAATACAAGTATATCTTATTTACTTAATCGTGTTACCTTGATTTGACTTCTTTTTCATCGATCACGCATTGCTTTTCTTGTTTAAGTTGGTTTACTTTCATTCCGTCGGTGTAATTTGATAATCGATTCTTTTTGAGTGAATACGAGTTGTTTCTCGTTTCTTTACACCTAGTTTGCTTGCCTATGGTAATAGATTATTCTTTGAAACCACAGTTGTCATTTTGATTTATTCGATGGATTTTTAAGGTAGTGGTGTTTTAAGTTGGTTGTGGTATGTCCTTGATTAGTTTCCGACATGAGTGTATTGATTTTAGGGCTCATTCGTGTGGTTTCATGTTGGGGTTTAGTTTCGGTTTGTACAATAGATATTATATTCCATATATGATTGATTAGTGTGATTCCAATTATGCTAACAATCAGATATGATTAGATTGGTTCACGAGTATGTTTAGATGGTCTTGAGAATCAAAACTCCATAGCATTAGAGGTTGTTACGAAAAGCAAAAAACATTCCATGCGAGAACTATTATTGTTTAATGTTTTTGTATAACTAGTTCCTTTTCTATTTATTCAATTTAGCTTTCGTGAATACTAAGATACTCCAATCTATAGTTGCAAGATTATAATTAAAATACAAGTATATCTTATTTACTTAATCGTGTTACCTTGATTTGACTTATTTTTCATAGATCACGTAATGCTTTTTGTTTAAAGTTTGTTTACTTTCATTCTGTCAGTGTAATTTGATAATCGATTCCTTTTGAGTGAATACGAGTAGTTTCTCGTTTCTTTACACCTGCTTTGCTTGCCTATATGGTAATAAATTATTCTTTGAATCCACAATTGTCTTTTTGATTGATTTGATGGTTTTTTAATGTAGTGGTGTTCGAAGATGGTTGTGGAATGTTCTCGATTAGTTTCGGGCACGAGTGTATTGATTTTTGGGCTTATTCGTGTGGTTTCATGTTGGGGTTTAGTTTCGATTTGTATAATAGATATTATATTCCATTTATGATTGATTAGTGTGATTCCAATGATGCTTATTATCAGATATGATTAGATTGGTTCACGAGTGTGTTTAGATGGACATGAGAATCAAAACTCCATAGCATTAGAGGTTGTTACAAAAAGCAAAAAACATTCCATGCGAGAACTATTATTGTTTAGTGTCTTTGTATAAGTAGTTCCTTTTCTATTTATTCAGTTTATCTTCGTGTATACTATGATACCCCTCAATCTGTAGTTGCACGAATTTAAATAAAATACAAGTATATCTTATTTACTTAATCGTGTTACCTTGATTTGACTTCTTTTTCATCGATCACGCATTGCTTTTCTTGTTTAAGTTGGTTTACTTTCATTCCGTCGGTGTAATTTGATAATCGATTCTTTTTGAGTGAATACGAGTAGTTTCTCGTTTCTTTACACCTGGTTTGCTTGCCTATGTTAATAGATTATTCTTTGAAACCACAGTTGTCATTTTGATTGATTGGATGGATTTTTAAGGTAGTGGTGATTTAAGTTGGTTGTGGAATGTCCTTGATTAGTTTCCGACATGAGTGTATTGATTTTAGGGCTCATTCATGTGGTTTCATGTTGGGGTTTAGTTTCGGTTTGTACAATAGATTTTATATTCCATATATGATTGATTAGTGTGATTCTAATTATGCTAACAATCAGATATGATTAGATTGGTTCACGAGTATGTTTACATGGTCATGAGAATCAAACCTCCATAGCATTAGAGGTTGTTATGAAAAGCAAAAAACATTCCATGCGAGAACTATTATTGTTTAATGTTTTGGTATAACTAGTTCCTTTTCTATTTATTCAGTTTAGCTTTCGTGAATACTAAGATACCCCAATCTATAGTTGCACGATTATAATTAAAATACAAGTATATCTTATTTACTTAATCGTGTTACCTTGATTTGACTTATTTTTCATAGATCACGTATTGCGTTTTGTTTAAAGTTTGTTTACTTTCATTCCGTCAGTGTAATTTGATAATCGATTCCTTTTGAGTGAATACAAGTAGTTTCTCGTTTCTTTACACCTGGTTTCTTGCCTATATGGTAATAAATTATTCTTTGAATCCACAGTTGTCTTTTTGATTGATTCGACGGTTTTTTGAGGTAGTGGTGTTCGAAGATGGTTGTGGAATGTTCTTGATTAGTTTCGGGCACGAGTGTATTGATTTTAGGGCTCATTCGTGTGGTTTCATGTTGGGGTTTAGTTTCGATTTGTACAATAGATATTATATTCCATTTATGATTGATTAGTGTGATTGCAATGATGCTTATTATCAGATATGATTAGATTGGTTCACGAGTGTGTTTAGATGGACTTGAGAATCAAAACTCCATAGCATTAGAGGTTGTTACAAAAAGCAAAAAACATTCCATTTGAGAACTATTATTGTTTAGTGTCTTTGTATAAGTAGTTCCTTTTCTATTTATTCAGTTTATCTTCGTGTATACTATGATACCCCCAATCTGTAGTTGCACGAATTTAAATAAAATCAAGTATATCTTATTTACTTAATCGTGTTACCTTGATTTGACTTCTTTTTCATCGATCACGCATTGCTTTTCTTGTTTAAGTTGGTTTACTTTCATTCCGTCGGTATAATTTGATAATCGATTCTTTTTGAGTGAATACGAGTTGTTTCTCGTTTCTTTACACCTAGTTTGCTTGCCTATGGTAATAGATTATTCTTTGAAACCACAGTTGTCATTTTGATTTATTCGATGGATTTTTAAGGTAGTGGTGTTTTAAGTTAGTTGTGGTATGTCCTTGATTAGTTTCCGACATGAGTGTATTGATTTTAGGGCTCATTCGTGTGGTTTCATGTTGGGGTTTAGTTTCGGTTTGTACAATAGATATTATATTCCATATATGATTGATTAGTGTGATTCCAATTATGCTAACAATCAGATATGATTAGATTGGTTCACGAGTATGTTTAGATGGTCTTGAGAATCAAAACTCCATAGCATTAGAGGTTGTTACGAAAAGCAAAAAACATTCCATGCGAGAACTATTATTGTTTAATGTTTTTGTATAACTAGTTCCTTTTCTATTTATTCAATTTAGCTTTCGTGAATACTAAGATACTCCAATCTATATGTAACACCCGGAAAATTTATTATTTTGAATCCGGCGAAGAAAGAAAAGAAATGAAGTCCAAAGTCGAGGGACCAAACTCGCCAACGAAGAAAAGTTGGGGAAGGTGGTGATATGTGTAGGGAGAGGGCAGCCCACTCTCCCCACACTTCTCATATTTTCAGCTCACAAAGAAGAGGGAAGAGAGAAAGAGGAGAAAAGGGAGAAAAATGGTGTTTCGGGTGATTCGGGTGTCCAAATCCGTCGAGTAGCAAGCCAAATCGAAGCTCTTGTCTTTGTGCTCGATTGTGTGAGTTCTAGGACCCCACTTTTACTCGTTTTCAACTGATTTTGGGGCTGGAAATTGTTCAAAACCCGTTTTTATGTGTGTGTGTGTTGACCCATTTGGGTGTGAAGTGTATGATGTGTTTTGAGTATGATTTTGGGCTTGTGTGTGCTTGTATGGTGTTAAGGTATGCATTCCTAAGGTCCAGGAGGGTTAATTTAGGCTTAGAATGGGTTTGGATGAGCTTGGAGGCCGAGAATGGCAGATTGGGTTCGGGATGAATTCCATTCTGCATCAGCTAGGGCTAGGCGACCGAATGAAGGCCATACGGCCGAATGAGGGCGATTGAAGGTCATTCGCACGATTGGGACTCAGTCGCACGACTGGAAGTCCAGTCGCATGAGGGTTGTACGACTGAGGGTTCAGTCGCATAGATGCTTAGTCGCATGAGTTCATTCGCATGAGGTTAGTCGCATAGGTGCCCAGTCGCAGTAATCCCATTCGCACGAGGTCCATACGCACGATTGGATGTTCATTCGCATAGATGTTCATCCGCATGAGTCCAGTCGCATGATGTTCAGTCGCATGGAGGCCATGCGACTGAAGAGTGTCCATACGCCCGAATGGGGCTGTTGCACTCGAGGGAATGTGTAGTTTGACTTCTGGCCTTCGGGGAAAGGTGCAGATGTAAGTTTGATGTAAAGTAACCCGTAGAGCATGTAAGATGAATGTTATGGCCTTAGAGAGCATGTAGGGCATGAGGATGATGATGTTGCATGTTTATGCATATTATGAATGTATGATGTTGCCCTGTATGATGATGATGGATGTGTATGATATGTTCCTTATTATGATGTATGTTTATCTTTCTTGTGGCTTTACATGTCATGCTAGTGAATGAATGAATGAATGAATGAAGTATTATATAATGTAAAGCGAAAGATAATGAAAGAGGAACATGAAGTAAGAATGCATGCATTAATGAAAGATGAATGAACGAAAGAAAGGCTTGCAAGCATATTTTTTGGGGTGAGCGACTTTGTGTTGCAAAAGACTCGGATGAAGTGCAATCATTTAGATTGCCTATGAGGTGAGCAACCTCGTCGTTGCAAAAGACTCGAGTAAAGTGCTATCGTAATGTTGCCTTGGGGTGAGCAACCTTGTTGTTGCAAAAGACTCGGATAGCTTGCTATCGTGATGGGCAATTGGGGTGAGCAACCTTAGGGGTGAAAAAGACTCGGATAGCGAGCAATCATTGAGATTGCCATTGAGGTGAGCGACCATGTTGTCGCAAAAGACTCGGAAGACAGAATGAACGAAAAGAACGGAAGATAATGAATGAGATGAAAGATAATAATGATATTATCTGTGTATACATATGTTGAATGATCGCATGATAAAGGAATAGTTTTCAATGAAAGTAAAGTATATTTATTTTGTAAAACTAGAACTCACTCAGCAACGCTGACTTTTATTACATTTTCCAGTTGGCAGGTAATGTTGCTGAGGATGGCACGGCGAGGCTACTCGGCTCTTTCGGGATGGCATCCAATTATATAGCTTTTGTGATGTAATGCAAACATGAATTTTGTAACCGGATAATGATGTATTATTTGGCAAAAGTAATTATAATGAAACGTGATGTCATTTTTGAATGTTTCCGCTGCAATGATTTCTTAATGTAATGTAATTATATGTTTTATGTGCGATGAATGACCAACTGTAAGCGTCCCGGGAACGGGGCCTTACAAGTTGGTATCAGAGCCAAAGTTTAAGTGAAATGGGTAAATTTTCAAAATAAACCTTAACTTAAACTGAGAATGGGACGAATGGGGAATGGGATGCCAAACTGAGTAGCTGCGTGCCATCAGGTATTTTCTTAAAGTTAACCGGTTTATGTGCGCATGGTATATGTTATGTGTTGTATGTAGATTTGAATACTGATGTAGTCAGGATAGGTAAAGCTTGGGGTATGAAGAGTAAAGTAAGTGGCTAATCACAACTGGCCACTGTAATTAGGGACTTACTATACTTGACATAAACTGAGTTGTTTCCTTGAATGACCGTGTTGGTGTTTGAATCTTTCAGTGTGTTAGAGAATGGCTGGTGGTAGATCTTCTAGAGCTTCTAGGGGTGGAGGCCGTGATGGCCCTGTTGCTGAACCACGCCCTAAAAGAGGAAGGCCTAGAGCTGAGAAAGAGGTTCCTGCAGAACCTGAGACCCCTCATCCAGAAGCTGGGGATGAGAGTGCGAATCTGAGGGCCTCGGTAAAGGAGGCTGTTGTTGAGGAAGTACATCAGGTCATGCAGACAATCTTACCGTCTGTGGTGACCGAAGTCATCAAAGCTGTGAAGGAGGGGGAAAGGAAGGAGAGAAACCGGGCCTCGGGGGAGCAACCGGAGCCTGAAACGATTTTCTCCGATAATGAGGAGGAAGAGGAAGAGGAGCCTGTGCGAGAGGTGGCACGAGGCTGTAACTACGGGGTGTTTATGCGATGCAAGCCCCCTACTTTTGATGGTAATGGTAATGCTGCTGCTGCTCACCGATGGGTGAGAGAAATGGAGGCTGTTCTCGACATCAGCGAGTGCCGAGAAGATCAAAAAGTAAAGTTTGCCACCCACTCCTTCGTGGACTCGGCACTATGCTGGTGGGACAACATTGTCCAAGCAGAGGGTAATCGGGCGATCGGGAGAATGAGGTGGCCCGAACTGAAGAAGATGGTGATCGAGGAGTTTTGTCCTCATCGGGAAATGGATAAGGTTGAAAGGGAGTTTCTGCAACTGGAGGCGGGAACCATGACACACCAACAGTACACCACGAAATTCAACGAGATGGCACGTCTGGTGCCGGATCAAGTGACGCCTCTGTCCCGAAAGATCAAGAGGTATATACAGGGTTTGCCGGCGGACATTCGCAGGCACATGATCGCCGCCCGGCCGAGCACGTTTAGGTCGGCGGTGGATTTGGCGGGAAGATTGTATGATGAAAGAACGGTGGTGGTGACAGATGGTGGCAGGAAGAGTGGTGGTGACCGAGGCTGGCAAGGGAAGAGATTTGGTCGGGGCAATGCCTCGATGGGTAATAAGAAGGCACGGGTGGATGATCGCCGTGTGGTTATGTCAGGTGCGGGATCGAGAAGGTGTGGTAAATGTGGACGGGAGCATAGCGGGGAGTGCAGGTTTGGGTCGAACTTGTGCTTCAGGTGTGGAAAGGCGGGGCACATGGCAAAGGACTGTCGTGCGGTCCGATGCTTTAACTGTGGTGAAGAGGGTCACATGCTCAAAGATTGTAAGAAGCCGAGGGCTGAGAGTTCAGGGGCAAAGAGGACGGGAGGTGATGGACCAGGGCGAGCGCCAGGGCATTCACCATGACACAGGAGGAAGCTAGAACGGACCCTGATGTCGTGTCCGGTACGTTTCTGGTGAACCAAACTTTAGCTTCTGTGTTATTTGATTCGGGTGCTAGTAAGAGTTTTATTTCTGCTGCTTTCTGTGCTAAGCTGCCTGTTAGTAGTAGATGTGTTGATGCGCCCTTTGATGTAGAAACTGCCCTTCGATTCTAGTCTTCAGCCAGCGTGACCCAGTCACTCACTAGAATGATTGTGATGATATAGAGAATTGTGATGTGGAGCTCGAGGGTCATAAGTTTCCTGTTAGACCGTTTGTGATGACCTTAGGTGGTTTTGATTTGGTTCTTGGGATGGATTGGTTAGCGGACTTCGAGGCGAACATTGTGTGTCGCAAGAAGATGATTCGGTTGTTGGCGCCTGACGGTAGTTCAGTGACGGTATATGGTGATCGGGTTACTACGATTCCGAAAGTGATCTCGATGGCGGTGGCGGGAAAGTGTATGAGGCGTGGATGTAGTGCCTACTTGGCCTATGTAAAGGATGTGGATACGCCAACACCACAACTAGCCGATGTACCGGTTGTGTGTGACTTTCCAGATGTGTTTCCAGAAGATTTATCAGGAGTGCCACCTGACAGAGAGATCGAGTTTCAGATTGATCTGATACCGGGTGCCCAACCTGTTGCCAAGGCACCGTATCGGTTGGCTCCGACCGAGATGAAAGAGTTGATGGAACAGTTGCAAGAGTTGCTTGATAAGGGGTTCATTAGACCGAGTATCTCTCCTTGGGGTGCTCCGGTCCTGTTTGTAAAGAAGAAGGACGGTAGTATGAGGATGTGCATCGACTACCGCGAGCTGAACAAATTGACAGTGAAGAATCGATACCCCTTACCAAGGATAGATGATTTGTTCGATCAGCTTCAGGGTGCCAGTTGGTTTTCGAGAATAGATCTTCGATCTGGTTACCATCAGTTGAAGGTGAAGGAGCAGGATATTCCTAAAACAGCTTTCCGTACGCGCTATGGTCACTACGAGTTTCTTGTCATGTCTTTTGGCTTGACCAACGCGCCAGCTGCTTTTATGGATTTGATGAACCGTGTGTGTCGGCCTATGTTGGATAAATCAGTGATTGTGTTTATTGATGATATCCTGATTTACTCGAGGAGCGAAGCAGAGCATGCCGGTCACATTCGGGAGGTTCTAGAGACGTTAAGAAGGGAGAAGTTGTATGCAAAATTCTCCAAGTGCGCGTTCTGGTTGCGCGAAGTTCAGTTCTTGGGTCACGTGGTGAATCCCGATGGGATTATGGTGGACCCGGCAAAAGTGGAGGCGGTTATGCAATGGAAGTCACCAAAGACGCCATCCGAGATTCGTAGCTTCTTGGGTTTGGCGGGTTACTATAGAAGGTTCATCCAAGACTTCTCCAAGATTGCTTCTCCACTAACCAAGTTGACCCGAAAAGATGTGAAGTTTGTATGGGGTCAAGCTCAAGAGAAGGCGTTTGAAGAATTGAAGGCGAGATTGACTCAAGCTCCTGTTCTGTCGTTACCCGATGGAAGCGAAGATATGGTGGTTTACTCCGATGCTTCTTACTCGGGGTTGGGGTGTGTGTTAATGCAGAGAGGAAAGGTTATAGCCTATGCATCCCGACAGTTGAAGGTTCATGAGGTCAATTACCCTACTCATGACTTGGAGCTGGCAGCCGTGGTCTTTGCATTAAAAATTTGGAGGCACTACCTCTACGAGACGAAGTGCACCATATTCACTGACCACAAGAGTCTGAAGTACTTCTTTGAGCAGAAGGATTTGAACATGAGGCAGAGGCGGTGGTTGGAACTTATAAAGGATTATGATTGTGAGATCCACTACCATCCGGGCAAGGCCAACGTGGTGGCTGATGCCATTAGCCGAAAAGAGAGGCCCGAGCCGATTCAGGTGAAAGCCTATCAGTTGATCATGACCTCCGATGTGATGAAACAGGTTAAAGAGTTTCAAGATGAGGCATTGAAGGAAGATCATCTTAACTCTGAAAGAATGAGAGGTTTGGTTGGAGAATTGGGTGAAAACACGTTCGGTGTTAGAACCCGATTCGATCGTGTGTGGATTCCTCGTTTTGGGGATCTACGGGGGAAGATAATGGATGAAGCTCACAAGACTAGGTACTCCATTCATCCTGGTGCCACGAAGATGTACCATGATATGAAGAAAGATTATTGGTGGCCGGGTATGAAGCGCGATGTGGTGGAGTACGTGAGTAAGTGCCTTACTTGCTTACAGGTGAAGGCCGAGCACCAAAAGCCGTATGGGAAGATACAACCTTTGGATATACCGGAATGGAAGTGGGAGCATATCACCATGGATTTTATTACAAAGCTACCGCGTACCCCGAAAGGGTATGATGCCATATGGGTGATAGTTGACCGTTTGACGAAGAGTGCTCACTTCCTACCGATCCGCGAGACATATTCATCTGAGAGGTTGGCTGATCTGTTCATCAAGGAGATTGTGACTCGTCATGGTGTGCCGGTGTCTATCGTGTCGGATCGCGACACTCGGTTTACATCTAAATTCTGGAAGAAGTTCCACGACGCTATGGGGACGAGGTTACATATCAGCACGGCTTATCATCCCCAGACTGATGGTCAGTCCGAAAGGACCATTCAGACACTGGAAGACATGCTTCGGGCATGTGTGATTGATTTTGGTGGAAGTTGGGATGACCACCTACCGTTAGCCGAATTCTCATATAACAACAGTTATCATGCCAGCATTGGTATGCCTCCATATGAGATGTTATACGGTAGGAGATGCAGAACGCCCGTTTGTTGGGGTGACATTGGTCAGAAGGAATTGGGAAGCGTCGAGGTTATCGAGGCTACGACTGAGAAGCTTGAGAAGATCAAAGCCTTCATGAAGGCAGCCAAAGACAGACAGAAGTCGTATGCTGATAAAAGGCGCAGGCCGATTGAGTTCCAGGTGGGTGACCGGGTTATGTTGAAGGTCTCACCTTGGAAGGGTATCATTCGCTTCCGAAAGCGGGGCAAGTTGAGCCCAAGGTATATAGGCCCTTTCCGAATCATTGCTCGAGTAGGAGAGGTGGCCTATAGACTGGAGTTGCCAGATGAGTTAAGTGGAATTCACCCGACATTCCATGTATCTCATCTAAGGAAGTGCTTAGCAGTTGAAGATATGATTGTTCCATTGGAGGATATCGAAGTAGATGAACGGCTCAATTATGTGGAGCAACCAGTGGCAATCATCGACCGAAAGGAGAAAAGGCTAAGGAATAAAGTGGTTCCTCTTGTGCGTGTACAGTGGAAGCACAGGAAGGGATCCGAGTCAACGTGGGAGACTGAGGAAGAAATGAGACAGCATTATCCACGTTTGTTCGAGGAATAACAGGTTTCGGGGACGAAACCTATTTAAGGGGGGTGGACTTGTAACACCCGGAAAATTTATTATTTTGAATCCGGCGAAGAAAGAAAAGAAATGAAGTCCAAAGTCGAGGGACCAAACTCGCCAACGAAGAAAAGTTGGGGAAGGTGGTGATATGTGTAGGGAGAGGGCAGCCCACTCTCCCCACACTTCTCATATTTCAGCTCACAAAGAAGAGGAAGAGAGAAAGAGGAGAAAAGGGAGAAAAGTGGTGTTTCGGGTGATTCGGGTGTCCAAATCCGTCGAGTAGCAAGCCAAATCGAAGCTCTTGTCTTTGTGCTCGATTGTGTGAGTTCTAGGACCCCACTTTTACTCGTTTTCAACTGATTTTGGGGCTGGAAAGTGTTCAAAACCCGTTTTTATGTGTGTGTGTGTTGACCCATTTGGGTGTGAAGTGTATGATGTGTTTTGAGTATGATTTCGGGCTTGTGTGTGCTTGTATGGTGTTAAGGTATGCATTCCTAAGGTCCAGGAGGGTTAATTTAGGCTTAGAATGGGTTTGGATGAGCTTGGAGGCCGAGAATGGCAGATTGGGTTAGGCGACCGAATGAATGAAGGCCATACGGCCGAATGAGGGCGATTGAAGGTCATTCGCACGATTGGGACTCAGTCGCACGACTGGGAGTCCAGTCGCATGAGGGTTGTACGACTGAGGGTTCAGTCGCATAGATGCTTAGTCGCATGAGTTCATTCGCATGAGGTTAGTCGCATAGGTGCCCAGTCGCAGTAATCCCATTCGCACGAGGTCCATACGCACGATTGGATGTTCATTCGCATAGATGTTCATCCGCATGAGTCCAGTCGCATGGAGGCCATGCGACTGAAGAGTGTCCATACGCCCGAATGGGGCTGTTGCACTCGAGGGAATGTGTAGTTTGACTTCTGGCCTTCGGGGAAAGGTGCAGATGTAAGTTTGATGTAAAGTAACCCGTAAGAGCATGTAAGATGAATGTTATGGCCTTAGAGAGCATGTAGGGCATGAGGATGATGATGTTGCATGTTTATGCATATTATGAATGTATGATGTTGCCCTGTATGATGATGATGGATGTGTATGATATGTTCCTTATTATGATGTATGTTTATCTTTCTTGTGGCTTTACATGTCATGCTAGTGAATGAATGAATGAATGAAGTATTATATAATGTAAAGCGAAAGATAATGAAAGAGGAACATGAAGTAAGAATGCATGCATTAATGAAAGATGAATGAACGAAAGAAAGGCTTGCAAGCATATTTTTTGGGGTGAGCGACTTTGTGTTGCAAAAGACTCGGATGAAGTGCAATCATTTAGATTGCCTATGAGGTGAGCAACCTCGTCGTTGCAAAAGACTCGAGTAAAGTGCTATCGTAATGTTGCCTTGGGGTGAGCAACCTTGTTGTTGCAAAAGACTCGGATAGCTTGCTATCGTGATGGGCAATTGGGGTGAGCAACCTTAGGGGTGCAAAAGACTCGGATAGCGAGCAATCATTGAGATTGCCATTGAGGTGAGCGACCATGTTGTCGCAAAAGACTCGGAAGACAGAATGAACGAAAAGAACGGAAGATAATGAATGAGATGAAAGATAATAATGATATTATCTGTGTATACGTATGTTGAATGATCGCATGATAAAGGAATGGTTTTCAATGAAAGTAAAGTATATTTATTTTGTAAAACTAGAACTCACTCAGCAACGCTGACTTTTATTACATTTTCCAGTTGGCAGGTAATGTTGCTGAGGATGGCACGGCGAGGCTACTCGGCTCTTTTGGGATGGCATCCAATTATATAGCTTTTGTGATGTAATGCAAACATGAATTTTGTAACCGGATAATGATGTATTATTTGGCAAAAGTAATTATAATGAAACGTGATGTCATTTTTGAATGTTTCCGCTGCAATGATTTCTTAATTTAATGTAATTATATGTTTTATGTGCGATGAATGACCAACTGTAAGCGTCCCGGGAACGGGGCCTTACACTATAGTTGCAAGATTATAATTAAAATACAAGTATATCTTATTTACTTAATCGTGTTACCTTGATTTGACTTATTTTTCATAGATCACGTAATGCTTTTTGTTTAAAGTTTGTTTACTTTCATTCTGTCAGTGTAATTTGATAATCGATTCCTTTTGAGTGAATACGAGTAGTTTCTCGTTTCTTTACACCTGCTTTGCTTGCCTATATGGTAATAAATTATTCTTTGAATCCACAATTGTCTTTTTGATTGATTTGATGGTTTGTTAATGTAGTGGTGTTCGAAGATGGTTGTGGAATGTTCTCGATTAGTTTCGGGCACGAGTGTATTGATTTTTGGGCTTATTCATGTGGTTTCATGTTGGGGTTTAGTTTCGATTTGTATAATAGATATTATATTCCATTTATGATTGATTAGTGTGATTCCAATGATGCTTATTATCAGATATGATTAGATTGGTTCACGAGTGTGTTTAGATGGACATGAGAATCAAAACTCCATAGCATTAGAGGTTGTTACAAAAAGCAAAAAACATTCCATGCGAGAACTATTATTGTTTAGTGTCTTTGTATAAGTAGTTCCTTTTCTATTTATTCAGTTTATCTTCGTGTATACTATGATACCCCTCAATCTGTAGTTGCACGAATTTAAATAAAATACAAGTATATCTTATTTACTTAATCGTGTTACCTTGATTTGACTTCTTTTTCATCGATCACGCATTGCTTTTCTTGTTTAAGTTGGTTTACTTTCATTCCGTCGGTGTAATTTGATAATCGATTCTTTTTGAGTGAATACGAGTAGTTTCTCGTTTCTTTACACCTGGTTTGCTTGCCTATGTTAATAGATTATTCTTTGAAACCACAGTTGTCATTTTGATTGATTGGATGGATTTTTAAGGTAGTGGTGATTTAAGTTGGTTGTGGAATGTCCTTGATTAGTTTCGGGCACGAGTGTATTGATTTTTGGGCTCATTCATGTGGTTTCATGTTGGGGTTTAGTTTTGGTTTGTACAATAGATATTATATTCCATATATGATTGATTAGTGTGATTCCAATTATGCTAACAATCAGATATGATTAGATTGGTTCACGAGTATGTTTACATGGTCATGAGAATCAAACCTCCATAGCATTAGAGGTTGTTACGAAAAGCAAAAAACATTCCATGCGAGAACTATTATTGTTTAATGTTTTTGTATAACTAGTTCCTTTTCTATTTATTCAGTTTAGCTTTCGTGAATACTAAGATACCCCAATCTATAGTTGCACGATTATAATTAAAATACAAGTATATCTTATTTACTTAATCGTGTTACCTTGATTTGACTTATTTTTCATAGATCACGTATTGCGTTTTGTTTAAAGTTTGTTTACTTTCATTCCGTCAGTGTAATTTGATAATCGATTCCTTTTGAGTGAATACGAGTAGTTTCTCGTTTCTTTACACCTGGTTTCCTTGCCTATATGGTAATAAATTATTCTTTGGATCCACAGTTGTCTTTTGATTGATTCGATGGTTTTTTGAGGTAGTGGTGTTCGAAGATGGTTGTGGAATGTTCTTGATTAGTTTCGGGCACGAGTGTATTGATTTTAGGGCTCATTCGTGTGGTTTCATGTTGGGGTTTAGTTTTGATTTGTACAATAGATATTATATTCCATTTATGATTGATTAGTGTGATTGCAATGATGCTTATTATCAGATATGATTAGATTGGTTCACGAGTGTGTTTAGATGGACTTGAGAATCAAAACTCCATAGCATTAGAGGTTGTTACAAAAAGCAAAAAACATTCCATGCGAGAACTATTATGTTTAGGGTCTTTGTATAAGTAGTTCCTTTTCTATTTATTCAGTTTATCGTCGTGTATACTATGATACCCCCCAATCTGTAGTTGCACGAATTTAAATAAAATACAAGTATATCTTATTTACTTAATCGATTACGCATTGCTTTTCTTGTATAAGTTGGTTTACTTTCATTCCGTCGGTGTGTAATTTGATAATCGATTCTTTTTGAGTGAATACGAGTTGTTTCCGTTTCTTTACACACCTGGTTTGCTTGCCTATGGTAATAGATTATTCTTTGAAAACCACAGTTGTCATTTTGATTATTCGATGGATTTTAAAGATAGTGGTGTTTTAAGTTGGTTGTGGTTATGTCCTTGATTAGTTTCCGACATGAGTGTTTGATTTTAGGGCTCATTCGTGTGGTTTCATGTTGGGGTTTCTTTCGGTTTGTACAATAGATTATATTCCATATATGATTGATTAGTGTGATTCCAATTATGCTAAATCAGATATGATTAGATTGGTTCACGGGTATGTTAGATGGTCTTGAGAATCAAAACTCCATAGCATTAGAGGTTGTTACGAAAAGCAAAAAAAATTCCATGCGAGAACTATATTGTTTAATGTTTTGTATAATAGTTCCTTTTCTATTTATTCAATTTAGCTTTCGTGAATACTAAGATACTCCAATCTATAGTTGCAAGATTATAATTAAAATACAAGTATATCTTATTTACTTATCGGTTACGTTGATTTGACTTATTTTCCATAGATCACGTAATGCTTTTTGTTTAAAGTGTGTTTACTTTCATTCTGTCAGTGTAATTTGATAATCGATTCCTTTTGAGTGAATACGAGTAGTTTCTCGTTTCTTTACACCTGGTTTTGCTTGCCTATATGGTAATAAATTATTCTTTGAATCCACAATTGTCTTTTTGATTGATTTGATGTTTTTTGATGTAGTGGTGTTCGAAGATGGTTGTGGAATGTTCTCGATTAGTTTCGGGCACGAGTGTATTGATTTTTGGGCTTATTCGTGTGGTTTCATGTTGGTGTTTAGTTTCGATTTGGTAGTATAGAAATTATATTCCATTTATGATTGATTAGTGTGATTCCAATGATGCTTATTATCATATATGATAGATTGGTTCACGAGTGTGTTTAGATGGCCTGAGAATCAAACTCCATAGCATTAGGGTTGTTACAAAAAGCAAAAAAATTCCATGCGAGAACTATTATTGTGTTAATGTTTTTGTATACTAGTTCCCTTTTCTATTTATTCAGTTAGCTTTCGTGAATACTAGATACCCCAATCTTAGTTGCACGATTTAATTAAAATACAAGTATATCTTATTTATTAATCGTGTTACCTTTGATTTGACTTAGTTTTATAGACTCACGACTGCGGTTTTGTTTAAAGTTGTTACTTTCATTCCGTCAGTGTAATTTGATAAGCGATTCCTTTTAGTGAATCGAGTAGTTTCTCGTTTCTTTACACCTGGTTTGCTTGCCTATAGGTAATAAATATTCTTTGGAATCCACAGTTGTCTTTTTGATTGATTCGATGTTTTTTTTGAGGTAGTGGTGTGTTCGAAAATGGTTGTGGAATGTTCTTGATAGTTCGGGCACGAGTGTATTGATTTTAGGGCTCATTGTTGTTTTCATGTTGGGGTTTAGTTTTTGATTTGTACAATAGATATTATATTCCATTTATGATTGATTAGTGTGATTGCAATGATGCTTATTATCGAGATAATGATTGATTGGTTCACGAGTGTGTTTAGATGGACTTGAGAATCAAAACTCCATAGCATTAGAGGTTGTTACAAAAAGCAAAAACATATTCCGTGGCGAGAACTATTATTGTTTAGTGTCTTGTATAATAAGTTCCTTTCTATTTTTCAGTTTTATCGTCGTGTATACTATGATACCCCCCAATCTGTAGTTGCACGAATTTAATAAAATACAAGTATATCTTATTTACTTAATCGATTACGCATTGCTTTTCTTGTATAAGTTGGTTTACTTTCATTCCGTCGTTGTAATTTGATAATCGATTCTTTTTGAGTGAATACGAGTTGTTTCTCGTTTATTTACACACCTAGTTGCTTGCTATGGTAATAGATTATTCTTTGAAACCACAGTTGTCATTTTGATTGATGTGATGGATTTTTTAAGGTAGTGGTGTTTTAAGTTGGTTGGTGGTATGTCCTTGATTAGTCCGACATGAGTGTATTGATTTTAGGGCTCATTCGTGTGTTTCATTTGGGTTTAGTTTCGTTTGTACAATAGATATTATATTCCATTATGATTGATTAGTGTGATTCCAATGATGCTATATCAGATATGATTAGATTGGTTCACGAGTGTGTTTAGATGGACTTGAGAATCAAAACTCCATAGCATTAGAGGTTGTTACAAAAAGCAAAAAACATTCCATGCGAGAACTATTATTGTTTAATGTTTTGTATAACTAGTTCCTTTTCTTATTTATTCAATTTAGCTTTCGTGAATACTAAGATACCCAATCTATAGTTGCACGATTATAATTAAAATACAAGTATATCTTATTTACTTAATCGTGTTACCTTGATTTGACTTATTTTTCATAGATCACGTATGCTTTTGTTTAAAGTTTGTTTACTTTCATTCTGTCAGTGTAATAAGTTTGTTTACTTTCATTCTGTCAGTGTAATTTGATAATCGATTCTTTTGAGTGAATACGAGTAGTTTCTCGTTTCTTTACACCTGGTTGCTTGCCTATATGGTAATAAATTATTCTTTGAATCCACAGTTGTCTTTTTGATTGATTCGATGGTTTTTTAAGGTAGTGGTGTTCGAAGATGGTTGTGGAATGTTCTTCATTAGTTTCGGGCACGAGTGTATTGATTTTAGGGCTCATTCGTGTGGTTTCATGTTTGGGTTTAGTTTCGATTTGTACAATAGATATTATATTCCATTTATGATTGATTAGTGTGATTCCAATGATGCTTATAATCAGATATGATTAGATTGGTTCACGAGTGTGTTTAGATGGACTTGAGAATCAAAACTCCATAGCATTAGAGGTTGTTACAAAAAGCAAAAAACATTCCATGCGAGAACTATTATTGTTTAATGTCTTTGTATAACTAGTTCCTTTTCTATTTATTCAGTTTAGCTTTCGTGAATACTAAGATACCCCAATCTATAGTTGCACGAATATAATTAAAATACAAGTATATCTTATTTACTTAATCGTGTTACCTTGATTTGACTTCTTTTTCATAGATCACGTATTGCTTTCTTGTTTAAGTTTGTTTACTTTCATTCCGTCAGTGTAATTTGATAATCGATTCTTTTTGAGTGAATACGAGTAGTTTCTCGTTTCTTTACACCTGGTTTGCTTGCCTATATGGTAATAAATTATTCTTTGAATCCACAGTTGTCATTTTGATTGATTCGATGGTTTTTAAGGTAGTGGTGTTTGAAGGTGGTTGTGGATGTTCTTGATTAGTTTCGGGCACGAGTGTATTGATTTTAGGGCTCATTCGTGTGGTTTCATGTTGGGGTTTAGTTTCGATTTGTACAATAGATATTATTCCATTTATGATTGATTAGTGTGATTCCAATGATGCTAATTATCAGATATGATTAGATTGGTTCACGAGTGTTTAGATGGACTTGAGAATCAAAACTCCATAGCATTAGAGGTTGTTACAAAAAGCAAAAAACATTCCATGCGAGAACTATTATTGTTTAGTGTTTGTATAACTAGTTCCTTTTCTATTTATTCAGTTTATCTTCGTGTATACTAATGATACCCCAATCTGTAGTTGCACGATTTAATTAAAATACAAGTATATCTTATTTACTTAATCGTGTTACCTTGATTTGACTTTTTCATCGATCACGCATTGCTTTTTGTTTAAAGTTTGTTTACTTTCATTCTGTCGGTGTAATTTGATAATCGATTCTTTTTGAGTGAATACGAGTAGTTTCTCGTTTCTTTACACCTGGTTTGCTTGCCTATATGGTAATAAATTATTCTTTGAATCCACAATTGTCTTTTTGATTGATTCGATGGTTTTTGAAGGTAGTGGTGTTCGAAAGTTGGTTGTGGAATGTCCTCGATTAGTTTCCGGCATGAGTGTATTGATTTTAGGGCTCATTCGTGTGGTTTCATGTTGGGGTTTAGTTTCGATTTGTACAATAGATATATATTCCATATGATTGATTAGTGTGATTCCAATGATGCTTATATCAGATATGATTAGATTGGTTCACGAGTGTGTTTAGATGGTCTTGAGAATCAAAACTCCATAGCATTAGAGGTTGTTACAAAAAGCAAAAAACATTCCATGCGAGAACTATTATTGTTTATGTCTTTGTATAACTAGTTCCTTTTCTATTTATTCAATTTAGCTTCGTGATACTATGATACCCCAATCTATAGTTGCACGAATTTAAATTAAAATACAAGTATATCTTATTTACTTAATCGTGTTACCTTGATTTGACTTTTTTCATCGATCACGCATGCTTTTCTTGTTTAAGTTGGTTACTTTCATTCCGTCGGTGTAATTTGATAATCGATTCTTTTGAGTGAATACGAGTAGTTTCTCGTTTCTTTACACCTGGTTTGCTTGCCTATATGGTAATAGATTATTCTTTGAAACCACAGTTGTCATTTGATTGATTCGATGGATTTTTAAGGTAGTGGTGTTCGAAGTTGGTTGTGGAATGTCCTCGATTTTTCGGACATGAGTGTATTGATTTTAGGGCTCATTCGTGTGGTTTCATGTTGGGGTTTAGTTTCGATTTGTACAATAGATATTATATTCCATATATGATTGATTAGTGTGATTCCAATGATGCTAACAATCAGATATGATTAGATTGGTTCACGAGTATGTTTAGATGGTCTTGAGAATCAAAACTCCATAGCATTAGAGGTTGTTACGAAAAGCAAAAAACATTCCATGCGAGAACTATTATTGTTTAATGTTTGTATAACTAGTTCCTTTTCTTATTCAATAGCTTTCGTGAATACTAATATACCCCAATCTATAGTTGCACGATTTTAATTAAAATACAAGTATATCTTATTTACTTAATCGTGTTACCTTGATTTGACTTATTTTCATAGATCACGTATGCGTTTGTTTTAAAGTTGGTTACTTTCATTCCGTCAGGTGTAATTTGATAATCGATTCTTTTGAGTGAATACGAGTAGTTTCTCTTTTCTTTACACCTGGTTTGCTTGCCTATATGGTAATAATTATTCTTTGAATCCACAGTTGTCTTTTGATTGATTCGATGGTTTTTTGAGGTAGTGGTGTTCGAAATGGTTGTGGAATGTTCTTGATTAGTTTCGGGCACGAGTGTATTGATTTTAGGGCTCATTCGTGTGGTTTCATGTTGGGGTTTAGTTTCGATTTGTACAATAGATATTATATTCCATTATGATTGATTAGTGTGATTCCAATGATGCTTATTATCAGATATGATTAGATTGGTTCACGAGTGTGTTTAGATGGACTTGAGAATCAAAACTCCATAGCATTAGAGGTTGTTACGAAAAGCAAAAAACATTCCATGCGAGAACTATTATTGTTTAATGTTTTGTATAACTAGTTCCGTTTCTATTTATTCAGTTTAGCTTTCGTGAATACTAAGATACCCCAATCTATAGTTGCACGATTATAATTAAATACAAGTATATCTTATTTACTTAATCGTGTTACCTTGATTTGACTTCTTTTTCATCGATCACGTATTGCATTTTGTTTAAAGTTTGTTTACTTTCATTCCGTCAGTGTAATTTGATAATCGATTCCTTTTGAGTGAATACGAGTAGTTTCTCGTTTCTTTACACCTGGTTTGCTTGCCTATATGGTAATAAATTATTCTTTGAATCCAAAATTGTCTTTTGATTGATTGATGGTTTTTTGAGGTAGTGGTGTTCGAAAATGGTTGTGGAATGTTCTCGATTAGTTTCGGGCACGAGTGTATTGATTTTAGGGCTCATTCGTGTGGTTTCATGTTGGGGTTTAGTTTCGATTTGTACAATAGATATTATATTCCATTTATGATTGATTAGTGTGATTCCAATGATGCTTATTGTCAGATATGATTAGATTGGTTCACGAGTGTGTTTAGATGGACTTGAGAATCAAAACTCCATAGCATTAGAGGTTGTTACAAAAAGCAAAAAACATTCATGCGAGAACTATTATTGTTTAGTGTCTTTGTATAAGTAGTTCCTTTTCTATTTATTCAGTTTATCTTCGTGTATACTATGATACCCCCAATCTGTAGTTGCACGAATTTAAATAAAATACAAGTTTATCTTATTTACTTAATCGTGTTACCTTGATTTGACTTCTTTTTCATCGATCACGCATTGCTTTTCTTGTTTAAGTTGGTTTACTTTCATTCCGTCGGTGTAATTTGATAATCGATTCTTTTTGAGTGAATACGAGTAGTTTCTCGTTTCTTTACACCTGGTTTGCTTGCCTATGGTAATAGATTATTCTTTGAAACCCAAGTTGTCATTTTGATTGATTCGATGGATTTTTAAGGTAGTGGTGTTTTAAGTTGGTTGTGGAATGTCCTTGATTAGTTTCCGACATAAGTGTATTGATTTTAGGGCTCATTCGTGTGGTTTCATGTGGGGTTTAGTTTCGGTTTGTACAATAGATATTTATTCCATTATATGATTGATTAGTGTGATTCCAATTATGCTAATAATCAGATATGATTGATTGGTTCACGAGTATGTTTAGATGGTCTTGAGAATCAAAACTCCATAGCATTAGAGGTTGTTACGAAAAGCAAAAAACATTCCATGCGAGAGAACTATTATTGTTTAATGTTTTTGTATAACTAGTTCCTTTTCTATTTATTCAGTTTAGCTTTCGTGAATACTAAGATACCCCAATCTATAGTTGCACGATATAATTAAAATACAAGTATATCTTATTTACTTAATCGTGTTACCTTGATTTGACTTATTTTTCATCGATCACGTATTGCGTTTTGTTTTTAAGTTTGTTTACTTTCATTCCGTCAGTGTAATTTGATAATCGATTCTTTGAGTGAATACGAGTAGTTTCTCGTTTCTTTACACCTGGTTTGCTTGCCTCTATGGTAATAAATTATTCTTTGAATCCACAATTGTCTTTTGATTGATTCGATGGTTTTTTGAGGTAGTGGTGTTCGAAGATGGTTGTGGAATGTCCTCGATTAGTTTCGGGCACGAGTGTATTGATTTAGGGCTCATTCGTGTGGTTTCATGTTGGGGTTTAGTTTCGATTTGTACAATAGATATTATATTCCATTTATGATTGATTAGTGTGATTCCAATGATGCTTATTATCAGATATGATTAGATTGGTTCACGAGTGTGTTTAGATGGACTTGAGAATCAAACTCCATAGCATTAGAGGTTGTTACAAAAAGCAAAAAACATTCCATGCGAGAACTATTATTGTTTAGTGTCTTTGTATAAGTAGTTCCTTTTCTATTTATTCAGTTTATCTTCGTGTATACTATGATACCCCCCAATCTGTAGTTGCACGAATTTAAATAAAATACAAGTATATCTTATTTACTTAATCGTGTTACCTTGATTTGACTTCTTTTTCATCGATCACGCATTGCTTTTCTTGTTTAAGTTGGTTTACTTTCATTCCGTCGGTGTAATTTGATAATCGATTCTTTTTGAGTGAATACTAGTTGTTTTTCGTTTCTTTACACCTAGTTTGCTTGTCTATGGTAATAGATTATTCTTTGAAACCACAGTTGTCATTTTGATTTATTCGATGGATTTTTAAGGTAGTGGTGTTTTAAGTTGGTTGTGGTATGTCCTTGCTTACTTTTCGACATGAGTGTATTGGGCTCATTCGTGTGGTTTCATGTTGGGGTTTAGTTTCGGTTTGTACATAGATATTATATTCCATATATGATTGATTAGTGTGATTCCGATTATGCTAACAATCAGATATGATTAGATTGGTTCACAAGTATGTTTAGATGGTCTTGAGAATCAAAACTCCATAGCATTAGAGGTTGTTACGAAAAGCAAAAAACATTCCATGCGAGAACTATTATTGTTTAATGTTTTTGTATAACTAGTTCCTTTTCTATTTATTCAATTTAGCTTTCGTGAATACTAAGATACCCCAATCTATAGTTGCAAGATTATAATTAAAATACAAGTATATCTTATTTACTTAATCGTGTTACCTTGATTTGACTTATTTTTCATAGATCACGTAATGCGTTTTGTTTAAAGTTTGTTTACTTTCATTCTGTCAGTGTAATTTGATAATCGATTCTTTTTGAGTGAATACGAGTAGTTTCTCGTTTCTTTACACCTGGTTTGCTTGCCTATATGGTAATAAATTATTCTTTGAATCCACAATTGTCTTTTTTATTGATTCGATAGTTTTTTGAGGTAGTGGTGTTCGAAGATGGTTGTGGAATGTTCTCGATTAGTTTCGGGCACAAGTGTATTGATTTTAGGGCTCATTCGTGTGGTTTCATGTTGGGGTTTAGTTTCGATTTGTATAATAGATATCATATTCCATTTATGATTGATTAGTGTGATTCCAATGATGCTTATTATCAGATATGATTAGATTGGTTCACGAGTGTGTTTAGATGGACTTGAGAATCAAACTCCATAGCATTAGAGGTTGTTACAAAAAGCAAAAAACATTCCATGCGAGAACTATTATTGTTTAGTGTCTTTGTATAAGTAGTTCCTTTTCTATTTATTCAGTTTATCTTCGTGTATACTATGATACCCCCCAATCTGTAGTTGCACGAATTTAAATAAAATACAAGTATATCTTATTTACTTAATCGTGTTACCTTGATTTGACTTCTTTTTCATCGATCACGCATTGCTTTTCTTGTTTAAGTTGGTTTACTTTCATTCCGTCGTGTAATTTGATAATCGATTCTTTTGAGTGAATACTAGTTGTTTTCGTTTCTTTACACCTAGTTTGCTTGTCTATGGTAATAGATTATTCTTTGAAACCACAGTTGTCATTTTGATTTATTCGATGGATTTTTAAGGTAGTGGTGTTTTAAGTTGGTTGTGGTATGTCCTTGCTTACTTTTCGACATGAGTGTATTGATTTTAGGGCTCATTCGTGTGGTTTCATGTTGGGGTTTAGTTTCGGTTTGTACAATAGATATTATATTCCATATATGATTGATTAGTGTGATTCCGATTATGCTAACAATCAGATATGATTAGATTGGTTCACAAGTATGTTTAGATGGTCTTGAGAATCAAAACTCCGATCATTAGAGGTTGTTACGAAAAGCAAAAAACATTCCATGCGAGAACTATTATTGTTTAATGTTTTTGTATAACTAGTTCCTTTTCTATTTATTCAATTTAGCTTTCGTGAATACTAAGATACCCCAATCTATAGTTGCAAGATTATAATTAAAATATAAGTATATCTTATTTA
Organism: Flaveria ramosissima; assembly: GCA_025215565.1. NCBI lineage: Eukaryota > Viridiplantae > Streptophyta > Magnoliopsida > Asterales > Asteraceae > Flaveria > Flaveria ramosissima. The sequence goes on along the minus strand of CM046033.1, from coordinate 22,875,005 downwards.
CTTAATCGTGTTACCTTGATTTGACTTATTTTTCATAGATCACGTAATGCGTTTTGTTTAAAGTTTGTTTACTTTCATTCTGTCAGTGTAATTTGATAATCGATTCTTTTTGAGTGAATACGAGTAGTTTCTCGTTTCTTTACACCTGGTTTGCTTGCCTATATGGTAATAAATTATTCTTTGAATCCACAATTGTCTTTTTTATTGATTCGATGGTTTTTTGAGGTAGTGGTGTTCGAAGATGGTTGTGGAATGTTCTCGATTAGTTTCGGGCACGAGTGTATTGATTTTAGGGCTCATTCGTGTGGTTTCATGTTGGGGTTTAGTTTCAATTTGTACAATAGATATTATATTCCATTTATGATTGATTAGTGTGATTCCAATGATGCTTATTATCAGATATGATTAGATTGGTTCACGAGTGTGTTTAGATGGACTTGAGAATCAAAACTCCATAGCATTAGAGGTTGTTACAAAAAGCAAAAAACATTCCATGCGAGAACTATTATTGTTTAGTGTCTTTGTATAAGTAGTTCCTTTTCTATTTATTCAATTTATCTTCGTGTATACTATGATACCCCCCAATCTGTAGTTGCACGAATTTAAATAAAATACAAGTATATCTTATTTACTTAATCGTGTTACCTTGATTTGACTTCTTTTTCTTTGATCACGCATTGCGTTTCTTGTTTAAGTTGGTTTACTTTCATTCCGTCGGTGTAATTTGATAATCGATTCTTTTTGAGTGAATACAAGTAGTTTCTCGTTTCTTTACACCTGGTTTGCTTGCCTATGTTAATAGATTATTCTTTGAAACCACAGTTGTCATTTTGATTGATTGGATGGATTTTTAAGGTAGTGGTGATTTAAGTTGGTTGTGGAATGTCCTTGATTAGTTTCCGACATGAGTGTATTGATTTTAGGGCTCATTCATGTGGTTTCATGTTGGGGTTTAGTTTCGGTTTGTACAATAGATATTATATTCCATATATGATTGATTAGTGTGATTCCAATTATGCTAACAATCAGATATGATTAGATTGGTTCACGAGTATGTTTAGATGGTCTTGAGAATCAAAACTCCATAGCATTAGAGGTTGTTACGAAAAGCAAAAAACATTCCATGCGAGAACTATTATTGTTTAATGTTTTTGTATAACTAGTTCTTTTTCTATTTATTCAATTTAGCTTTCGTGAATACTAAGATACCCCAATCTATAGTTGCAAGATTATAATTAAAATACAAGTATATCTTATTTACTTAATCGTGTTACCTTGATTTGACTTATTTTTCATAGATCACGTATTGCGTTATGTTTAAAGTTTGTTTACTTTCATTCCGTCAGGGTAATTTGATAATCGATTCCTTTTGAGTGAATACGAGTAGTTTCTCGTTTCTTTACACCTGGTTTGCTTGCCTATATGGTAATAAATTATTCTTTGAATCCACAATTGTCTTTTTGATTGATTCGATGGTTTTTTGAGGTAGAGGTGTTCGAATGACGCTTATTGTCAGATATGATTAGATTGGTTCACGAGTGTGTTTAGATGGACTTGAGAATCAAAACTCCATAGCATTAGAGGTTGTTACAAAAAGCAAAAAACATTTCATGCGAGAACTATTATTGTTTAGTGTCTTTGTATAACTAGTTCCTTTTCTATTTATTCAATTTATCTTCGTGTATACAATGATACTCCCCAATCTGTAGTTGCACGAATTTAAAGAAAATACAAGTTTATCTTATTTACTTAATCATGTTACCTTGATTTGACTTCTTTTTCATCGATCACGCATTGCTTTTCTTGTTTAAGTTGGTTTACTTTCATTCCGTCGGTGTAATTTGATAATCGATTCTTTTTGAGTGAATACGAGTAGTTTCTCGTTTCTTTACACCTGGTTTGCTAGCCTATATGGTAATAAATTATTCTTTGAATCCATAATTGTCTTTTTGATTGATTCGATGGTTTTTTGAGGTAGTGGTGTTCGAAAATGGTTGTGGAATGTTCTCGATTAGTTTCGGGCACGAGTGTATTGATTTTAGGGCTTATTCGTGTGGTTTCATGTTGGGGTTTAGTTTCGATTTGTACAATGGAAACTATATTCCATTTATGTTTGATTAGTTTGATTCCAATGACGCTTATTGTCAGATATGATTAGAATGGTTCACGAGTGTGTTTAGATGGACTTGAGAATCAAAACTCCATAGCATTAGAGGTTGTTACAAAAAGCAAAAAACATTTCATGCGAGAACTATTATTGTTTAGTGTCTTTGTATAACTAGTTCCTTTTCTATTTATTTAGTTTATCTTCGTGTATACTATGATACCCCCCAATCTGTAGTTGCACGAATTTAAAGAAAATACAAGTTTATCTTATTTACTTAATCGTGTTACCATGATTTGACTTCTTTTTCATCGATCACGCATTGCTTTTCTTGTTTAAGTTGGTTTACTTTCATTCCGTCGGTGTAATTTGATAATCGATTCTTTTTTAGTGAATACGAGTAGTTTCTCGTTTCTTTACACCTGGTTTGCTTGCCTATGTTAATAGATTATTCTTTGAAACCACAGTTGTCATTTTGATTGATTGGATGGATTTTTAAGGTAGTGGTGATTTAAGTTGGTTGTGGAATGTCCTTGATTAGTTTCCGACATGAGTGTATTGATTTTAGGGCTCATTCATGTGGTTTCATGTTGGGGTTTAGTTTCGGTTTGTACAATAGATATTATATTCCATATATGATTGATTAGTGTGATTCCAATTATGCTAACAATCAGATATGATTAGATTGGTTCACGAGTATGTTTAGATGGTCTTGAGAATCAAAACTTTATAGCATTAGAGGTTGTTACGAAAAGCAAAAAACATTCCATGCGAGAACTATTATTGTTTAATGTTTTTGTATAACTAGTTCCTTTTCTATTTATTCAATTTAGCTTTTGTGAATACTAATATACCCCAATCTATAGTTGCACGATTATAATTAAAATACAAGTATATCTTATTTACTTAATCGTGTTACCTTGATTTGACTTATTTTTCATATATCACGTATTGCGTTTTGTTTAAAGTTTGTTTACTTTCATTCTGTCAGTGTAATTTGATAATCGATTCCTTTTGAGTGAATACGAGTAGTTTCTCTTTTCTTTACACCTGGTTTGCTTGCCTATATGGTAATAAATTATTCTTTGAATCCAAAAATTGTCTTTTTGATTGATTCGATGGTTTTTTGAGGTAGTGGTGTTCGAAAATGGTTGTGGAATGTTCTCGATTAGTTTCGGGCACGAGTGTATTGATTTTAGGGCTTATTCGTGTGGTTTCATGTTGGGGTTTAGTTTCGATTTGTACAATAGATATTATATTCCATTTATGATTGATTAGTGTGATTCCAATGATGCTTATTGTCAGATATGATTAGATTGGTTCACGAGTGTGTTTAGATGGACTTGAGAATCAAAACTCCATAGCATTAGAGGTTGTTACGAAAAGCAAAAAACATTCCATGCGAGAACTATTACTGTTTAATGTTTTTGTATAACTAGTTCCGTTCCTATTTATTCAGTTTAGCTTTCGTGAATACTAAGATACCCCAATCTATAGTTGCACGATTATAATTAAAATACAAGTATATCTTATTTACTTAATCGTGTTACCTTGATTTGACTTATTTTTCATCGATAACGTATTGCATTTTGTTTAAAGTTTGTTTACTTTCATTCCGTCAGTGTAATTTGATAATCGATTCCTTTTGAGTGAATACGAGTAGTTTCTCGTTTCTTTACACCTGGTTTGCTTGCCTATATGGTAATAAATTATTCTTTGAATCCAAAAATTGTCTTTTTGATTGATTTGATGGTTTTTTGAGGTAGTGGTGTTCGAAAATGGTTGTGTAATGTTCTCGATTAGTTTCGGGCACGAGTGTATTGATTTTAGGGCTTATTCCTGTGGTTTCATGTTGGGGTTTAGTTTCGATTTGTACAATAGAAATTATATTCCATTTATGATTGATTAGTGTGATTCCAATGATGCTTATTGTCAGATATGATTAGATTGGTTCACGAGTGTGTTTAGATGGACTTGAGAATCAAAACTCCATAGCATTAGAGGTTGTTACAAAAAGCAAAAAACATTTCATGCGAGAACTATTATTGTTTAGTGTCTTTGTATAAGTAGTTCCTTTTCTATTTATTCAGTTTATCTTCATGTATACTATGATACCCCCTAATCTGTAGTTGCACGAATTTAAATAAAATACAAGTTTATCTTATTTACTTAATCGTGATACCTTGATTTGACTTCTTTTTCATCGATCACGCATTGCTTTTCTTGTTTAAGTTGGTTTACTTTCATTCCGTCGGTGTAATTTGATAATCGATTCTTTTTGAGTGAATACGAGTAGTTTCTCGTTTCTTTACACCTGGTTTGCTTGCCTATGGTAATAGATTATTCTTTGAAACCGCAGTTGTCATTTGGATTGATTCGATGGAATTTTAAGGTAGTGGTGTTTTAAGTTGGTTGTGGAATGTCCTTGATTAGTTTCCGACATAAGTGTATGGATTTTAGGGCTCATTCGTGTGGTTTCATGTCGGGGTTTAGTTTCGGTTTGTACAATAGATATTTTATTCCATATATGATTGATTAGTGTGATTCCAATTATGCTAATAATCAGATACGATTTGATTGGTTCACGAGTATGTTTAGATGGTCTTGAGAATCAAAACTCCATAGCATTAGAGGTTGTTACGAAAAGCAAAAAACATTCCATGCGAGAACTATTACTGTTTAATGTTTTTGTATAACTAGTTCCGTTCCTATTTATTCAGTTTAGCTTTTGTGAATACTAAGATACCCCAATCTATAGTTGCACGATTATAATTAAAATACAAGTATATCTTATTTTCTTAATCGTGTTACCTTGATTTGACTTATTTTTCATCGATAACGTATTGCATTTTGTTTAAAGTTTGTTTACTTTTATTCCGTCAGTGTAATTTGATAATCGATTCCTTTTGAATGAATACGGGTAGTTTCTCGTTTCTTTACACCTGGTTTGCTTGCCAATATGGTAATAAATTATTCTTTGAATCCACAATTGTCTTTTTGATTGATTCGATGGTTTTTTGAGGTAGTGGTGTTCGAAAATAGTTGTGGAATGTTCTCGATTAGTTTCGGGCACGAGTGTATTGATTTTAGGGCTTATTCGTGTTGTTTCATGTTGGGGTTTAGTTTCGATTTGTTTAATAGAAATTATATTCCATTTATGATTGCTTAGTGTGATTCCAATGATGCTTATTGTCACATATGATTAGATTGGTTCACGAGTGTGTTTAGATGGACTTGAGAATCAAAACTCCATAGCATTAGAGGTTGTTACAAAAAGCAAAAAACATTTCATGCGAGAACTATTATTGTTTAGTGTCTTTGTATAACTAGTTCCTTTTCTGTTTATTCAGTTTATCTTCGTGTATACTATGATACCCCCCAATCTGTAGTTGCACGATTTTAAATAAAATACAAGTATATCTTATTTACTTAATCGTGTTACCTTGATTTGACTTCTTTTTCATCGATCACGCATTGCTTTTCTTGTTTAAGTTGGTTTACTTTCATTCCGTCGGTGTAATTTGATAATCGATTCTTTTTGAGTGAATACGAGTTGTTTCTCGTTTCTTTACACCTAGTTTGCTTGTCTATGGTAATAGATTATTCTTTGAAACCACAGTTGTCATTTTGATTTATTCGATGGATTTTTAAGGTAGTGGTGTTTTAAGTTGGTTGTGGAATGTCCTTGATTAGTTTCTTGCATGAGAGTATTGATTTTAGGGCTCATTCGTGTGGTTTCATGTTGGGGTTTAGTTTCGGTTTGTACAATAGATATTATATTCCATATATGATTGATTAGTGTGATTCCAATTATGCTAACAATCAGATATGATTAGATTGGTTCACGAGTATGTTTAGATGGTCTTGAGAATCAAAACTCCATAGCATTAGAGGTTGTTACGAAAAGCAAAAAACATTCCAATGCGAGAACTATTATTGTTTAATGTTTTTGTATAACTAGTTCCTTTTCTATTTATTCAGTTTAGCTTTCGTGAATACTAAGATACCCCAATCTATAGTTGCACGATTATAATTAAAATACAAGTATATCTTATTTACTTAATCGTGTTACCTTGATTTGACTTATTTTTCATCGATCACGTATTGCATTTTGTTTAAAGTTTGTTTACTTTTATTCCGTCAGTATAATTTGATAATCGATTCCTTTTGAATGAATACGAGTAGTTTCACGTTTCTTTACACCTGGTTTGCTTGCCTATATGGTAATAAATTATTCTTTGAATCCACAGTTGTCTTTTTGATTGATTCGATGGTTTTTTGAGGTAGTGGTGTTCGAAGATGGTTGTGGAATGTTCTCGATTAGTTTCGGGCACGAGTGTATTGATTTTAGGGCTCATTCGTGTGGTTTCATGTTGGGGTTTAGTTTTGATTTGTACAATAGATATTATATTCCATTTATGATTGATTAGTGTGATTCCAATGATGCTTATTATCAGATATGATTAGATTGGTTCATGAGTGTGTTTAGATGGACTTGAGAATCAAAACTCCATAGCATTTGTGGTTGTTACAAAAAGCAAAAAACATTCCATGCGAGAACTATTATTGTTTAGTGTCTTTGTATAACTAGTTCTTTTTCTATTTATTCAGCTTATCTTCGTGTATACTATGATACCCCCCAATCTGTAGTTGCACGAATTTAAATAAAATACAAGTTTATCTTATTTACTTAATCGTGTTACCTTGATTTGACTTCTTTTTCATCGATCACGCATTGCTTTTCTTGTTAAAGTTGGTTTACTTTCATTCCGTCGGTGTAATTTGATAATCGATTCTTTTTGAGTGAATACGAGTAGTTTCTCGTTTCTTTACACCTGGTTTGCTTGCCTATGGTAATAGATTATACTTTGAAACCACAGTTGTCATTTTGATTGATTTGATGGATTTTTAAGGTAATGGTGTTTTAAGTTGGTTGTGGAATGTCCTTGATTAGTTTCCGACATAAGTGTATTAATTTTAGGGCTCATTCGTTTGGTTTCATGTTGGGGTTTAGTTTCGGTTTGTATAATAGATATTATATTCCATATATGATTGATTAGTGTGATTCCAATTATGCTAACAATCAGATATGATTAGATTGGTTCACGAGTATGTTTAGATGGTCTTGAGAATCAAAACTCCATAGCATTAGAGGTTGTTACAAAAAGAAAAAAACCTTCCATGCGAGAACTATTATTGTTTAGTGTCTTTGTATCAGTAGTTCCTTTTCTATTTATTCAGTTTATCTTCGTGTATACTATGATACCCCCCAATCTGTAGTTGCACGAATTTAAATAAAATACAAGTATATCTTATTTACTTAATCGTGTTACCTTGATTTGACTTCTTTTTCATCGATCACGCATTGCTTTTCTTGTTTAAGTTGGTTTACTTTCATTCCGTCGGTGTAATTTGATAATCGATTCTTTTTGAGTGAATACGAGTAGTTTCTCGTTTCTTTACACCTGGTTTGCTTGCCTATGGTAATAGATTATTCTTTGAAACCACATTTGTCATTTTGATTGATTCGATGGATTTTTAAGGTAGTGGTGTTTTAAGTTGGTTGTAGAATGTCCATGATTAGTTCCCGACATGAGTGTATTGATTTTAGGGCTCATTCGTGTGGTTTCATGTTTGGGTTTAGTGTCGATTTGTACAATAGATATTATATTCCATTTATGATTGATTACTGTGATTCCAATAATGCTTATAATCAGATATGATTAGATTGGTTCATGAGTATGTTTAGATGGTCTTGAGAATCAAAACTCCATAGCATTAGAGGTTGTTAAGAAAAGCAAAAAACATTCCATGCGAGAACTATTATTGTTTATTGTTTTTGTATAACTAGTCCCTTTTCTATTTATTAAGTTTAGCTTTCGTGAATACTATGATGCCCGAATCTGTAGTTGCACGATTTTAATTAAAATATATGTATATCATATTTACTTATCGTGTTACCTTTTGACTTTTTTTTCATCGATCACGCATTTCGTTTCTTGTTTAAAGTTGGTTTACTTTCAATCCGTCAGTATAATTTGATAATCGATTCTTTTCGAGTGAATACGAGTAGTTTCTCGTTTCTTTACACCTGGGGTGCTTGCCTACGGTAATAGATTATTCTTTGAATCCACAGTTGTCATTTTGATTGATTCGATTGATTTTTGAGGTAGTGGTGTTCGAAGTTGGTTGTGGAATGTCCTTGATTAGTTTACGGCACGAGTGTATTGATTTTAGGGCTCATTCGTGTGGTTTCATGTTTGGGTTTAGTTTCGATTTGTACAATAGATATTATATTCCATTTATGATTGATTAGTGTGATTCCGATGATGCTTATAATCAGATATGATTAGATTGGTTCATGAGTATGTTTAGATGGTCTTGAGAATCAAAACTCCATAGCATTAGAGGTTGTTACGAAAAGCAAAAAACATTCCATGCGAGAACTATTATTGTTTAATGTCTTTGTATAACTAGTTCCTTTTCTATTTATTCAGTTTAGCTTTCATGAATACTATGATGCCCCAATTTGTAGTTGCATGATTTTAATTAAAATATAAGTATATCTTATTTACTTATCGTGCTACCTTGATTTGACTTCTTTTTCATCGATCACGCATTCTGTTTCTTGTTTACAGTTGGTTTACTTTCATTCCGTCAGTGTAATTTGATAATCGATTCTTTTCGAGTGAATACGAGTAGTTTCTCGTTTCTTTACACCTGGTGTGCTTGTCTATGGTAATAGATTATTCTTTGAACCCACAGTTGTCATTTTGATTGTTTCGATGGATTTTTAAGGTACTGGTGTTCGAAGTTGGTTGTGGAATGGTCTTGATTAGTTTCCGGCACGAGTGTATTGATTTTAGGGCTCATTCGTGTGGTTTCATGTTTGGGTTTAGTTTCGATTTGTACAATAGATTTTATATTTCATTTATGATTGATTAGTGTGATTCCAATGATGCTTATAATCAGATATGATTAGATAGGTTCACTAGTATGTTTAGATGTTCTTGAGAATAAAAACTCCATAGCATTAGAGGTTGTTACGAAAAGCAAAAAACATTCCATGCGAGAACTATTATTGTTTATTGTCTTTGTATAACTAGTCCCTTTTCTATTTGTTAAGTTTAGCTTTTGTGAATACTATGATGCCCGAATCTGTAGTTGCACGATTTTAATTAATATATAAGTATATCTTATTTACTTATCGTGTTACCTTGATTTGACTTCTTTTTCATCGATCACGCATTCTGTTTCTTGTTTAAAGTTGGTTTACTTTCATTCCGTCAGTGTAATTTGATAATGGATTCTTTTTGAGTGAATACGAGTACTTTCTCGTTTCTTTACACCTGGTGTGCTTGCCTACGGTAATAGATTATTCTTTGAATCCACAATTGTCATTTTGATTGATTCGATGGATTTTTAAGATAGTGGTGTTCGAAGTTGGTTGTGGAATGTCCTTGATTAGTTTCCGGCACGAGTGTATTGATTTTTACGGCTCATTCGTGTGGTTTCATGTTTGGGTTTAGTTTTGATTTGTACAATAGATATTATATTCCATTTATGATTGATTAGTGTGATTCCAATGATGCGTATAATCAAATATAATTAGATTGGTTCACGAGTATGTTTAGATGGTCTTGAGAATCAAAACTCCATAGCATTAGAGATTGTTACGAAAAGCAAAAAACATTCTGTCACATCCCGGCGGAAGCGTGAAATGCTTAGGGTGTGACTTGTTTGCTCAGAACTCATTGGTATATAATTGTTACTAAATATCACATAAATATATATTTCATGATAAGGCATATTAAATATATAATATCACATAACATAACAAGGATTAATAAAGGAGTTAGGGTTACATCAATTCATCATAGTCAAAATTTGAACTAACATATCCCTATTACATTAAAAGCCTAACAGTAACATCTTCAGAGACGATGGTAGTGGGCATCCACCGACACACTGAGATCATACAAATTTACTGTCAGGTTTACACAAACTTTCCCCACCACTTCTCCCCAGCCATTATAAACATCAAAGGAGAACATTAAGCTGTTAGTCATGGTGAATTCCTGAAAAAGCATACTTAAAACAGTCAACATAAGGTTGGTGAGCTTCACAGGTTTATCATATAACATAGATGCATTATATACAACCAAACCTTACATAGCAACCAGATCCTTCATATCTGTCATAACATATTTCATAAATCAGATAATATAGCAACACAATACTCATTTTATTGGTGCAGGAAATATTATCTAACGGTTCCACATCCGAATTAATGGTTGTAACATAAATCTCAGAAAATAATGCATCAGATAGTATGCTTTTTCCCCAAAACTTTTACAAAACAAAAATGGGCCATGAAACTCACCTTTACTCCAAATGGTAACCTATACAAGAAAAATATTTATAATTCAGAAAATGTATATTTCTTTAACATTTTTAGCACCTCAGATTGAAGAATTTATTTTATAAATCAGGTTTTAATATAAATTCCGAAATTTTTACAGTAGATGTATCTTAGTGTTAGGTAAAATATACTAAAATTTCATATTCAAATTATTTTCAGGCTAATTTTTATTATTTTTACATTATTCACATAATTCTTTAGAAATACCTTCGGGCCTCTAAAATTAGTCAAATTTTGGCAGGTTAATAAATATAATTCGTAAAGTTTTTCAGAATTTTCTCATGCTCTAAACTATAGCAGAGCTATTTTTATAATTTTTTCCTATTTTATCTTTATTTCGCTAAAAATATCAGATCATGTCCAAAAATTCTAATTTTTACGCAAACTGCTCCATTTTTATTTTTATATTTTCTATAAATTTTCCATAATTTATTTCATACTTTAAGTATTTTTCCCGATTTTTAGTTGACAGAATGGTCAAAAATTAATATTTCAGAAAAAGTTTTGAGTTAGATCACGAAATTTTTCCAGTGGATTCTATAATTCATAATAGTCAGTAAATAATTTTTCTATACCTTTACTAGGATCAGTTCTTTTAATATAATTTTTCTCTTTTTATCCTTAATTATTGCGTATAAATTAATTAATTCATAGGAATAGTACCAAATTTTGCAGAGTTCAATTTCCTAATATTCTAAATATGTTTTTAATGTTTGTTCCCACAATCATAGTTATTTTATATGTAGAACAAATTATGACTAGATTTTTAACCCTTTTGTTGATAATTTCTTGCTATAAATTTGATTGTCTCAAGGTTTGTTTTACTTGTTTCAGATTTTTAAAATCTTCCTTTTTGTCTGAAAAATGAGTTTGATTATCATATGTTTTTATAAAAACCTTGAATGTTTAATCAAAAGGGTTAATCACATGTGTTTATGTTAACACATGTTTGATTTTCATAACTTAATTTAGTAGGGTTTTAGGGGTTAAAACCTTGATTTTGACAGAAGGAGAGGGTGAGAAGGAGGTGAGGATGGTCTAAGCTTGCTTGGTTTTGGTGTTCTTGATACTCTTTCGGGAGACGGTGCTTCCACGAGGCTTGGATGTTGCTGCCTTGTATCCGAGAGTGTGTGACCGAGTGAAGTTGAGGATGATATTTGGTTGAGAGGTGGTGACCGAGAGGATGATTCGTGGCTTACGGTGGTGTTGTTCGGGAGTGGTGGCCGAGAAAAGGTGGTGAGTGGTGGTGTTAGCCGTGAGTTTGAGATGGTGTTAACCGAGAGATGAGGGAGTGTGATAGTAACCGAGAGTTAGTAGTGGTTGTATGTTTAGAAAGGTGGTGAATATGCAAGCTTTCGGCCGAGGGTTGATATAGAGGAGTTCTCATGATTACTATTAGTCCTAGGTGGTGAGGTGTTCATCATAGCTTTGCTTAGTCATGGCTATGTGGCGGTTTTGTGGTGCCTCTAGAAGAACCGAAGAGATGGCGGTGGTTTGTGTCTAAGTTGGGTTCCAACCGAGAGTTTCAAAGGGAGGTGGAGTCGGTTGCCATTAAGGAGTTTCATCATTGCTCCTAGGGTGCTAGACTCTCAAGGTGGCATGCATACATAAGCTTTGGTGTGGCGGTTTGATGGTGTGTCAAGATGAACCGAGAAGGTGGCGGTGCAAGAGGAGGGGTTGGTGTCCCTAGTTGTGCAAGGTGGTATCTCCATAGGTTTCATGACTCACCAAGTCATGATTGCATGATTAATCGGGTGCTTAATGAGCCGATTTAGTGGTCTTAGTTGGTGCTTAGTTTGGGGTTTAAATGTAAGGGGTTTGTTTAAATTTGTGTTGATGTAAGTTTCACTTGTTGCTAACTTATGTTTGTAATATTTGGTTAGGTTGTGTTTTGGTTTTGTTTGATGTTGTATAGGTGATGCATTTTGATCATATAGCATTTGGTATCATAATGTTATGAATATGTATACATGCATACGTAAAAGGTTGTGCATGCATGTATGCATTCATACGTACATTATATATATATATTCATATGGGCAAATAATATACATGCGTAAGTAAAACAAGAGCATGCATACGTATATCACACATGTATGTATAAAAATATATACAAGTTAGCTTAGGTGTAGTTGAATAATTAAATATACTCGTGTATAAAATTCTAAGCCTAGGGTTGTCACATTCTCCCCCCGTAAAAATAATTTCGTCCCGAAATTTATTTGAATAGTAATGAACTTATCTGACCATTGTCTTAAAATAGGTGGGGGTATTTTCTTCTGATTTCATCTTCTCTTTCCCATGTATACTCTGGCCCTCTCTTAGCGTTCCACTTAACTTTCACTATGGGGATCTTGCTTCTTTTTAGCTTTTTAATTTCTTTATCTAATATGGCTATTGGTTCCTCTGTAAAATGAAGCTTCTCGTCTATCTTTATTTCTTGAACTGGAACTTTTAATGTTTCATCTGTTAAACATTTCTTCAGATTTGACACATGGAACGTGTTGTGTACTTTACTTAATTCTTCGGGTAAATCTAGCTTATACGCAACAGGACCAATTTTGTTGATAACTTCAAATGGTCCAATATATCTTGGGTTCAACTTATTTCTCTTTTCAAATCGAAAGATTCCCTTGGTAGGTGATATTTTTAAATAGACCTTATCTCCAATTTGAAATTCTAACGGCTTTCTTCTTTTATCTGCATAACTTTTCTGCCGATCCCGGGCTGTCTTTAATCTATTCTTGATTTCTTTAATCTTGTCAGATGTCTCTTGAATTAAATCAGGACCTATAAGTTGTCTATCTCCTATTTCATTCCAACATAAGGGCGATCTGCATTTTCTTCCATACAGGGCTTCAAACGGGGCGGTCTTAATGCTAGAATGATAGCTATTATTATAAGAAAATTCTATCAAAGGTAAATGCATATCCCAGTTGCCACCAAAATCTAATGCACAAGCACGTAACATATCTTCTAATGTTTGTATTGTCCTTTCACTCTGTCCATCGGTTTGTGGGTGGAAGGCTGTGCTAAGATTTATTTGGGTTCCTAAAGCTTTTTGTAAGGTCTGCCAAAATCTTGATATGAATCTACTGTCCCTATCAGATATAATGGAGATTGGTATTCCATGTCTGGATACGATTTCTCGTATGTAAATTCTTGCCAATTTCTCTATCTTGTAATCTTCTCTGATTGGCAGGAAGTGTGCTGATTTGGTCAACCTATCTACTATAACCCAAATTGTGTCATAGCCACTTGAGGTCCTTGGTAACTTGGTCACGAAATCCATGGTAATTTGATCCCATTTCCATTCTGGAATTTCCGGTTGTTGTAGATACCCCGAAGGTTTCTGATGTTCTGCTTTAACCTTTGAGCACGTATTGCATTTCTCTACAAATTCCCCAACGGATTTCTTCATACCAGGCCACCAGTAATAATTTTTCAAATCCTTATACATTTTGTTATTTCCTGGATGTATGGAGTATCTTGACTTATGTGCTTCCTGTAATATAATCTTTCTAAGTATGGCATCATCAGGTATCCAATTCTTCCTTTAAATCTTAGAATTCCATGTGTATCGGCCTGTAAATCCTTTTCCTGTCCTTTTATTTCTATTTTACTTTTCTGTTGGGCTTCCCATATTTGTCTTAACAGATCTGATTGTAGTTCCATTCTCATGGCTCGTACTCGTAACGGTTTAACCCTATCTTTTCTACTTAAAGCATCTGCAACTACATTTGCTTTACCTGGATGATATTTGATTTCACAATCATAATCGCTCAGTAATTCCACCCATCTTCTTTGTCTCATGTTCAGCATTTTCTGCTCAAATATATGCTGTAAACTCTTATGATCCGTATATATTGTACATTTTGTCCCATACAAGTAATGTCTCCAAATCTTAAGTGCAAAGATGACTGCTCCTAATTCCAAATCATGAGTAGTGTAGTTTTTCTCACTTCCCCTAAGTTGTCTAGAGGCATATGCAATGACTCTACTTCTTTGCATTAATACACATCCAAATCCTTGACGAGACGCGTCACAATATACTACAAAATCATCAGTCCCTTCTGGTAATGACAAAATAGGTGCACTACATAACTTATTTTTCAAAAGTTCGAATGCATTCTTTTGTTTTTCTCCCCAGACATATGGCTTGTCTTTTTGGGTTAATTCAGTCAAGGGCTGAGCTATTCTTGAGAAATTTTCTATGAATCTTCTATAATATCCTGCTAATCCTAAAAATTGACGTACTTCTGTTGGTGTCTTGGGATCCTCCCATTTCTTAACAGCTTCTATTTTTGCTGGATCTACCTGTATTCCTTCTTGATTGACTATGTGTCCTAGGAATTGCACTTCTCTTTTCCAAAATTCACATTTTGAGAATTTTGCGTATAGTTTTTCTTTTCTTAACAGCTCCAAGGTCGATCTTAAGTGTTGCTCATGATCCTCCTTATTCTTAGAATAGATTAAAATGTCATCTATAAAGACTATAACAAACTTATCTAAATAGGGTTTACATATCCTATTCATCAAATCCATGAATATGGCGGGAGCATTGGTTAATCCAAATGGCATTACCAGGAATTCATAATGTCCATACCTTGTTCTGAATGCTGTCTTGGGTATATCTTCATCCTGTATTCTTAGTTGATGATACCCTGATCTCAAGTCTATTTTTGAAAAGTAACTAGATCCTTGTAATTGATCAAATAGGTCGTCTATTCTAGGTAAGGGATACCTATTCTTTATAGTTACTTTATTGAGTTCCCTATAGTCTATGCACATTCTAAATGTTCCATCCTTTTTCTTAACAAATAAAACTGGTGCTCCCCAAGGTGATACACTAGGTCGTATAAATCCTTTATCCAAAAGTTCCTGAAGTTGGCTCATTAATTCTTTCATTTCAGTAGGTGCTAAACGGTAGGGTGCCTTAGCAATAGGGGCTGTTCCTGGCATCAATTCAATTTTGAATTCTACTTGACGTGGGGGTGGTAATCCAGGTAATTCATCAGGGGATACATCTGAATATTCATTGACAATTGGGACATCTTTCAGGTTTACTTTGTCTATCTTAGTGTCAACAATGTGAGTCAAATAAGCCAAACATTTCTTCCTTAGGCATTTTTGTGCACTTTTACAAGAAATTATTTTTATGGTGCCCTTAGGTTTTTCACCGTATATGCACAGTGTTCTATTCTCATTAACTAAAGGGATTTTGATCATCTTCTTACCACATATTATTTCAGCTTGATTCTTACTTAACCAATCCATTCCTACAACAATATCAAATCCTCCTAAATCAATAGGGATCAAATCTATATTGAAATAGTTTTCATCTAAATTCATGATACAATTAGGAATGATTTCATAAGCTTCGATTATCTTACCATCCGCTAATTCTATCATATATTTTTGATTAAGCTTTTCTGTGGTCAAGTTAAGTAGTGGCCTAAATGTATTTGAAACAAAGCTACGGGTTGCTCCAGTATCAAATAATACAGTAGCGTACTGATCGTTTACAAGGAACGTACCCGTGACGACTTCTGGTTCGTGTCGAGCTTCTTCTGCCTGCATTATGAATGCTCTTCCTCGAGGATTGTTTTGATTAGTCGGTGCCTTTCCCTTTAGCTGTGGGCATTCGTTCCGGCGATGATTTTCATTCCCACATTGATAGCAGACTGGTTTTGGGTTTGCAGGGTTTTTGCAGTCTCGGGATATGTCCCTTTTTCTTACAGTTGTAACAGATTACCATCGCACAGTTGCCTTGATGGTATCTTTGGCACGTGTTACACCATGGCTGATTTTCTGTCTGGGGTTTCTTCTCCCGTGTCATTCCTAGGTAGTTTCGAGGTGGCTGTCTAACTATTCGTTTTTGAGGGGTTCCCTTAAATCTTCCCCCTGTGCTGTCATCACTCCATTTTCTCTTTTCTCCAGATCTAGGGTTACCTAGTGATCCATTTCTTATCATCTCATCTGTCAGACTTCCGGATAAACTTACAGTATCTTGAAAAGTCTTGGGTCTAGCTGATTTCACTAATCCTCTTATTTGTGGCACTAGTCCCCAAATATATCTTCCTATTCTCTTTGATTCTGGGGCCACTAGATGTGGTACTAACCTCGAGAGTTCATTGTACCTGTCAGTATATTCCCGATGTGCTGCTCCTTTCATTTCTAAAGCTAGAAACTCAGTTTCTAATTTTTCTATTTCATTATATGGACAGTATTTCTCTATAACCAAATTCCTAAATTCCTCCCAACTCAACTCATTCATAATGTGCCTACCTTTAGTGGTCATCTCCATCTTCCACCAGGATTGTGCTTCCCCTTTCAAGGAGTGTGAAGCAAACAAGGTTCTGTTGTTATTGGCACATTTGCTGATTTCCAGAGTTGACTCCATTTCATCTAACCATCGTAGAGCCTGTACTGATCCGCCTTTACCATCAAATTCTCGAGGTCTACATGACATAAAGGCTTTGTAAGAACATCCTTTCTCTGTCATAATCTCCTCTGCTGGTTGATCTCTTACGGCATCATCAGCTGGTATTTCGTTGCCGGGGGTTGTGGTGCCAAGGTTTAGGTTTTGCTGAAGTTGAGTTACTAGTATGGGTATGGCAGCTTCTAACTGTTGTGACACTATTCGGGAGATCCTTTCATCTTCATTGGTTGTTGGGTTAACAGGTGTTTCTTCTCCAAGTCTAGTTCTAGGTCGTCCCACTCTTGCAGTCCTTCTTACGGGTTGCGCATTTCTTCTTGGCGGCATGCTTTTCTATAGTTAATTATAGTAAGAATTTTAGATTCTTAACAATATTCTAATTAACACATAAGCAAGTAATAGTTCAAACACAAAAGATATTTTTCATTTAAGTTCTTATTTAAAGATTTCACACTAAAAGTTAGTTCCTAATTCCCCTGCATCCATTTCCAAATTCTTGAGAAAATGTTTCTCTTAGGTGCTTTTAGTTCCTTCACATCCTTCTGAATTTTCCTGATTTCTTGTTGAATTTTCTTGAGCTGTTTAAGGGTTTGTTGAATGGCTGCACTCTGATCTTCGTCCACCCTTTGTCTTTTAGCTTCACTTTCTTCGTTTCTGAGAGAGTCAGCTTCTTGTATCTCCTTGCCTTCATCTTGCTTAGTCTTGAATTTGTTCCCGGGCCGTACCCTTTTCCTAGGAGTTTTAATGGTATATCCTCCTACCATTACAGGTGCACGACGGACATAAAATTTGGTCTTAGGATTATCTTCCCTTTTGGTTGGAAAAGGTTCTAGAATTTGCTGAGGTTTAGGTTCAGGCGTAAGTTCTTTATTGTAATCCGAGTATCCGAATGAGTTAGTCTCACAAAAATTGTTATCAGTACTCATAGCTGCAAAACAAATCTTTTCATGGTTTGAACCCAACAGTTAGTTACCTATTTAAAATGTTTTAATATTCATGGAATCATGACATACCAAATCACATAATTACACAGACATGAGCTTATGGTTATAGTCTAGGTATTTTATGGTACCTAATTCTCTATAACCAATGGCTCTGATACCAACCTGTCACATCCCGGCGGAAGCGTGAAATGCTTAGGGTGTGACTTGTTTGCTCAGAACTCATTGGTATATAATTGTTACTAAATATCACATAAATATATATTTCATGATAAGGCATATTAAATATATAATATCACATAACATAACAAGGATTAATAAAGGAGTTAGGGTTACATCAATTCATCATAGTCAAAATTTGAACTAACATATCCCTATTACATTAAAAGCCTAACAGTAACATCTTCAGAGACGATGGTAGTGGGCATCCACCGACACACTGAGATCATACAAATTTACTGTCAGGTTTACACAAACTTTCCCCACCACTTCTCCCCAGCCATTATAAACATCAAAGGAGAACATTAAGCTGTTAGTCATGGTGAATTCCTGAAAAAGCATACTTAAAACAGTCAACATAAGGTTGGTGAGCTTCACAGGTTTATCATATAACATAGATGCATTATATACAACCAAACCTTACATAGCAACCAGATCCTTCATATCTGTCATAACTTATTTCATAAATCAGATAATATAGCAACACAATACTCATTTTATTGGTGCAGGAAATATTTTCCTAAGTAGCGCTACCAATATTATCTAACGGTTCCACATCCGAATTAATGGTTGTAACATAAATCTCAGAAAATAATGCATCAGATAGTATGCTTTTTCCCCAAAACTTTTACAAAACAAAAATGGGCCATGAAACTCACCTTTACTCCAAATGGTAACCTATACAAGAAAAATATTTATAATTCAGAAAATGTATATTTCTTTAACATTTTTAGCACCTCAGATTGAAGAATTTATTTTATAAATCAGGTTTTAATATAAATTCCGAAATTTTTACAGTAGATGTATCTTAGTGTTAGGTAAAATATACTAAAATTTCATATTCAAATTATTTTCAGGCTAATTTTTATTATTTTTACATTATTCACATAATTCTTTAGAAATACCTTCGGGCCTCTAAAATTAGTCAAATTTTGGCAGGTTAATAAATATAATTCGTAAAGTTTTTCAGAATTTTCTCATGCTCTAAACTATAGCAGAGCTATTTTTATAATTTTTTCCTATTTTATCTTTATTTTGCTAAAAATATCAGATCATGTCCAAAAATTCTAATTTTTACGCAAACTGCTCCATTTTTATTTTTATATTTTCTATAAATTTTCCATAATTTATTTCATACTTTAAGTATTTTTCCCGATTTTTAGTTGACAGAATGGTCAAAAATTAATATTTCAGAAAAAGTTTTGAGTTAGATCACGAAATTTTTCCAGTGGATTCTATAATTCATAATAGTCAGTAAATAATTTTTCTATACCTTTACTAGGATCAGTTCTTTTAATATAATTTTTCTCTTTTTATCCTTAATTATTGCGTATAAATTAATTAATTCATAGGAATAGTACCAAATTTTGCAGAGTTCAATTTCCTAATATTCTAAATATGTTTTTAATGTTTGTTCCCACAATCATAGTTATTTTATATGCAGAACAAATTATGACTAGATTTTTAACCCTTTTGTTGATAATTTCTTGCTATAAATTTGATTGTCTCAAGGTTTGTTTTACTTGTTTCAGATTTTTAAAATCTTTCTTTTTGTCTGAAAAATGAGTTTGATTATCATATGTTTTTATAAAAACCTTGAATGTTTAATCAAAAGGGTTAATCACATGTGTTTATGTTAACACATGTTTGATTTTCATAACTTAATTTAGTAGGGTTTTAGGGGTTAAAACCTTGATTTTGACAGAAGGAGAGGGTGAGAAGGAGGTGAGGATGGTCTAAGCTTGCTTGGTTTTGGTGTTCTTGATACTCTTTCGGGAGACGGTGCTTCCACGAGGCTTGGATGTTGCTGCCTTGTATCCGAGAGTGTGTGACCGAGTGAAGTTGAGGATGATATTTGGTTGAGAGGTGGTGACCGAGAGGATGATTCGTGGCTTACGGTGGTGTTGTTCGGGAGTGGTGGCCGAGAACAAGGTGGTGAGTGGTGGTGTTAGCCGTGAGTTTGAGATGGTGTTAACCGAGAGATGAGGGAGTGTGATAGTAACCGAGAGTTAGTAGTGGTTGTATGTTTAGAAAGGTGGTGAATATGCAAGCTTTCGGCCGAGGGTTGATATAGAGGAGTTCTCATGATTACTATTAGTCCTAGGTGGTGAGGTGTTCATCATAGCTTTGCTTAGTCATGGCTATGTGGCGGTTTTGTGGTGCCTCTAGAAGAACCGAAGAGATGGCGGTGGTTTGTGTCTAAGTTGGGTTCCAACCGAGAGTTTCAAAGGGAGGTGGAGTCGGTTGCCATTAAGGAGTTTCATCATTGCTCCTAGGGTGCTAGACTCTCAAGGTGGCATGCATACATAAGCTTTGGTGTGGCGGTTTGATGGTGTGTCAAGATGAACCGAGAAGGTGGCGGTGCAAGAGGAGGGGTTGGTGTCCCTAGTTGTGCAAGGTGGTATCTCCATAGGTTTCATGACTCACCAAGTCATGATTGCATGATTAATCGGGTGCTTAATGAGCCGATTTAGTGGTCTTAGTTGGTGCTTAGTTTGGGGTTTAAATGTAAGGGGTTTGTTTAAATTTGTGTTGATGTAAGTTTCACTTGTTGCTAACTTATGTTTGTAATATTTGGTTAGGTTGTGTTTTGGTTTTGTTTGATGTTGTATAGGTGATGCATTTTGATCATATAGCATTTGGTATCATAATGTTATGAATATGTATACATGCATACGTAAAAGGTTGTGCATGCATGTATGCATTCATACGTACATTATATATATATATTCATATGGGCAAATAATATACATGCGTAAGTAAAACAAGAGCATGCATACGTATATCACACATGTATGTATAAAAATATATACAAGTTAGCTTAGGTGTAGTTGAATAATTAAATATACTCGTGTATAAAATTCTAAGCCTAGGGTTGTCACACATTCCATGCGAGAACTATTATTGTTTATTGTCTTTGTATAACTAGTTCCTTTTCTATTTATTTGTAGGATCTTATATGCCCAAGACACATAAAAGATTGATGTGGTTAGTATGTTATGATCCAAGTCAGGTCATACCGAATAACAGGCTATACAAACACTAACAAACACTTATTTATTGATAAGATCATACAATAAATGTTTGACACCTATTTAGAAAATTGGTTTTCTAAATATTGCTTTTGTGATAGAACGTCATTATGTGGATAATATGTTCATGAGATAATTTTATGTTTCATTATTTAAGTTGGTTAAATAATGAAATATAAAAGAGTGTTATGTTATGAAATTAAACTAAGTTTTAATTTTATAAGTTGTTAATTGAAAGAGTGTTATAAATAATAAAAGATGAAAAAAAGGTGGGAAAACCCTTTGGCCTTCAAAATCTCGGCCGCCCAAAGGGGCATGGGGAACCTCATTTGGTCTTGTTTTATGCAAGACTTGATTAACTAGAACACTTTTTCATCATAACACTTGAACTCTCTCTTTCTCTCACACATTAGCAAGAGTCTTTCTCTCCATTCTTCTCTCAATATTTTCGAATTCTTTGGCTGATTTTCAAGAGATTGTTGGCTGAAATTTCGGATTCAAGAAGAAGGACAAAGCTTGGTGTAAAACTCCCTAGCAAGTAAGTGTTTGGAAGGCTTGTGGGTATCATGATTTGAGGTCCTCCACCTTGAAGGATTGCTGCTCATAACATCATCATCTTCAAAGATTTCGACTTCATTGAGCTGCTGAAAGGTAGTAAATCACAGCTCATTGTAGCTGTGATATTATGTACATTTACATTGAGCGGAGATTCAACTACATACGAGATGAAGTTGAAAAGGGAAAGATATGTATTCGCAAAGTTCACACGGATCAAAACATTGCGGATCCTCTCACGAAGCTCCTTGAAAAGGCAAAGCATGAAGGTCATACTTGTGCCATGGGACTTCGATATTCTAGTGATTGGATTTGATCTGTAATTTTGTATTTGGATATGTGGAACCTTTTATTATTTGAATAAAATTATTTGGTTATAATGTTTCAATTAATATTCCAATTTAGCATGTTTAATCCATGAGTAAATTGTTTGCTCTAAATGTCCGTAGTCGTTCAGACTTGTGGGAACAAGTATGAGGGTAAGATTATTATGAATTTGGATTGGTAGATATTCATAAGGATGAATATAGAGCAATGGGTTGCTACCAAGGTTCATAGATATTTGGGGGATGCAAATATTGGACTGACCTGCATCTCAAATATTACTACATGGAATCTTCCTGATTGATCATAAGTAATTTTGAGTAAAGGCGAACATCATTTGGTATCCTCTAACCTGAGATACATATTGGGTCTTGATATTTACCAAATATTATACTTTGACTCAGTTCTTCGCTGTTCTGAAATATGGCAGTACATAAGTCTGAGTTCAGGTATGATATAAGGTAATTATGAGAGGCGTATGTAGTCAAGAAGGATTTGTCCCTCTTATTCGTTGAGAGTAAGATGTCTAAGGCATGATAAAGTTAAATCAATGAGAATGATCACTCCATGTCTCTAGGATTTAACATGACATCTGTGACAAAAGGATAGATGATTGATTCACCTAAAACATTTCAAGTATGGTACTTGAAGGGGATGATGTTATTGAATGGCACTTAGTCATACGTATTAAGGGTAGTAAACCGTTGCTAGGCGGTATTTACTGCTTGCATCAATCTTCTATGAATCTTGTGCAAGTGGGAGATTGTAGGATCTTATATGCCCAAGACACATACAAGATTGATGTGGTTAGTACGTTATGATCCAAGTCAGGTCATACCCAATAACAGGCTATACAAACACTTATTTATTGATAAGATCATACAATAAATGTTTGACACCTATTTAGAAAATTGGTTTTCTAAATATTGCTTTTGTGATAGAATGTCATTATGTGGATAATATGTTCATGAGATAATTTTATGTTTCATTATTTAAGTTGGTTAAATAATGAAATATAAAAGAGTGTTATGTTATGAAATTAAACTAAGTTTTAATTTTATAAGTTGTTAATTGAAAGAGTGTTATAAATAATAAAAGATGAAAAAAAAGGTGGGAAAACCCTTTGGCCTTCAAAATCTCGGCCGCCCAAAGGGGCATGGGGAACCTCATTTGGTCTTGTTTTATGCAAGACTTGATTAACTAGAACACTTTTTCATCATAACACTTGAACTCTCTCTTTCTCTCACACATTAGCAAGAGTCTTTCTCTCCCTTCTTCTCTCAATATTTTCGAATTCTTTGGCTGATTTTCAAGAGATTGTTGGCTGAATTTTCGGATTCAAGAAGAAGGACAAAGCTTGGTGTAACACTCCCTAGCAAGTAAGTGTTTGGAAGGCTTGTGGGTATCACGATTTGAGGTCCTCCACCTTGAAGGGTTGCTGCTCATAACATCATCATCTTCAAAGATTTCGACTTCATTGAGCTGCTAAAAGGTAGTAAATCACAGCTCATTGTAGCTGTGATTTTATGTACATTTACATATGTTCATAGCTAGCTTATTCACATATAATGATCCTTTTGTTTTGGGTTTGTTTTATACATATATATGTCACCATAAAAACATGAAATTTCAGCTTTATAATCATGTTATAATATATATATATCCGTTGCGTTTTTCAGAAAGTTTAAGAGGTTAAACTTGGTTTTATGTTCTAACAAACCCTGCATTATTCAGTTTAGTTTTCATGAATACTATGATGTCCCAATTTGTAGTTGCATGATTTTAATTAAAATATAAGTATATCTTATTTACTTATCGTGCTTCCTTGATTTGACTTCTTTTTCATCGATCACGCATTCTGTTTCTTGTTTATAGTTGGTTTACTTTCATTCCGTCAGTGTAGTTTGATAATCGATTTTTTTGAGTGAATACGACTAGTTTCTCGTTTCTTTACACCTGGTGTGCTTGCCTATGGTAATAGATTATTCTTTGAATTCACAGTTGTCATTTTGATTGATTCGATGGATTTTTAAGGTAGTGGTGTTCGAAGTTGGTTGTGGAATGTCCTTGATTAGTTTCCTGCACAAGTGTATTAATTTTTGGGCTCATTCGTGTGGTTTCATGTTTGGGTTTAGTTTCGATTTGTACAATAGATATTATTTTCCATTTATGATTAATTAGTGTGATTCCAATGATGCTTATAATCAAATATGATTAGATTGGTTCACGAGTATGTTTAGATGGTCTTGAGAATCAAAACTCCATAGCATTAGAGGTTGTTACGAAAAGCAAAAAACATTCCATGCGAGAGCTATTATTGTTTAATGTCTTTGTATAACTAGTTCCTTTTCTATTTATTCAGTTTAGCTTTTATGAATACTATGATGCCCCAATCTGTAGTTGCACGATTTTAATTAAAAAATAAGTATATCTTATTTACTTATCGTGCTACCTTGATTTGACTTCTTTTTCATCGATCACGCATTCTGTTTCTTGTTTAAAGTTGGTTTACTTTCATTTCGTCAGTGTAATTTGATAATCGATTCTTTTTGAGTGAATACGAGTTGTTTCTCATTTCGTTACACCTGGTGTGCTTGCCTATGGTAATAGATTATTCTTTGAATCCACAGTTGTCATTTTGATTGATTCGATGGATTTTTAAGGTATTGGTGTTCGAAGTTGGTTGTGGAATGTCCTTGAGTAGTTTCCGGCACGAGTTTATTGATTTTAGGGCTCATTTGTGTGGTTTCATGTTTGGGTTTAGTTTCGATTTGTACAATAGATATTATATTCCATTTATGATTGATTGTGATTCCAATGATGCTTATAATCAAATATGATTAGATTGGTTCACGAGTGTGTTTAGATGGTCTTGAGAATCAAAACTCCATAGCATTAATGGTTGTTACGAAAAGCAAAAAAAACATTCCATGCGAGAACTATTATTGTTTAATGTCTTTGTATAACTAGTTCCTTTTCTATTTATTCATGTAAGGCCCCGTTCCCGGGATGCTTACAATTGGTCAATCATTGCACATAAAAGATATAAATACATTTGACTTTCATTAAACACCGCAGCGGAATCATCAAAATAGACATCTCATTTCATTATAAAAACTTTTGCAAAACAATACATCGTTATCAAGTTACAAAAATATATGTCGCATTACATCACAAAAGCATTATAAAAATGGATGCCATCCAAAAGAGCTGAGTAGCCACCTCGTGGCATCCTCAACAACCATTACCTGCCAACTGGAAACACATAAAAGTCAGCGTTACTGAGTGAGTTCTAGTTTTATAATAAAACATACTTTTCTTTCATTAAAACCGTTCTTTACTTTCATGTGATCATACATCATACGTACTCATAGATAATATCATTATTATCTTCATTAATCGTTCATACGTATTTTCTTTCATTCGTACGTTCATTACTTTCGATGACATGTACATTACCCCGAACATTGTGCATGAAGCGGGTAACTGGGCCTGAGGTCTTTCATAGACCTCGAACATTGGGGACGGAGCTGACTCCAGTACCTAGGGCAAGTACATTCACCATTTATCTTTCTCTTTCATTCCGGATCAATGCCATATGCTATACCCGGAACATTATGCACGAAGCGGGTAACTGGTCCTGAGGTCTGTCATAGACCTCGAACATTATGCACGAAGCTGACTCCAGCACCTAGGGCAAGCGGCAAGGATCCCATACATATGGTCAATCACAAAGATTGGACCCCAGCGTGCATCCTTCCGGGGTAGCTAACCCGCACACCGTTGAGATAACACCCTTCATTGGGTGTGAACCTCCATACATTTGCTTGCATGCCTTTCTTACATTCATTCATTATTAATGCATGCATTCATTCATCATGTTCCTTTTTTCATTATCTTCTACTTTACGTTACATAATACTTTCCTTTCATTCATTAACATAACGCGTAAAGCCATGGAAAAGATAAACATACATCATAATAAGGAACATCAACATACACAGCCAATATCATCATACAGGGCATCATCATACATACATAACATACATCATGCATAATCATACAACATCATACATCCTCAACATCATCTATGCCCAACATAACCTCTATGGCCTCAAAAGTCATCTTATATGAACTCCCCGGGAACCTTCCACATCAAAACTTACATCTGCACTTTCCCTCGAAAGTCAGTAAATAAACTACGTTTTCCTCAGGTACACAAGCCCTACTTGGGCGTATGTGCACCCTTCAGTCGCATGGTCTCCCATGCGACTGAACATCATGCGAATGGATAATATGCGAATGAACACCCATGCGAATGGACCTAATGCGGATGGAACTAGGCATATGGACCTCAGTCGCATGACTCCCCATGCGAATGACCCTCAGTCGCACGACTAGCATGCGTATGGGCTCTAGTCGCACGACTCACATGCGAATGAACCTCAATCGCACGAGTGGCATGCGTATGGACCTCAGTCGCATTCCTTTCGGCCGTATGACCTCCAGTCGCATGTCATTCAGTCGCATAGCCCTAACTGATGCAGAATGCAGTTCATCCCGAACTCAATCTGCCATTTTCGACCTCCAAGCTCTCCCAAACTCATTCTAAGCCCAAATCAACCATCCTAACCCTTAGGAATACATACCACAACACCATTCAAGCACACACAAGCCCAAAATCAAACTCCACTCGCATCACACACAAACACATACACACGGGTCAAACACACACATTTCAAAAACGGGTTTCACTATGTGTTCTGGCCCCAAATTAGTTGAAAATGTGTAAAAGAGGGGTCCTAGAACTCACACAAACAACACTGTCGAGTAGAGCTTCGATTCAACCCGCTACACTTCAACTTTCATGCTCGGATCCACGAGAACCAAGCTTTTCTCCCTTTTCTCCCTCTCTTCCCTCTTTGGCAGAATTTTTACAAGTGTGGGGAGGGTGTGGGCTGCCCTTCCCTCTTATTCCCCCACTCATCCAATCTTTCTCATGTTTTGGCAAGTTTGGTCCCCCGACTTTGGACTTTATTTCTTCTTCTTCTTTCGTCGGCTTCAAAGAAAATATCTGGGTGTTACAATTCACTTTATCTTCGTGTGTACTATGATACCCCAATCTGTAGTTGCACGATTTTAATTAAAATACGAGTATATCTTATTTACATAATCGTGTTACCTTGATTTGACTTCTTTTTCATCGATCACGCATTGCTTTTCTTGTTTAAAGTTGGTTTACTTTCATTCCTCAGTGTAATTTGATAATCGATTCTTTTTGAGTGAATATGAGTAGTTTCTCGTTTCTTTACACCTGGTTTGCTTGCTTATATGGTAATAAACTATTCTTTGAATCCACAGTTGTCATTTTGATTGATTCGATGGATTTTTAAGGTAGTGGTGTTCGAAGTTGGTTGTGGAATGTCCTTGATTAGTTTCCGGCACGAGTGTATTAATTTTAGTGCTTATTCGTGTGGTTTCATGTTTGGGTTTAGTTTTGATTTGTACAATAGATATTATATTCCATTTATGATTGATTAGTGTGATTCCAATGATGCTTATAATCAAATATGATTAGTTTGGTTCACGAGTGTGTTTAGATGGTCTTGAGAATCAAAACTCCATAGCATTAGAAGTTGTTACGAAAAGCAAAAAACATTACATGCGAGAACTATTATTGTTTAATAGTATAACTAGTTCCTTTTCTATTTATTCAGTTTAGCTTTCGTGAATACTATGATAGCCCAATCTTTAGTTGCACGATTTTAATTAAATTATCAGTGTATCTTATTTACTTATCGTGTTACCTTGATTTGACTTCTTTTTGTTTAAAGTTTGTTTACTTTCATTCCGTCAGTGTAATTTGATTACCGATTATTTTCGAGTGAATATGAGTAGTTTCTCGTTTCTTTACACCTAGTGTGCTTGCCTATATGGTAATAGATTATTCTTTGAATCCATAGTTGTCATTTTGATTGATTCAATGGATTTTTAAGTAGTGGTATTCGAAGTTGGTTGTGGAATGTCCTTGATTAGTTTCCGGCAAGAGTGTATTGATTTTAGGGCTCATTCGTGTGGTTTCATGTTTGGGTTTAGTTTCGATTTGTACAATAGATATTATATTCCATTTATGATTGATTAGTGTGATATCAATGATGCTTATAATCAGATATGATTAGATTAGTTCACGAGTGTGTTTAGATGGTCTTGAGAATCAAAACTCCATATCATTAGAGGTTGTTACAAAAAGCAAAAAACATTCCATGCGAGAACTATTATTGTTTAATGTCTTTGTATAACTAGTTCTTTTCTATTTATTCAGTTTATCTTCGTGTATACTATGAAACCCCAATCTGTAGTTGAACGATTTTAATTAAAATACAAGTATATCTTATTAATTACTTAATCGTGTTACCTTGATTTGCCTTTTTTTTCATCGATCACGCATTGCTTTTCTTGTTTAAAGTTGGTTTACTTTCATCCCGTCAGTGTCATTTGTTAATCGATTCTTTTTGAGTGAATACGAGTAGTTTCTCATTTCTTTACACCTGGTTTCCTAGCCTATATGGTAATAAATTTTTCTTTGAATCCACAATTGTCATTTTGATTGATTTGATGGTTTTTTGAGGTAGTGGTGTTCGAAGATTGTTGTGGAATGTTCTCGATTAGTTTCGGGCACGAGTGTATTGATTTTAGGGCTCATTCGTGTGGTTTCATGTTTGGGTTTAGTTTCGATTTGTACAATAGATATTACATTCCAGTAATGATTGATTAGTGTGATTCTAATGATGCTTATAATAAGATTGGTTCACGAGTGTGTTTAGATGGTCTTGAGAATCAAAATTCCATTGCATTAGAGGTTGTTACGAAAAGCAAAAAACATTCCATGTGAGAACTATTATTGTTTAATGTCTTTGTATAACTAGTTCCTTTTCTATTTATTCAGTTTAGCTTTCATGAATACTATGATACCCCAATCCGTAGTTGCACGATTTTAACTAAAATACAAGTATATCTTATTTACTTATCGTGTTACCTTGATTTGACTTCTTTTTCATCGATCACGCATTTCGTTTCTTGTTTAAAGTTGGTTTACTTTCATTCCGTCAGTGTAATTTGATAATCGAATCTTTTCGAGTGAATACGAGTAGTTTCTCGCTGCTTTAAACCTGGTGTGCTTGCCTATATGGTAATAGATTATTCTTTGAATCCACAGTTGTCATTTTGATTGATTCGATGGATTTTTAAGGTAGTGGTGTTCGAAGTTGGTTGTGGAATGTCCTTGATTAGTTTTCGGCACGAGTGTATTGATTTTAGGGCTCATTCGTGTGGTTTCATGTTTGGGTTTAGTTTTGATTTGTACAATAGATATTATATTCTATTAATGATTGATTAGTATGATTCTTGTTGGGTTTGTTAGAACATAAAACCAAGTTTAACCTCTTAAACTTTCTGAAAAACGCAGAACTACTTTGGAGTTAAGAGGTGGTACAACCAAGTCCCATACTTGATTGTCATACATGGATTTCATCTCAATGTTCATGGCTTCAAGCCATTTGTCACAATCCAAATTGGACATTGCATCACGATAGGTGGTTGGTTCATCGGAATCTACCAAATAGCATCCATCAACGAAAAATCCATATCTTTCAGATGGATTACTAATTCTACCAGATCTGCGAACGTTTTGTGTGTATTGATCAACCACTTGATCATCTTCAACATCCTCATGTTGAGTGCTAGTTTCAACCAAATGTGCATCGGGTTGTGGTTCTTGATCCTCCTCAAGATCCATTGTTCTACTGCTAGTTCCTTCCATAAGGAACTTTGCTTCTAAAACTCACCCTTTCTGGCAACAAATACCTTTTGTTCCAGTGGATCATAGAAATAATATCCCATAGAATCTCTAGGATATCCAACAAAGATACACTGGTGGATCGGACTTCCAATTTGTTTGGGGTGGGAGTCTTAACATAAGCCTCACAACCCCAGACCCTTAAGTATGATAGGGATGGAACTCTTCCATGCCATATCTCAAAAGGTGTCCTTTCCACCTTTTTGGTTGGGGCCATATTTAGAATACGGGCCGCGGAGAGCAAAGCGAAACCGCAAAATGATAGAGGCAATGTGCTTCTAGCCATCATAGATCGGACCATATCCAATAAGGTTGGATTCCTCCTCTCAGACACACCATTATGTTGTGGTGTTCCAGGTGGAGTGAGTTGTGAGACAATCCCACAACTCCTAAGATGATCTTGAAAAGCATCACTTAGGTATTCACCTCCTCTATTGGTGCAGAGAACTTTAATCGACTTGTTGAGTTGATTTTGTACTTCATTCTGAAAGATCTTGAACATTTCAAAAGCTTCATCTTTGTGTCTTAATAGGTACACATACCCATAGCGACTATAATCTTCGGTAAAGGTAATGAAGTATCTTTCACCATTCCTAGTCATTGGCTTAAAAGGACCACATACATCCGAATGTATGATTCCTAACAAATCTTTTTCCCTTTCGTTAGTCCCACTAAAGGTGCCTTAGTCATTTACCTTGTAAACAAGACTCACACACATCAAATGAATCACATTCACTTGTTTCTAAAAGACCATTCTTTTGTAGTGTTTGAATTCTTTTCTTGTTTATATGACCAAGACGACAAGCCAAAGATAGGTATCACTCAAATCCATTTGAGTTTCTTGGTGCTAGTTTGGTACAATGAACTATTTAAAGTATTTTCATGAACCAATTCATAAATACCATTAATGGGAATAGCTTTAAAGTAGAACATATCATTTAAAGAAACATGAATATCATTTTCAACAAATGATAATACATATCCAAATTGTTTTAATAGGGCTACAGAAATAATATTCCTAGTCAAACTAGGAGCATACAAACCATTGTTCAAAATTACTTCCAAACCATTTGGAAGTTTCAAGATGTAGTCACCACGGGCTTCAACTTGAACTTTAGCCCCATTGCCCATGTAGAGGCTAACATCCCTTTTTGTTGAAGTTACTACTTCTTTGAACCCCTACAACAAATTGCAAATGTGAGTTCCACATCCGGTATCAAATACCCATGTGTTAGAAGATTTCATGTTTAAATCAATATGGATCATGTATATTGTACCCGAGGTTTCCCAGCATCCCTCTTTGCTTTCAACTCTCGTTGGAGGTGACAGGACAATTTCTTGCCCAATTCCATCTCCCACTCTGAGCTTGAAGCCATTGGGTCATTGGTAGCAGCCATTTTGCTTCTTCTCTTGTGGTTTGGGTGGCACCCTTACCACCCCTTTCCCCTTTCCCCATACGGGTCCTCTTACCTCTTGGCAACTCTTGCCTTGGGTGTGGGATGAGGGCCTTTTCTTGTTCCCACCTTCATTGATGTGAGAACTGGGTAATCACCCTTTTACCCATGGCCGCCTCGGCCATTTTGGGCATTGAGTGAAGCTCACCAATGCTTTTGTCCCAAGCATTCATGTTGTAGTTCAACACGAACGTCTCGAACTTCTTGGTAAGGCCATTGAGGATCAAATCCGTAGCCAATTCCTTCGAGACGGGACAATTAAGCCTTTTGAGGCGGTCAATGTGGCTTTTCATCTTAAGTACATAAGATGAAACCGATTGGTTGTCGTCCATACGACATGCGTGGAGTGCTCGAACCGTTTCGAAGCGCTCAACCCTCGCTTGCTGTTGGAACGTTTCCTTCAGCTGGGTTATCATGTCATAAGCTCCGTGATGTTCATACTCCTTTTGGAGATCCGGAGTCATGCTCGCCAGCATGAGACAAGACACTTGGACCGAGTCCTCAGTGTATTTTAACCAATCATTAAAGGCCTCTTCATCATCCTCAGCAGGTTGATCGGGGATAGGGTCGTCTAAAACGTATGATCGTTTCTCTTGCTTGAGAACGATTCTCAAGTTTCGATACCAATCAATAAAATTGTTATGGTTTAGACGTTCCTTTTGGAGAATCGCTCTTAAAGATTGGGCGGACGAGGATGAATTTTCATTGTTATCATGGTTATTGGAGGCCATCTACAAAATTTAACAAAGATCAATTTAGTATTTTCGATATTGTTATTTTAATAATAAATACCTTTATGGCCATTTTATATATTAAAATCTAGAATCCAACATTACATTTAAATTGTGGTTAGGTGACCTTTATCCCACGATTTAAATTAATAAGGTGGTCAACGATTGACGATTGCAACCATTTGCAACTTCTAGAGATATGGGATCGACTTGAAACATCATATGTAAAGTCGGCATGTTAATCCCATCAACACCATTTGGAAACCATATCGTAGGTGATCCATTTGACATGGTTTGCAAATCAAGACACCCTACTTACATCCACGTGTGAGATTGCCAAAATAGGTGGTTAGGTGACCTTTATCCCACAAATAAGGCATTCTCACCTCAAATCACAAGTTCCCTCAAAATGGTTAGGTGACCTTTATCCCACTAAGAGTTCCCAAGTGACTCAAGTGTTGTGTAAAAGGACGGTGTTGATCTCGTTTTAAAATATTAGAGATTTCATAATTTAAGTTTTAGAAAACTCTATGTACTTGTATTTGCATGCTTTCAAATACAAGATACCCTATGGTCCTTTGATTAAAACACATTTTAATCTTTAAATCATTAAATCATTTTAATAACCTTTTATTACCTTTTAATGATTAAGAACCATTTAATTAGTTTGTTAAGATCATAGAAAGGGTTGTTAATGCAAATATCACATACATGCCATCAACCACAATAATATAAACAAAACAACATAGCATATGTGCATAACCATAGCATCTAAAGTGGTCCACACTTGTTTGCCATCACAAGTGTGGTCCATAGGCATTCCTAAGGGTCATAACAAAACACATAGAAAGCTTCCAAAAGCCTCCCACTTGAAACCGCATCCAAAATGCTCCATGTTTCTCCTTTGTGCTTCCAATGCATACGTCTTCATATTACAAGATATAAAGTCCTAATACAAGATATCTAGTAAAATGAAAATGCACCTAATCTATTATTACATCCCAATGAATAAATAGATAAATTAAATTTTAAACAAAGCACAAATAAATAAATATACAACCCCATTGAATAAACAAATACAACCATTGCAATCATCCAAACAACACAAGGCCAAAGGCTAGGTTATGCACCAATATTAACATTCATCATATCATCCAAAATAACAATGAATCCCCTCTAAAACCCACGAAATTTCAGCCAACATAAACTGAAATTTCGGGTTTTAAACATTGTCCAAACAACATACATATCAACATACATATCTTTCAAGGTTTAATCACAAGCATGTGTAATATAACCTTGAAAGTTTGGGGATTCAACATACAAGAATATTGCAGCCCTTAAAAGGGTTATAAAGTCCCATAAAAACAATTTTAAAGGACAAGAATAAGCAAGCTATCCACATAACCGGCTCTAGATACCAATGTTGGGTTTGTTAGAACATAAAACCAAGTTTAACCTCTTAAACTTTCTGAAAAAAGCAGCGGATATATATATATATATATATATATATATATATATATATATATATATATATATGTATATATTAAAACATGATTATAAAGCTAAAATTTCATGTTTTTATGGTGACATATATATGCATAAAACAAACCCAAAACAAAAGGATCATTATATGTGAATAAGCAAGCTATGAACATATGTAAATGTACATAAAATCACAGCTACAATGAGCTTTGAAATACTACCTTTCAGCAGCTTATATGTGGCGAAATCTTTGAAGATGATGATGGTTTTGAACAGCAATCCTTCAAGGTGGAGGACCTCAAGCTTGTAATACCCACAAGATCTTCAAACACCTAGCTAGTTAGGAAGCTTGACACCAAAGATCTACACCAAAAAACCTTCAATAAACGAAATTTTCAGCCTCCCTTTTGAGCTGAAAAATCCGAAAATGTTATGGACTTGTGGAGAGCCTTTTTTTGCTTAAGTGTGTGTGAGAGAAGGTGAGATGATTGAAGAGTGTTCTAGTGAGTAAAGTCTCTCAAGAACCAAGATAAAAGGTGGGTGTATCAAGGCCAAGGGGCGGCCGAAATACCCATTTCAAAATGGGTTTCCCACCCATTTCAAGTTTTATAAAATACACTCTTTCAATCCCTTAAAATTATAAAATTAAAACCTATTTTAATTTTATAACATTAATACAATTTTATTTGTCATTATTTAACCAACTTAAATAATGAAACAAATAAATATCTCATGAACAATTTATCCATATAATGTTGTTCTTTCACAAAAGCAATAATTTAGAAAACCCGTTTTCTAAATTGGTGTCAATATTTATTTGTATGATCTTATCAACAAACAAATATTTATTGGTGTATGTTTGGCTTGTTATTGGGTATGACCCGACTTGGATCATAACGTACTAACCACGTCAATCTTGTATGTGTCTTGGGCATACATGATCCAACAATTCTAATGATGCTTATAATAAGATATGATTAGATTGGTTTATGAGTGTGTTTAGATGGTCTTGAGAATCAAAACTCCATAGCATTAGAGGTTGTTACGAAAAGGAAAAAAAATTCCATGCGAGAACTATTATTGTTTAATGTCTTGATATAATGTCACACCCCCGCTAAAAGCGGAAACACGGGGATGTAACGAGATCGGGATCGTCATAACACATGGTAAGCGATAGAGATGCAATATAATAAATGATGACAAGCGTGTCATGACGACTCCCGACAACAAGGGGACTTATGTCGTGTTTAGTCAATATTCACGACAACATAGCCATAAGCATAAACATGTTAATTGATTCACATAACAAAGAAGGTAACATTGTAATGTAAATTCCCACAACCCGGGAACAAGTAACAAAAGAATGTAATTGTTTAATCAGACTACAACATTGTATCAAAATGATTGTTTGTCAAATATGTTTAGTCTCAAAAATGCATCCTAGGGTCTCCACTAAGGCAGCACAACTAGATCCTAAATTTGCATGATCACCTGAAAAGATATGCTCAAAATGGTCAACAAAATTGTTGGTGAGCTCGCAGGTTTAAATAGTAAATAAGTAATTGATGTTGTATAGTAAATGATGTGGAATACCGTGAATACAGTTATAAGTAAGTAAAATCACATGACAATGAGCTTTGCAACCAAACCTAGCCACATACACAAAGATATTGTCAGAATATATTCACCCAAGGGCCCGTTCTTGGCCACTGATGGTACTAACTAGTATACCAACGAACAAGGGTGGGGGTGTCAACCCAGTACTACCAATACCTATCAGTCAGTTCCCACACTGGAATTAAATAGTTGCAAAGAAAGTACCACACAGTAGACCCAAGCATGTATCAGATAAGTACTTGCAAAACAATATCACATTTATTCCAAGTATGCAAATTGTACAGCATTGAAAATGGGTGAGCATACTTTTCCCCCAAGTTTGTAAATGATTGAAATATTGTCAGCGTAAAAAGGGGCCGCGAAACTCACTAGTTAGGTGGTAAGTATGTATGATCAAAGTATCCAAATGTTGTATGCAAATGAACGGTCAAACACCTATTGACAGTTTTTGTTAAGCATTAATGATATGTATAAAGCGTATAATAATGTTCGGTCGGTTCGGGTTGTATCGGTTGGGTCGCGTGTAACACACACAAACAGACACACGCATTAGATCTCATGTAGATCCAAGTACTAGACATCGTTGCCATTGCTGATGATATTTGTGTAAAGGTTTCATTGTTGTTGAAGAAGTACTTGATAAATATTAGTGTGTGTTCCCGATATGAACGGAACAATGAGCATGGATCTTAGGATTCATATTGATAAAGACAAGACTTGAATGATTAGATGCTAAAATATAATAATGATGAACATGATGAAGAACACAAACTTGTTTAATGTTTGATGTTTATTGATATATTGTTGAAATCATCATCCATGAATGATGATGATATGATGATGTTGGTGATGGACCTAATTCACCCTAACAAGTGGTGAATTATTCACACTATACAATGATAATATGTTCTAATATATATACTAGTCTAGTATTTACAATAATTACAAACCAAACCCTAGACTAATATTTTGTTGCTATTGTTCTTCAAATCTTCAATTTCAATAATGTTGGAAATCTTCAATTTCTTAAAAGGTAGAATACCCAACAATACTCCCCATAAATTGTAGATTTCCAATGAGAATTGAAGCTTGATCTTGTTTTTGTTGAATAGTTGTCCAAAGTTATGAAATTTTGTTGTTGATGCGGAAGCGAGGTCTTCAAAGCTTTGGTACCACTATATTATGTAATAATGTCACTTGTTTTTGTTGATGGGAGCCCGAATACGAACCCCAAATTTGTTTTGTTGATCAATAAGCCCAATCTTCAACACTTGAGCCCAAGTCCAATTGATGTTTTTGTTTAATGATAGAGCCCAAGTACGAAGCCCAAATTTGTTTTGTTGATCAATAAGCCCAATCTTCAACACTTGAGCCCAATTCCAACTAATGTTTTTGTTTAATGATGAAGCCCAAGAAACAAAACCCAATGGTGTTCACGAGCCCATTTTCAACCCTAGGTTGCAAACCCTAATTTTGCAACCCTAATATGGCCGCAAACGAACTTTGGTTCGGCAACCCTAATTAGGGCATCCCTAATGCGCATGAGGCAGCCGCATTTGGCAGCCATGTTCGGCCGCATCACCCTAATGTGGGCATCCCCATTCGGCAGCCCTAATGTGGTTCGGGAGCAGCCTTATTCGCAAGAAACCCTAATCCGCAAGAGCCTTCATTCGGCAGCCCCATTTTGGCAGCCGCTAATGGCATTTGGCAGCCCTATTTGCAGCCCCATTCGGCCGCAACACTTGGTTCGCAAGGCATCCTCATTCGGCTGCCCTAATGTGGGCATCTTCATTCGGCCGCCCTTAATTTGCAAGGGCTGCCTTCGACAGCCTCTATTCGTCTTGGTTTCGAAGCACCCCTAATCCGTAGCAGCAACCATTGTTGTTTGATCTTGAGGAAGCCGCAAACCCTAATGTTGACATGATTGTTGAATTGTTTTCTTCAAATCTTCAATAATTTCAGCAAACTAAACATAAAATCTCATCAAAATCAATATGAATCCATCAACTCCAGCTCTGAGACCAATTGTGTGTTCCCGATATGAACGGAACAATGAGCATGGATCTTAGGATTCATATTGATAAAGACAAGACTTGAATGATTAGATGCTAAAATATAATAATGATGAACATGATGAAGAACACAAACTTGTTTAATGATTGATGTTTATTGATATATTGTTGAAATCATCATCCATGAATGATGATGATATGATGATGTTGGTGATGGACCTAATTCACCCTAACAAGTGGTGAATTATTCACACTATACAATGATAATGTGTTATAATATATATACTAGTCTAGTATTTACAATAATTACAAAACAAACCCTAGACTAATATTTTGTTGCTATTGTTCTTCAAATCTTCAATTTCAATAATGTTGTAAATCTTCAATTTCTTCAAAGGTAGAATACCCAACAATTAGTAGTTACAAATCGGTTATTGATACTTATAAAATGTTAAGTTAATTTAATTTGGAATAACATTAGTAAGTTTGATAGCGTTGTTGGACCTTTTATGCCCAAGACACATACAAGATTGATGTGGTTAGTACGTTATGATCCAAGTCGGGTCATACCCAATAACAAGCTATACAACACCAATAAATGTTTGTTTGTTGATGAGATCATACAAATAAACATTGACACCAATTTAGAAAATGGGTTTTCTAAAACATTGCCTTGTAATAGAACAACATTATATGGATAGTTTGTTCATGAGATTTTATTTGTTTCATTATTTAAGTTGGTTAAATAATAACAAATAAAAGTGTGTTAATGATATAAAATTAAAATAGGTTTTAATTTTATAAATTAAGGGTGAAAGAGTACAAATTATAAAAGTTTCAAAATGGGGGGAAAACCCCTTTTGGAACAAATTTTCGGCAGCCCAAAGGTGGGGGTCTTCAAGAGTCTTTTAATCTTGGTTCTTTCAAGATTTTAGACACTCTTGCACTCTTCCATCTCTCCTTTCTAAAAGGCACACTTTCTCTTACACACACAAGCAATAGAACCTCCAAAACAAGGCTGATTTTCGGACTAAGAAGCTGAAAAAAAGGGGCTGTAATTTTCGGGTTTTTGGAGGAGCTAAAGAAGATTTATCTTTGGTGTTGCATCCTAACAAGCAAGGTGTTTGAAGGGCTTGTGGGTATCACTACTTGAGGCCTCCTCCTTTGAAGGCTAGACACATTCAAGAACATCATCATCTACCTCTTTTCATCCACAACTTTTGCACAAGAAAGGTTGTTTTCTATTAACACCCTATGGTTGGTTTTGTGTTGTTTGATAGCATATTATTTCACATACATTTGATCCTTATTCTTGGGTTTTGTTTGTAGTTTAATATGGAAAAATATTTCAGATTATAAACCATATATTAAACTCATTTTTCCGCTGCGTTTTTATAGTTTAAATGTTAAACTAGCTTGTTTTACATGTGACAAAACCCAACAATGGCATCTAGAGCCGGTTATCTGGAATATGTGCTTCAAAAGGTCTTGAAAAATTAGTTTTCATGGACTTTTTCAACCCATTAGGGGCTGCTTTGTTGTGGATTTATGAATCCCTTATATTTCAAGGTTTAATCTTGCATGCTTTGGTTTAAACCTTGAAAGATTTACTTCAAATGGTCGTTTGTGTTGTTTGGACAACCTTAAAGTTTTAGTTTATGTTGGCTGAAACTTTAGGGCTGAAATAAGGGATTATTTGTTGTTCTTGGATGTTGAATGTGTTTCATTTTATGGTGCATAACATAGCCTTGGCCTTATGTGTTTGGTTTTGGTTGATTGTGTTTTGTCCTGTTGGTTTGTTTCTTGAAAGGGTTGTAATTTGTGTTTTGTATCTTGGGTTGTAATTTATTTATTCATTTGGTTATGTAATAAATAGATTAGGTGCATTTCTTTTATTAGAAAAATTGTATTAGGATATGATTTTTGTAAAAGAAGATGCACAAGATGAAGACTCAAAGAAGGACACAAAAGACATGGACACTTGAAGCATTTGGATGTAGATTCAAGTGGGAGTTCATGGACACATTTTGATGTGTCATCTTCACCCTTAGGAAAGACCTTATGACAAGACTTGTGATGGCAAACAAGTGTGGTCAACTTAGTGGCTATGGTTATGCACCCATGTTTGTATGTTTATGCTTGTTTGGATGTTTGTTGTTTGATTGTTTGGTTGTCATTTGGTTATGCATTACAAACCCATTAACAAACTTAACAAGCTGAAATTTTGATGGTTCTTTATCATTAAGTGGTTAATAAAAGGTTATTAAAATGATTAGTGGTTTTAATAAAAGAGGTTTTATTAAAAAAATGAACCATAGGGTACCTTGTATTTGAAAGCATGCAAATATAAGGTACATAGAGTTTTCTAAACTAAGATTATGAAAACTCAAATTTCTTTTATAAACAAGTTTAACACCATCCTTTTGCACAACACTTAAGTCATTTGGAAACTCTTAATGGGATAAAGGTCACCTAACCATTTTGAGGGAACTTGTGACTTGAGGTGGGAATACCATATTTGTGGGATAAAGGTCACCTAACCACTTATGTTGGAAAACTCACATGTGAGTGCAAGTAGGGTAACTTGATTTGCAAACCATGTTAAATGGATCACCTACAATATGGTTTACAAAGGTGTTGATGGGATAAACATGCCGACTATACATATGATGTTTTAAAGTTGATCCCATACCCTAGAAGTTGCAAAGGGTTGCAATTGTCAAAACATTGACTACCTTGTTAATTTAAATAATGGGATAAAGGTCACCTAACCACTATTTAAATGTAACGTTGGATTCTAGATTTAAAATTGTGTAAGACACTTAAAAGGGGTTTTAATTATTAAAATATGAACAATATCAAAATTACTAAAATTGAACTTTGTTATATTTTGTAGATGGCCACCAACAATAATGATAACAATGAAATCCCGACCGCTCACTCACTATCACTAAGAACCATTCTCCAAAAGGAGCGTCTAAACCATAACAACTTTATTGATTGGTTTCTAAACTTGAGAATTGTTCTCAAGCAAGAGAAACGATCATACATATTAAACGATCCGATTCCCGATCAACCTAGTGAGGATGATGAGGAGGCCTTTAATAATTAGGTGAAATACACTGAGGACTCGGTCCAAGTGTCTTGCCTCATGTTGGCAAGTATGACTCCAGATCTCCAAAAGGAGTATGAACATCATGGAGCATACGACATGATAACCCAGTTGAAGGAAACGTTCCAACAACAAGCACGGGTTGAGCGCTTCGAAACGGTTCGAACACTCCATGCGTGTCGTATGGACGACACCCAATATGTTTCATCTTATGTACTTAAGATGAAAAGCCACATCGACCGCCTCGAAAGGCTGAATTGTCCCGTCTCGAAAGAGTTGGCTACGGATTTGATCCTCAACTCTTTGTCAAAAAGGTATGACAACTTTGTCATGAAGTATAACATGAACGGATGGGACAAGAACATAAGTGAGCTTCACTCTATGCTCAAAACTGCCAAGGCGGCCATGGGTAAAAAGGTTTTACCCGTTCTCACCATTAATGAAGGTGGGAACAAGAAGAGGCCTCACCCTGCACCCAAGGCAAGTGTTGCTAAGGGTAAAGGGCACATTAGGGGGAAGGGAAAGGGAGTGGTAAGAGCGCCACCACCAAAACCAGCAGAGAAGAAGCAAAAGGTTGCTTCAAATGACCCATGCTTTAAGTGTGGGGAGATTGGACATTGGGCAAGAAATTACCCAGTCCATCTCAAAGAGTTGCAAGCAAAGAGGGATGCCGGGCAAACCTCAGGTACAATTTTCATGATCCATATTGATCTAAATTTAATATCCTCTAACACATGGGTATTGGATACCGGATGTGGAACTCATATTTGCAACTTATTGCAGGGGTTCAAAAGAAGTAAGGACTTCAAGAAAGGGGATGTAAGCCTTTACATGGGGAATGGGGCAAAGGTTCAAGTTGAAGGCCGAGGGGACTACATCTTGAAGCTTCCAAATGGTTTGGAAGCAATTTTGAACAATATTTTGTATGCTCCTAGTTTGACTAGGAATATTATTTCTGTTGCCCAATTAAGACAATATGGTTATGTTTGTCATTTATTGAGAATGAAATTCATGTTTCTTCA
The DNA here is from genome assembly GCA_025215565.1 of Flaveria ramosissima. NCBI lineage: Eukaryota > Viridiplantae > Streptophyta > Magnoliopsida > Asterales > Asteraceae > Flaveria > Flaveria ramosissima. The sequence continues at coordinate 22,833,682 of CM046033.1, read as the reverse complement.
AAATGGCACATTTTATTTTAAAGCTATTCCTGTTAATGGTATTTATAAATTGGTTCATGAAAACACATTATATGATAGCTCATTGTACCAAACCACAACTAAGAAACTCAAATTGGATTTAAGTGATACCTATCTTTGGCATTGCCGTCTTGGTCATATAAACAAAAAGTGCATACAAACACTTCAAAAGAACGGTCTTTTAAAAGCAAATGAATATGATTCATTCGATGTATGTGAATCTTGTATACAAGGTAAAATGACTAAGGCACCTTTTAGTGGCAAATCTAAAAGGGCAAAAGATTTATTAGGCATCATACTTCATTACCTTTACCGATGACTATAGTCGATACGGTTATGTGTACTTGTTAAGACACAAAGATGAAGCTTTTGAAATGTTCAAAATCTTCCAAAATGAAGTAGAAAATCAACTCAACAAGAAAATAAAAAATCTTCGCACCGATAGAGGAGGTGAATACCTAAGTGATGCTTTCATAGATCATCTTAGAAGTTGTGGTATTGTCTCACAACTATCTCCACCTGGAACGCCACAACATAATGGTGTGTCCGAGAGGAGAAATCGAACTCTATTAGATATGGTTCGATCTATGATGGCTAGAAGCTCACTGCCTCTATCATTTTGGGGTTTCGCGTTGCTCTCTGCGGCCCGTATTTTGAATATGGCCCCAACCAAGAAAGTGGAAACGACACCTTTTGAAATATGACATGGAAGGGTTCCATCACTGTCATATTTAAAGGTATGGGGTTGTGAGGCTTATGTTAAGACTCCCACCTCAAACAAGCTAGAAAGCCGTTCCACTAAGTGTATCTTCATTGGATATCCTAGAGATTCTATGGGATATTATTTCTATGATCCATTGGAACAAAAGGAGTTTGTTGCCAAGAAGGCTGAGTTCTTAGAAGCTAAGTTCCTTACGGAAGGAACTAGCAGTAGAACTGTGGATCTTGAAAAGGATCAAGAACCACAAATCGATTTTAATTCAAATCGATAAACTTAAGTACCTGGAAGCAGTAATTGGATGGCTGTTGAGAACATACTTAAGTACCTAAGGAGGACCAAAGATATGTTCCTAATCTATGGATCTGGTGAGGAGGAACTCGTAGTAAAGGGTTACACGGATGCGAGTTTCCAAACTGATCGAGATGATTCACGATCACAATCGGGGTACATTTTCATCTTGAATGGAGGAGCAATCTCTTGGAAGAGCTCTAAGCAAGATATAGTGGCATTATCAACTACAGAGTCAGAATACATTGCCGCTTCATTAGCAGCTCAGGAAGCTGCATGGTTAAAGAAGTTCATTGCCGATCTAGGGGTGGTCCCTTCCATTCAGGACCCCCTAGAAATTCTTTGTGATAACGAGGGTGCGATTGCTCAAATCAAGGAACCTCGTGCACATCAAAAGATTATGCACATTGAACGAAGATTCAACTTCATAAGGGATGAAGTTGAAAAGGGGAAGATATGTATTCGCAAAGTTCACACAGATCAAAACATTGCGGATCCACTCACGAAGCTTCTGTAGGATTCTATGTGCCCAAGACACTTAGAATATTGATGTGGTTAGTACGTTATGATCCAAGTCGGGTTATACCCAATAACAAGCTTAGCAAACACCAATTAATATTTAATTGATGATATGATCATACAATTAAATATTTACACCAATTTAGAAAATAGGTTTTCTAAATAATTTGCATATGAGAGGGAACAACTTATTAGGATATTTTGTTCAATAATATTATTTGATGTGTTATTTAAATTGGTTAGATGACACCAAATAATAATGAGAGATTATAACTTATAAGTTAAAAGGTTAATTGTATAAGTTATATAACTTGTACATACAATTAAATGGTTAATTGTATGTCTAGTTACAAGACCATTTAACATATATGTGTGTGTTCAATTAAAAAAAAAGGGGGGGAAACCCTTTTGAATATGAATTTTCGGCCCCCCCCTTCATATTCATTGGACCTTTTGTCTTGTAACTAGAATACTCATTTAACTAGTCTTGGAGACCAAAAACCGCTCTCATCCAATCTCAATACATGCAAAAACAAGAAAAACTCTCTCTTTTTCTCTCTTGAACCCACGAATTCAGCAGCAAAATAGAAGAGTTTGAGTTGTACTTGGTGGTGTATCTTCCTAACAAGAAGGTGTTTTGCAAGGAGGCTTGGGGTATACAAGCTTGAGGACTCCTTCCTTGGAGTTTTGGCCGAAATTTTCAGCATCCTCATCTCCTTTTGGTCGTTTTCTTGCTGCTGGAAGAGGTAGTAATCACAGCTCTTAGTGGCTGTGATTTTATGTGCATTTCATTATGTTCATAGCTTGTTCATTCATATAAATGATCCTTTTTTGATTTGGGTTTGTTTTCATCTTAAAACATAACTAAGAACATGAAATTTTCAGCTTTAAAAATCGGTTTTAAAAGCTACATATCCGCTGCGTTTTCTGAAAGTTTAAATGGTTAAACTTGGATTTTGTGTTCTAGCAAACCCTTCAATGGCATCAAGAGCCGGTTATGTGGATGACTTGCTTGTTTTGTCCTTTAAAATAGGTTTTAAAGGATGATAATGATATATATATAAGCTGATTTGGGGCTGCTATGTTTCTGTTTTGTTGAATCCCCAACTTTCAAGATTATATTTTACATGCTTAAGATTAAATCTTGAAAGATATATATATGTTGATATGTTGTGTTGTTTGGACAACATCTAAACCCGAATTTTCAGTTTATGTTGGCTGAAAATTCGTTGGTTTTAAGGGGATTCATAGTTATATTTTGGATGATGTGCATAACCTAGCCATTGACCTTGTGTTGTTTGGGTGTTGTAATGGTTGTATTCATTCATTCAATTGGGTTGTATTATTTGTTGTTTGTGATTTGTTTCAAATGTAATTTATTTATTATTGGGTTGTAATAAATAGATTAGGTGTATTTTCATTTTACTAGATATCTTGTATTAGGACTTTATATCTTGTAATATGAAGACATTCACATTGGAAGCACAAAGGAAGGTCATGAAAGAAACATGGAGCATTTTGGATGCGGTTTCAAGTGGGAGGCTTTTGGAAGTTTTCTATATGCTTTGTTTGTGACCCTTAGGAATGTCCTATGGACCACACTTGTGATGGCAAACAAGTGTGGACCACTTTAGATGCTATGGTTATGCACATATGCACATATGGTTGTTTATGTTTATGCTTGGTTGATTGTTTGTTGTTTGATTGTTTGGTTGATATTTGGATATTCATAACAAACTCATTAACAAACTTAACAAGCTGAAAATTGATGGTTCTTAAAAGTTAATTAAAGGTTATTAAAATGATTTAATGATTTTAAAGATTAAAATAGGTTTTAATCAAAGAACCATAGGGTACCTTGTATTTGAAAGCATGCAAATACAAGTACATAGAGTTTTCTAAACTAGAATTTTGAAACCTCTAAATTTTTTTTTTTACAAACAAGATCAACACCGTCCTTTTACACAACACTTGAGTCACTTGGGAACTCTTAGTGGGATAAAGGTCACCTAACCATTTTGAGGGAACTTGTGACTTGAGGTGAGAATGCCTTATTTGTGGGATAAAGGTCACCTAACCACTTGTTTTGGCAAACTCACACGTGGGTGTAAGTAGGGTGTCTTGATTTGCAAATCATGTCAAATGGATCACCTACGATGTGGTTTCCAAATGGTGTTGATGGGATTAACATGCCGACTTTACATATGATGTTTCAAGTCGATCCCATATTTCTAGAAGTTGCAAATGGTTGCAATCGTCAAACGTTGACCACCTTATTAATTTAAAACGTGGGATAAAGGTCACCTAACCACAATTTAAATGTAATGTTGGGTTCTAGATTTTAATATGAAAAGACCTTAAAAGGAATTTATTATTAAAATTACAATATCGAAAATACTAAAATAAAACTTTGTTAAATTTTGTAGATGGCCTCAAATAATGATAATTCCGATAACTCATCCGCGTCCAACCAATCTCTACGAGCGATCCTCCAAAAGGAACGTCTAAATCATAACAACTTCATCGATTGGTATCGAAACTTGAGAATCGTTCTCAAGCAAGAGAGAAGATCGTATGTTTTAGACGACCCTATCCCCGATCAACCTAGCGAGGATGATGAGGAGGCCTTCAACGATTGGTTGAAGTACACTGAGGACTCCGTCCAAGTGTCTTGTCTCATGCTAGCGAGCATGACTCCGGATCTCCAAAAGGAGTATGAACATCACGGAGCTTACGACATGATAACCCAGCTGAAGGAAACGTTCCAACAGCAAGCAAGGGTTGAGCGCTTCGAAACGGTTCGAGCACTCCATGCATGTCGTATGGACGACAACCAATCTGTTTCATCTTATGTTCTTAAGATGAAAAGTCATATTGACGGCCTCGAGAGGCTTAATTGTCCCGTCTCGAAGGAATTGGCCACGGATTTGATCCTTAATGGCCTTACCAAGAAGTTCGAGACATTTGTGTTGAACTACAACATGAATGCTTGGGACAAGAGCATTGGTGAGCTTCACTCAATGCTTAAAACGGCCGAGGCGGCCATGGGTAAAAGGGTTTTACCCGTTCTCACCATCAATGAAGGTGGGAACAATAAAAGGCCTCGTCCCGCACCCAAAGCAAAGGTTGCTAAGGGTAAGGGACCCGCTTGGGGAAAAGGGAAAGGGGTGGTAAGGGTACCACCCAAACCACAAGAGAAAAAGCAAAAGGTTGCTACTAACGACCTATGCTTCAAGTGTGGGGAGATTGGACATTGGACAAGGAATTATCCTGTCCATCTCCAAGAGTTGAAAGCAAAGAGGGATGCCGGGCAGACCTCAGGTACAATATACATGATCCATATTGATTTAAACATGATATCCTCTAACACATGGGTATTAGATACCGGATGTGGAACTCACATTTGCAATTTGTTGCAGGGGTTCAAAAGAAGTAGTGACTTCAAGAAAGGGGATGTAAGCCTCTACATGGGCAATGGGGCTAAAGTTCAAGTTGAAGCCCGTGGTGACTACATCTTGAAACTTCCAAATGGTTTGGAAGTGATTTTGAACAATGTTTTGTATGCTCCTAGTTTGACTAGGAATATTATCTCTGTAGCCCTGTTAAAACAATTTGGATATGTATTATCCTTTATTGAAAATGATATTCATGTTTCTTTAAATGGTATGTTCTATTTTAAAGCTATTCCCATTAATGGTATTTATGAATTGGTTCATGAAAATACTTTAAATAGCTCATTGTACCAAACTAACACCAAGAAACTCAAGTTGGACTTGAGTGACACCTATCTTTGGCATTGTCGTCTTGGCCATATAAACAAGAAACGTTTACAAACACTTCAAAAGAATGGTCTTTTAAAAACAAATGAATGTGATTCATTTGATGTTTGTGAATCTTGTTTACAAGGAAAGATGACTAAGGCACCCTTTAGTGGAACTAACAAAAGGGCAAATGATTTATTAGGAATCATACATTCGGATGTATGTGGTCCTTTTAAGCCAATGACTAGGAATGGTGAAAGATACTTCATTACCTTTACCGACGATTATAGTCGCTATGGGTATGTGTACTTATTAAGGCACAAAGATGAAGCTTTTGAAATGTTCAAAATCTTCAAGAATGAAGTTGAAAATCAACTCAACAAGTAAATTAAAGTTCTCCGTACCGATAGAGGAGGTGAATACCTAAGTGATGTTTTTCAAGATCATCTTAGGAGTTGTGGGATTGTCTCACAACTCACTCCACCTGGAACACCACAACATAATGGTGTGTCTGAGAGGAGGAATCGAACCTTATTGGATATGGTCCGATCTATGATGGCTAGAAGCACATTACCTCTATCATTTTGGGGTTTCGCTTTGCTCTCCGCGGCCCGTATTCTAAATATGGCCCCAACCAAAAAGGTGGAAAGGACACCTTTTGAGATATGGCATGGAAGGGTTCCATCCCTATCATACTTAAGGGTCTGGGGTTGTGAGGCTTATGTTAAGACTCCCACCCCAAACAAATTGGAAGTCCGATCCACCAAGTGTATCTTTATTGGATATCCTAGAGATTCTATGGGATATTATTTCTATGATCCACTGGAACAAAAGGTGTTTGTTGCCAGAAAGGGTGAGTTCTTAGAAGCAAAGTTCCTTATGGAAGGAACTAGCAGTAGAACAGTGGATCTTGAGGAGGATCGAGAACCACAACCCGATGCACGTTTGGTTGAAACTAGCACTCAACATAAGGATGTTGAGGATGATCAAATGGTTGATCAATACACGCAAAACGTTCGCAGAAGTGGTAGAACTAGTAATCCACCTGAAAGATACGGATTTTTCATGGATGGATGCTATGTGGTAGATTCAGATGAACCAACCACATACCATGATGCAGTGTCCAATTTGGATTGTGACAAATGGCTTGAGGCCATGAACGTTGAGATGCAATCCATGTATGACAATCAAGTTTGGGAACTTGTTGTACCACCTCTTAATTCCAAGGTAGTTGGAAGTAAGTGGGTTTTCAAGAAGAAAACCAATATGCATGGAAACTTGGATACTTATAAAGCTAGACTTGTAGCAAAGGGTTTCACTCAAACTCAAGGGGTTGATTATGATGAAACCTTCTCACCTGTTGCGATGCTAAAGTCTATAAGGATATTATTTGCCATAGCTGCTCATTATGATTATGAGATTTGGCAAATGGATGTCAAAACCGCTTTCCTAAATGGATATCTTGAGGAAGATGTCTATATGGTTCAGCCTGAAGGTTTTGTCGATCCAAAACATCCTAATAAAGTATGCAAGTTAAAGAAATCAATCTATGGATTGAAACAAGCATCGAGAAGCTGGAATCACCGTTTTGATGAGGAAGTAAAGAAATTTGGCTTCATCAAAAACGCTGATGAGGCTTGTGTGTATAAGAAGGCTAGTGGGAGCACAGTAACTTTCCTAGTATTGTATGTTGATGACATACTACTATTTGGAAATGACATTCCAACCTTGGAAGGTGTAAAAACCTGGCTTGGAAGTTGTTTTTCCATCAAGGATCTTGGTGAAGCCGCCTATATTCTAGGAATAAAGATCTATAGGGATAGATCAAGGCGGTTGATTGGTTTGAATCAAAGTGCATACATTGATAAGATCTTGAAAAGGTTCAAGATGGAGAACTCTAAGAAAGGTACCGTACCTATTCAAAGAGGAACGATATTGAGTACGACTCAATGTCCAAGCTCAAAGGATGAGCAAGATAAAATGAAGGCAATCCCATATGCATCTGCTATTGGATCCATCATGTATGCAATGATATGCACTCGACCGGACGTGTCATGCGCTTTAAGCATGACAAGCCGTTACCAGCAAAATCCTGGAAACAGTCATTGGATGGCTGTTAAGAACATACTTAAGTACCTAAGGAGGACAAGAGATATGTTCCTGATCTATGGATCTGGTGACGAGGAGCTCGTTGTAAAAGGTTACACGGATGCGAGTTTCCAAACCGATCGTGACGATTCACGGTCACAATCGGGATACATTTTCATTCTGAATGGAGGAGCTGTCTCTTGGAAGAGCTCCAAGCAGGATGTGGTGGCTCTATCAACTACAGAATCAGAATACGTCGCCGCCTCATTGGCAGCTCAAGAAGCTGCATGGTTGAAGAAATTCATTGCCGATCTAGGGGTTGTCCCTTCCATTCAGGACCCCCTAGAGATCTTTTGTGACAATGAGGGTGCGATTGCTCAAATCAAGGAACCTCGTGCTCATCAAAAGACTAGGCACATTGAGCGGAGATTCAACTACATACGAGATGAAGTTGAAAAGGGAAAGATATGTATTCGCAAAGTTCACACGGATCAAAACATTGCGGATCCTCTCACGAAGCTTCTTGAAAAGGCAAAGCATGAATGTCATACTTGTGCCATGGGACTTCGATATTCTAGTGATTGGATTTGATCTGTACATTTTGTATTTGGATATGTGGAACTCTTTATTATTTGAATAAAATTATTTGGTTATAATGTTTCAATTAATGTTCCAAATTAGCATGTTTTATCCATGAGTAAAATGTTTACTCTAAAATGTCCGTAGTCGCTCATACTTGTGGGAACAAGTATGAAAGTAAGATTATTATGAACTTGGATTGGTTGATATTCATAAGGATGAATATAGAGCAATGGGTTGCTACCAAGGTTCATAGATATTTGTGGGATACAAATATTGGACTAACCCGCACCTCAAATTTTACTACATAGAATCTTATCGATTGATCATAAGTAAGTTTGAGTAAAAGGCGAATATCATTTGGTATCCTCAGACCTGAGATACATATTGGGTTTTGATATTCACCAAGTTTTATACCTTGAGCTCATTCTTCACTGTCCTGAAATAGTGGACAACACATAAGAGTATGTTCAGGTATGACACGAGGTGTTTGTGAGAAACGTATGTAGTCAAGATGGAATTTGTTCCTCTTATTCGTTGAGAGTTAGATGTCTAAGGCCTGATTAAGTTAAATCAACAAGGAATGATCATTCTGTGTTCTTGGATTTAACATGACATCTGTAACAAAAGGATAGATGATTGATTCACCTAAATCATTTCAAGTAGGGTACTTGAAAGGGATGATGTTATTGAATGGCTATAAGTCATGCGTATTAAGGGTAGTAAACCGTTGTTAGGCGGTATTTACTGCTTGCATCAATCTTCTATGAATCTTGGGCAAGTGGGAGATTGTAGGATTCTATGTGCCCAAGACACTTAGAATATTGATGTGGTTAGTACGTTATGATCCAAGTCGGGTTATACCCAATAACAAGCTTAGCAAACACCAATTAATATTTAATTGATGATATTATCATACAATTAAATATTTACACCAATTTAGAAAATAGGTTTTCTAAATAATTTGCATATGAGAGGGAACAACTTATTAGGATATTTTGTTCAATAATATTATTTGATGTGTTATTTAAATTGGTTAGATGACACCAAATAATAATGAGAGATTATAACTTATAAGTTAAAAGGTTAATTGTATAAGTTATATAACTTGTACATACAATTAAATGGTTAATTGTATGTCTAGTTACAAGAGCATTTAACATATATGTGTGTGTTCAATTAAAAAAAAAGGGGGGGAAACCCTTTTGAATATGAATTATCGCCCCCCCCCCCTTCATATTCTTGGACCTTTTGTCTTGTAACTAGAATACTCATTTAACTAGTCTTGGAGACCAAAAACCTCTCTCATCCAATCTCAATACATGCAAACACAAGAAAAACTCTCTCTTTTTCTCTCTTGAACCCACAAATTCAGCAGCAAAATTGAAGAGTTTGAGTTGTACTTGGTGGTGTATCTTCCTAACAAGAAGGTGTTTTGCAAGGAGGCTTGGGGTATACAAGCTTGAGGACTCCTTCCTTGGAGTTTTGGCTGAAATTTTCAGCATCCTCATCTCCTTTTGGTCGTTTTCTTGCTGCTGGAAGAGGTAGTAATCACAGCTCTTAGTGGCTGTGATTTTATGTGCATTTCATTATGTTCATAGCTTGTTCATTCACATAAATGATCCTTTTTTGATTTGGGTTTGTTTTCATCTTAAAACATAACTAAGAACATGAAATTTTCAGCTTTAAAAATCGGTTTTAAAAGCTACATATCCGCTGCGTTTTCTGAAAGTTTAAATGGTTAAACTTGGATTTTGTGTTCTAGCAAACCCTTCAATGGCATCAAGAGCCGGTTATGTGGATGACTTGCTTGTTTTGTCCTTTAAAATAGGTTTTAAAGGATGATAATGATATATATATAAGCTGATTTGGGGCTGCTATGTTTCTGTTTTGTTGAATCCCCAACTTTCAAGATTATATTTTACATGCTTAAGATTAAATCTTGAAAGATATATATATGTTGATATGTTGTGTTGTTTGGACAACATCTAAACCCGAATTTTCAGTTTATGTTGGCTGAAAATTCGTTGGTTTTAAGGGGATTCATAGTTATATTTTGGATGATATAATGGATGCTTATTCAGTTTATCTTCGTGTATAATTTGATACCCCAATCTGTAGTTGCACAATTTTAATTAAAATACAAGTATATCTTATTTATATAATCGTGTTACCTTGATTTGACTTCTTTTTCATCGATCACGCATTGCTTTTTTTGTTTAAAGTTGGTTTACTTTCATTCCGTCAGTGTAATTTGATAATCGATTCTTTTTGAGTGAATATGAGTAATTTCTCGTTCTTTACACCTGGTTTGCTTGCCTATATGGTAATAAATTATTCTTTGAATCCATAGTTGTCATTTTGATTAATTCGATGGTTTTTTGAGGTAGTGGTGTTCGAAGATGATTGTGGAATGTTCTCGATTAGTTTCGGGCACGAATGTATTGATTTTAGGGCTTATTTGTGTGGTTTCGTGTCCGGGTTTGGTTTCGATTTGTACAATAGATATTATGATCCATTTATGATTGATTAGTGTGATTTCAATGATGCTTATAATTAGATTTGATTAGGTTGGTTCACAAGTGTGTTCAGAAAGTCTTAAGAATCAAAAATCCATAGCATTAGAGGTTGTTACGAAAAGCAAAAAACATTCCATGTGAGAACTATTATTGTTTAATGTCTTTGTATAACTAGTTCCTTTTCTATTTATTCAGTTTAACTTTCATGAATACTATGATACCCCAATCTGTAGTTGCACGATTTTAACAAAAATACAAGTATATCTTATTTATTTGACTTCTTTTTCATCGATCACGCATTCCGTTTCTTGTTTAAAGTTGGTTTACTTTCATTCCGTTAGTGTAATTTGATAATCGAATCTTTTCGAGTGAATACGAGTAGTTTCTCGCTTCTTTAAACCTGGTGTGCTTGCTTATATGGTAGTAGATTATTCTTTGAATCCACAGTTGTCATTTTGATTGATTCGATGGATTTTTTAAGGTAGTGGTGTTCGAAGTTGGTTGTGGAATGTCCTTGATTAGTTTCTGGCACTAGTGTATTGATTTTAGGGCTCATTCGTGTGGTTTCATGTTTGGGTTTAGTTTTGATTTGTACAATAGATATTATATTCCATTAATGATTGATTAGTATGATTCTAATGATGCTTATAATAAGATATGATTAGATTGGTTCATGAGTGTGTTTAGATGGTCTTGAGAATCAAAACTCCATAGCATTAGAGGTTGTTACGAAAAGGAAAAAACATTCCATGCGAGAACTATTACTGTTTAATGTCTTGGTATAACTAGTTCCTTTTCTATTTATTCAGTTTATCTTTGTGTATAATATGATACCCCAATCTGTAGTTGCACGATTTTAATTAAAATACAAGTATATCTTATTTACATAATCGTGTTACCTTGATTTGACTTCTTTTTCATCAATCACGCATTGCTTTTCTTGTTTAAACTTTTGTTTACTTTCATTCTGTTTGTGTAATTTGATAATCGATTCTTTTTGAGTGAATACGAGTAGTTTCTCATTTCTTTACACCTGGTTTGCTTGCCTATATGGTAATAAATTATTCTTTGAATCTATAGTTATCAATGGAAATTTCTTTAGGCAAGATCCTACGTCCAAGAGTCATGGTTTTTTGAGGTAGTGGTGTTCGACGATGGTTGTGGAATATTCTCGATTAGTTTCGGGCACGAGTGTATTGATTTTAGGGCTTATTCGTGTGGTTTCGTGTCCGGGTTTGGTTTCGATTTATACAATATAAATTATGATCCATTTATGACTGATTAGTGTGAATTCAATGATGCTTATAATTAGATTTGATTAGATTGGTTCACGAGTGTGTTCAGAAAGTCTTGAGAATCAAAAATCCATAGCATTAGAGGTTGTTACAAAAAGCAAAAAACATTCCATACGAGATCTATTATTATTTAATGTCTTTGTATAACTAGTTCCATTTCTATTTATTCAGTTTAGCTTTCGTGAATACTATGATACCCCAATCTATAGTTGCACGATTTTAATTAAAATACAACTATATCTTATTTACTTATCGTGTTACCTTGATTTGACTTCTTTTTCATCGATCACGCATTCCGTTTCTTGTTTAAAGTTGGTTTACTTTCATTCCGTAAGTGTAATTTGATAATCGAATCTTTTCGAGTGAATACGAGTAGTTTCTCGCTTCTTTAAACCTGGTGTGCTTGCCTATATGGTAATAGATTATTCTTTGAATCCACAGTTGTCATTTTGATTTATTCAGTGGATTTTTAAGGTAGTGGTGTTGGAAGTTGGTTGTGGAATGTCCTTGATTAGTTTCCGGCACAAGTGTATTGATTTTAGGGCTCCTTCGTTTGGTTTCATGTTTGGGTTTAGTTTTGATTTGTACAATAGATATTATATTCCATTAATGATTGATTAGTATGATTCTAATGATGCTTATAATAAGATATGATTAGATTGGTTCACGAGGGTGTTTTGATGGTCTTGAGAATCAAAACTCCATAGCATTAGAGGTTGTTACGAAAAGCAAAAAAACATTCCATGCGAGAACTATTATTGTTTAATGTCTTTGTATAACTAGTTCCTTTTCTATTTATTCAGTTTATCTTCGTGTATAATTTGATACCCCAATCTGTAGTTGCACAATTTTAATTAAAATACAAGTATATCTTATTTACATAATCGTGTTACCTTGATTTGACTTCTTTTTCATTGATCACGCATTGCTTTTCTTGTTTAAAGTTGGTTTACTTTTATTCCGTCAGTGTAATTTGATAATCGATTCTTTTTTAGTGAATACGAGTAATTTCTCGTTTCTTTACACCTGGTTTGCTTGCCTATATGGTAATAAATTATTCTTTGAATCCATAGTTGTCATTTTGATTAATTTGATGGTTTTTTGAGGTAGTGGTGTTCGAAGATGGTTGTGGAATGTTCTCGATTAGTTTCGGGCACGAGTGTATTGATTTTAGGGCTTATTCGTGTGGTTTTGTGTCCGGGTTTGGTTTCAATTTGTACAATAGATATTATGATCCATTTATGATTGATTAGTGTGATTTCAATGATGCTTATAATTAGATTTGATTAGGTTGGTTCACAAGTGTGTTCAGAAAGTCTTAAGAATAAAAAATCCATAGCATTAGAGGTTGTTACGAAAAGCAAAAAACATTCCATGCGAGAACTATTATTGTTTAATGTCTTTGTATAACTAGTTCCTTTTCTATTCATTCAGTTTAGCTTTCGTGAATACTATGATACCCCAATCTGTAGTTGCAGATTTTAATTAAAATACAAGTATATCTTATTTACTTATTGTGTTACCTTGATTTGAGTTCTTTTTCATCGATCACGCATTCCGATTCTTGTTTAAAGTTGGTTTATTTTCATTCCGTCAGTGTAATTTGATAATCGAATCTTTTCGAGTGAATACGAGTAGTTTCTCGCTTCTTTAAACCGGGTGTGCTTGCCTATATGGTAATAGATTATTCTTTGAATCCACAGTTGTCATTTTGATTGATTCGATGGATTTTTAAGGTAGTGGTGTTCGAAGTTGGTTGTGGAATGTCCTTGATTAGTTTCCGGCACGAGTGTATTGATTTTAGGGCTCCTTGGTGTGGTTTCATGTTTGGGTTTAGTTTTGATTTGTACAATAGATATTATATTCCATTAATGATTGATTAGTATGATTCTAATGATGCTTATAATAAGATATGATTAGATTGGTTCATGAGTGTGTTTAGATGGTCTTGAGAATCAAAACTCCATAGCATTAGAGGTGGTTAAGAAAAGCAAAAAAACATTCCATGCGAGAACTATTATTGTTTAATGTGTGACAACCGGCCTCTAGGTCGTTATTCTAACCCTAATTTACTTGCATCATTATCCGTCTTATGAGTACTAATAACAGAAACAATCCAACCCTATTTGTGAATTTGGAATCATCTCTTGCTATTTGTTCCATTTTATGATTTCATATGATCTTATTGTTTTTTAGTTAATTTAAGTTTTACCTTTTTAAAACTTGGTGTCCCGGGAATGTTAACTAGCCACCCTTGCAAAGCTAAATCTCAAGTGAAACAATTAAAATGTGAGCATACATACACACTTAAAAATTTTCGGTTCATGCATGCATGGACATGCACAAGACACCACAATTAACATCCTCCACCAAATAATATTCTACCCAATACTACAAACTTACACCACTTAATAATTATTTTACAATTATAATTTAAATTTTAAACACCCCACATAATGCCAAGATCGGCCGCCCCCTCCCTCCACTCACCACTCCTCTTCACCACCAACACTCTCACCATACACCATACATGCAAGATCCTTATCACTCTACACCACTCCTCTCATCCTCTCAACATTCCATCAGCTGAAAACACTTTTAAAAACACACACACAACTATTCTCTCTAGAGTTCCAGCCTTGTTCATCGAAGAACAAGGCATACACATTCTCGGCCAACCTAAAACCGCAAGAAGGTGGCCATATTCGCGAGCTTTGGACACACATCTGCATCTTGTTCGAATTTTCCAGCCTTGTTTGAAGATTCTCCAGCCTTATCCAAGGAGTTTCGAGCTATCCAAGACCATCTACACTCTCCAAAACGTGAACAACACCAAGTGTAAGCTTCATGTCACCCGAAAATGGTCATTTCATGTATTTCCTTCACTTCTCTTTTAAAAACATCTCCTCTCTTTGTTGTAGCAGAAACCCGACACTATTATCTTGTTCTTGAGGAGCTTTCAACTTCACAAGAGGTATCTCACACGTTATATTGATCATTCTTAAGGTGGAAACCGATTTCCACCATGAAACCCTCTTTTCGGGCGTTTTGCACCATCTAACTTGTAAATCTTGTAACCCTTGAAGCAAAACTTGTAACCTGCTTGTTAATGGTTTGATGGACTCCTAATAACCTGTTTTGAAAGTTACAAAAGAATACACACCGTGAACATGTGGTTATAGCTCAAGATACACCTTAAAAACCTTCTTTTTACAAGAAATGATACAATCTAAGCACTTGTTTGAAAACCCTCTCAACCAAGGTTTACAACCTGCTCATGAACGACTTGGTAACACCCTAATAATCTGATATTAAAGTTAAATGAGGTTTTGGTAATGTTTAAACACAAGTTTGCATAGATTTACACATGTGTTATGGTCGGTTATGGCTAAATCACTAAGTTGATGGTTCATTGTTGTGTTGGGTAACCTAGCCGTGAGTATGGGACATGATTTCAGAAATTTTTGATTAATATTAAGTGTGTGACAAATGGTTAATCTCTGGAAATTAAGGACATGTTAAGATTAGACCCATTTTAGTTATTTTCGGGACCCAAAACATGGTAAAACAACTTTAAAAATAGTAAACATGGGTTTAACCCTCTTAAAAAGTATTCCAGGCTTAGAAATGGTTAATAAAGTGTTTTGGATTCAATGGGTAATTTAAATGGTCAAAAGTATAATTAAATGGCGTTTTAACTAGAAACGGGTACCAACCGAGCAACGTTTTTGAGAAAAATCCAAGAAAAAGGAGTTTAAAGCTAAGATTTATAAAAATCATGTAATTTCAGCAAGTTAAGTGATAAAAGACCTAAAGGATTTGAAATAGGTCAAATAAGCTTTAAATGGTCAAATTCGGTTAAAAACGCGTTTTAACGGGTTAAATGTAAAAACAAGACTTTCAACTATTAGAGGCAAAATTTCACAATTTAAGAACTTAAAACTTATAAAAATATCTTTTAGATGATACCTACTGGTCCAAGACTCAAATTTATGGAAATCCTAAATTAACCATTAAAACTCTCCGGTTTTACCGCAACCGGGGACGTTAAACGCATAAGTTTTAAACCGAACCCATAAACTGGAAATTTGGAACACTTACTCAATAATAAGTCAATTTTTACTCTAAGAGCCTGATTTTTTGGTCTTAAGTGTCATAAAGAACAAGAAACCAAACTTGAGGGTAGAAACTATCAATTTTGAAACTTGAGGGACTAAACTGTAAAATTTTACCAAACTTCATAACCGACTCCTATGAAACTAATAATCACTTGAACAACAAAATTTTCTTATATCCTTAACCTAATGATGTAAAAATCCCAAATTACATGGAGAAACCACGACCTGCCATAAAAGGAAACTTTTTATACAAACCCTCGCAAAATCAAAGCCTTATCCGATAACTAAATTCTTGACACGCTTGTTGCACCTTAAATAAGTTTAAAGCAGTAGCTTATCACTTAATATATTCATGTTAGGGTGCTAGACTTGAGACACTCCCGGCACACGAAGAGTTGTTTTTGGCTTAACACCTAAGGTGAGTTCTAGTGATTCCCCTTTTTACTACTGTTTTGGGGTGAAACATGCTCTGTTATTTTATGAACTATATTTGTGCTTTACTTGGTGATTGTATGTGGGATTTATGGTTACCTGCTGATACTTATATCATGATCATCAATTCTTTCATGAACCGCTTGTTTTATATGGATAGATCTATTTGGGGAATCCCCCACACACAGTGGCTTCCGTTCTAGGAAGGGTACCCCACTGAGATCCTAAGGGGTCTATTGTGGCATGTGACAGGTTTTATTAAGAGACTATGGTGAACCATCCGGGCAGGTATGGTTCACTGGTTTGGGCCTCAGTTCTTCCTTCGGGAATATCCGGTTAAACACAACTTTAGAAGAGGCCAACCGGGACTGAGTGCAGGGTTGATTATGATTCTCCCACGATGTTGAAACTAGGATTCATTCCTTTTTATCAAATGAGGATTTGTTAAGTCCTTTTTGTTTTTAAACTTTAAGCACTTGAATTCACCAACTTTTTAGGTGACACAAATTTCTTTTTGAGCATGTTTCAGGTAATTTATGAAGAGATCCTAGCTGTTATGAAGACCTAGACTTATCCCCACGACCATGGCATTGGCTTATTTTCCTTAATGAACAAATTTGAACAATTTTACATCTTTGTTGAACAAGAACAATTTACTTCTATGTTGGTTGTAAAACTCATTTGGGGGCTTGATCTGTTTCTAGCCCCGGAATCTTTTGAAAACTTTTAATGCCATGTGATATTCTCTCCTTTGACCTCTTATAATAGTTTGTTTCCACTGTCATATGTTGTTGCTAGTCTGTGGCGTCCCACCCTACCTGGGCCTGGGGTGTGACATAATGTCTTGGTATAACTAGTTCCTTTTCTATTTAATCAGTTTATCTTCGTGTATAATATGATACCCCAATCTGTAGTTGCACAATTTTAATTAAAATTCAAGTATATCTTATTTACATAATCGTGTTACCTTGATTTGACTTCTTTTTCATCAATCACGCATTGCTTTTCTTGTTTAAAGTTGGTTTACTTTCATTCCGTCAGTGTAATTTGATAATCGATTCTTTTTGAGTGAATACGAGTAGTTTCTTGTTTCTTTACACCTGGTTTGCTTGCCTATATGGTAATAAATTATTCTTTGAATCCATAGTTGTCATTTTGATTGATTCGATGGTTTTTTGAGGTAGTGGTGTTTGAAGATGGTTATGGAATGTTCTCGATTAGTTTCGGGCACGAGTGTATTGATTTTAGGGCTTATTCGTGTGGTTTCGTGTCCGGGTTTGTTTCGATTTGTACAATAGATATTATGATCCATTTATGATTGATTAGTGTGATTTCAATGATGCTTATAATTAGATTTGATTAAATTGGTTCATGAGTGTGTTCAGAAAGTCTTAAGAATCAAAAATCCATAGCATTAGAGGTTGTTTTGAAAAGCAAAAAACATTCCATGTGAGAACTATTATTGTTTAATGTCTTTGTATAAGTAGTTCCTTTTCTATTTATTCAGTTTAGCTTTTGTGAATACTATGGTACCCCAATCTGTAGTTACATGATTTTAATTAAAATACAAGTATATCTTATTTACTTATCGTGTTACCTTGATTTGACTTCTATTTCATCGATCACGCATTCCGTTTCTTAATTAAAGTTGGTTTACTTTCATTCCGTCAGTGTAATTTGATAATCGAATCTTTTTGAGTGAATACGAGTAGTTTCTTGCTTCTTTAATCCTGGTGTGCTTGCTTATATGGTCATAGATTATTCTTTGAATCCACAGTTGTCATTTTGATTGATTCGATGGATTTTTAAGGTAGTGGGGTTCGAAGTTGGTTGTGCAATGTCCTTGATTAGTTTGCGGCACGAGTATATTGATTTTATGGCTCCTTCGTGTGGTTTCATGTTTGGGTTTAGTTTTGATTTGTACAATAGATATTTTATTCCATTTATGATTGACTAGTATGATTCTAATGATGCTTATAATAAGATATGATTAGATTGGTTAATGAGTGTGTTTAGATGGTCTTGAGAATCAAAACTCCATAGTATTAGAGTTTGTTACGAAAAGCAAAAAGACATTCCATGGGAGAACTATTATTGTTTAATGTCTTGGTATAACTAGTTCCTTTTATATTTATTCAGTTTATCTTCGTGTATAATATGATACCCCAATCTACAGTTGCACAATTTTAATTAAAATACAAGTATATCTTATTTACATAATCGTGTTACCTTGATTTGACTTCTTTTTCATCAATCACGCATTGCTTTTCTTGTTTAAAGTTGGTTTACTTTCATTCCGTTAGTGTAATTTGATAATCGATTCTTTTTGAGTGAATACGAGTAGTTTCTTGTTTCTTTACACCTGGTTTGCTTGCCTATATGGTAATAAATTATTCTTTGAATCCATAGTTGTGATTTTGATTGATTCGATGGTTTTTTGAGGTAGTGGTGTTCGAAGATGGTTGTGGAATGTTCTCGATTAGTTTCGGGCATGAGTGTATTGATTTTAGGGCTTATTCGTGTGGTTTCGTGTCCGGGTTGGTTTCGATTTGTACAATAGATATTATGATCCATTTATGATTTATAAGTGTGATTTCAGTGATGCTTATAATTAGATTTGATTAGATTGGTTCACGAGTGTGTTCAGAAAGTCTCGAGAATCAAAAATCCATAGCATTAGAGGTTGTTACGAAAAGCAAAAAACATTCCATGCGAGAACTATTATTGTTTAATGTCTTTGTATAACTAGTTCCTTTTCTATTTATTCAGTTTAGGTTTCATGAATACTATGATACCCCAATCTGTAGTTGCACGATTTTAATTAAAATACAAGTATATCTTATTTACTTATCGTGTTACCTTGATTTGACTTCTTTTTCATCAATCACGCATTCCTTTTCTTGTTTAAAGTTGGTTTATTTTCATTCCGTCAGTGTAATTTGATAATCAAATCTTTTCGAGTGAATACGAGTAGTTTCTCGCTTCTTTAAACCTGGTGTGCTTGCGTATATGGTAATAGATTATTCTTTGAATCCACAATTGTCATTTTGATTTATTCGATGGATTTTTAAGGTAGTGGTGTTTGAAGTTGGTTGTGGAATGTCCTTGATAAGTTTTCGGCACGAGTGTATTGATTTTAGGGCTCATTCGTGTGGTTTCATGTTTGGGATTAGTTTCGATTTGTACAATAGATATTATATTCCATTAATGATTGATTAGTGTGATTCTAATGATGCTTATAATAAGATATGATTAGATTGGTTCACGAGTGTGTTTAGATGATCTTGAGAATCATTCGAGGTTGTTACGAAAAGCAAAAAAACATTCCATGCGTGAACTATTATTGTTTAATGTCTTTGAATAACTAGTTCCTTTTCTATTTATTTAGTTTATCTTCGTGTATAATATGATACCCCAATCTGTAGTTGCATAATTTTAACTAAAATACAAGTATATCTTATTTACATAATCGTGTTACCTTTATTTGACTTCTTTTTTATCGATCATGTATTGCTTATCTTGTTTAAAGTTGGTTTACTTTCATTATGTCAGTGTAATTTGATAATCGATTATTTTTTAGTGAATACGAGTAGTTTCTCGTTTCTTTACACCTGGTTTGCTTGCCTATATGGTAATAAATTATTCTTTGAATCCATTGTTGGGTTTGTTGGACCATTATCAAAGTTTTTAATCATTTAAACATGAAAACGCAGCGGAATCAAAACTTAATATAATGTTTTGTAAACTGAAAATTAAGGCTTATAACTTAAAATCAACAAACCCAAGAACATAGGATCATATATATGTGTATGAACTAGCTATGAAGATTTAATATAACAACCAAAAGCAACACATACAAACTACCTTTGTAGAGCTGCTAATACGAGATTTTGATGAAGAGAATGAGGTTCTTGAATGACCAAAACACCAAGGAGAGGTGTCCTCAAGCTTCCATACCCACAAGCATCAAGCAAAGAGCCTTCTTGTTAGGATTTTAACACCAAACGAACCAAGAAGTTGCTGGAAAACCCTTTTCCAGCCGTGAATGTCTAGAGAGTTGAGAGAGTTTTGATCTTCTTGAGGTCTTTTGCATGTGAGAGAGAGAGAGAGAGAGAGATGGAGTGTGCAACTAGTTCAACAAGTGTTGTGTTCCAAGACAACAAAAGACCCACTCATAAAGTGGGGGGGCGGCCGAAATTCAAGTTAAAATGGGGTTTCCCCCAATTTTATCTACAAATTTATTTGCAACTAGTTTCTAAGTAAGTTATGTAATAACCTTTTAATTTTATAACTTACACACACTTTTATTATTTGATGTTATTTAACCAAATTAAATAACATTACAAACAATACCCATGAACAAAATATCCCTATAAGTTGTTCAATCTCATATGCATCTTTTTAGAAAACCCATTTTCTAAATTGGTGTATTTATTTAATTGCATGATCATATCATCAATTAAATATTAATTGGCGTTTGCTAAGCTTGTTATTGGGTATGACCCGACTTGGATCATAACGTACTAACCACATCTATGTTCTATGTGTCTTGGGCATAAAGAATCCAACAATCTTCCACTTGCACAAGATTCATAGAAGATTGATGCAAGCAGTAAATACCGCCTAACAATGGTTTACTACCCTTAATACGCATGACTAAAAGCCATTCAATAACATCATCCCCTTCAAGTATCCAACTTGAAATGATTTAGGTGAATCAATCATTTATCCTTTTGTTACAGATGCCATGTTAAATCCAAGGACACAAAATGATCATTCCTTGTTGATTTAACTTAATCAGGCCTTAGACATCTTGCTCTCAACGAATAAGAGGAACAAATTCCATCTTGACTACATACGTTTCTCACAATCACCTCGTGTCACACCTGAACATAGCCTTATGTACTGTCCATAATTTCAGAGCAGTGAAGAACTAGCTCAAGGTATAACATTTGGTGAATATCAAAACCCAATATATATCTCAAGTCGAAGGATACTAAATGATATTCGCCTTTACTCAAATTTACTTATGATCAATCTAGAAGATTCCATGTAGTAAATTTGAGATGCGGGTCAGTCTAATATTTGTATCCCACAAATATCTATGAACTTTGGCAGCAACCAATTGCTCTATATTCATGCCTTATGAATATCCACCAATCCACGTTCATAATAGTCTTACGTTCATATTTGTTCCCACAAACATGACCGACTACGAACATTTAGAATAATAAACATATTCATGGATGTATACATGCTAAAAGGAACATAACTCAGAATATCGCAGATATATAAAAGAGTTGAATATTACATTGTTCCAAACTTTTAAATACTAAACAGATCAGCTCCAATCACTAGAATATCAAAGTCCTAAGGCACAAGTATGACTTTCATGCTTTGCCCTTTCAAGGAGCTTCGTGAGTGGATTCGCAATGTTTTGATCGGTGTGAACTTTACGAATACATATCTTTCCTTTTTCAACTTCATCCCTTATGTAGTTGAATCTCCGCTCAATGTGTCTAGTCTTTTGATGTGCACGGGGTTCCTTGATTTGTGCAATCGCACCCTTGTTATCACAAAAGATTTCTAGGGGGTCTTGAATGGTAGGGACCACCCCTAGATCGGCGATAAATTTCTTTATCCATGCAGCTTCCTGAGCTGCTAATGAGGCGGCTATGTATTTGGATTCTGTAGTGGACAATGCTACCACGTCTTGTTTTGAACTCTTCCAGGACACTGCTCCTCCATTCATAATGAAGACATACCCCGATTGCGATCGAGAATCATCTCGATCAGTTTGGAAGCTCGCATCCGTGTAACCCTTTACACCGAGTTCCTCTTCACCAGACCCGTATATTAGAAATATATCCTTAGTCCTCCTAAGGTATATCAATATACTTTTAACAGCCATCCAATGGCTATTACCTGGATTCTGCTGATATCTGCTTGTCATGCTTAACACGCATGACACGTCCGGTCTAGTGCATATCATCGCATACATGATGGATCCTATAGCAGACGCATATGGGATGTCCTTCATTCGATCTTGCTCATCCTTTGAGCTTGGACATTGAGATGTACACAATATTGTCCCTCTTTGAATAGGTACCATACCTTTCTTAGAGTTTTCCATCTTGAACCTTTTCAAGATTTTATTAATATATGCACTTTGGTTTAGACCTATCAACCGCCTCAATCTATTCCTATAGATCTTTATTCGTAAAATATAGGCGGCTTCACCGAGATCTTTTATGGAAAAACAACTTCCAAGCCAGGCTTTAACACCTTCAATGGTTGGAATATCATTTCCAAAAAGTAGTATGTCATCAACATACAATAATAGGAATGTAATTATGCTCCCACTAGCCTTCTTATACACACAACCCTCATCAGTGTTCTTGATGAAACCAAATTTCTTGATCTCTTCATCAAAACGTTGATTCCAACTCCTCGATGCTTGTTTCAATCCATAGATTGATCTCTTTAACTTGCATACTTTATTAGGATGTTGTGGATCGACAAAACCATCAGGCTGAACCATATGGACAGTCTCTTCGAGATGTCCATTAAGAAAAGCGGTTTTGACATCCATTTGCCAAATCTCATAGTCATAATATGTAGCTATGGCAAATAATATCCTAATTGACTTTAGCATTGCCACAGGCGAGAAGGTTTCATCATAATCAACCCCTTGAGTTTGAGTGAAACCTTTTGCTACAAGTCTTGCTTTGTAAGTATCCAAGTTTCCATGCATATCCGTTTTCTTCTTGAAACCCCACTTGCATTCAATCGGTTTGGAGTTAAGTGGAGGTCAACCAATTCCTAAACTTGGTTGTCATATATGGATTGCATCTCAACGTTCATGGCTTCCAGCCATTTGTCACAATCCGAATTGGACATTGCATCATGGTATGTAGTTTGCTCATCGGAGTCAACCACATAGCATCCATTCATGAAAAATCCATATCTTTCAGGTGCAATGCTAACTCTACCAGATCTACGAACGTTTTGTGTGTATTGATCAACCTTTTGATCATCATCAACAACCTCTTGTTGATAGCTAGTGTCAACCAAACGTGTATTGGTTTGTGGATCTTGATCCTCATCAAATTCCACTGTTCTATACGTTATTCCTTCCATAAGGAACTTAGCTTCCAAGAACTCTGCCTTTCGAGAAATAAATACTTTTTGCTCTGTTGGATCAAAGAAGTAGTATCCTATACAGTCTTTGGGATATCCAACAAATATACACTTAGTGGATCGACTTTCCAACTTGTTTTGGGTGTTTAGCTTGACATAAGCTTCACAACCCCATACTTTTAAATATGATAGCGATGGAACTCTTCCATGCCATTTTTCAAAAGGTGTCGTATCCACTTTCTTGGTCGGGGCCATATTCAAAATACGAGCCGCAGAGAGCAATGCGAATCCACAAAATGATAGAGGTAGTGAGGTTATAGCCATCATAGATCGAACCATATCCAATAGGGTTCGGTTTCTCCTTTCAGACCCACCATTATGTTGTGGTGTTCCAGGTGGAGTAAGTTGTGAGACGATCCCATAACTTCTTAGATAATCCTAAAAAGCCTCACTTAGGTATTTACCTCCTCTATCTGAACAAAGAACTTTGATAGTATTATTGAGTTGATTTTCTACTTCATTCTTGAAGATTTTAAACATTTCAAAAGCTTCATGTTTATGTGCCATCAAGTACACATAACCATGGCGACTATAATTGTCGGTAAAGGTAATGAAGTATCTTTCACCATTTCTAGTCATTGTCTTAACAGGACCACATACATCCGAATGTATAATCCCCAATAAGTCTTTTGCCCTCTCGTTAGTACCACTAAAGAGTGACTTGGTGATCTTACCTTGTAAACAAGATTCACACTTATCAAATGAAACACTTTCATTTGTTTTCAAAAGACCATTCTTTTGAAGTGTTTGAATCCGATTCTTGTTTATGTGACCAAGACGACAATGCCAAAGATATGAATCACTTAAACCCATTTTAAGTTTCTTGGTGCTTGATTGGTATAATGAGTTATTATAGGATGAATCATCATGAACCAATTCATAGATACCATTAAAAGGCATAGCCTTGAAATAAAATACATCATCCATACAAACATAAATACCATTGTTTATAAACTTTAAATCATAACCACATTGTTTTAAAATGGAAACATAAATTATGTTCCTAGTCAAACTAGGAGCATACAAAATGTTCTTAAGAACAACTTCCAAACCATTTGAAAGTTTCAAAATATAGTCTCCTTGGGCTTCGACATCAACTTTTGCTCCGTTGCCCATGTAGAGACTTGTGTCTTCCTTCTTGAAGTACTTATTTCTTTTGAACCCCTGCAACAAATTGCAAATATGAGTTCCACATCCGGTATCTAATACCCATGTGTTTGAAGAAATAACATTTAAACCAATGTGAATCATGAAAGTTGTACCTGAGGTTTGCCCAGCATCCCTCTTGTTTCTCAACTCTTTGAGATAGGTTGGATAATTTCTTTTCCAATGTCCTATCTCACCACACTCAAAGCATGGATCGTTCTCCGTTACCTTAGGCTTCTTAAGCTTAGGCTTTGGAGGTTCCGCTTTAGCCTTCCCTTTCCCCTTTCCTTTGATGTACCCCTTTCCTTTGGCAACATTTGCCTTGGGATCGGGGAATGGCCTTTTCTTATTGCCTCCCTCATTGATCGAGAGAACAGGTAGAACCTTTCTACCCATCCCTGCATCGGCTGTTTTGAGCATTGCGTGAAGCTCACCAATGCTTTTGTCCCATCCATTCATATTGTAATTCATTATGAACGTCTCAAACCTTTTGGTTAGGCCATTAAGGATCAAATCCATGGCCAGCTCCTTGGAGACGGGACAATTAAGCCTCTCAAGGCTATCAACGTGGCTTTTCATCTTAAGAACATAAGATGATACTGATTGGGTTTCTTCCATGCGACACGCATGAAGCGCTCGAACCGTTTCGTAGCGCTCCACCCTAGCTTGTTGAAGGAACATTTCCTTCAATTGGGTAATCATGTCATATGCCCCATGATGCTCCAAGTCCTTTTGGAGTTCGGGAATCATAGTTCCCAACATGAGGCAGGAAACCTGCATGGAATCTTCAGTATACTGAAGCCAATCGTTATAGGCCTCAACATCCTCGGGGTCGGGTTGGTCAGGAATGGGATCGTCAAGGACATAGGCCTTTTTCTCTTGCTTGAGAACAATTCTCAAGTTTCGAAACCATTCCATAAAGTTATTATGGTTAAGACGATCCCTTTCTAAAATGGTTCTCAGCGATAGGGTATGGACGGTCGCAGTGGTAGCATTATTGTTTGCGGCCATTTCTACAAAATTTACAAAGTGCATATTAGTATTTTTGAAAAATTACATTTTAATTATTAATACCCTTTTCATGTCTCATAGGCAATTAAAATTAAAATCTAGAATCCAACGTTACATTTAAATGATGGTTAGGTGACCTTTATCTCATTATTTAAATTAACAAGGTAGTCAACGTTTGACAATTGCAACCCCTTGCAACTTCTAGCCTTATGGGATCGGTTAAACATCTTATGTTTAGTTGGCATGTAAAATCCCAATAACACCATTGTACGCCATGCTTCGGTGACCCTATGCACATGGTTTCCAATTCAAGTCGTCCTACTTACACACACGTGTGAGTTTATACATACAAGTGGTTAGGTGACCTTTATCCCACAAATATGTCAAGCCCACCTCAAACACACAAGTTCCCTAGAAGTGGTTAGGTGACCTTTATCCCACAAATAGTTTTCAAGTGATTCGAGTGTCGTGTAAAAGGATGGTGTTTAACTTGTTTCCAAAGGGATTTTAGTTTTCATTAATTCTAGTTATGAAAACTCTATGTACCTTGTATTCGCATGCTTTTAAATACATGGTACCCTACGGTTCTTTTTAATAAAACCTCTTTTATTTTGAAATCATTAATCCTTTTAATAACTTTTATTAACATATTAATGATTAAAAACCATGAAAATTCAGCTTGTTATGATTATTTATTAAGATTGTTAAGCATATCCACATATCAAACAATCAACATAAAATGGATAATCAAACAAGCATATACAAAACAACCACATGTGCATAACCATAGCCACTTAGGTGACCAAACTTGTTTGCCATCACAAGTGTGGTCATAAGGTCTTTTCTAAGGGTTAATTACAACACAAAGATAGGATCTCCAAATACCCCCACTTGAAGTTGCATCCAAATGCTTCAAGTCCTCTTTGTGCCTTCCTTTTGTGCTTCCAATTTGTGCATCTTCTTTTACAAAATTTATATCCTAATACAAAATTTTCTAATAAAAGAAAATACACCTAATCTATTTATTACATCACCATTGAATGAATAAATAAATTACAACAATATACAAGCACAAAAGAATAAATATTACAACCCATAATGAATGAAATCAACCAAAACATATCATTCATCCAAAACCAAATCAACACAAGGTCAAGGCTAGGTTATGCACCAATATGAAACAACATATACAACATACAAGAACCAAAATAAATCCCCATTTAACCCTAAATTTTCGGCCAACATAAACCCAAAATCTAGGGTTTTTGTCAAAACACAATAATTAACCATTTGACATCTTTCTTTCAAGGTTTAATCACAAGCATGTAAGATTTAACCTTGAAAGATTAGGGATTCATTATATCATCACAAAACAGCCCCTTTAAGGTTGTTAAAGTCCTATAAAACCAACTTTACAAGGACAATAGAAGCTAGTCATCCACATATCCGGCTCTAGATGCCAATGTTGGGTTTGTTGGACCAGTATCAAAGTGTTTAACCATTTAAACATGAAAACGCAGCGGAATCAAACCTTAATATAATGTTTTGTAAACTGAAAATTAAGGCTTATAACTTAAAATCAACAAACCCAAGAACATAGGATCATATATATGTGTATGAACTAGCTATCAAGAATTAATATAACAACCAAAAGAAACACATACAAACTACCTTTGCATAGCTGCTAAAAACGAGATTTTGATGAAGAGAATGAGGTTCTTGAATGACCAAAACACCAAGGAGAGGTGTCCTCAAGCTTCCATAACCACAAGCATCAAGCAAAGAGCCTTCTTGTTAGAATTTTAACACCAAACGAACCAAGAAGTTGCTGGAAAACCCTTTTCCAGCCGTGAATCTCTAGAGAGTTGAGAGAGTTTTGATCTTCTTGAGGTCTTTTGCATGTGAGAGAGAGAGAGAGAGAGAGAGAGAGAGATGGAGTGTGCAACTAGTTCAACAAGTGTTGTGTTCCAAGACAACAAAAGACCCACTCATAAAGTGGGGGGGCGGCCGAAATTCAAGTTAAAACGAGGTTTCCCCACAATTTTATCTACAAATTTATTTGCAACTAGTTTCTAAGTAAGTTATGTAATTAACCTTTACACCAGGTGTGCTTGCCTATGGTAATAGATTATTCTTTGAGACCACTTATTAGTTTGATTGATTCGATGGATTTTTAAGGTAGTGGTGTTCGAAGTTGGTTGTGGAATGTCCTTGATTAGATTCTGGCACAAGTGTATTGATTTTAGGGCTCATTTGTGTGGTTTCATGTTTGGGTTTAGTTTCGATTTGTACCATAGATATTATATTCCATTTATGATTGATTAGTGTGATTCCAATGATGCTTATAATCAAATATGATTAGATTGGTTCACGAGTGTGTTTAGATGGTTTTGAGAATCAAAACTCCATAGCATTAGAGGTTGTTACGAAAAGCAAAAAATATTCCATGCCAGAACTATTATTGTTTATTGTCTTTGTATAACTAGTTCCTTTTCTATTTATTCAGTTTATCTCGTGTATACTATGATACACAAATCTGTAGTTGCATGATTTTAATTATAATACAAGTATATCCTATTTACTTAATCGTGTTACCTTAATTTGACTTCTTTTTCATCGATCACGCATTGCTTTTCTTGTTTAAATTGGTTTACTTTCAATCCGTTAGTGTAATTTGATAATCGATTCTTTTTGAGTGAATACGAGTAGTTTCTCGGTTTTTTACACCTGGTGTGCTTGCCTATGTGGTAATAGATTATTATTTGAATCCACAGTTGTCATTTTGATTGATTCGATGGATTTTTAAGGTAGTGGTGTTCGAAGTTGGTTGTGGAATGTCCTTGATTAGTTTCCGGCACGAGTATATTGATTTTAGGGCTCATTCGTGTGCTTTCATGTTTGGGTTTAGTTTTGATTTGTACAATAGATATTATATTCCATTTATGATTGATTAGTGTGATTCCAATGATGCTTATAATCAGATACGATTAGATTGGTTCACGAGTGTGTTTAGATGGTCTTGAGAATCAAAACTCCATAGCATTAGAGGTTGTGACGAAAAGCAAAAAAACATTCCATGCGAGAACTATTATTGTTCAATGTCTTTGTATAACTAGTTCCTTTTCTATTTATTTAGTTTATCTTCGTGTTTACCATGATACCCCAATCTGTAGTTGCACGATTTTAATTAAAATACAAGTATATCTTATTTATATAATCGTGTTCCCTTGATTTGACTTCTTTTTTATCGCTCATGCATTCCTTTTTCTTGTTTAAAGTTGGTTAACTTTCATTCCATCAGTGTAATTTGATAATCGATTCTTTTTGAGTGAATACGAGTAGTTTCTCGTTTCTTTACACCTGGTTTGCTTGCCTATATGGTAATAAATTATTCTTTGAATCCATAGTTGTCATTTTGATTGATTCGATGGTTTTTTGAGGTAGTGGTGTTCGAAGATGGTTGTGGAATGTTCTCGATTAGTGTCGGGCACGAGTGTATTGATTTTAGGGCTTATTCGTGTGGTTTCGTGTCCGGGATTGGTTTTGATTTGTACAATAGTTATTATGATCCATTTATGATTGATTAGTGTGATTTCAATGATGCTTATAATTAGATTTGATTAGATTGGTTCACGAGTGTCTTTAGAAAGTCTTGAGAATCAAAAATCCATAGCATTAGAGGTTGTTACGAAAAGCAAAAACATTCTGTAACACCCTAGAAATTCAGCCCAATAAGAAATCTTAAAGTACTATAGGGCCCAATAAAGGCCCGAATTGATTTGGGCTTATCAAAGAAAACTTAGATAATAACTAATATTTCGGGCCCATTTAAGGCCCAATACCCATTTACCATCTAAATAAATAAGTGATCATAAAATAATGAATTGATATGTGATTCGAAGCAACTATGATAAGAATCCAAACTAAAAACATATTCAAATCCCATACCGGGTAAAGTTCGGTAATCTAACGCGTGCTAACGTTTAAGTTACATCGGAATTTCCTAATAATGGCTTGATATCCAACTAAATTCATTTAATCATGATTTGTATTGTAAATGATGTTTGCTAAAAGATTCTAAATCAGACGTGCATAATCAACTGTGATACGTCGGAACGACGCGAATACTGGATACGCTGACATTTTACTGATATCTAATACGCTAACCGAGCCCTATAACATCGTAAATATTTATCTTATTGTTATATATATTATAATATTCTAAATTTAACAGTGAGACGCTACCCAGAGCAAATACGTCTTGTGACGCGACCTCAGCAAGAATCGGCCTGAGATTAGGTCAAACCCGAGGATTTGACGATAAATACAGCAAATTGTTTTAACTCATGCAGAAGTAATTTGATATATCTATTTTAGGTCTTCTAACGAGATTTTATCCAAAAGACCGTTCGATACGCGATAACGAAGATCGCGGTGCGTATACGCGATTTTTAAAAGAAACCCACCTAAAAACCCTAGGTATTTAAACAATTTTTCCACCATTTCCTCATTTGCAAACCCTAAAACCAAACAAAATGCTCTCAAGAGGCTGCAACAGCCGTAACCGTCGGAGCTGGAGGCTCCACGGCGGAGCCGCGGCGGCGGCGGCGGTGTCCGGCGAAGTCTCGGCCTTCCCCCACTAAAGTCAACGCCCTGATCATGATGGTGGTGGTGGTTTCTCCTGATTCACAATGACGTGGGAGATATGGAAGGGAGAAGGGGGGTGGCGCCTAGGGTTCCGACGGGGTTCCGGCCGCCAGAGCCAGCGACTAGCGGCGACTGGCGGCGAGTGCTGCCCATGCTCTTCTTCCTCTCGACGAGATCTTTCCAATGGTGGTAGAGTGTTGTCTAATTCGGGGCGGTTTGAAAGTTATGGACTGATGAAGGTGGCGACGGCTAGGGTTTTGGGCGATTCGATGGCGGCCGGCCTTGGCAATACTGGCCGGAGGTATGGACCAATGGTGGTTATGGTGATTGCTGCAGTTTGGGGTGAAATAGAGCCGTTTGATGTTGTTGTAGTGGTTGCATGTCGGATTCTAGACGAGATCTTCAAGATTTGGGTACGTTTGGTTAGATCCGGCGAGGATTCCAGCCGGCCAAGGGGTAGCCGGCGGTGGCCAGTGGCTAGCCATGGTGGACAGTGGCTGCAAGTGATGGACTACGGTGGTAGAAGGCTCAATCGAGGTGTTTGGTAATGTATAGTGCGGTTATGGTTGCGTTTGGTTGCAAGATAACAATGTAATAGTGTTGTATGTAATCTTGGTGTGTTTTGGTTAGGTTAAACCTTGGTCAAAGCTGGTCAAACTGGTCAATGGACAGTCAACGCGATGCGGGTCGGATCAAGCGAGTTCTAGGACGTGATACGGGAACGTTAGGTATAACCGTGTGTTAGACATCCATATACGTTAATATAATGATAATATATTAACTTGTGTGTGAGTTGAGCTACAAATATGTATAATATGTTAACTAGTTTACCAATCGTCACGAATGAATGCGTAAATTGGTAATAAAGTGAGCTATCGCATAAAGAAAAACAACTTTGGGAATGTATTCATATGAACAAAGATAATAGAAACATATATGAAGTTCTCTAATCTTGTGTCATACGAAATCCTTACAAGATGTAGAGATGATTAAATATATATACAATGCAATTGTAAATACATATATATATATATATACAATGGATACTTTAGGTTAACCGATATTCACTCGTATTTATTCAAGACTCATAATCCTATAATAATCCATCATCTTTTTATTATTTATAGTATATCATCTTGTTATTATTGGAATAAATATTATTTGTATCACCATTTTTATCCGATATAATGACAACTATTATTGATATTCAAATTGTTCTAGCATCATATTAACTACATTATTGGTAGGAATATATCTATATAATTATGGAATATGGATGATCTTTGAAGGTGTACTTACACTTATTGTTTAAAACATATTTTTGGTTTGCACTAAACACGTTAAGCAGAATTTAAACATACCTATCCGTGAACCATCTAAGTAATGTACAATTAATAAGCTAAGCATTTTAATGGCCTAAGTTAGGCAATCTTAAAAAAATATATATGCTATGCACATGAAGATAACATAATATCATGACATAAGAGTTTAATCCATCATATTTGATGCATTGTAGATTGCTAATGCTACCCAACATTTAGAAGTTGACTACATACATACCTATACAAGTATCACACATTTGAAGAATCAACATAACGTTAGGATATATTGGATCATCAAATACAATATTTGGAACATTAAAGGTTGTTAATATCATCAAATTGAATATCAATAGAGATTGGAATTCCTTTTATCAATTGTTTATTGCTACAATCTTTTTACAAGGAATCATTTCTCGAATAAAAACATTAATTAACCTAATATGCTCAAATAAATACCTAACAATTAATAATTGCACAAGAAGCTAAGGTACCTTAATGATACTAATCATTAACTTTAAGAAACAAAAGAGCTCAACCTTACGCATGCATTAACATCGTGCTAATTCTAAACGTAAGTCTTACATGTTCAAATTAGGAGTCCATTGTTGGAGACCTTCACTTTTTGTCAAGCTCAGAATTTATATAAGGATAGCAGGTGAGTTTAAGTGATCCCCTTTTATTTACTGTTTTTGGGATGAAGAATGCCCTGTTTAAACTGAAATATTTTTGTGCTATATTATGATGCTATATATTGTGGTTATGTTGAGACCTGCTGATACTTGTATCACAGTCATTAATTCTTTCGTGAACTGCTTGTTTTATATGGGTAGATCTACTTGGGGAATCCCCCACACACAGTGCCTCCTGTGATAAACGGGAAGGGTACCACACTGAGATCCTGCGGGGTCGTTTGTGGCATGTAACAGGTTTTATAAGATACTATGGTGGACAATCCGATAGGTACGGTCCACTGGTTTGAGGCTCAGTTCTCCCCACGGGGATTTAACCGGTAACTTAATTTTTGAAGAGGCTAACCGGGGCTGAGTGCAGGGTTGATTATGATCCCTACAACAATGATACTATGATTTCTGAATCTAATATGGATTCCGATGAATCCCTTTTGTTTTTAAACTTTAAGCTCTTAAACTCACCAACTTTATGTTGACCCAAAAACCTTTTTGAGCATGTCTTCAGCTACGGCTAGGGAGATTAGATAAGCAATAGAAGATATCTAAATCCGAAGCAAGAATTGAGGGTAGATGTTGAAGGCAAAAGTTTAGCCTAGAAGCCCTAGTATAGAAGCCTCAAGAAATGTTGACCAAGAGACTTATCATGATACCTATAGATTGTAGATTGGGGTACTTCATGCATTGAAACCCAGCAAATGTCCTAGTGTAAATATTATGAGATGCTTGTAATAACCATTTAGTTTCCGCTATATTTTGGTTGTTGTTTACCAGTCTTTACGTCCCGCCTTTCTGGGCCCGGGGTGTCACAAATTGGTATCAGAGCCAAAGGTTGTATAATTAGTTCCTTTTCTATTTATTCAGTTTATCTTCTTGTATACTATGATACCCCAATCTGTAGTTGCACGATTTTAATTAAAATACAAGTATATCTTATTTACATAATCGTGTTACATTGATTTGACTTCTTTTTCATCGATCACGCATTTCTTTTCTTGTTTAAAGTTGGTTTACTTTCATTCCGTCAGTGTAATTTGATAATCGATTCTTTTTGAGTGAATACGAGTAGTTTCTCGTTTCTTTACCCCCGATTTGCTTGCCTATATGGTAATAAATTATTCTTTGTATCCATAGTTGTCATTTTGATTGATTCGATGGTTTTTTGAGGTAGTGGTTACGAAGATGGTTGTGGATTGTAAGACCCGGAATAAAGTCGAAACGAGCCAATTAATAATAATGGGCTTAACCGTGATTATTTGAAGAAAATAAGTGAGGAATATGGTATGGACCGAGTAGACCTTGCGGGTTATGTGTTCGGTGAGGTTAAGGTCCCGGGAATGCCCGGTATATATATGCGGATTAGCTTGAGCCACTCTCATTTGCAACTCAACACCCAACTTCTAGAGAGAGAGTGTAGAGAGAGAGTGTGTAGAGAGAGAAAGTGGTGAGAAAGCCTCGATTAATCAAGAGATTAAAGATAGGTGTTCGTGGGCATCCAAACAACAAGAAAAGACCAAGAATCCTGGTAAGAAACATCAGTTAATCATTCCTTTTGATGTAAATCCAGATTCTAGGGCTTGGGGTTTTTGAAAGTGGCAAAGAATCGCCCAAAACTCACCTTTTTGTGTAAGAAAACATGTAAGAAGCTTAGATATAGCTTATTGGGTGATAAACCAAGGATTTGGGTGTAAAAGATTGAAGTTTTGGGTCAAAAATGGGTTGGTTCGTAATTTCAGCCCGTTCTGCGAAACTAGGTGTTCATCTAGCGAAATAATGTAGTCATCCAGCGAAACTATGGATCTTCCTGCGAAACTATAGTTTCGCAGGTAGTTTCGTAGACATGGTTTTCCAACGAAAGTTGGGCGAAACTGGTAGCGAAACTGGCAGTGAAGATGCCAGCGAAACTGCTGGTGAAACTACCAGCGAAACTGCTGGCGAAACTAGCAGCGAAACTGCTGATCTTGCAGCGAAATTAGTAGCGAAATTAACTCCTTTGAGTGTTAACTTATCTGCAGGCTATGTAGTGTGACCCTTGCTTAGAAAGCTTGATTGAGAAGCTACTCACTGAGTCCAGGTGAGTCCTAGATCCCCTATTTTAAAGGTTTTAAACTTGTTTGAGGCTGGAAATACATACTAAATATACGTTTCTAAATGACCAAAATTTTTAGGAGGTTTTAACAAGAAGATCGATTTTTCTCTAAGGAAATGTGCTATATAAAAGTGTTAAGATAAAAAAGCTTTCACGCTGACCTGGCAGCCCGGCCTCAGCCAGGGGCGTTGCCCCTTATACCCCACTAGGGGCTCCTGCCCCTAGGACCCCGCTGTTAGGGGCTGCCGCCCCGAACCCCCGCTGTCCCGCGGAGGGTCGGTTATGTTCTATGATGAATTGTACTTGTTGTGTATGTGTATGGGAGTGAATGATGTGTGATGATTATATGATGTTGCGTGATGATGTGTGATGATGATATGTATGTTCATGTTATGCCTTCTTTATGTTCCTTAGTACGTATTATTCCGTGGCTTAATGTGGGATGGTTAAGAAATGAATGTAAAGTATTAAGTAATGAAAGCGGAAGCTAATGACAATGAAAGAGGAACGTAAAGGATGAATTAATGCATGGATTAATGAAAGGATGAATGTAAAGTCTTGCAAGCAAATGAAAGGAGGTGCATAACTCTAAAATGTTGTTAGCTCAACTGTGTCTGGTTTAGCTAACCTGTAAGGATACACACAGGGGTCTAGTCTTTGTGACTGACCAAACGTATAGGATCATTGTCGCTTGCCCCAGTACTAGTGCCAGGCTATGTGCGTAATGAATGGGGGTCTATTTATAGACTTCGGCCTAGTACCCGCTTCGTGCCTACGTTTGGGGTGTAGCCTATGACATTGGTCCGGATGAGAAGTAAAGGTTAATGAATGAACGAATAATAACGAGTAACGCGCGATGAAATATGATAATGAAAGATAATATTAAGATTTTCCATGTGTGCGTATAATGCATGATCGCGGACGAAAGAAATGAACGGTTGTAAAAGTATATAAAGTATTTTATTTATAAAACTAGGACTCACTTAGCAACACTAACTTTTTATGTAATTTCTAGTTGGCAAGTAATAATTGCTGAGGATTGCACGGGCGTAGCTACTCGGCAAGTTTTTGGAATGGCATCTATTTTATGTAACGATGATGTTTTTATGATGTAATGCAAACAAATGATAATTTTGTAATGGTTGACAATGTTGTATTATTTTGCAAAAGCAATTATTTATACATGAAATGGTTTTAAGTATTTCTGCTGCGATGTATTTAGCAAATTTAAAGGAATTTTTTGTGTTTATGTGCGATGATTGTCCAACTGTGAGCGTCCCGGGAACGGGGCCTTACAAGTTGGTATCAGAGCCAAAGTTTAAGTGAAATGAGACAAAGGGGAGGGATGCCAGTCTGAGTAGCTACGTGCCATCAGGTATTTTCTTTAATGTTAACCGGTATTATGTGCGCATGTTATTTGATCTGTTTGCCCTTAGTAGATTCAAATACTGATGTAGTCAGGATATGAAATGCTTGGGGTATGAAGAGTTAAGTAAGTGCCTAATCACAACTGGTCACTGTAATTAGGGACTTAGTATACTTGACATAAATTGAGCTATTACCTTGAATGAACGTGTTGGTGTTTGAATCTTATAGTGCGTTAGAGGATGGCTGGAGGTAGATCTTCTAAGGCTTCGCGAGGCAGAGACCGTGGCGGACGTGGTGCTGGACCACAGGTCACAAGAGGAAGGCCATGGCTGAAGAGGTGGCTCATTAAGAGCTTGAGAGCCCTTATCCGAAGGGTGGAGATGAAAGTGCCAACCTAAGGGCCTTAGTGAAGGAGGCTGTGGTGGAGGAAGTTCACAAGGTCATGCAGACGATCCTGTCGTATGTGGTGACCAAGGTGATCAAAGTTGTTAGGGAAGGAGAGAGGAAGGAAAGGAAGAGGCCCACGGGGGAAAGAGAGCAACCCGAGACTAAGACGGTGGTCTCCGATGAGGAGGAGGAGGAGGAGCCTGTGCAAGAAATTGCACGAGGCTGTAACTACGGGGCATTTCAAAGATGCAAGCCCCCTACTTTTGATGGCAATGGCACTACTGTTACTGCGCACCGGTGGGTGAGCGAGATGGAAGCTGTTCTTGATATCAGCGAGTGCTGAGAGGATCAAAAGGTGAAGTTCGCCACCCATTCATTTGTAGACTCGGCTCTGTGTTGGTGGGACAATATCGTCCAAGCCGAGGGTAGTAGGGCGATTGGAAGGATGAGGTGGGCAAAGCTGAAGAAGTTGGTGATTGAAGAGTTATGTCCTCATAGGGAGCTCGACAAGATGGAAAGGGAGTTCCTTCAGCTAGAGGCAGGAACCATGACGCATCAGCAATACACCACCAAATTCAACGAGATAACACGGCTGGTGCCGGATCAGGTGACGCCTGTGTCACGGAAGATCAAGAGATACATCCAGGGCTTGCCGGTGGATATCCGCAGGCACATGATCGCCGCCCGACCAGGTACATTCAGGTCGGTGGTTGATCTGGCAGGAAGGTTGTATGACGAGCGAGAAGTGGTGGTGGCTGAGGTGGGGAAGAAAGGTGGCGGTGACAAGAACTGGAATAGGAAACGGTTTGGACGTGGCGGGGCTGCTCCAAACAATAAGGTTGCGAGGGTGAATGACCGGCGTGTAGTTACACCCGGCGCAGGGTCGAAGAAGTGTGGTAAGTGCGGGAAGGAGCACACAGGAGAGTGTAGATGGGGATCTAATATCTGTTTCAGGTGTGGGAGGACAGGACATGTGGCGAAGAATTGCGAGGTGAGGAGGTGTTATAATTATGGCGAGGAGGGCCACATGAGCCGGGACTGCAAGAAGCCGAGGGCTGAGAGTTCTGGAGCGAAAAAGATGACCAGGAGGGAAGGGTAGAAGGCGAGCGCCCGAGCCTTCACAATGACTTGGGAGGAGGCTAGGACGGATCCTAATGTTGTGTCAGATACGTTTCTAGTAAACCAAACTCTTGCCTCCGTGTTATTTGATTCTGGTGCTAGTAGGAGTTTCATTTCTGCTGCCTTTTATGCTAAGTTGTCCACTAGGAGTAGAATTATTGATGAGCCCTTCGATGTAGAAACTACCATAGGTAAGTCTACCAGGATTTCTTATATGATAGAAGGCTGTGACATAGAACTAGAAGGTCATAAGTTTCCTGTTAGACCGTTCGTGATGACCTTAGGCGGGTTCGATGTAGTCCTGGGAATGGATTGGTTGGCGGACTACGAGGCGAACATTGTGTGTCGCAAGAAGATGATCCAATTGACAGCGCCTGACGGGAGTTTAGTGACGATCTATGGTGACTGAGTCACTACGATCCCGAAGGTGATTTCGATGGCAGTGGCGGGAAAGTGCATGAGTCGTGGATGTAATGCCTACTTGGCGTACGTGAAGGATGTGAATACGTCAACACGACAATTGTCTGATGTACCAGTTGTGTGTGACTTCCCAGACGTGTTTCCAGATGATTACCAGGTGTGCCACCGGACTGCGAAATCGAATTTCAGATTGACTTGTTGCACGATGCCCAACCGGTAGCTAAGGCATTGTATCGATTGGCTCCGACCGAGATGAAGGAACTGATGGAGCAATGGCAGGAGTTGCTTGATAAGGGGTTCATTAGACCGAGTATCTCTCCTTGAGGTGCTCCGGTCTTATTCGTGAAGAAGAAGGACGATAGTATGAGGATGTGCATTGACTACCGTGTATTGAACAAGTTGACGGTGAAGAATCGGTATCCATTGCCGAGGATTGATGACTTGTTTGATCAACTCCAAGGTGCCAGTTGGTTCTCAAGGATAGATCTCCGATATGGATACCATCAGTTGAAGGTGAAGGAGCAAGATACTCCTAAAACAGCTTTCGCACGCGGTATGGACACTAGGAGTTTCTCGTTATGTCTTTTGGTTTAACTAACGCACCAGCTGCTTTTATGGACTTGATGAATCGAGTGTGCCGACCGATGTTGGATAAATCAGTGATTGTGTTTATTGATGATATCCTGATTTACTCGAGGAGCAAAGAGGAGCATGCCGGTCACATTCGGGAAGTGTTAGAGACGCTTAGAAGGGAGAAATTATATGCTAAATTCTCCAAGTGTGCGTTCTGGTTGCGCGAAGTTCAGTTCTTGGGTCACGTGGTGAATCCGGAGGGGATCATGGTAGACCCGGCAAAAGTGGAGGCGGTGATGCAATGGAAGTCCCCAAAGACGCCATCCGAAATCCGTAGTTTCTTGGGGTTGGCGGGCTATTATAGAAGATTCATCCAAGACTTCTCTAAGATAGCTTCCCCATTGACTAAGTTGACCCGTAAGGATGTGAAATTTGTATGGGGTCAAGATCAAGAGAAGGCTTTTGAGGAGCTAAAGGCAGGGCTGACTCAAGCTCCTGTCTTATCATTACCCGAAGGAAGCGAAGACTTGGTGGTTTATTCAGATGCTTCTTACTCGGGGTTGGGTTGCGTGTTGATGCAGAAAGGAAGGGTTATAGCCTACGCATCCCGACAACTGAAGGTTCATGAAGTTAATTACCCTACTCATGACTTGGAGTTAGCAGTTGTGGTCTTTGCATTAAAGATTTGGAGGCACTACCTATACGGGACGAAGTGCACCATCTTCACCGACCATAAAAGCTTGAAGTACTTCTTTGAGCAGAAGGACTTGAACATGAGGCAGAGGCGATGGTTGGAGCTCATAAAGGATTACGATTGCGAGATCCATTACCATCCGGGCAAGGCCAACGTAGTGGCAGATGCCCTTAGTTGAAAGGAGAGGCCTGAACCAATTCGGGTAAAGGCTTACCAATTGATTATGACCTAATATGTGATGACGCAGGTCAAGGAGTTTCAAGACGAGGCATTGAAAGAAGATCATCTTAACTCTGAGATGATGAGAGGTCTAGTCGTGGAGTTGGGTGAAAACACTCTCAGTGTTAGAACTCGATTCGGATGGATGTGGATTCCTCGCTATGGGGATCTACGTGGGAAGATCATGGACGAAGCTCATAAGACTCGATACTCCATTCATCCTGGTGCCACGAAGATGTATCAAGACATGAAGAAAGATTATTGGTGACCGGGTATGAAGCGTGACGTATTGGAGTACATAAGTAAGTGCCTTACTTGCTTACAAGTGAAGGCGGAGCATCAGAAGCCATACAGAAAGATCCAACCTTTGGATATACCCGAGTGGAAGTGGGACCATATCACCATGGACTTTATCACGAAGTTACCGCGTACCGTGAAAGGGTATGATGCCATATGGGGTGATAGTTGACCGTTTGACAAAGAGTGCTCACTTCCTACCGATCCGTGAGACGTATTCCTCTGAGAGACTCGCATATCTATTCATCAAGGAGTTTGTAAGTCGCGATGGTGTACCGGTGTCTATCGTGTCGGATCGTGACACCCGGTTTACATCCAAGTTTTGGAAGAGATTTCACGATGCTATGGGGATAAGGTTACATATCAGCACGGCTTATCATCCCCAGACAGATGGTCAGTCAGAAAGGACCATTCAGACACTAGAAGATATGCTTCAGGCATGCGTCATTAATATTGGAGGAAGTTGGGATGACCACTTACCGTTAGCTGAATTCTCATACAATAATAGTTGCCATGCCAGCATTGGTATGCCCCCTTATGAGATGCTAACGGTAGGAGATGTAGAACACCCGCTTGTTGGGGGTGATATTGGCCATAAAGAGTTAGGGAGCGTCGAGGTGGTCGAGGCTACGACTGAGAAGCTGGAAGGATCAAAGCCTTTATGAAGGCAGCTAAGGATAGACAAAATTCGTATGCAGACAAACGACGTAGACCGATTGAGTTCCATGTGGGTAACAGGGTTATGTTGAAAATCTCACCTTGGAAAGGTATCATTCGATTTAGAAAGCGGGGCAAGTTGAGCCTGAGATACATAGGGCCTTTCCGAATCATTGCTCAAGTAGGAGAGGTGGCCTATAGGTTGGAGTTGCCCAGTGAGTTAAGTGGAATTCATCCGACATTCCATGTATCTCACTTGTGAAAGTGCTTAGCCAACAAAGATATGATCGTACCACTGGAAGACATTGAAGTGGATGAAAGGCTCAATTATGTGGAGCAACCAGTGACAATCATCGATCGCAAAGAGAAGAGGCTAAGGAATAAGGTGGTTCCCTTGGTGTGTGTACAGTGGAAGGACAAGAAGGGATCAGAGTCCACTTGGTGTGTGTATAGTTGACTCAAGACATCTCTCCTTTTCATACATGCAAAACACAACTTAGAAGCTTCAATCTCTCTCTCAAAGCTCTCGAATTCCAGCAGGTTTTGGAGAGATATTGGACTCTTTTTGGTATTCATCTCCCTAGCAAGAAGAGGTGTTTGCAAGTTAGCTTGGGGTATACATGCTTGAGGGGTCCTTTCCTTGGAGCCTTGGCCGAATTTTGAGCATCTGAGCATTATGTAAGTAAGACAACCATCAAGGGAAGGAAACGAGGTGCGAAGTGGAGGCGATTAGGGTTCCGGCAAGATTCTTGATTGTTTCTTGGTCGTTCTTGATCGATTCTTGATTGTTCTTGATTTTTTTCTTAATTTTCTCGTTTGTTTTTGCCTTGTTTCCTCTAATATTCAAATCGTAGATCTTGTGTAACATTCCTGTGACTATTTTCTGATAGTACGAGTGGTGTTAGCGGGATCTTGATTGAGTTTTAGAGTTTCTTGTTTGGTTAGTCAATCGATAGTATTACGCTAGATTCTGATTGCTTAGTAAGTCTGTCACTCGTCGCGTTCTATTGATATAGATCAGTTAGACTTGTACAAATCTTATTAACCTTTTAAGAATCTTTTGTAACACGATCGATTTTAGGGTTCTATGAATTCTTCAAAGCTTGCCTCAAAGATTACTAATGTGGATGGAAACATTAATGTCCGACGTATTCTTAAGAAGACTCCTTCGACAATTGTATCCTCAGGTAGTGTTTAAAACAAACCTGATGGAACGGCAGTAAGGAATTTGTCTCCTAGGGTTTTCCCCATGCAGAATTCTACGTACAAGGGTGATGGGGGTCAAAGCCCATAAACCCTAGTTCTACGAATCCTAATGGGGGATCTTCAAACTCAAAGGAGACCAAACAAATGAAGGAGGATCAGATTGCGGTTGTTAGTGTGGATGGTGGAGTCAAGAATAAGACAATAAAGGAGGGAGATGTGATAAACCCTAATCAGGGTTTATCAAGTTCTATTAATAACGGTCCAACGGTGAAGCCATCTTTCTTGGAAAAGGTTGTCACGGGGATAGATGTTCAGAAGGAGACTAGGAAGGTTAATTTTCGTTTCTTGAACCCTACGATAGAAGCGAATGATGTGGATGTAGTGCTCTCCAAGGTATCGGTAAGAAGAGTTGAAGAAAAGTTGATGTTTACCCTCTATGGGTATTTCTTGGGAAGTCGAGAACCATTTCTGGTAGTAGATTATTATATCAAGATGAATTGGAAGAAATATGGGATACAAAAAGCAATGATGAATTCTGAAGGCTTCTTTTTCTTTAAATTTGCAAATGAGGAAGGTATGTTAGAAGTTTTGAAAGGAGGACCATGGATTGTTCGTAATAAACCTATTGTCCTTAACATTTGGACTCCCACGGTTGATTTATGCAAAGAGGATAGGCAATCGGTGCCTATATGGACTAAACTACACAATGTACCTTTGGCAGCATATACAGACGAAGGGCTGAGTTTAATAGCTACAAAACTTGGTTCCCCAATCTTGTTAGACTCTTACACTTTGGATATGTGTCTTGATTCATGGGGTAGAAGTAGTTACGCTAGGGCTCTAATAGAAGTGTCGGCTGTTAATGTCCCGAAGAAATCTTTAAGGTTGGCCATTCCTAATCCGTATAGTGAAGAATATAGTAAGGTTACTATTGATGTGGAGTACGAATGGAAGCCACCTAGGTGTCATTTTTGTGGTGTCTTTGGTCATGTGGAGCAAGAATGTCATCGGAAGCAAGAGTTTGACAAAGAACAACAAAAGAATACTAAGCCGGCTAAAGATGATGAGGGTTTTGTGGAGGTGAAAGGTAAACAT
Source organism: Flaveria ramosissima (assembly GCA_025215565.1). NCBI lineage: Eukaryota > Viridiplantae > Streptophyta > Magnoliopsida > Asterales > Asteraceae > Flaveria > Flaveria ramosissima. The sequence continues at coordinate 22,791,208 of CM046033.1, read as the reverse complement.
GCAGCAAAGAAGAGTGGTATCCCGATTAATACAACAAAGCCAAAATTTGAATATAAACCGGTTAACAATAAGTCTGCTAATGGGGGTACAAAACCAGTGATAATGAAGAATTCATTTGGATGCTTGGGGGACAATCCCGATGCAAGTTCAAGTAGAAGGGAGGATTATGATTTAGAGGAGCGCTTGGAGGCGGTGGGTCAAGTTGAACCGGATTTGGGAGCACATGGAAATCTTGAGAAGGAATTGTTGGCTTATGAGGCGTATCCTAATCTAAATCAGGAGGTGATCAAGGATGATATTCAAAAACAAGGGGCAAGCACTACTTCTGTTACAAGTTTTAATGGTTAATATTGCATCTTGGAACATTAGGAGGCTGAACCGACCCCTGAAACAATCAGAGGTTCGATATGTAGTCAAGGAAAACAAGCTTTCGATTTGTGCTATCTTGGAGTCCCATGTAGAGATTGATAATATTTCTCGAATTTGTCGGTCAGTATTCAAGAATTGGGTGGACATCTAATGGTAATGTTTGTGATAAAGGTACAAGGATTATGTTGGGATGGGATGCTAATGTGTGTGATATCATGGTTTTATTCTCTGCGGCTCAAGTTATGCATCTTCAAGTTTATGTTAAAAAAGAGAGGAGAATGATGTTTTGTTCTATCGTTTATGCTGCGAATTACTATATCCATCGGAGGGATCTTTGGAGTTCTCTAATTCAGCAAAAAGGGGTTGTTAATCAACGTCCGTGGATAGTTCTAGGGGACTTTAATTCTGCTTTAAATCTGGAGGATAAATCGGTGGGAACGTCGGCATATACGATTGCAATGCGTGAGTTCACTGAATGTGTTAACCAATTAGAAGTGTTTGATATTAATAAGGTTGGAATGCATTTTACATGGTCTCAAAAACCAAAGAAAGGTGTGGGCTTACTAAAGAAAATTGATAGAATTATGGGCAACATGGAGTTTGTGGAGGAGTATCCGGAGTCGGTAGCCATATTTCAAGCTTTTAGGGTTTCTGATCATAGCCCATGTGTGTTGAGGTTATTAAAAGATCATAAGTTGAAGCCTCGCCCATTTAAGTTTGTAAACTTCTTGACGGAGAAGGTGGAGTTCCTTAAAATCGTGCAAAGGGAATGGGAAAGGCCGGTTCAAGGTGTTCATCAATTTCAGATTGTCAAGAAGCTCAAGTTGTTAAAGCCGCCATTACGTAAACTCTTGTATGACCGGGGCAATATTCATAAGAGAGTTGACGAGCTGAGGATCAAACTTGATGCAATCCAAAAGGCGATCAATGATGACCCGTGTAATGAAGGTTTAAGAAAGCAGGAGACCGAATGTTTAGAGAGTTTTCAAGGGGCTGCTCTTGATGAAGAGAAGTTCCTTAAGCAAAAATCTAAGGTCCATTGGCTCAAAGTTGGAGATGCAAATACGAAGTACTTTCATTCTACTTTAAAGACCAAAAACTATAGGAGCCATATTGGTGTAATTGTGGATTCAAGTGGTACTATAAACGAGGGTGAAGCAGTTCCGAAGGCATACGTGGATCATTATGAAGGATTCTTAGGATCAAAAGGTACAACATCAGGCAATCCAACCCTTGATTTGTTTAATATTAAGTTGGAGGAGTCCAAAGCCAATAGGATGGTACGGAATGTTTCGGCTGAGGAGATTAAGGATGTGTTCTTCAGCATGGGGGATGATAAGGCACTGGGGCCGGATGGATACACGGTCGCCTTTTTCAAAAGTGCTTGGAACATAATTGGGGGAGATGTGACTCAGGCAGTTAAAGACTTTTTCGATTCTGGTAGATTACTCAAGGAGATAAACCACACACTCATTGCATTGATTCCCAAAGTTTCTACTCCCTCGTCGATTACTGACTATCGACCTATCTCTTGTTGCAATGTTCTGTTTAAGGGTATTACTAAAATCATTGCGAACAGAATAAAAGGTGATTTGGATGACATTGTTTCTATTAATCAGTCGGCATTCATTCCGGGCAGGAAGATTTCTGACAACATAATGTTAGCCCAAGAACTTCTCTTTAATTACCATCGTGATAAAGGGCATCCAAAGTGTGCTTTCAAGATCGATATTCAAAAGGCGTATGACACGGTTGATTGGGAGTTCCTGAAGCATGTCCTCTTGGGTTTCGGTTTCCATAACAAGATGGTACATTGGATTATGGAATGTGTTACTACGACATCGTTCTCCATTTGTATTAATGGTAATGTCCACGACTTTTTCAAAGGTAAACGGGGTCTTCGACAAGGGGATCCCTTGTCCCCGTATCTATTTACCTTAGTCATGGAAGTGTTGACCTTGATACTTCACAAAGATACCTCTATAGATCCTCTCTTTCGGTTTCATCATTTGTGTGACAACCTCCGTATTACTAATCTCTGTTTTGCAGATAATTTATTCTTATTTGTTAAGGGAGAGTCTCATTCTATTGAGGTAACAGGTTCTCCAACATGTCTGGCTTAATCCCAAACAGAAGAAAATCCACAGTGTATGTTTGCAATGTTCCTAGCCATGTTAAAACTCGACTATTGGAGGAAGTAGAATTTGAAGAGGGTGCGTTTCCTGTTCGATATTTAGGAGTCCCTTTGACTACTTCTCGGCTTGTGTACAAAGATTGCAAGATTCTTATTGAAAGATTGGAGCAAAGGATTGCGAGTTGGAAGAATAGATTTCTTTCTTTTGCCGGTCGCCTTCAATTAATTAAGTCAGTCATTGCCTCGTTACACATTTATTGGGCTTTGGTTTTTGTTATTCCTAAAAGAGTTATCGAGGATTTGGAAGCTAAGATGAGGAACTTCCTTTGGTCTCAAGATGCAAATATTCACTCAAAAAGTAAGGTTGCTTGGGATATTGTTTGTACTCCTAAATATGAAGGGGGGCTGGGTATTAGAAAGATTGAAGATGTTAATCTAGCTCTCCTCGCTAATCATATTTGGAGCATCCTGATTAAACGAAGATCCTTATGGGTGAGTTGGATTTATGTTCAAAGACTTGGTTCAAACTCTTTATGGAGTCATCGGCCATCCGCTGCGTCTTGTTGGAGTTGGAGGCTTTTAGTTAAGCTTAGTCCCATTATTAAAAATTTTATTTGGGCTTGGATTGGTAATGGAATGGAGACAAATGCGTGGTTTGATATATGGTTCCAAGGTGGTCCGATTGCGGATTTATGTTCAAAGACTTGGTTCAAACTCTTTATGGAGTCATCGGCCATCCGCTGCGTCTTGTTGGAGTTGGAGGCTTTTAGTTAAGCTTAGTCCCATTATTAAAAATTTTATTTGGGCTCGGATTGGTAATGGAATGGAGACAAATGCGTGGTTTGATATATGGTTCCAAGGTGGTCCGATTGCGGATGTCCTTACTACGAGACAGATCACAAATGAGGACTTTTTTTTAACGGATAAAGTTAAATCGTTGATTATAAATAATCAGTGGAACGTACCGGTCTGTTGGCTAAATGAATGTCCACAATTTCAAGATATCCTCAATATTCAAATTGATTCAAATCGTGCGGATGAATATCTTTGGAAGTTTGAGAATAAGCTACATCCATTTTCGTCCAAAGTCGTTTGGGAGTCGGTTCGTATAAGGCAGCCTAAAGTTGATTGGTTTGATAGTGTGTGGTTTTCACATTGTATCCCCAAGCATGCTTTCTTTATGTGGTTAATTATGCTAAAGAAGCTATGGACTCAAGATCGGATTCTACCATGCAAAGAAGGAAGGGTGATATGAACTTGGTATGTTGTTTATTATGCTTTCAAACCCATGATTCTCATGAACACCTTTTTTTTTAGTGTCAATATTCCAAGAAGGTGTGGTACTTGGTTAGAGGCAAAGCTAATATGGATTCGGTTGAGTCTTGGGAGGATATTATGTCGTGGCTGAATGTTAAATGCAAAGGAAAAGGAGTAGATAGCTTTATCTCCAAGCAAGCGGTAGCGACTACAGCTTATTTCATTTGGATGGAGCGAAACTCGAGACTGTTCAATCATCGGACTAGACCCCCGGAAGTTCTTGCTAAAAGTATCTATGAAACAGTGAGATATAAACTTGTGGGGCTTCATTCTAAAGATATGCAGAAGCTGGTGGCTAGGATTGGGCAATGGGATGTTGATCAACATCAATCGGCTCAATAGTTGGGAAATAGATTAGTTGGTGGGTTTGTTTGACATTGGTCTATTTGTTTGTTTGGTTCATATTTTTGTTGTTTCGTTTTTTTGCTTTAGATAGGGCATGTCTATCTAAAGAACTAGTAAAGGCTATCTTTACTACTTGTAATATTTGTTTATGAAATACAAAATTACCGGGGTAACCCTTTACCCCAAAAAAAGAGTCCACTTGGGAAGTTGAGGAGGAGATGAGGCAGCATTACCCTCAACTATTTAGCGACTAATAGGTTTCGAGGACGAAACCTAAATAAGGGGGGTGAACTTGTAACGCCCGGAATAAAGTCGAAACGAGCCAATTAATAATAATGGCTTAACCGGGATTATTTGAAGAAAATAAGCAAGGAATGTGGTATGGACCGAGTAGACCTCGCGGGTTACGTGTTCGGCGAGGTTAAGGTCCCGGGAATGCCCGGTATATATAAGCGGATCAACTTAAGCCACTCTCATTTGCAACTCAACACCCAACTTCTAGACAAAGAGTGTAGAGAGAAAAAGTGGAGAGAAAGTGGTGATTCAAGGCTCGGTTGATCAGAGATTGAAGATAGGTGTTCGTGGGCATCCAAACAACAAGAAAAGACCAAGAATCTAGGTAAGAAACATCGTTTAATCGTTCCTTTTGATGTAAACCCGGATTCTAGGGCTTGGGGTTTTTGAAATTGGCAAAGAATCGCTCAAAACTCACGTTTTTGTGTAAGAAAACATGTAAGAAGCTTAGATATAGCTTATTGGGTGATAAACCAAGGATTTGGGTGTAAAAGATTGAAGTTTTGGGTCAAAAGGGGTTGGTTCGTAATTTCAGCCCGTTCTGCGAAACTGGGTGTTCATCCAGCGAAATTATGTAGTCATCCAGCGAAACTATGGATCTTCCTGCGAAACTATAGTCTGCGAGTTTCGCAGACATGGTTTTCCAACGAAAGTTGGGCGAAACTAGCAGCAAATTTGGCAGCGAAGATGCCAGCGAAACTACTGGTGAAACTAGCAACAAAGCTGCTGGGGAAACTAGCAGCGAAACTGCTATCTTGCTGCGAAATTAGCTGCGAAATTAGGTTGAAATTAACTCCTTTGAGTGTTAACTTATCTACAGGCTGTGTAGTGTGACACTTGCTTAGAAAGCTTGATTGAGAAGCTACTCACTGAGTCCAGGCGAGTTCTAGATCCCCTATTTTAAATGTTTTAAACTTGTTTGGGGCTAGAAATGCATACCAAATATACGTTTCTAAATGACCAATATTTTAAGAGGTTTTAGACAGAAAATCGATTTTTCTATAAGGAAATGTGCTATATAAAAGTGTTAAGATAAAAAAATTTCCGTGCTAACCTGGCAGCCCGGCCCCAACAAGGGGAGTTGCCCCTTGGACCCCACTAGGGGCTGCTGCCCCTAGGACCCTGCTGTCAAGGGCTGCCGCCCCCGAACCCGTGCTGTCCCGTGGAGGGTCGGTTATGTTCTATGATGAATTGTACTTGTTGTGTATGTGTATGGGAGGGAATGATGTGTGATGATTATATGATGCGTGATGATGTGTGATGATGATATGTATGTTCATGTTATGTCTTCTTTATGTTCCTTATTACGTATTATTCAGTGGCTTTACGTGGGATGGTTAAGAAATGAATGTAAAGTATTAAGTAATGAAAGCGGAAGCTAATGATAATGAAAGAGGAACGTAAAGGATGAATGAATGCATGCATTAACGAAAGGATGAATATAAAGTCTTGCAAGCAAATGAAAAGAGGTGCACAACTCTAAAATGTTGTTAGCTCAACCGTGTCTGGTTTAGCTAACCCATAAGGATACACACAGGGGTCTAGTCTTTGTGACTGAACAAACGTATGGGATCCTTATCACTTGCCCCGGTATTGGTGCCAGGCTATGTGCGTAATGAATGGGGGTCTATTTATAGACTTCGGCCCAGTACCCACTTCGTGCCTACGTTTGGGGTGTAGCCTATGACATTGGTCCGGATTAGAAGTAAAGTTTAATGAATGAACGAATGATAACGAGTAACGCGAGATGAAATATGATAATGAAAGATAATATTAAGATTATCTATGTGTGCATATAATGCATGATCGCGAATGAAAGAAATCAACAGTTGTAAAAGGATATAAACTATTTTATTTATAAAACTAGAACTCACTCAGCAGCGCTGACTTTTTATGTAATTTCCAGTTGGCAGGTAATAATTGCTGAGGATGGCACGGGTGCTGCTACTCGGCAAGTTTTTGGAATGGCATCCATTTTTTGTAACGATAATGTTTTTGTGATGTAATGCAAACAAATGATAGTTTTGTAATGGTTGACAATGTTGTATTATTTTGCAAAAGCAATAATTTATACATTAAATGGTTTTAAGTATTTCCGTTGCGATGTATTTAGCAAATTTAAAGGTATGTTTTATATTTATATGTGATGATTGTCCAACTATGAGCGTCCCGTGAACGAGGCCTTACATGGAATGTTCCCGATTTGTTTCGGGCACGAGTGTATTGATTTTAGGGCTTATTCGTGTGCTTTCGTGTCAGGGTTTACTTATCGTGTTACCTTGACTTGACTTCTTTTTCATCGATCACGCATTTCGTTTCTTGTTTAAAGTTGGTTTATTTTCATTCTGTCAGTGTAATTTGATAATCAATTATTTTCGAGTGAATATGAGTAGTTTCTCGTTTCTTTACACCTGGTGTGCTTGCCTATATGGTAATAGATTATTCTTTGAATCCACAATTGTCATTTTGATTGAATCGATGGATTTTTAAGGTAGTGGTGTTCGAAGGTGGTTTTGGAATGTGCTTGAATAGTTTCAGGCACGAGTGTATTGATTTTAGGGCTCATTCATGTGGTTTCATGTTTGGGTTTAATTTCGATTTGTACAATAGATATTATATTCCATTTATGATTGATTAGTGTGATTCCAATGCTGCTTATAATCAGATATGATTAGATTGGTTCACGAGTGTGTTTAGATGGTCTTGAGAATCAAAACTCCATAGCATTAGAGGTTGTTACGAAAAGCAAAAAACATTCCATGCGAGAACTATTATTGTTTAATGTCTTTGTATAACTAGTTCCTTTTCTATTTATTCAGTTTGTCTTCGTGTATACTATGATACCCCAATCTGTAGTTGCACGATTTTAATTAAAATACAAGTATATCTTATTTACTTAATCTTGTTACCTTAATTTGACCTCTTTTTCATCGATCACGCATTGCTTTTCTTGTTTAAAGTTGGTTTACTTTCATTCCGTCAGTGTAATTTGATAATCGATTTTTTTGAGTGAATACGAGTAGTTTCTCGTTTCTTTACACCTGGTGTACTTGCCTTTATGGTAATAAATTATTCTTTGAACCCACAGTTGTCATTTTGATTGATTCGATGGTTTTTTTGAGGTAGTGGTGTTCGAAGATGGTTGTGGAATGTTCTCGATTAGTTTCGGGCACGAGTGTATTGATTTTAGGGCTCATTCGTGTGGTTTTGTGTCCAGGTTTGGTTTCGATTTGTACAATAGATATTATGATCCATTTATGATTGATTAGTGTGATTTCAATTATGCTTATAATCAAATTTGATTAGATTGGTTCACGAGTGTGTTTAGAAAGTCTTGAGAATCAAAAATCCATAGCATTAGAGGTTGTTACGAAAAGCAAAAAACATTCCATGCGAGAACTATTATTGTTTAATATCTTCGTATAACTAGTTCTATTTCTATTTATTCAGTTTAGCTTTCGTGAATACTATGATATTCCAATCTGTAGTCTCACGATTTTAATTAAAATACAAGTATATCTTATTTACTTATCGTGTTACCTTGATTTGACTTCTTTTTTATCAATCACGCATACCGTTTCTTGTTTAAAGTTGGTTTACTTTCATTTTGTCAGTGTAATTTGATAATCGATTCTTTTCGAGTGAATACGAGTAGTTTCTCGTTTCTTTACACCTGGTGTGCTTGCCTATATGGTAATAGATTATTCTTTGAATCCACAGATGTCATTTTCATTGATTCGATGGATTTTTAAGGTAGTGGTGTTTGAAGTTGGTTGTGGAATGTCTTTGATTAGTTTCCGGCACGAGTGTATTGATTTTATGGCTCATTCGTGTGGTTTCATGTTTGGGCTTAGTTTCGATTTGTACAATAGATATTATATTCCATTTATGATTGATTCGTGTGATTCCATTGATGCTTATAATCAGATATGATTAGATTGGTTCACGAGTATGTTTAGATGGTCTTGAGAATCAAAACTCCATAGCATTAGAGGTTGTTACGAAAAGCAAAAAAACATTCCATGCAAGAACTATTATTGTTTAATGTCTTTATATAACTAGTTCCTTTTCTATTTATTCAGTTTATCTTCATGTATACTATGATACCCCAATCTGTAGCTGTACGATTTTAATTAAAATACAAGTATATCTTATTTACATAATCATGTTACCTTGATTTGACTTCTTTTTCATTGATCACGCATTTCATTTTTTGTTTAAAGTTGGTTTACTTTCATTCTGTCAGTGTAATTTGATAATCGATTCTTTTTGAGTGAATACGAGTAGTTTCTCGTTTCTTTACACCTGGTTTGCTTGCCTATATGGTAATAAATTATTCTTTGAATCCATAGTTGTCATTTTGATTGATTCGATGGTTTTTTGAGGTAGTGGTGTTCGAAGATGGTTGTGGAATGTTCTCGATTAGTTTCGGGCACGAGTGTATTGATTTTAGGGTTAATTCGTGTGGTTTCGTGTCCAGGTTTGGTTTCAATTTGTACAATAGATATTATGATTCATGTATGATTGATTAGTGTGATTTCAATGATGCTTATAATTGGATTTGATTAGATTGGTTCATGAGTGTGTTCAGAAAGTCTTGAGAATAAAAAATCCATAGCATTAGAGGTTGTTACGAAAAGCAAAAAACATTCCATGCGAGAACTATTATTGTTTATTGTCTTTGTATAACTAGTTCCTTTTCTATTTATTTAGTTTAGCTTTCGTGAATACTATGAATATTATGATACCCCAATCTGTAGTTGTACTATCGTGTTACCTTGATTGACTTCTTTTTCATCGATCACGCATTCCATTTCTTGTTTAAAGTTAGTTTACTTTCATTAGGTCAGTGTAATTTTATAACGATTCTTTTCGAGTGAATACGTGTAGTTACTTGTTTCTTTACACATGGTGTGCTTGCCTATATGGTAATAGATTATTCTTTGACTCCACAGTTGCCATTTTGATTGATTCGATAGATTTTAAAGGTAGTGGTGTTTGAAGTTGGTTGTGGAATGTCCTTGATTAGTTTCCGGCATGAGTATATTGATTTTAGGGTTCATTCGTTTGGTTTCATGTTTGGGTTTAGTTTCGATTTGTACTATAGATATTATATTCCATTTATGATTGATTAGTATGATTGCAATGATGCTTATAATCAGATATGATTAGATTGGTTCACGAGTGTGTTTAGATGGTCTTGAGAATCAAAACTCCATAGCATTAGAGGTTGTTATAAAAAGCAAAAAACATTCCATGCGAGAACTATTATTGTTTAATGTCTTTGTATAACTAGTTCCTTTTCTATTTATTCAGTTTAGCTTTTGTGAATACTACAATACCCCAATTTGTAGTTGCACGATTTTAATTAAAATACAAGTATATCTTAATTACTTAATCGTGTTACCTTGATTTGACTTCTTTTTCAACAACCCATTCCGTTTCTTGTTTAAAGTTGGTTTACTTTCATTCTATCAGTGTAATTTGATAATCGATTATTTTCGAGTGAATGTGAGTAGTTTCTCGTTTCATTACACCTGGTGTACTTGCCTATATGGTCATAGATTATTCTTTGAATCCACAGTTGTCATTTTGATTGATTCAATGGGTTTTTAAGGTAGTGATGTTCGAAGATGGTTGTCGAATGTCCTTGATTAGTTTCCGGCATGGGTGTATTGATTTTAGGGCTCATTCGTGTGGTCTCATGTTTGGGTTTAGTTTCGATTTGTACAATAGATATTATATTCCCTTTATGATTGATTAGTGTGATTCCTATGATGCTTATAATCAGATATGATTAGATTGGTTCACGAGTGTGTTTAGATGGTCTTGAGAAACAAAACTCCATTGCATTAGAGGTTGTTACAAAAAGCAAAAAAATTCCACGTGAGAACTATTATTGTTTAATGTCTTTGTATATCTAGTTCCTTTTCAATTTATTCAGTTTAGCTTCGTGTATACTATGATACCCCAATCTGTAGTTGCATGATTTTAATTAAAATACAAGTATATCTTAATTACTTAATCATGTTACCTTGATTTGACCTCTTATTCATCGATCACGCATTCCGTTTTTTGTTTAAAGTTGGTTTACTTTCATTCCGTCAGTGTAATTTGATAATCAATTATTTTCGAATGAATACGAGTAGTTTCTCGTTTCTTTACACCTAGTGTACTTGCCTATATGGTCATAGATTATTCTTTGAATCTACAGTTGTCATTTTGATTGATTCAATGGATTATTAAGGTAGTGGTGTTCGAAGTTGGTTGTGGAATGTCCTTGATTAGTTTCCGACACGAGTGTATTGATTTTACGGCTCATTCGTGTGGTTTCATGTTTGGGTTTAGTTTCGATTTGTACAATAGATATTATATTCCATTTATAATTTATTAGTGTGATTCCATTGATGCTTATTGGTTCACGAGTATGTTTAGATGGTCTTGAGAATCAAAACTCCATTGCATTAGAGGTTGTTACAAAAAGCAAAAAAATTCCATGCGAGAACTATTATTGTTTAATGTCTTTATATATCTCGTTCCTTTTCTATTTATTCAGTTTAGCTTCGTGAATACTATGATACCCCAATCGTAGTTGCATGATTTTAATTAAAATACAAGTATCTTATTTAGTTAATCGTGTTACCTTGATTTGACTTCTTTTTCATCGATCAAACATTGCTTTTCTTGTTTAAAGTTGGTTTACTTTCTTTTTGTCAGTGTAATTTGATAATCGATTCTTTTCTAGTGAATACGAGTAGTTTCTTGTTTCTTTACACCTGGTTTGCTTGCCTATATGGTATAAGTTATTCATTGAATCCACAGTTGTCATTTGATTGATTCAATGGATTTTTAAGGTAGTGGTGTTCGAAGTTGGTTGTGGAATGTCCTTGATTTGTTTCTGGCACGAGTGTATTGATTTTACGGCTCATTCGTGTGGTTTCATGTTTGGGTTTAGTTTTGATTTGTACAATAGATATTATATTCCATTTATGATTGCTTAGTGTGATTCCAATAATGCTTATAATCAGATATGATTAGATTGGTTCACGAGTGTGTTTAGATGGTCTTGAGAATCAAAACTCCATAGCATTAGAGGTTGTTACGAAAAGCAAAAAAATTCCATGCGAGAACTATTATTGTTTAATGTCTTTGTATATCTAGTTCCTTTTCTATTTATTCAGTTTAGCTTCGTGTATACTATGATACCCTAATTTGTAGTTGCATGATTTTAATTAAAATACAAGTATATCTTATTTACTTAATCGTGTTACCTTCATTTGACTTCTTTTTCATCGATCACGCATTGCTTTTCTTGTTTAAATTTGGCTTACTTTCATTCTGTCAGTGTAATTTATAATTGATTGTTTTTGATTGAATACGAGTAGTTTCTTGTTTCTTTACACCTGGTTTGCTTGCCTATATGGTAATAAATTATTCTTTGAATCCACAGTTGTCATTTTGATTGATTCGATGGTTTTTTGAGGTAATGGTGTTCGAAGTTGGGTGTGGAATCTTCTCGATTAGTTTCGGGCACGAGTGTATTGATTTTAGGGCTCATTCATGTGGTTTCGTGTCCGAGTTTGGTTCTGATCCATTTATGATTGACTAGTTTGATTTCAATGATTCTTTTAATCAGATTTGATTAGATTGGTTTACGAGTGTGTTCAAAAAGTCTTGAGAATCAAAAATCCATAGCATTAGAGGATGTTACGAAATGCAAAAAACATTCCATGTGAGAACTATTATTGTTAAATGTCTTTGTATAACAAGTTCCTTTTCTATTTATTCAGTTTAGCATTCGTGAATACTATGATACCCAAATCTGTAGTTGGACGATTCTAATTAAAATACAAGTATATCTTATTTACTTATCGTGTTACCTTCATTTGACTTCTTTTTCATCGATCACGCATTCCGTTTATTGTTTAAAGTTGGTTTACTTTCATTCCGTGAGTGTAATTTGATAATCGATTCTTTTTGAGTGAATACAAGTAGTTTCTCGCTTCTTTACACCGGTGTGCTTGCCTATATGGTAATAGATTATTCTTTGAATCCACAGTTGTTATTTTGATTGATTCGATGGATTTTTAAGGTAGTGGTGTTCGAAGTTGGTTGTGGAATGTCGTTGATTAGTTTCTGGCACGAGTGTATTCATTTTAGAGCTCATGCGTGTGGTTTCATGTTTGGGTTTAGTTTCAATTTGTACAATAGATATTATATTCCATTTATGATTGATTAGTGTGATTCCAATGATGCTTATAATCAGATATGATTAGATTGGTTCACGAGTATGTTTAGATGGACTGGAGAATCAAAACTCCATAGCATTAGAGTTTGTTACGAAAAGCAAAAAACATTCCATGCAAGAACTACTATTGTTTAATGTCTTTGATAACTAGTTCCTTTTCTATTTATTCAGTTTATCTTCGTGTATACTATGATACCCCAATCTGTAGTTGCACGAGTTTAATTAAATTACAAGTATATCTTATTTACTTAATCATGTTACCTTGATTTGACTTCTTTTTCATCGATCACGCATTGCTTTTCTTGTTTAAAGTTGTTTACTTTCATTCCGTCAGTGTAATTTGATAATCGATTCTTTTTGTTGGGTTTGTTGGACACATTATCAAAGTTGTTTAACCATTTAAACATGAAAACACAGCGGAATCAAAACTTAATAATATGTTTTAGGAACTGAAATTTAAAGCATATTACTTAGAAACAACAAACCCAAGAACATAGGATCAAATATATGTGAATAAACTAGCTATCAAGAAGAAATAACAACCAAAACAACACTCATGAAACTACCTTTGTTGAGCTGCCAAAACGTGCGATTGGAGGAAGAGAATGAGGTTCTTGAACGACCAAAACACCAAGGAAAGGTGTTCTCAAGCTTCCATACCCACAAGCATCAAGCAAAGACCTTAGTAGCTAGGATTTGTACACCAAAATCGACCAAGGAGCTGCTGGAAAACCACTTTCAGCCATGAAATCTTTCTTCAAAAGAGAGAGTTTGTTCTTGTGGTCCTTTTGCATGTAAGAGAGAGAGAGAGAGAGGGTCTTGAGTGTGTAACTAGTTAATGAATACTTGTTCCAAGAAACAAAAGGCACCAACCCATCTAAAGGGGTGGCCGAATATGGGTGTTCAAATTGGGGTTTCCCCCAATTTTTTTTACCATTTTATTCTAACTTGTCACTTAAATAAGTTATGTAATTAATCATTTTAATTATATAAATCATACACACTTTTATTACTTGATGTTATTTAACCAATTTAAATAACATTACAAATAATACCCATGAACAAAATATCCTTATAAGTTGTTCCATCTCATATACAATTTATTTAGAAAACCCATTTTCTAAATTGGTGTAATTATTTAATTGCATGATCATATCATCAATTAAATATTAATTGATGTTTGCTAAGCTTGTTATTGGGTATGACCCGACTTCGATCATAACGTACTAACCACATCAATGTTCTATGTGTCTGGGGCATAAAGAATCCAACAATCTCCCACTTGCACAAGATTCATAGAAGATTGATGCAAGTAGTAAATACCACCTAACAACGGTTTACTACCCTTAATACACATGACTAAAAGCCATTCAATAACATCATCCCCTTCAAGTATCCAACTTGAAATGATTTAGGTGAATTAATCATTTATCCTTTTGTTACAGATGTCATGTTAAATCCAAGGATACAGAATGATCATTCCTTGTTGATTTAACTTAATCAGGCCTTAGACATCTTGCTGTCAACGAATAAGAGGAACAAATTCCATCTTGACTACATACGTTTCTCACAATCACCTCGTGTCACACCTGAACATAGCCTTATGTACTGTCCATTATTTCAGAGCAGTGAAGAACTAGCTCAAGGTATAACACTTTGGTGAATATCAAAACCCAATATGTATCTCAGGTTGAAGGATACCAAATAATATTCGCCTTTACTCAAATTTACTTACGATCAATCAAGAAGATTCCATGTAGTAAAATTTGAGATGCGGGTCAGTCCAATATTTGTATCCCACAAATATCTATGAACTTTGGCAGCAACCAATTGCTCTATATTCATGCCTTATGAATATCCACCAATCCATGTTCATAATAGTCTTACGTTCATATTTGTTCCCACAAACATGACCGACTACGGACATTTAGAATAATAAACATATTCATGAATGTATACATGCTAAAATGAACATAACTCAGAATATCACAAATATATGAAAGAGTTAAATATTACATTGTTCCAAACTTTTAAATACTGAACAGATCAATTCCAATCACTAGAATATCGAAGTCCTAAGGCACAAGTATGACTTTCATGCTTTGCCCTTTCAAGGAGCTTCGTGAGTGGATCCGCAATGTTTTGATCGGTGTGAACTTTACGAATACATATCTTTCCCTTTTCAACTTCATCCCTTATGTAGTTGAATCTCCACTCAATGTGTCTAGTCTTTTGATGTGCACGGGGTTCCTTGATTTGTGCAATCGCACCCTCATTATCACAAAATATTTCTAGGGGGTCTTGAATGGTAGAGACCACCCCTAGATCGGCGATAAATTTATTTATCCATGCAGCTTCCTGAGCTGCTAATGAGGTGGCTATGTATTCGGATTCTGTAGTGGACAATGCTACCACATCATGTTTTGAACTCTTCCAGGACACTGCTCCTCCATTGATAATGAAGACATACCCCGACTGTGATCGAGAATCATCTCGATCAGTTTGGAAACTCACATCCGTGTAACCCTTTACAATGAGTTCCTCTTCATCAGATCAGTATATTAGAAATATATCCTTAGTCCTTGATGGGTGCAGATAGTATATATATTTTGATAAAGATTTATTGCACAGATTCAGTTTTAATTGGTTATTACTAATACTAAACCACACACACAAAAGGCAGTGTACCTGTCGTGTGGTAATATAATGTTGGTAAGAACCAAGTATCAATCCGTGGACACACCTAGCCTACTCAACAAACTTGATGTTTGACTATCAGATTTGGTTTTTGTTAAAGAAAGTGATAATTTGCATTTGGAAAGATTCTTAGGGTTTAAAAATAAACAATAATAGAAAGAAAGTAAACTAAGATTTGAAGCGTTTGGATTTAAAACCAGGGAATAAAATTTATCATCCTAATTAGACTCCACTTATGTAATCGTGATGAATTGGTGGTGTGATTAAAAGATATGGATTAATGTAATTATGTTAATGTTTATAAAGATGAGCTGGCGCGATTTCTCGTCTATCCTGCTACCGTAGTGACTTGATCCTGTCAGGCTGAGTTTATTGCTCAGATCAAAGCCCTAGTAATGTAGGTAAATCTTTTGTGACCTATTTGACATACGATTTCTGAAAACATAACTTAATGTTAAAAAGAGAGTTGATCAGGTTCCTTCCTAACATACTATTAATTTTAGAAAACCATAACAATTACTGAAGATTTCTCAAACTAATACAAGGGAACCCGCAAATGATCAGAAAGTTAAAGTGATATGATTTCTAATAACCATTTCTAGTTCATTAGCCATGGATTTATTATGAAGACTGGTTTCGCGAATGAAAGTTAATCATATGGTTTTCAACCTTGTATGACAATCACAATCACAAACCATAAAGTTATAACTTCCCGTTCAAATGTAGATGCTACCCATCATAACATTAACATAATATTTATCACACCATTAGTTCATCACAAATTACATAAGTTTCATCCGATTAGGATGATAAATAGAGTTTAGCTCATAATGAGCTTGAACATAACAACAGATAACAAAGAAGATAGATATGTAATCATCGATGAAATGGAACAATCAAACCGATAATCCACAATGGATGACATTTAGACGATCCCAAGCTTCTTCTAAGTGTTGTATGCACCTCCCGAGCCTCCAAATGATCTTGAAGTCTTCATTCCCGAGAGAATTCTGCAGAGTAACTCTCCTACCAAAGCTTACCAAAAATGGTGAACTTAGGCTTCTATTTATAGGCTTTCCGGAGTGTTTAAGCACGGCCCCGTGCTAGTACAATGCTTACGAAAGTTGGTCGGCTCGTACATGCAGGTTGTGTCGGGCACGACCCTATGCTAAATGGGGCACGGCCCCGTGTTGGAGGTGGGGCACGGCCCCGTGCCTTATGGGGCACGGCCCCGTGTCTACTTTTAGGGGACAGTACTTTTGTCCTTGTTGGATGTCCAAGCACGGGGATGTGTTAATTTAGCACGGGGGTGTGTTTCTGGAAAGGCATAGGGGTGTGCTTAATGAGGCACGGCCCCATGCTTGGACTCCAAAGCTCGGATCACTTCAATTTCTTGTTAAATATGCTCTTTTTGTCCATCTTACCGTTTTAAACACCTGAAAACACAATTTAACACTTTTAAGTACAATTTCATCATTTTAAGGAAAATATTAAGGAATAATTGATGTGCTTTTGATAGGATTTTTATGTATAATATGGAGCACATCAAACATCCCCACACTTGAAGTTTGCTTGTCCTCAAGCAAAAATCACTTAAAATGACATTTCCACTAAAAACCAAATAAATCAAATTATAAACATGTCTTTCGAGAAATACGCAAGTAAACATTATTTTCATCCAAATATAAATATTCTAAGCACATGTAAAATGATATCCTAGCAAGCAATAGGTTGGTTAGTAAAGATTATTATCATGTAAAAATCCACACTTCTCACAAGATGCACTCACACTCGGCTAAATATATGGAGTCATAATCAAAATTAAGTATGACTAATACACTCAATTGCCTAGTATGAATACGTGTGAAATCATATGCTTGTGAAGGGATCAAATCTCCACCTACTTAGATATTTACTTGCATAAATCATTAGGTCTTTGATGGGTTGTAACTTGGCTCGGGCTCGGGTATGGAATATTTGGAAAAAGTGGCTAATTGCTAAAGACGACGGTCTTGGCTTATTTTTCTAACATAAACTACAAGGAAAGCAATAAAGGTTCCCTATACAATACTTTAAGCTAGAAGGGATATGCTAGCTTGTGGACTCGTTTAAGGTCAGATCGTCAAGACCGTATTTTGCTTTCAAGAACCGTACTTCATCTTTTACCTGAAGATACACAAAACTTTCCTTTCTCAAGGATCGTTCGGCTTGAAGCCTAATAGCACCCAATCGGATTAGTTCTGTGTATTCGTATTGAGATTCAGCTTGATTCTTTTTGCATTTTCCATTATGGGACCAATTTCCATAATTCGGGCATCTTTCATACCTTTTTGCCCGTCTCTTTATAGCACTTTTTGAAATCCTATAAAATGGCAGAACTTGTTCCTTTTTTTGCCATTTCTTTCTTGCATTAAACGTGAGATTGAAAATTTGTTCGCGGATTTCCGGGGGAAGTCCCGGTTTTGTGTGATGAAGGCAACAAAGCAAATTGAAATCAAAAGAATGCATTCCAGTTCTTTAAGGTCTGCCGGTAAAAGACCAAATATTTTTTTTAAGCCAAAAATGTGTCTTTAACAAAAAACAGGTTTTGTTGAAGGCTTTTTGGCTAACTGACTTGGTGACTCGGGTGATTGAAAGATAAAAACGTTTAAGCTCAACGGGGCTAACTAGGGTTGACGTTCGGGTAACGAAAATTAAAGACAATGGTTGGGGCTCGAATGGTTAAGGTTTCCTAGTGCCTAACTCATTTTTATGCAACAAATACTAATTAAGGTCTTGAAATGTATACCCAAAGCAAGTTCTAATCACACGTATCATATGGCACCCTCAATTAAATCCAGAATGAAAGTAGAATTGCAATTTGCAAAAGCTTGTTTAAGGCTCAAAAATAAACTCACATACGGATGGAATTGGGTAAAAGTGTTTCATTTTACATGATTAAATATTTCACTATATAAGGATATCACAAAAAACATTTTCAATTTTATTTGGACGTCATGGATTTACTTCTTTATTTCCCGAACGTATATTTATAATTTGGTTTATCAAAAATTATATTAAATTTTTGGTTTCTTGTCACAAAAATTACTTGGTAAGTGATCTTTCCTTAAAAGTTTTAAATTTGGACCTTTTTAGCAAAGTCGAATGCATTACTTCCATCCCCACACTTAAAATTCACGTTGTCCTCAATGTGATTAACATAATCTTAGATCGAGAAAGGGTTAATGAAATAACTCCCCTAAAAATGTTGAACTTGTCACTTGTTTTTGGTTGCCCTCGCGTTGTTAGAATCCTCGGTATCACCTGAAATGTCACCAATTTATTGAAAGCATTAAAATCCTAAACACACAAAATAAAAACAAAACGACATAAATTAAAAGATAGATTGGCATGAAACAACTGTGTTAGGGCCCCGAAAATGATACGGTTTTCAAGGGCTTTACGGTGGGATATCCCCCCACTCGTGGTACATTCGGTTTCTGATGTACGTGACATCATTGCTCAGGTCATCGAATGATCGCCTTGCATGGTCGCTGGTGGTTTGGATTGACGCATAAAGGTCTAACATGGTTGGGAATTCCCTTGTACGTGAACTTGAAGATCCAGCTCCGGCTCCTTCCGGCTGTATCGGCATGTCGAGGTCCATGATTATTTCTTCGGGATCCACCGGATCCCAGATTTGTCCCTTCTTATCCATGAATCTCGGCTGCCCATTTGGTAGGCTTGTCACCATGTACATACTTGTACAAATGCTCAAGTCTAACAGTCCCGACATCACTCCTACGGTTCCCTCAGTGTTATAACCATAGCTTTCGTATAAGTTCAAAATCCAGCTTCCTCCAAAGATGGGTGTTGGAGCACCTGCAATCGCATTCTTGGCAAAAAGATTAAAAAACAAATACCCAATATTACATGGCAACTGATTAACCATACAATATAAAATAAACAAGTCCCTTAAATTAACAACTCCCTTGCTTTGACCACGAGCTGTTATGGAATGACTAAGTAACCGATGAATGTATCGCAGCAGCGGGTCTCGTATTTGACTGCTTTTTGTTTTACTCGAGTTGAACCCTCCGGTTCCAATCCGCTCCTTAAATGCTTTCCTCATTGCACCACTTTCCGCGTCTTTACTTTCCTCATCCGGGAAGGTATGGTACGCCGGCATTCCAGATATTGCCTCCTCCTCCATTTCTTGTTCCGTGTAGATTCCGAGATAGACACCAAACAAGGCAATGGATGTTTTATGCCAATGCCCAGCTAGTCTGAATGAAACTGCACTATCATCCCAAGGGTCAGAGTCTTTCATGCTAAATTTGAAAGATGCTAAAAATTCAAGAGTTAGTTCATAAACGGAAGATCTATTTTGTGAGAATAAACGCTTCCACTGAACACTCAATAAATTATTATATCTTTCTAGCTGTCCGACTGCTGCTAGTGTTTCTTCATCTGCTTGTAAGTGGGATCTTTCGACCCTTTGTAGCAGTCTTTGAAGTATATCATGACACCATCTCTCGCGGCTCCCTTCAAAATGTAAGTAGGGATGATCCATGATCCTGAAATTTTAAGAATAAGTTAATCTAGACAAGATGAATTTCTTGAGCAGTTTCATGATATTAGTGAAAACCATGTGTTTTTCAAGACATAACATAATAATGATTCAATTCATGTTCAAAAATAGTTAAAAGTTTATCATCCAAGAAAAATTTTTTGAACATGGGGGTGCGCTTTGTAAAACATGGGGGTGCGGTTAACATGTTTAGGCATGAAATCTTGACTCGAGCAATCGTGGTTTTGTTTGTAAATCGTTGATTAAGCATGGGTTTAACATTTTCTTGCTTTAAAAATCAAAGATTATACGTTTAACATTTAAATCATTTGTTAATAATTCAAGATACTCAAAATATATATATTGTTTTACACCACTTGAGAATTCTTGTAACTTGAACATGATTAACAAAGATTTCACCACGAATTATGAAGATAGTCTTGTTAACAATAAAAGAAAACAACTAATTAACTAACTAAACATACTAATAACTAACTAAACATACTAATTAACACTAATCTACTACAAGAATAAACATGAACAAGTAGGTTAAAAGCATTCATCATTCCATAACACGTTTAAGAACAAGTGTTTACACATAATTGCTAGGATTTCAGTTGTTTAGAGACCTAATCACCTAACTACATGTAAATGACTTTCATAATCATAGGAATTAGCATACTAACCTCTTGATCAATTACTCTTGAAATAACTCTTGAAAAGATGAAAGAAAGATGGAAAACAAGGTGAAAATGAAGGTGGCTACGACTTTGCAGGCAATTGAGGTCGGTATTTATCATGCAAATTGAAGAGGAACAAGACAAAAGGCTGAAATATGTCAGCTTGTGTCATTTTTTGTCGAACACGGGGGCGTGCCTCTTTAAGCATGGGGCCGTGTTCATGTGTTGGTGTTTGGTTTCAGTCTTTTGTTGTTCCGTTTTCAGTTTCGCGCGTTATGTAATTTTCCCGGTTAAGTTTTATCACTTCCAAATCATCAGAAAAGATACTAAAATAGTCCTAGAGTTGAATAACACAAGCCAAATTGAAAATTACATTTCCTAGGGTCTTACGGTTACACGATACTTTAAAAGCCGAGAATTTGAAACAGCAAAACCAGACTCTTTAACGCGCAACAGCGCACTTAACACACCACGGAATGCTTCTAAAAGAAACCTCCACACATTTCGTGTGGAAGGTTCGGGATGGGATAATGAGAAGTGCGGTTGCTCAATTCCGCAAGCTGCTGGTTAATGGAAATGAGTTCCTCGCTCATCTGTTGAACTTTCTGAATAAGTTCAGCTAAGCGTTGGGATGCAATGAGGTTCATTTCAGGTAGTTGCTTGATTAGTTCATGCAGCTTGAAGAAGTATTCTTGAGTCGTTGGCTCTCGCGTTTCAGAACGCGGTTTCTTCGCAGGATTCCAGTTTGAACTTCCGTGACTTGATTCTTTCATTTTTTCAGACGTTTTTAAGCAGGAATGGGTGTGATGAAAGAATGGAACAAGTGTGGTATTTATACACAGGTCGTGGAAAGTGAACACAGGGGCGTACTTGGCTAGGCACGACCCCGTGCTTGTCAGAATTCGTCTTAAATTCAACCTACAATGTTACAGAGTCGTCAGTGGAGATCGTGGAAAAAATTTGTCAGAGACACGGGGGCGTGCTTGATGAGGCACGGCCCCGTGCTTGTGCTTGTGAAGTCCTAAAAATTGTTAAAAAGTAAGAAAAATTTATGTACAGGTGCCGCATTTAAGTTTCGGGTCTTCGGCATGACCCTTCCCTACACTTAGTTTTCGTCGGGGCGGAGGTGTAATTCCTCCGAAGGAATCTTGGTTGGTCCATCGTTATACGGTTTCAAACGATGACCATTTACTTTGAAACTTAAACCTGCGTGGTTATAAATTTCAATGGCACCATTCAGAAACACGTTCTTGATCGTATAAGGTCCAGACCAACGTGCTTTCAGTTTTCTGGGAAATAAACATAAACAAGAGTTATACAGTAAGACACGTTCTCCCACATGAAATCGTTTTGTGCTCTTTAATCGAGCGTCGTGGAATTTTCTTGTCTTTTCTTTGTAAACCCTAGCGTTTTCGTACGCTTGTTCCCTCAATTCTTCCAATTCGTGAATTTGTAGGAATCGATTCTTTCCTGCAAGGTCTTGGTCCAGGTTTGCTGCATTAAGTGCCCAAAAGGCCTTGTGCTCTAGTTCCACAGGTAGATGACACAACTTCCCATAAACTAGTTTGAACGGTGTTGTGCCGATGGGAGTCTTATAGGCTGTTCGAAAAGCCCATAATGCATCATCTAACTTGGTAGACCAGTCCTTGTGATTTTGACCTACAGTTTTCTCAAGGATTCGTTTGATACCTCGTTAGTGACTTCGGCTTGCCCATTTGCTTGTGGATGGTAAGCAGTTGTAAAGCGATGGTGAACTCCATAACATGCCATTGCTCTTTCAAGCTGATTGTTACAGAACTGAGTTCCTCGATCACTAATCAGAGCTTTGGGGGCACCAAAACGAGAAAATACTTTCTTAAGGAATTTGACAACGTTCCTAGCATCATTAGTAGGCAAGGCTTGAGCTTCAGCCCATTCTGAAACGTAATCAACTCCTACCAAGATGTAACGATTGCCAAATGACACCGGGAATGGCCCATGAAATTAATACCCAATATATCAAATACCTCGCATACTTGAACTGGTTTCTGAGGCATCTCATCCCGTGTTGAGATATTGGTTGCTCTTTGACATGCATACAGGTGCGTACCATGTTGTGAGCATCTTTGAAGATCGTGGGCCAGTAAAATCCAGAGTTGAATACTTTCTTGGCTGTTAAGGTTGCTCCATGGTGTCCTCCTGTGGCTCCTTCATGACAGTGCCTTAGAATTTGTTCTGCTTCACTTTCGTATACGCATCTTCGAATGAGTTGGTCTGCATCGATTCTTCCAGATACGGGTCCTCCCAATAGTAATGTTTGATATCAGTAAAGAACTTCTTCTTTTGTTGATCCTATGAGAAGGATTCTGCTTGCTAAGTAATTTGAAAAATCGGCGAACCAAGGATGTTCATCGATTGAGGATTGAATGTGCATAAGGAATTCGTGAGGAAAATTGTCGTTTATTTTGGCTTCCTCAGTTTGTGAAGGACTTGAATCCTCAAGACGCGAGAGATGATCAGCCGCTAGATTTTCCGCTCCTTTCTTATCACGAATTTCGATATCAAATTCTTGAAGCAGAAGAATCCAACGAATCAATCTCGGCTTTGCATCTTGTTTGTTGAACAAATAACGAAGGGCTGCATGATCAGTGTAAACAATTTTTTTTGAAAGGATTAGATACGAGCGGAATTTGTCAAATGCGAAAACTACCGCAAGAAGTTCTTTTAGGGTGGTAGTGTAGTTTTCTTGTGCGTCGTTTAGGGTTTTGCTCGCACAATGAATTGGGTGAAATTGCTTGTCTTTCGTCTGTCCTAATACAACTCCTACCATGAAATCGCTTGCATCGCACATGAGTTCAAATGGTAGCGTCCAATCTGGGGAAACCATGATTGGAGCAGTTACCAGTCTCTCCTTAAGCAATTTGAATGCACTAATGCATTCATCAGAAAATACGAATTGCGCGTCTTTCTCCAGAAGTTGAGTCATTGGTCGAGCAATATTTGAGAAATCTTTGATGAAACGACGGTAGAATCCTGCATGTCCTAGGAAACTTCTGATGTCTTTCACGGTTGTGGGATGCGGAAGTTTAGAAATAGTGTCGACTTTGGCTTGATCGACTTCAAGCCCCGCTCGAGAGATTTGTGTCCTAACACTATTCCTTCCGTAACCATGAAGTGGCACTTTTCCCAATTTAAAACAAGACTAGAGTCTTCACATCTAACCAACATCTTTTCCAGATTTTCAAGACATTGCTCAAATGAGTCTCCAAAGATGGAGAAATCATCTATGAAAACTTCCATTGAATGTTCAATCATGTCATGAAAAATTGCTACCATGCATCTTTGAAATGTAGCAGGAGCATTACACAATCCAAAGGGCATTCACCGATAAGCAAATGTGCCATATGGACAAGTGAATGTTGTCTTCTCTTGATCTTCGGGAGCAATAGGAATTTGAAAATAACCTGAGAAACCGTCCAGGAAACAATAGAACATTTTTCCAGACAATCTCTCAAGCATTTGGTCGATGAAAGGAAGATGGAAGTGATCTTTCCTTGTGGCGTCATTGAGTTTGCGATAGTCTATGCAAACTCTCCATCCTGTAACCGTACGAGTGGGAATAAGCTCATTCTTCTCGTTAGTTACAACAGTCATTCCTCCTTTCTTTGGAACAACTTGGATGGGACTGACCCAAGGCGAATCAGAAATAGGGTAAATCAAACCGGCATCTAGCAGTTTGATTACTTCTTTCTTCACCACCTCTTGCATGCTCGGTTTTAAACGTCTTTGAGGTTGAATGACGGATTTGAAGTTCTCCTCCATCAATATTTTATGAGTGCAAAAGGATGGATTGATTCCCTTGATGTCCATGATTTTCCATGCAATTGCTCTTTTGTGTGCCTTAACCACATTGAGCAACTTGTTCTTCTCATCAATTGATAAGGCGGATGAGATTATGACAGGAAGTTGAGATGTGTTTTCAAGAAAAGCGTATTCGAGATGAGATGGAAGTTCTTTGAGCTCTAAAACAGGAGGGTCTTCGATAGAAGGTTTGGCTTTTAGTTCTAAGTCTTGCTCAATGATCTCAAATGCTTCTTAATGAAATGATGTTTCATCAACTTCAAGTTCTGGAATGATTTGGTTCTCACAGATGGGTTCGGTGATTTGGACTTCTATTAATTGAGTGTTGCAAGCTTCATTTTGAAGGGCTTCCTTCAAATGACGGCTTATGATCGAATCGCAAGCATCAACGTAATAGAGTGAGTCATCATGATGTTGAGGGTGTTTCATGGATTGGCCTATATCGAAAGTTACTTCCTCCTCGCTAAGAAAGGTCGACCTAGGATAAGAGGAACATTTTTGTCCTCATCCATGTCTAGGATCACAAAATCAACGGGAAATACAAATTTGTCAATTTTAACTAAGAGATTTTCAACAATGCCCCTCGGATATTTAACAGAACGGTTAGCTAACTGGATGCTCATACGGGTAGGTCTAGGCTCACCTAGGTTTAATTTTTCAAAAACCGCATAAGGCATAAGGTTAATGCTTGCACCTAAATCAGTTAACGCATTACTGACAGAAAGATTTCCTATTAGGCAAGGTATGGTGAAACTTCCTGGATCAGTCATCTTTTGAGGTAGTTTGTTTTGAAGAACTGCAGAGCATTCCTCATTCAAAACCACGTGTGATAACTCTTCCAGCTTCTTTTTGTTTGACAAGACACCTTTTAGAAACTTAGCATAGTTTGGCATTTGTGCTAAGGCCTCCACCAAGGGCAGATTGATGTGGAGTTGCTTGAACAACCCAAGGAATTTGCCATATTGTGCCTCCATTCTTTGTTGTCTCAAACGACCTGGATATGGAGGTGGTGGAACATAAGGTGGTGGTGGAACGTATTTCTTTGCTAGTTCTTCAATAACAACAGGTTGCTTTTGCTTATCACTCGCATTACTTGGAGTTTCTGTTTCTAATTCTTCAAGGATGGGTTGTAATGCGGGTGCATCACCTTGAGTGGTTTTGCCACTCCTGGTGGTGATGGCTTTGACTTGAGCATTAGGGTTTGTCACAGTGTTGTTGGGCAAAGCTCCTTGAGGTCTTTCAGATAGTTGTTGTGCTATTTGACCTACTTGGTGCTCTATGGTTTGTAATGATGCTTTGTTGCTTTTGATGTCAGCTTCGTTTCTTTGGAACCTCTCCTCATTTCTTCGATCATATTTCCGGGTGTACTCATCTGTGGCTTGTGTGGTTAACAACAATTGCTGCAATAAGTCTTCCATTCATTATGCTCCACGGTCTTGGTTACTACTGCTTGGACCTTGGTATGGTGGTTTCTGTTATTGGTAAGGTGGCCTTCGGTTGAATCCAGATGATTGTTGGTTATTGCCAGCATCTCTGTAATTCGAGTTGCTTCTCCAATTTGAATTGTATGAGTTGTTTGGGCCTCCTACGTAGTCAACATCTTCAACCATCATAATGCCTTGTGGGCACTCGTTGGTCTTGTGTGAATTTCCACATGTGTTGCATCATGTTGGAGTTTTCTTTAGCTCGCTTTGCAGTTGTACAATTTTTTGGTTAGAGCTTCTAATTGGGCTGCAATTAGGGTTTCAGAGTCTACTTGATGAATACCTTTAGAACTGGGTTTGGTTCTTAGGGGATTGTAAGCAAAGCTCTTCTTAGCTGCTCTTTCTAAGGCTTGGTATGCTTCTGTTGATGTGACACTTCCAAAATCTCCTCCCGCACTTTGGTCTACCGCTTGCTTGTGGGCTTCGCTGATTGCATCGTAAAAGGTTTGACACTGCAGCCACAGATCAAGTCCGTGATGTGGGCATCTCCTAAGGAGACTTTTATATCTCTCCCATGCTACGTGTAATGATTCATCGTCGTCTTGGCGGAAACTTGTGATGCTGTTTCTTAGTTTGGCAGTGCGATCGGGTGGAAAGTATTTCAAAAGGAATTGTTCAGCCATTTCCGCCCATGTGGTGATGGAACCAGGTGGAAGTGAATCAAGCCAATCGATGGCTCGGCCTCGAAGTGAAAATGGAAAAAGTATTAGTCGAATGGCGTCGTCTGAACAGTTATTGATTTTGAAGGTCGCACAGATACGAAGAAATCGTGAGATGTGAGCATTAGGATCTTCGTCTTGTAACCCATGGAACTGAACAGAGTTTTCTACAAGTTGGATAATACTAGACTTAATCTCGAAATTATTGGCCGCAATTGCTGGTTGGACAACACTAGACTCATAACCATCTATTGATAGTGTGGCATAGTGTGTCATCTTCATTTCCTCGTCTTGGTTAGCCATGTCTTCTTCGGATGGTGTATCTTCCAAAATGTCTTCTTCAATGGCTGGTGCTGCTTGTTGTGATCTTTTGCGCAATCTTTGACAGAAAAGTCGTTCGGGTTCCAGAAGAGGCGGAACAAGTTCATAACTAGACGAGTCGGACATACACTAACTTAAAGAAGCATAAACTAACTAAGGCTTAAAATGAATCAGGAAAAAATAACTAAACTAACTAAGGCAAACTACCTAAAAATAAAAAATGAAGTTTAAACAAAAATATATTAACTAGTTATATGCAAGATAGTCAAAA
Source organism: Flaveria ramosissima (assembly GCA_025215565.1). Taxonomy (NCBI): domain Eukaryota; kingdom Viridiplantae; phylum Streptophyta; class Magnoliopsida; order Asterales; family Asteraceae; genus Flaveria; species Flaveria ramosissima. The sequence continues at coordinate 22,764,000 of CM046033.1, read as the reverse complement.
ATTTAGTTTGTCTTTCAAACTGCCGTGTGTCCCCGGCAACGGCGCCAAAAACTTGATGGGTGCAGATACTATATATATTTTGATAAAGATTTATTGCACAGATTCAGTTTTAGTTGGTTATTACTAATACTAAACCACACACACAAAAGGCAGTGTACCTGTCGTGTGGTAATATAGTGTTGGTAAGAACCAAGTATCAATCCGTGGACACACCTAGCCTACTCAACAAACTTGATGTTTGACTATCAAATTTGGTTTTTGTTAAAGAAAGTGATAATTTGCATTTGGAAAGATTTTTAGGGTTTAAAAATAAACAATAATAGAAAGAAAGTAAACTAAGATTTGAAGCGTTTGGATTTAAAACCAGGGAATAACAGTTATCATCCTAATTAGACTCCACTTATGTAATCATGATGAATTGGTGGTGTGATTTAAAGATATGGATAAATGTAATTATGTTAATGTTTATAAAGATGAGCTGGCGCGATTTCTCGTCTATCCTGCTACCGTAGTGACTTGATCCTCTCAGGCTGAGTTTACTGCTCAGATAATGTAGGTAAATCTTTTGTGACCTATTTGACATACGATTTCTGAAAACATAACTTAATGTTAAAAAGAGAGTTGACCAGGTTCCTTCCTAACATACCATTAATTTTAGAAAACCATAACAATTACTGAAGATTTCTCAAACTAATAAAAGGGAACCCGCAAATGATCAGAAAGTTAAAGTGATATGATTTCTAATAACCATTTCTAGTTCATTAGCCATGGATTTATTATGAAGACCGGTTTCGCGAATGAAAGTTAATCATACGGTTTTCAACCTTGTATGACAATCACAATCACAAATCATAAAGTTATAACTTCCCGTTCAAATGTAGATGCTACCCATCAATAGTTTTCCCAAGACCACCATAACATTAACATAATATTTATCACACCATTAGTTCATCACAAATTACATAAGTTTCATCCGATTAGGATGATAAATAGAGTTTAGCTCATAATGAGCTTGAACATAACAACAGATAACAAAGAAGATAGATATGTAATCATCAGTGAAATGGAACAATCAAACCGATAATCCATAATGGATGACATTTAGACGATCCCAAGCTTCTTCCAAGTGTTGTATGCACCTCCCGAGCCTCCAAATGATCTTGAAGTCTTGATTCCCGAGAGAATTCTGCAGAGTAACTCTCCCACCAAAGCTTACCAAAAATGGTGAACTTAGGCTTCTGTTTATAGGCTTTCCGGAGTGTTTAAGCACGGCCCCGTGCCTAAAAGGCACGGCCGTGTGCTAGTACAATGCTTACGAAAGTTGGTCGGCTCGTACATGCAGGTTGTGTCGGGCACGGCATCGTGCTAAATGGGGCACGACCCCGTGTTGGAGGTGGGGCACGGCCCCTTGTCTACTTTTAGGGGACAGTACTTTTGTCCTTGTCAGATGTCCAAGCACGGGGGTGTGTTAATTTAGCACGGGGTATGTTTCTGGCAAGGCATGGGGGCGTGCTTAATAAGGCACGACCCCATGCGTGGACTCCAAAGCTCGGATCATTTCAATTTCTTGTTAAATATGCTTCTTTTGTCCATCTTGCCCTTTTAAACACCTGAAAACACAATTTAACACTTTTAAGTACAATTTCATCATTTTAAGGAAGATATTAAGGAATAATTGATGTGCTTTTGATAAGATTTTTATGTATAATTTGGAGCACATCAGTCCTCCTAAGTTATTTCAAAATACTTTTATCAGCCATCCTATGGCTATTACCTAGATTCTGCTGATATCTGCTTGTCATGCTTAACGCGCATGACACGTCCGGTCTAGTGCATATCATCGCATACATGATGGATCCTATAGCAAACGCATATGGGATGTCCTTCATTCGATCTTGCTCATCCTTTGAGCTTGGACATTGAGATGTACTCAATATTGTCCCTCTTTGAATAGGTACCATACCTTCCTTAGAGTTTTCCATCTTGAACCTTTTCAAGATTTTATCAATATATGCACTTTGGTTTAAACCTATCAACCGCCTCGATCTGTCCCTATAGATCTTTATTCTCAAAATATAGGTGGCTTCACCGAGATCTTTTATGGAAAAACAACTTCCAAGCCAGGTTTTAACACCTTTCATGGTTGGAATATCATTTCCAAAAAGTAGTATGTCATCAACATACAATACTAAGAATGTAATTATGCTCCCACTAGCCTTCTTATATACACAAGCCTCGTCAGCGTTCTTGATGAAACCAAATTTCTTTATCTCTTCATCAAAACGTTGATTCCAACTTCTCGATGCTTGTTTCAATCCATAGATCGATCTTTTTAACTTGCATACTTTATTAGGATGTTGTGGATCGACAAAACCATCAGGCTGAACCATATGGACAGTCTCTTCAAGATGTCCATTAAGAAAATTGGTTTTGACATCCATTTGCCAAATCTCATAGTCATAATATGCAGCTATGGTAAATAACATCCTAATTGACTTTAGCATTGCCATAGGCGAGAAGGTTTCATCATAATCAACCCCTTGTGTTTGAGTGAAACCTTATGCTACAAGTCTTGCTTTATAAGTATCCAAGTTTCCATGCATATCCGTTTTCTTCTTGAAAACCCACTGGCATCCAACCGGTTTGGAGTTAAGTGGAGGGTCAACCAATTCCAAAACTTGGTTGTCATACATGGATTGCATGCATATCTACGTTCATGGCTTCCAGCAATTTGTCACAATCCAATTGGACAATGCATCATGGTATATAGTTGGCTCATCGGAGTCAACTACATAGAATCCATTCATGAAAAATACATATCTTTCAGGTGTAATGCTAACTCTACCAGATCTGCGAACGTTTTGTGTGTATTGATCAATCTCTTGATCATCATCAACAACCTCCTGTTGATTGCTAGTGTTAACCAAACGTGTATCGGCTTGTGGATCTTGATCCTCATCAAATTCCACTGTTCTATGCGTCATTCCTTCCATAAGGAACTTAGCTTCCAAGAACTCTGCCTTTCGAGCAATAAATACTTTTTGCTATGTTGGATCAAAGAAGTAGTATCCTATACAGTCTTTGGGATATCCAACAAATATACACTTAGTGGATCGACTTTCCAACTTGTTTTGGGTGTTTAGATTAACATACGCTTCACAACCCCATACTTTTAAATATGATAGCGATGGAACTCTTCCATGCCATATTTCAAAAGGTGTCGAATCCACTTTCTTGGTCGGGGCCATATTCAAAATACGAGCCGCGGAGAGCAATGCAAAACCCCAAAATGATAGAGTTAGTGAGCTTATAGCCATCATAGATCGAACCATATCCAATAGGGTTTGTTTTCTCCTTTCAGACACACCATTATGTTGTGGTGTTCCGGGTGGAGTAAGTTGTGAGACGATCCCACAACTTCTTAGATGATCCTGAAAAGCCTCACTGAGGTATTCACCTCCTCTATCTAAACGAAGAACTTTGATAGTTTTATTGAGTTGATTTTCTACTTCATTTTTGAAGATTTTGAACATCTCAAAAGCTTCATACTTATATGTCATCAAGTACACATAACCATATCGACTGTAATCGTCGGTAAGTGTAATGAAGTATCTTTCACCATTTCTTGTCATTGTCTTAAAAGGACCACATACATCCGAATGTATGATTCCCAATAAGTCTTTTGCCCTCTTACCACTAAAGGGTGACTTGGTCATCTTACCTTGTAAACAAGATTCACACTTATCAAATGAACCATTTTCATTTGTTTTCAAAAGACCATTCTTTTGAAGTGTTTGAATTCGATTCTTGTTTATGTGACCAAGACGAGAATGCCAAAGATATGAATCACTTAAACCCATTTTAAGTTTCTTGGTGCTTGTTTGGTATAATAAGTTATCAAAGGATGAATTATCATGAACCAATTCATAGATACCATTAAAAGGCATAGCCTTGAAATAAAATACATCATCCATACAAACATAAATACCATTGTTAACAAACTTTAATTCATAACCACATTGTTTTAAAAGGAAACAGAAATTATGTTCCTAGTCAAACTAGGAGCATACAAAATATTCTTAAGAACAACTTCCAAACCATTTGAAAGTTTCAAAATATAGTCTCCTTGGGCTTCGACATCAACTTTTGCTCTGTTGCCCATGTAGAGACTTGTGTCTCCCTTCTTGAAGTGCTTATTTCTTTTAAACCCCTTCAACAAATTGCAAATATGAGTTCCACATCCGGTATCCAATACCCATGTGTTTGAAGAAATAACATTTTAACCAATATGAATCATGAAGGTTGTACCTGAGGTTTGCCCAGTATCCCTCTTGTTTCTCAACTCTTTGAGATAGGTTGGACAATTCCTTTTGCAATGTCATATCTCACCACACTCAAAGCATGGATCGTTCTCCGTTACCTTAGGCTTCTTAAGCTTAGGCTTTGGAGGTTCCGCTTTAGCCTTCCCTTTCCCTTTGCCTTTAATGTAACCCTTTCCTTTGGCAACATTTGCCTTGGGATCGGGGAATGGCCTTTTCTTATTACCTCCCTCATTGATCGAGAGAACAGGTAGAACCTTTCTACCCATCCCTGCCTCAGCTATTTTGAGCATTGCGTGAAGCTCACCAATGCTCTTATCCCACCCGTTCATATTGTAATTCATTATGAACGTCTCAAACCTTTTAGTTAGGCCATTAAGGATCAAATCCGTGGCCAGTTCGTTTGAGACGGGGCAGTTAAGCCTCTCGAGGCGATCAACGTGGCTTTTCATCTTAAAAACATAAGATGATACCGATTGGGTTTCTTCCATGCGACACGCATGAAGCGCTCGAACCGTTTCGAAGCGCTCTACCCTAGCTTGTTGAAGGAACATTTCCTTCAACTGGGTAATCATGTCATGCCCCATGATGCTCCAAATCCTTTTGGATTCGGGAATCATAGTTCCAAACATGAGGTAGGAAACCTGCATGGAATCTTCAGTATACTGAAGCCAATCGTTATAGGCCTCAATATCCTCGGGGTCGGGTTGGTCAGGAATGGGATCGTCAAGGACATAGGCCTTTTTCTCTTGCTTGAGAACAATTCTCAAGTTTCGAAACCAGTCCATAAAATTATTATGGTTAAGACAATCCCTCTCTAAGATGGTTCTCAGCGATAGGGTATGGACGGTCGGGGTGGTAGCATTATTGTTAGCGGCCATTTCTACAAAATTTACAAAGTTCATATTAGTATTTCTAAAAAATTACATTTTAATCATTAATACCCTTTTCATGTCTCATAGACAATTAATAATTAAAATCTAGAATCCAATGTTACATTTAAATGATGGTTAGGTGACCTTTATCCTATTATTTAAATTAACAAGGTAGTCAACATTTGACAGTTGCAACCTATTGCAACTTCTAGCCTTATGGGATCGGTTAAACATCTTATGTTTAGTTGGCATGTAAAATCCCATCAACACCATTGTACGCCATGCTTCGGTGACCCTATGCACATGGTTTCCAATTCAAGTCGTCCTACTTACACACACGTGTGAGTTTACACATACAAGTGGTTAGGTGACGTTTATTCCACAAATACGTTAAGCCCACCTCAAACACATAAGTTCCCTAAAAGTGGTTAGGTGACCTTTATCCCACAAATAGTTCTCAAGTGATTCGAGTGTCGTGTAAAAGGATGGTGTTAAACTTGTTTCCAAAGGGATTTTAGTTTTCATCAATTCTAGTTTGAAAACTCTATGTACCTTGTATTTGCATGCTTTCAAATACATGGTACCCTATGGTTCTCTTTTAGTAAAAACCCCTGTTATTAAAATCATTAATCCTTTTAATAATCTTTTATTAATCACTTAATGATAAGGCACCATAAATTTTCAGCTTGTTTTGTTTGTTAATAAGTTTGTTATGCACATCCAAATATCAAACAACCATCATATAACAAACAATCAAACAAGCATAATCAAACAATCACAAGTGCATAACCATAGCCACTAAGTTGACAACACTTGTTTGCCATCACAAGTGTTGTCATTAGGTCTTTCCTAAGGGTTAATTACAACACAAAAGATATGATCTCCAAAGACCCCCACTTGAAGTTGCATCCAAATGCTTCAAGTCCTTCTCTTTGTGCCTTCTCTTTGTGCTTCCAACTTATGCATCTTCTTTTACAAAATTTATATCCTAATACAAATTTTCTAATAAAAGAAAATACACCTAATCCATCTATTACATCACCATTGAATGAATAAATAAATTACAACCATTTACAAGCACAAAAGAATAAAATTACAACCCATAATGAATGTAATCAACCAAAACCAAACATTCATCCAAAGCCAAAGCAACACAAGGTCAAGGCTAGGTTATGCACCAATATAAACAACATTCAAGAACCAAAATAAATCCCCATTTAACGCAAAATTTTCAGCCAACATAAACCAAGAATTTAGGGTTTTTGTCCAAACAAAATAAATCAACCATTTGACATCTATCTTTCAAGGTTTAATCATAAGCATGTAAGATATAACCTTGAAAGATTGGGGATTCATCATATCATCACAAAAAAGCCCCTATTAGGTTGTTAAAGTCCCATAAAACAAATTTTACAAGGACATACGAAGCTAGTAATACACATATTCGGCTCTAGATGCCAATGTTGGGTTTGTTGGACACATTATCAAAGTTTTTTAACCATTTAAACATGAAAACACAGTGGAATCAAAACTTAATAATATGTTTTAGGAACTGAAATTTAAAGCATATTACTTAGCAACAACAAACCCAAGAACATAGGATCAAATATATGTGAATAAACTAGCTATCAAGAAGAAATAACAACCAAAACAACACTTATGAAACTACCTTTGTTGAGCTGCCAAAACGTGTGATTTGAGGAAGAGAATGAGGTTCTTGAACGACCAAAACACCAAGTAAAGGTGTTCTCAAGCTTCCATACCCACAAGCATCAAGCAAAGACCTTAGTAGCTAGGATTTGTACACCAAAAACGACCTAGGAGTTGCTGGAAAACCACTTTCAGCCGTGAACTCTTTCTTCAAAAGAGAGAGTTTGTTCTTGTGGTCCTTTTGCATGTAAGAGAGAGAGAGAGAGGGTCTTGAGTGTGTAACTAGTTAATGAATACTTGTTCCAAGAAACAAAAGGCACCAACCCATCTAAAGGGGCGAACGAATATGGGTGTTCAAATTGGGTTTTCCCCCCAAATTTTTTTTACCATTTTATTCTAACTAGTCACTTAAATAAGTTATGTAATTAATCCTTTTAATTATATAACTCATACATACTTTTATTACTTGATGTTATTTAACAAATTTAAATAACATTACAAATAATACCCATGAACAAAATATACTTATAAGTTGTTCCATCTCATATACAATTTATTTAGAAAACCCATTTTCTAAATTGGTGTAATTATTTAATTGCATGATCATATCATGAATTAAATATTAATTGATGTTTGCTAAGCTTGTTATAGGGTATGACCTGACTTGGATCATAACGTACTAACCACATCAATGTTCTATGTGTCTTGGGCATAAAGAATCCAACACTTTTTGAGTGAATACGAATAGTTTCTCGTTTCTTTACACCTGCTTTGCTTGTCAATATGGTAATAAATTATTCTTTGAATCCACAGTTGTCATTTTGATTGATTCGATGGTTTTTTGAGGTAGTGGTGTTCGAAGATGGTTGTGGAATGTTCTCGATTAGTTTCGGGCTTGAGTGTATTGATTTTAGGGCTCATTCGTGTGGTTTCGTGTCCGGGTTTGGTTTTGATTTGTACAATAGATATTATGATCCATTTATGATTGATTAGTGTGATTTCAATGATGCTTATAATCAGATTTGATTAGATTGGTTCACGAGTGTGTTCAGAAAGTCTTGAGAATCAAAAATCCATAGCATTAGAGGTTGTTACGAAAAGCAAAAACAATCTCTTGAGAACTATTATTGTTTAATGTCTTTCTGTAACTAGTTCTTCTTCTATTTATTCAGTTTAGCTTTCGTGAATACTATGATACCCTAATCTGTAGTTGCACAATTTTAATTAAAATACAAGTATATCTTATTTACTTATCGTGTTACCTTGACTTGACTTCCTTTTCATTGATCATGCATTCTGTTTCTTGTTTAAAGTTGGTTTACTTTTATTTAGTCAGTGTATTTTGATAATCGATTCTTTTCGAGTGAATAGGAGTAGTTTCTCGTTTCTTTACACATGGTGTGCTTGCGTATATGGTAATAGATTATTCTTTGAATCCACAATTGTTATTTTGATTGATTCGATGGATTATTAAGGTAGTGGTGTTCAAAGTTGGTTGTGGAATGTCCTTGATTAGTTTTCGGCATGAGCGTATTGATTTTAGGCTCATTCGTGTGGTTTCATGTTCGGGTTTGGTTTCGATTTCTACAATAGATAATATATTCCATTTATGATTGATTAGTGTGATTCCAATGATGCTTATAATCAGATATGATTAGATTGGTTCACGAGTGTGTTCAGAAGGTCTTGAGAATCAAAACTCCATAGCATTAGAGGGTGTTATGAAAAGCAAAATACATTCCATGTGAGAACTATTGTTATTTAATATCTTTGTATAACTATTTCCTTTTCTATTTATTCAGTTTAGCTTTCGTGAATACTATGATACCCCAATCTATAATTGCACGATATTAATTAAAATACAAGTAAATCTTATTTACTTAATCGTGTTACCTTGATTTGACTTCTTTTTCATCGATCACGCATTGCTTTTCTTGTTTAAAGTTGGCTTACTTTCATTCCGTTAGAGTAATTTCATAATCGATTCTTTTTGAGCGAATACGAGTAGTTTCTCGTTTCTTTACACCTGGTTTGCTTGCCTATATGGTAATAAATTATTCTTTGAATCCACGGTTGTCATTTTGATTGATTTGATGGTTTTTTGAGGTAGTGGTGTTCGAAGTTTGTTGTGGAATGTTCTCGATTAGTTTCGGGCACGAGTGTATTGATTTTAGGGCTCATTCGTGTGGTTTCGTGTTCGGGTTTGGTTTCGATATCCACAATAGATATTATATTCCATTTTTGATTGATTATTTTGATTCCAATGATGCTTATAATCAGATATTATTAGATTGGTTCACGAGTGTGTTCAGAAGGTCTTGAGAATCAAAACTCCATAGCATTAGAGGGTGTTACGAAAAGCAAAAAACATTCCCTGCGAGAACTATTGTTATTAATGTCTTTGTATAACTATTTCATTTTCTATTTATTCAGTTTAGCTTTCGTGAATTCTATGATACCCTAATCTATAGTTGCACGCTTTTAATTAAAATACAAGTATATCTTATTTACATAATCATGTTACCTTGATTTGACTTCTTTTTCATCGATCATGCATTGCTTTTCTTGTTTATAGTTGGCTTACTTTCATTCCGTCACTGTAATTTGATAATCGATTCTTTTTTAGTGAATATGAGTAGTTTCTCGTTTCTTTACACCTGGTTTGCTTGCCTATATGGTAACAAATTATTCTTTGAATCCACAGTTGTCATTTTGATTGATTTGATGGATTTTTGAGGTAGTGGTGTTCGAAGTTGGTTGTGGAATGTTCATGATTAGTTTCAGGCACGAGTGTATTGATTTTAGGGCTCATTCTTGTGGTTTCATGTTCGGGTTTGGTTTCGATTTCTACAATAGATATTATATTCCATTTATGATTGATTAGTGTGATTCCAATGATGCTTATAATCAGATATGATTAGATTGGTTCATGAGTGTGTTCAGAAGGTCTTGAGAATCAATACTCTATAGCATTAGAGGGTGTTACGAAAAGCAAGAAACATTCCATGCGAGAACTATTGTTGTTTAATGTCTTTGTATAACTAGTTCCCTTTCTATTTATTCAGTTAAGCTTTCGTGAATACTATGATACCCCAATCTGTAGTTGCACGATTTTAATTAAAATACAAGTATATATTAATTACTTAATCGTCTTACCTTGATTTGACTTTTGTTTCATCGATCACGAATTTGTCTTCTTTTTCATCGATCAGGTATTGCTTTTCTTGTTTATAGTTGGTTTACTTTCATTCCATCAGTGTAATTTGATAATCGATTCTTTTTGAGTGAATAAAGTAGTTTCTTTGTTTTTTACACCTGGTTTGCTTGCCAATATGGTAATAAATTATTCTTTGAATCCACAGTTGTCATTTTGATTGATTCGATGGATTTTTGAGGTAGTGGTGTTTGAAGTTGGTAGTGGAATGTTCTCGATTAGTTTCGGGCATGAGTGTATTGATTTTTGGGCTCATTCGTGTGGTTTCATGTTCGGGTTTGGTATAGATTTCTACAATAGAAATTATATCCCATTTATGATTGATTAGTGTGATATGAATTATGCTTATAATCATATATGATTAGATTGGTTCACGAGTGTGTTCAGAAGGTCTTGAGAATCAAAACTCCATAGCATTAAAGGGTGTTTCGAAAAGCAAAGAAATCATTCCATGCGAGAACTATTGTTATGTAATGTCTTTGTATAATTATTTCCTTTTCTATTTATTTAGTTTAGCTTTAGTGAATACTATGATACCCCAATATGTAGTTGCACGATTTTAACTATAAGACAAGTATATCTTATTTACTTAAACGTGTTACCTCGATTTGACTTCTTTTTCATCGATCACGCATTGCTTATCTTGTTTAAAGTTGGCTTTCTTTCATTCCGTCAGTGTAATTTGATAATCGATTCTTTTTCAGTGAATACGAGTAGTTTCTCGTTTTTTTACACCTGGTTTTCTTGCCTATATGGTAATAAATAATTATTTGAATCCACAGTTGTCATTTTGATTGATTCGATGGTTTTTTGAGGTAATGGTGTTCGAAGTTGGTTGTGGAATGTTCTCGATTAGTTTCGGGCACAAGTGTATTGATTTTTGGGCTCATTCGTGTGGTTTTGTGTTATGGTTTGGTTTTGATTTCTACAATAGATATTATATTCTACTTTTGATTGATTAGTGTGATTCCAATGATGCTTATAATAAAATATGATTAGATTGGTTCACAATGTTTTCAGAAGGTCTTGAGAATCAAAACTCCATAGCATTAGAGGGTGTTACGAAAAGCAAAAAACATTCTTTGCGAGAATTATTGTTATTTAATGTCTTTGTATAACTATTTCCTTTTCTATTTATTTAGTTTAGCTTTCGTGAATACTATGATACCAAAATCTATAGTTGCATGATTTTAATTAAAATACAAGTATATCTTATTTACTTAATCGTGTTACGTTGATTTGACTTCTTTTTCATCGATCTTGCATTGCGTTTTGTTTAAAGTTGGTTTACTCTCATTCTGTTAGTGTAATTTGATAATCCATTCTTTTTGATTGAATACGAGTATTTTCTCGTTTCTTTACACCTAGTTTGCTTGCCTATATGGTAATAAATTATTCTTTGATTCCACAGTTGTCATTTTGACTGATTCGATGGATTTTTGAGGTAGTGGTGTTCGAAGTTGGTTGTAGAATGTTCTCGATTAGTTTCAGGCATGAGTGCATTGATTTTAGGGCTCATTCGTGTGGTTTCGTGTAAGGGATTGGTTTCGATTTGTACAATAGATATTATGTTCCATTTTGGATTGATTATTGTGATTCCAATGATGCTTAATATCAGATATGATTAGATTGGTTCACGAGTGTGTTTAGAAGGTCTTGAGAATCAAAACTCCATAGCATTAGAGGTTGTTACGAATAGCAAACACCATTCCATGCGAGAACTTTTGTTGTTTCATGTCTTTGTGTAACTAGTTCCCTTTTTATTTATTCAGTTAAGCTTTCGTGAATACTATGATAACCCAATCTGTAGTTGCATGATTTTAATTAAAATACAAGTATATCTTAATTACTTAATCATGTTACCTTGATTTGACTTCTTTTTTATCGATCACGCATTGTTTTCTTGTTTATAGTTGGTTTATTTTCATTCCCTAAGTGTAATTTGATAATCGATTCTTTTTGAGTGAATACGAGTAATTTCTCGTTTCTTTACACCTGGTTTGCTTGCCTATATGGTAATAAATTATTCTTTGAAGCCACAGTTGTCATTTTGATTGATTTGATGGATTTTTAAGGTAGTGGTGTTTGAAGTTGGTTGTGAAATGTTCTCGATTAGTTTCGGGCATGAGTGTATTAACTTTAAGGCTCATTCGTGTGGTTTCATGTTCGGGTTTGGTTTCGATTTCTACAATAGATATTATATTCCATTTATGATTGATTAGTGTAATTCCAATGATGCTTATAACAAGATATGATTAGATTGGTTCACGAGTGTGTTCAGAATGTCTTGAGAATCAAAACTCCATAACATTAGTAGGTGTTACTAAAAGCAAAAATCATTCCATGCGAGAACTATTGTTATTTAATGTCTCTGTATAACTATTACCTTTTCTATTTATTCACTTTAGCTTTCGTGAATACTATGATACCAATCTATTGTTGCACGCTTTCAATTAAAATACAAGTAAATCTTATTTACTTAATCGTGTTACCTTGATTTGACTTCTTTTTCATCGATCACGCATTGCTTTTATTGTTTAAAGTTGGCTTACTTTCATTCCGTCAGTGTAATTTGATAATCGATTTCTTTTTAAGTGAATACGAGTAGTTTCTCGTTTCTTTACACCTGGTTTGCTTGCCTATATGGTAATAAATTATTCTTTGAATCCATAGTTGTCATTTTGATTGATTCGATGGTTTTTTGAGGTAACGGTGTTCGAAGTTGGTTGTAGAATGTTCATGATTAGTTTCGGGCATGAGTGTATTGATTTTAGGGCTCATTCATGTGGTTTCATGTTCGGGTTTGGTTTCGATTTCTACAATAGATATTATATTCCATTTATGATTGATTAGTGTGATTCCAATGATGCTTATAATCAGATATGATTAGATTGGTTCACGAGTGTGTTCAGAAGCTCTTGAGAATCAAAACTCTATAGCATTAGAGGGTGTTACGAAAAGCAAAAACATTCCATGCAAGAACTATTGTTGTTTAATGTCTTTGTATAACTAGTTCCCTTTCTATTTATTCAGTTAAGCTTTCGTGAATACTATGATACCCCAATTTATAGTTGCACGATTTTAATTAAAATACAAGTATATCTTAATTACTTAATCGTGTTACTTTGATTTGACTTCTTTTTCATCGATCACGCATTGCTTTTCTTGTTTATAGTTGGTTTACTTTCATTCCGTAAGTGTAATTTGATAATCGATTCTTTTTGAGTGAATACGAGTAGTTTCTCGTTTCTTTACACCTGGTTTGCTTGCCTATATGGTAATAAATTATTCTTTGAATCCACAGTTGTCATTTTGATTGATTCGATGGATTTTTGAGATAGTGGTGTTTGAAGTTGTTTGTGGAATGTTCTCGATTAGTTTCGGGCATGGGTGTATTGATTTTAGGGCTCATTCGTGTGGTTTCATGTTCGGATTTGGTACTGATTTCTATGATAGATATTATATTCCATTTATAATTGATTAGTGTGATTCAAATGATGCTTATAATCAGATTTGATTAGATTGGTTCACGAGTGTGTTCAGAAGGTCTTGAGAATCGAAACTCCATAACATTAGTGGGTGTTATGAAAAGCAAAAAACATTCCATGCGAGAACTATTGTTATTTAATATCTTTGTATAACTATTTCCTTTTCTATTTATTCAGTTTAGCTTTCGTGAATACTATGATACCCCAATCTATAGTTGCACGATATTAATTAAAATACAAGTAAATCTTATTTACTTAATCCTGTTACCTTAATTTGACTTCTTTTTCATTGATCACGCATTGCTTTTCTTGTTTAAAGTTGGCTTACTTTTATTTCGTCAGAGTAATTTCATAATCGATTCTTTTTGAGCGAATACGAGTAGTTTCTCGTTTCTTTACACCTGGTTTGCTTGCCTATATGCTAATATATTATTCTTTGAATCCACCGTTGTCATTTTGATTGATTTGATGGTTTTTTGAGGTAGTGGTGTTCGAAGTTGCTTGTGGAATGTTCTCGATTAGTTTTAGGCACGAGTGTATTGATTTTAGGGCTCATTCGTGTGGTTTCGTGTTCGGGTTTGGTTTCGATTTCCACAATAGATATTATATTCCATTTTTGATTGATTAGTATGATTACAGTGATGCTTATAATCAGATATTATTAGATTGGTTCACGAGTGTGTTCAGAAGGTCTTGAGAATCAAAACTCCATAGCATTAGAGGGTGTTACGAAAAGCAAAAAACATTCCCTGTGAGAACTATTGTTATTAATGTCTTTGTATAACTATTTCCTTTTCTATTTATTCAGTTTAGCTTTCGTGAATACTATGATACCCTAATCTATAGTTGCACGCTTTTAATTAAAATACAAGTATATCTTATTTACATAATCGTGTTACCTTGATTTGACTTCTTTTTCATCGATCATGCATTGCTTTTCTTGTTTATAGTTGGCTTACTTTCATTCAGTCAGTGTAATGTTCAAGATTAGTTTCGGGCACGAGTGTATTGATTTTAGGGCTCATTCTTGTGGTTTCATGTTCGGGTTTGGTTTCGATTTCTACAATAGATATTATATTCCATTTATGATTGATTAGTATGATTCCAATGATGCTTATAATCATATATGATTAGATTGGTTCACGAGTGTGTTCAGAAGGTCTTGAGAATCAATACTCTATGGCATTAGAGAGTGTTACGAAAAGCAAAAAACATTCCATGCGAGAACTATTGTTGTTTAATGTCTTTGTATAACTAGTTCCCTTTCTATTTATTCATTTAAGCTTTCGTGAATACTATGATACCCCAATCTGTAGTTGCACGATTTTAATTAAAATACAAGTATATATTAATTACTTAATCGTCTTACCTTGATTTGACTTTTGTTTCACCGATCACGAATTTGACTTCTTTTTCATCGATCACGCATTGTTTTCTTGTTTATAGTTGGTTTATTTTCATTCCCTAAGTGTAATTTGATAATCGATTCTTTTTGAGTGAATACGAGTAATTTCTCGTTTCTTTACACCTGGTTTGCTTGCCTATATGGTAATAAATTATTCTTTGAAGCCACAGTTGTCATTTTGATTGATTTGATGGATTTTTAAGGTAGTGGTGTTTGAAGTTGGTTGTGAAATGTTCTCGATTAGTTTCGGGCATGAGTGTATTAATTTTAAGGCTCATTCGTGTGGTTTCATGTTCGGGTTTGGTTTCGATTTCTACAATAGATATTATATTCCATTTATGATTGATTAGTGTAATTCCAATGATGCTTATAACAAGATATGATTAGATTGGTTCACGAGTGTGTTCAGAATGTCTTGAGAATCAAAACTCCATAACATTAGTAGGTGTTACTAAAAGCAAAAATCATTCCATGCGAGAACTATTGTTATTTAATGTCTCTGTATAACTATTACCTTTTCTATTTATTCACTTTAGCTTTCGTGAATACTATGATACCAATCTATTGTTGCCCGCTTTCAATTAAAATACAAGTAAATCTTATTTACTTAATCGTGTTACCTTGATTTGACTTCTTTTTCATCGATCACGCATTGCTTTTATTGTTTAAAGTTGGCTTACTTTCATTCCGTCAGTGTAATTTGATAATCGATTTCTTTTTAAGTGAATACGAGTAGTTTCTCGTTTCTTTACACCTGGTTTGCTTGCCTATATGGTAATAAATTATTCTTTGAATCCATAGTTGTCATTTTGATTGATTCGATGGTTTTTTGAGGTAACGGTGTTCGAAGTTGGTTGTAGAATGTTCATGATTAGTTTCGGGCATGAGTGTATTGATTTTAGGGCTCATTCATGTGGTTTCATGTTCGGGTTTGGTTCCGATTTCTACAATAGATATTATATTCCATTTATGATTGATTAGTGTGATTCCAATGATGCTTATAATCAGATATGATTAGATTGGTTCACGAGTGTGTTCAGAAGCTCTTGAGAATCAAAACTCTATAGCATTAGAGGGTGTTACAAAAAGCAAAAACATTCCATGCAAGAACTATTGTTGTTTAATGTCTTTGTATAACTAGTTCCCTTTCTATTTATTCAGTTAAGCTTTCGTGAATACTATGATACCCCAATTTATAGTTGCACGATTTTAATTAAAATACAAGTATATCTTAATTACTTAATAGTGTTACTTTGATTTGACTTCTTTTTCATCGATCACGCATTGCTTTTCTTGTTTATAGTTGGTTTACTTTCATTCCTTAAGTGTAATTTGATAATCGATTCTTTTTGAGTGAATACGAGTAGTTTCTCGTTCCTTTACACCTGGTTTGCTTGCCTATATGGTAATAGATTATTCTTTGAGTCCACAGTTGTCATTTTGATTGATTCGATGGATTTTTGAGATAGTGGTGTTTGAAGTTGTTTGTGGAATGTTCTCGATTAGTTTCGGGCATGGGTGTATTGATTTTAGGGCTTATTCGTGTGGTTTCATGTTCGGATTTGGTACTAATTTCTATGATAGATATTATATTCCATTTATAATTGATTAGTGTGATTCAAATGATGCTTATAATCAGATATGATTAGATTGGTTCACGAGTGTGTTTAGAAGGTCTTGAGAATCGAAACTCCATAACATTAGTGGGTGTTATGAAAAGCAAAAAACATTCCATGCGAGAACTATTGTTATTTAATATCTTTGTATAACTATTTCCTTTTCTATTTATTCAGTTTAGCTTTCGTGAATACTATGATACCCCAATCTATAGTTGCACGATATTAATTAAAATACAAGTAAATCTTATTTACTTAATCCTGTTACCTTAA
The DNA here is from genome assembly GCA_025215565.1 of Flaveria ramosissima. Lineage (NCBI taxonomy): Eukaryota > Viridiplantae > Streptophyta > Magnoliopsida > Asterales > Asteraceae > Flaveria > Flaveria ramosissima. The sequence goes on along the minus strand of CM046033.1, from coordinate 22,747,160 downwards.
TTTGACTTCTTTTTCATTGATCATGCATTGCTTTTCTTGTTTAAAGTTGGCTTACTTTCATTTCGTCAGAGTAATTTCATAATCGATTCTTTTTGAGCGAATACGAGTAGTTTCTCGTTTCTTTACACCTGGTTTGCTTGCCTATATGCTAATATATTATTCTTTGAATCCACCGTTGTCATTTTGATTGATTTGATGGTTTTTTTGAGGTAGTGGTGTTCGAAGTTGCTTGTGGAATGTTCTCGATTAGTTTTAGGCACGAGTGTATTGATTTTAGGGCTCATTCGTGTGGTTTCGTGTTCGGGTTTGGTTTCGATTTCCACAATAGATATTATATTCCATTTTTGATTGATTAGTATGATTACAGTGATGCTTATAATCAGATATTATTAGATTGGTTCACGAGTGTGTTCAGAAGGTCTTGAGAATCAAAACTCCATAGCATTAGAGGGTGTTACGAAAAGCAAAAAACATTCCCTGTGAGAACTATTGTTATTAATGTCTTTGTATAACTATTTCCTTTTCTATTTATTCAGTTTAGCTTTCGTGAATACTATGATACCCTAATCTATAGTTGCACGCTTTTAATTAAAATACAAGTATATCTTATTTACATAATCGTGTTACCTTGATTTGACTTCTTTTTCATCGATCATGCATTGCTTTTCTTGTTTATAGTTGGCTTACTTTCATTCAGTCAGTGTAATGTTCATGATTAGTTTCGGGCACGAGTGTATTGATTTTAGGGCTCATTCTTGTGGTTTCATGTTCGGGTTTGGTTTCGATTTCTACAATTGATATTATATTCCATTTATGATTGATTAGTATGATTCCAATGATGCTTATAATCAGATATGATTAGATTGGTTCACGAGTGTGTTCAGAAGGTCTTGAGAATCAATACTCTATGGCATTAGAGGGTGTTACGAAAAGCAAAAAACATTCCATGCGAGAACTATTGTTGTTTAATGTCTTTGTATAACTAGTTCCCTTTCTATTTATTCATTTAAGCTTTCATGAATACTATGATACCCCAATCTGTAGTTGCACGATTTTAATTAAAAGACAAGTATATATTAATTACTTAATCGTCTTACCTTGATTTGACTTTTGTTTCACCGATCACGAATTTGACTTCTTTTTCATCGATCAGGCATTGCTTTTCTTGTTTATAGTTGGTTTACTTTCATTCCATCAGTGTAATTTGATAATCGATTCTTTTTGTGTGAATACGAGTAGTTTCTTGTTTTTTTACACCTGGTTTGCTTGCCTTTATGGTAATTAATTATTCTTTGAATCCACAGTTGTCATTTTGATTGATTCGATGGATTTTTGAGGTAGTGGTGTTTGAAGTTGGTTGTGGAATGTTCTCGATTAGTTTCGGGCATGAGTGTATTGATTTTAGGGCTCATTCGTGTGGTTTCATGTTCGGGTTTGGTATTGATTTCTACAATAGATATTATATCCCATTTATTATTGATTAGTGTGATTTGAATTATGCTTATAATCAGATATGATTAGATTGGTTCACGAGTGTGTTCAGAAGGTCTTGAGAATCAAAACTCCATAGCATTAAAGGGTGTTACGAAAAGCAAAGAAAACATTCCATGCGAGAACTATTGTTATGTAATGTCTTTGTATAATTATTTCCTTTTCTATATATTTAGTTTAGCTTTCGTGAATACTATGATACCCCAATATGTAGTTGCACGATTTTAACTATAAGACAAGTATATCTTATTTACTTAAACGTGTTACCTTGATTTGACTTCTTTTTCATCGATCATGAAAGTATATCTTGTTTAAAGTTGGCTTTCTTTCATTCCGTCAGTGTAATTTTATAATCGATTCTTTTTGAGTGAATACGAGTAGTTTCTCGTTTCTTTACACCTGGTTTTCTTGCCTATATGGTAATAAATAATTCTTTGAATCCACAGTTGTCATTTTGATTGATTCGATGGTTTTTTGAGGTAGTGGTGTTCGAAGTTGGTTGTGGAATGTTCTCGATTAGTTTCGGGCACAAGTGTATTGATTTTTGGGCTCATTCGTGTGGTTTTGTGTTATGGTTTGGTTTTGATTTCTACAATAGATATTATATTCCACTTTTGATTGATTAGTGTGATTCCAATGATGCTTCTAATCAAATATGATTAGATTGGTTCACGAATGTGTTCAGAAGGTCTTGAGAATCAAAACTCCATAGCATTAGAGGGTGTTACGAAAAGCAAAAAACATTCTTTGCGAGAACTATTGTTATTTAATGTCTTTGTATAACTATTTCCTTTTCTATTTATTTAGTTTAGCTTTCCTGAATACTATGATACCAAAATCTATAGTTGCATTATTTTAATTAAAATACAAGTATATCTTGTTTACTTAATCGTGTTACGTTGATTTGACTTCTTTTTCATCGATCATGCATTGCGTTTTGTTTAAAGTTGGTTTACTCTCATTTTGTTAGTGTAATTTGATAATCAATTCTTTTTGAGTGAATACGAGTAGTTTCTCGTTTCTTTACACCTAGTTTGCTTGCCTATATGGTAATAAATTATTCTTTGATTCCACAGTTGTCATTTTGATTGATTCAATGGATTTTTGAGGTAGTGGTGTTCGAAGTTGGTTGTAGAATGTTCTCGATTAGTTTCAGGCACGAGTTCATTGATTTTAGGGCTCATTCGTGTGGTTTCGTGTTCGGCTTTGATTTCGATTTGTACAATAGATATTATGTTCCATTTTGGATTGATTATTGTGATTCCAATGATGCTTATTATCAGATATGATTAGATTGGTTCACGAGTGTGTTTAGAAGGTCTTGAGAATCAAAACTCCATAGCATTAGAGGTTGTTACGAATAGCAAACACCATTCCATGCGAGAACTTTTGTTGTTTAATGTCTTTGTGTAACTAGTTCCCTTTTTATTTATTCAGTTAAGCTTTCGTGAATACTATGATACCCCAATCTGTACGTGACACCCTACACATATCCCACATCGGCCGTGGATAGGAGAGATTCCTGGTTCATAAGGAATGTCTGGCCTTTAACATCAACAACGCGTTTTGGGCGTATTGGCTGTGGATGAGAGAAGAACTCCACAGTTAAGCGTGCTCAGGTGGGAGCAATCCAGGGATGGGTGACCTCCCTGGGAAATTTTCACTCGGGCAACTAAAAGCAAATCTGTGAGCTCCTCGTGGGCAAAGCGGACAATATTGTTGATGCGAGGGCCGGGTGTTACAGAATGGTATCTGAGCCACTCCTATGCTGTTCGGGGTGTGGGACACACCTCACCAAGGATGGTGACTTCTCGGGCTCATCGAGGATGATGAGTCCAAACAGGGGGTGCTTGTGACACCCTACACATATCCCACATCGGCTGTGGATAGGAGAGATTCCTGGTTCATAAGGAATGTTTGGCCTTTAACATCAACAACGCGTTTTGGGCGTATTGGCTGTGGATGAGAGGAGAACTCCACAGTTAAGCGTGCTCAGGTGGGAGCAATCCAGGGATGGGTGACCTCCTTGGAAATTTTCACTCGGGCAACTAAAAGCAAATCCGTGAGCTCCTCGTGGGCAAAGCGGATAATATTGTTGATGCGAGGGCCAGGTGTTACACTGTAGTTGCACGATTTTAATTAAAATACAAGTATATCTTAATTACTTAATCATGTTACCTTGATTTGACTTCTTTTTTATCGATCACGCATTGTTTTCTTGTTTATAGTTGGTTTATTTCCATTCCTTAAGTGTAATTTGATAATCGATTCTTTTTGAGTGAATACGAGTAGTTTCTCGTTTCTTTACACCTGGTTTGCTTGCCTATATGGTAATAAATTATTCTTTGAAGCCACAGTTGTCATTTTTATTGATTCGATGGTTTTTTGAGGTAGTGGTGTTTGAAGTTGGTTGTGGAATGTTCTCGATTAGTTTCGGGCACGAGTGTATTAATTTTAGGGCTCATTCGTGTGGTTTCATGTTCGGGTTTGGTTTCGATTTCTACAATAGATATTATATTCCATTTATGATTGATTAGTGTAATTCCAATGATGCTTATAACAAGATATGATTAGATTGGTTCACGAGTGTGTTCAGAATGTCTTGAGAACCAAAACTCCATAACATTAGTAGGTGTTACTAAAAGCAAAAAACATTCCATGCGAGAACTATTGTTATTTAATGTCTTTGTATAACTATTACCTTTTCTATTTATCACTTTAGCTTTCGTGAATACTATGATACCAATCTATAGTTGCACGCTTTCAATTAAAATACAAGTATATCTTATTTACTTAATCGTGTTACCTTGATTTGACTTCTATTTCATCGATCACGCATTGCTTTTCTTGTTTAAAGTTGGCTTACATTCATTCCGTCAGTGTAATTTGATAATCGATTTCTTTTTAAGTGAATACGAGTAGTTTCTCGTTTCTTTACACCTGGTTTTCTTGCCTATATGGTAATAAATTATTCTTTGAATCCATAGTTGTCATTTTGATTGATTCGATGGTTTTTTGAGGTAGTGGTGTTCGAAGTTGGTTGTAGAATGTTCATGATTAGTTTCGGGCATGAGTGTATTGATTTTAGGGCTCATTCATGTGGTTTCATGTTCGGGTTTGGTTTCGATTTCTACAATAGATATTATATTCCATTTATGATTGATTAGTGTGATTCCAATGATGCTTATAATCAGATATGATTAGATTGGTTCACGAGTGTGTTCAGAAGCTCTTGAGAATCAAAACTCTATAGCATTAGAGGGTGTTACGAAAAGCAAAAACATTCCATGCAAGAACTATTGTTGTTTAATGTCTTTGTATAACTAGTTCCCTTTCTATTTATTCAGTTAAGCTTTCGTGAATACTATGATACCCCAATTTGTAGTTGCACGATTTTAATTAAAATACAAGTATATCTTAATTACTTAATCGTGTTACTTTGATTTGACTTCTTTTTCATCGATCACGCATTGTTTTTCTTGTTTATAGTTGGATTACTTCATTCCGTAAGTGTAATTTGATAATCGATTCTTTTTGAGTGAATACGAGTAGTTTCTCGTTTCTTTACACCTGGTTTGCTTTCCTATATGGTAATAAATTATTCTTTGAATCCGCAGTTGTCATTTTGATTGATTCGATGGATTATTGAGATAGTGGTGTTTGAAGTTGGTTGTGGAATGTTCTCGATTAGTTTCGGGCATGGGTGTATTGATTTTAGGGCTCATTCGTGTGGTTTCATGTTCGAATTTGGTACAGATTTCTACAATAGATATTATATTCCATTTATAATTGATTAGTGTGATTCAAATGATGCTTATAATCAGATATGATTAGATTGGTTCACGAGTGTGTTCAGAAGGTCTTGAGAATCGAAACTCCATAACATTAGTGGGTGTTATGAAAAGCAAAAAACATTCCATGCGAGAACTATTGTTGTTTAAAGTCTTTGTATAACTATTTCCTTTTCTATTAATTTAGTTTATCTTTCGTGAAAACTATGATACTCCAATCTGTAGTTGTATGATTTTAATTAAAATACAAGTATATCTCATTTACTTAATAGTGTTACCTTGATTTGACTTCTTTTTCATCGATGACACATTGCTTTTCTTGTTTAAAGTTGGTTTACTTTCATTCCGTCAGTGTAATTTTATAATCTATTCTTTTGATAATCTATTCTTTTGGAGTGAATACGAGTAGTTTCTCGTTTCTTTACAACTGGTTTGCTTGCCTATATAGTATAAATTATTCTTTGAATCCATAGTTGTCATTTTGATTGATTTGATGGTTTTTTGAGGTAGTGGTGTTCGAAGTTGGTTGTGGAATGTTCTCGATTAGTTTCGGGCATGAGGGTATTGATTTTAGGGTTCATTTATGTGGTTTCATGTTCGGGTTTGGTTTCGATTTCTACAATTGATATTATATTCCATTTATGATTGATTAGTGTGATTCCAATGATGCTTATAATCAGATATGATTAGATTGGTTCACGAGTGTGTTCAGAAGGTCTTGAGAATCAAAACTCCATAGCATTAGAGGGTGTTACGAAAAGCAAAAAAACATACCATGCGAGAACTATTGTTATATAATGTCTTTGTATAACTATTGCCTTTTCTATTAATTCAGTTTAGCTTTCGTGAATACTATGATACCCCAATCTGTAGTTGCACGATTTTAACTAAAATACAAGTATATCTTATTTACTTAATCGTGTTACCTTGATTTGACTTCTTTTCTTTTTCATCAATCACGCATTGCTTTTTTGTTTAAAGTTGGTTTACTTTCATTCCGTCAGTGTAATTTGATAATCGATTCTTTTTGAGTGAATACGAGTAGTTTCTCGTTTCTTTACACCTGGTTTGCTTGGCCTATATGGTAATAAATTATTCTTTGAATTAATAGTTGTCATTTTGATTGATTCGATGGTTTTTGAGGTAGTGGTGTTCGAAGTTGGTTGTGGAATGTTCTCGATTAGTTTCCGGGCACGAGTGTATTGATTTTAGGGCTCATTCGTGTGGTTTCATGTAGGGTTTGTTTTGATTTCTACAATAGATATTATATTCCATTTTTGATTGATTAGTGTGATTCCAATGATGCTTAAAATCAGATATTATTAGATTGGTTCACGAGTGTGTTCAGAAGGTCTTGAGAATCAAAACTCCATAGCATTAGAGGGTGTTACAAAAAGCAAAAAACATTCCATACGAGAACTATGGTTATGTATGTCTTTGTATAACTATTTCCTTTTCTATTTATTCAGTTTAGTTCTCGATCTATGATACCCCAATCTGTAGTTGCACGATTTTAATTAAAGACAAGTATATCTTATTTACTTAATCGTGTTACCCTTGATTTGACTTCTTTTCATTGATCACGCATTGCTTGTTCTTGTTTAAAGTTGGCTTACTTTCATTCGTCAGTGTAAATTGATAATCGATTCTTTTTTATCGAATACGAGTAGTTTCTCGTTTCTTTACACCTGTTTGCTTGCCTATATGGTAATAAATTATTCCTTGAATCCCAAGTTGTCATTTTGATTAATTCGATGGTTTTTTGAGGTAGTGGTGTTCGAAGTTGGTTGTGGAATGTTCTCGATTAGTTTCGGGCACGAGTGTATTGATTTTAGGGCTCATTCGTGTGTTTCATGTAGGGTTTGTTTCGATTTCCACAATAGATATTATATTCCATTTTTGATTGATTAGTGTGATTCCAATGATGCTTAAATCAAATATGATTAGATTGGTTCACGAGTGTGTTCGAAGGTCTTGAGAATCAAACTCCATAGCATTAGAGGGTGTTACGAAAAGCAAAAAACATTCCATGCGAGAACTATTGTTATTTAATGTCTTTGTATAACTATTTCCTTTTCTATTTATTTGTTTAGTTTCTCGTGATACTATGATACCCCAATCTGTAGTTGCACGATTTTAATTAAAAACAAGTATATCTTATTTACTTAATCGTGTTACCTTGATTTGACTTCTTTTTTCTCGATCACGCATTGCTTTTTCTTGTTAAAGTTGTTTACTTTCATTCTGTCAGTGTAATTTGATAATCGATTCTTTTTGAGTGAATACGAGTAGTTTCTCGTTTCTTTACACCTGGTTTGCTTGCCTATATGGTAATAAATTATTCTTTGAATCCACAGTTTTCATTTTGATTGATTCGATGGATTTTTGAGGTAGTGGTGTTCGAAGTTGGTTGTGGAATGTTCATCGATTAGTTTCGGGCACGAGTGTATTGATTTTTCGAAGTTGGTTGTGAATGTTCATGATTAGTTTCCGGGCATGAGTGTATTGATTTTAGGGCTCATTCATGTGGTTTCATGTTCGGGTTTGGTTTCGATTTCTACAATAGATATTATATTCCATTTATGATTGATTAGTGTGATTCCAATGATGCTTATAATCAGATATGATTAGATTGGTTCACGAGTGTGTTCAGAAGATCTTGAGAATCAAAACTCTATAGCATTAGAGGTTGTTACGAAAAGCAAAAACATTCCATGCAAGAACTATTGTTGTTTAATGTCTTTGTATAACTAGTTCCCTTTCTATTTATTCAGTTAAGCTTTCGTGAATACTATGATACCCCAATTTGTAGTTTGCACGATTTTATTAAAATACAAGTATATCTTAATTACTAATCGTGTTACTTTGATTTGACTTCTTGTTCATCGATCACGCATTGTTTTTCTTGTTATAGTTGGATTACTTCATTCCGTAAGTGTAATTTGATAATCGATTCTTTTTGAGTGAATACGAGTAGTTTCTCGTTTCTTTACACCTGGTTTGCTTTCCTATATGGTAATAATTATTCTTTGAATTCGCAGTTGTCATTTTGATTGATCGATGGATTATTGAGATAGTGGTTTTTGAAGTTGGTTGTGGAATGTTCTCGATTAGTTTCGGGCATGGGTGTATTGATTTTAGGGCTCATTCGTGTGGTTTCATGTTCGATTTGGTACAGATTTCTACAATAGATATTATATTCCATTTATAATTGATTAGTGTGATTCAAATGATGCTTATAATCAGATATGATTAGATTGGTTCACGAGTGTGTTCAGAAGGTCTTGAGAATCGAAACTCCATAACATTAGTGGGTGTTATGACAAGCAAAAAACCATTCCATGGGAAGGGTTATGTTTGTTGTCTTTTTGTGAAACTATTTTCTTTTATATTAGGTGAAATTTTATGAAATCTGGATACTAGGAACTTAAGTGAAATTAAAATATAAGGTACAATAGGGAAGTTGGTTTTACTTTCATTCCGTCAGTGTAATTTTATAATCTATTCTTTTGGAGTGAATACGAGTAGTTTCTCGTTTCTTTACAACTGGTTTGCTTGCCTATATAGTATAAATTATTCTTTGAATCCATAGTTGTCATTTTGATTGATTCGATGGTTTTTGAGGTAGTGGTGTTCGAAGTTGGTTGTGGAATGTTCTCGATTAGTTTCGGGCATGAGGGTATTGATTTTAGGGTTCATTTCGTGGTTTCATGTTCGGGTTTGGTTTCGATTTCTACAATTGATATTATATTCCATTTATGATTGATTAGTGTGATTCCAATGATGCTTATAATCAGATATGATTAGATTGGTTCACGAGTGTGTTCAGAAGGTCTTGAGAATCAAAACTCCATAGCATTAGAGGGTGTTACGAAAAGCAAAAAACATTCCATGCGAGAACTATTGTTATATAATGTCTTTGTATAACTATTGCCTTTTCTATATTTCAGTTTAGCTTTCGTGAATACTATGATACCCCAATCTGTAGTTGCACGATTTTAATTAAAATACAAGTATATCTTATTTACTTAATCGTGTTACCTTGATTTGACTTCTTTTTCATCGATCACGCATTGCTTTTTGTTTAAAGTTGGTTTACTTTCATTCCATCAGTGTAATTTGATAATCGATTCTTTTTAGTGAATACGAGTAGTTTCTCGTTTCTTTACACCTGGTTTGCTTGCCTATATGGTAATAAATAATTCATTGTATTAATAGTTGTCATTTTGATTGATTCGATGGTTTTTTGAGGTAGTGGTGTTCGAAGTTGGTTGTGGAATGTTCTCGATTAGTTTCCGGCATGAGTGTATTGATTTTAGGGCTCATTCGTGTGGTTTCGTGTAGGGTTTGTTTTCGATTTCCACAATAGATATTATATTCCATTTTTGATTGATTAGTGTGATTCCAATGATGCTTAAAATCAGATATTATTAGATTGGTTCACGAGTGTGTTCAGAAGGTCTTGAGAATCAAAACTCCATAGCATTAGAGGGTGTTACAAAAAGCAAAAAACATTCCATACGAGAACTATGGTTATGTAATTTCTTTGTATAACTATTTCCTTTTCTATTTATTTAGTTTAGTTCTCGTGAATACTATGATACCCCAATCTGTAGTTGCACGATTTTAATTAAAAGACAAGTATATCTTATTTACTTAATCGTGTTACCTTGATTTGACTTCTTTTTCATCGATCACGCATTGCTTTTCTTGTTTAAAGTTGGCTTACTTTCATTCCGTCAGTGTAATTTGATAATCGATTCTTTTTGATGAATACGAGTAGTTTCTCGTTTCTTTACACCTGTTTGCTTGCCTATATGGTAATAAATTATTCCTTGAATCCAAGTTGTCATTTTGATTGATTCGATGGTTTTTTGAGGTAGTGGTGTTCGAAGTTGGTTGTGGAATGTTCTCGATTAGTTTCGGGCACGAGTGTATTGATTTTAGGGCTCATTCGTGTGGTTTCGTGTAGGGTTTGTTTTCGATTTCTACAATAGATATTATATTCCATTTTTGATTGATTAGTGTGATTCCAATGATGCTTATAATCAGATATGATTAGATTGGTTCACGAGTGTGTTCAGAAGGTCTTGAGAATCAAAACTCCATAGCATTAGAGGGTGTTACAAAAAGCAAAAAACATTCCATGCGAGAACTATGTTTATTAATGTCTTTGTATAACTATTTCCTTTTCTATTTATTTAGTTTAGTTCTCGTGAATACTATGATACCCCAATCTGTAGTTGCACGATTTTAATTAAAGACAAGTATATCTTATTTACTTAATCGTGTTACCTTGATTTGACTTCTTTTTCATCGATCACGCATTGCTTTTCTTGTTTAAGTTGGTTTACTTTCATTCCGTCAGTGTAATTTGATAATCGATTCTTTTTGAGTGAATACGAGTAGTTTCTCGTTTCTTTACACCTGGTTTGCTTGCCTATATGGTAATAAATTATTCTTTGAATCCACAGTTGTCATTTTGATTGATTCAATGGATTTTTTAGGTAGTGGTGTTCGAAGTTGGTTGTGGAATGTTCATGATTAGTTTCGGGCACGAGTGTATTGATTTTAGGGCTCATTCTTGTGGTTTCATGTTCAGGTTTGGTTTCGATTTCTACGATAGATATTATATTCCATTTATGATTGATTAGTGTGATTCCAATGATGCTTATAATCAGATATGATTAGATTGGTTCACGAGTGTCCTTTCTATTTTTTCAGTTAAGCTCTCGTGAATACTATGATACCCCAATCTGTAGTTGCATGATTTTAATTAAAATACAAGTGTATATTAATTACATAATCGTCTTACCTTGATTTGACTTTTGTTTCATCGATCACAAATTTGACTTCTTTTTCATCGATCACGCATTGCTTTTCTTGTTTATAGTTGGTTTACTTTCATTCCATCAGTGTAATTTGATAATCGATTCTTTTTGAGTGAATACGAGTAGTTTCTTGTTTTTTTACACCTGGTTTGCTTGCCTATATGGTAATAAATCATTCTTTGAATCGATAGTTGTCATTTTGATTGATTCGATGGATTTTTGAGGTAGTGGTGTTTGAAGTTGGTTGTGGAATGTTCTTGATTAGTTTCGGGCATGAGTGTATTGATTTTAGGGCTCATTCGTGTGGTTTCATGTTTAGGTTTGGTATCGATTTCTACAATAGATATTATATTCCATTTATGATTGATTAGTGTGATTCGAATTATGCTTATAATCAGATATGATTAGATTGGTTCACGAGTGTGTTCAGAAGGTCTTGAGAATCAAAACTCCATAGCATTAAAGGGTGTTACGAAAGAAAAGAAAACATTCCATGCGAGAACTATTGTTATGTAATGTCTTTGTATAATTATTTTTCCTTTTCTTTTATTTTTAGTTTAGCTTTCGTGAATACTATGATACCCCAATATGTAGTTGCACGATTTCAACTATAAGACAAGTATATCTTATTTACTTAAACGTGTTAACTCGATTTGACTTCTTTTTCATCGATCACGCATTGCTTATCTTGTTTAAAGTTGGCCTTCTTTCATTCCGTCAGTGTAATTTGATAATCGATTTTTTTTGAGTGAATACGAGTAGTTTCTCGTTTCTTTACACCTGGTTTCCTTGCCTATATGGTAATATATAATTCTCTGAATCCACAGTTGTCATTTTGATTGATTCGATGGTTTGGTAGTGGTGTTCGAAGTTGGTTGTGGAATGTTCTCGATTAGTTTCGGGCACAAGTGTTTTGATTTTAGGGCTCATTCGTGTGGTTTTGTGTTAGGGTTTGGTTTTGATTTCTACAATAGATATTATATTCCACTTTGATTGATTAGTGTAATTCCAATGATGCTTATAATCAAATATGATTAGATTGGTTTACGAGTGTGTTCAGAAGGTCTTGAGAATCAAAACTCCATAGCATTAGAGGGTGTTACGAAAAGCAAAAAACATTCTTTGCGAGAACTATTGTTATATAATGTCTTTGTATAACTATTTCCTTTTCTATTTATTTAGTTTAGCTTTCGTGAATACTATGATACCAAAATCTATAGTTGCACGATTTTAATTAAAATACGAAGTATATCTTATTTACTTATCGTGTTACGTTGATTTGACTTCTTTTTCATCGATCATGCATTGCGTTTTGTTTAAAGTTGGTTTACTCTCATTCTGTTAGTGTAATTTGATAATCAAGTCTTTTTGAGTGAATACGAGTAGTTTCTCGTTTCTTTACACCTAGTTTGCTTGCCTATATGGTAATAAATTATTCTTTATCCACAGTTTTCATTTTGATTGATTTAATGGATTTTTGAGGTAGTGGTGTTCGAAGTTGGTTGTAGAATGTTCTCGATTAGTTTCAGGCACGAGTGCATTGATTTTAGGGCTCATTCGTGTGGTTTCGTGTTCGGGTTTGGTTTCGATTTGTACAATAGATATTATGTTCCATTTTAGATTGATCATTGTGATTCCAATGATGCTTATTATCAGATATGATTAGATTGGTTCACGAGTGTATTTAGAAGGTCTTGAGAATCAACTCCATAGCATTATGGTGTTACGAATAGCAAAAACCATTCCATGCGAGAACTTTTGTTATTTAATGTCTTTGTGTAACTAGTTCCCTTTTTATTTATTCAGTTAAGCTTTCGTGAATACTATGATACCCGAATCTGTAGTTGCATGATTTTAATTAAAATACAAGTATATCTTAATTACTTAATCATGTTACCTTGATTTGACTTCTTTTTTATCGATCACGCATTGTTTTCTTGTTTATAGTTGGTTTATTTTCATTCCCTAAGTGTAATTTGATAATAGATTCTTTTTGAGTGAATACGAGTAGTTTCTCGTTTCTTTACACCTGATTTGCTTGCTTGCTATATGGTAATAAATTATTCTTTGAATCTACAGTTGTCATTTTGATTGATTTGATGGATTTTTGAGGTAGTGGTGTTTGAAGTTGGTTGTGGAATGTTCTCGATTAGTTTCGGGCACGAGGGTATTATTTTAGTTAGGCTCATTCGTGTGGTTTCATGTTCGGGTTTGGTTTCGATTTCTAAAATAGATATTATATTCCATTTATGATTGATTAGTGTGATTCCAATGATGCTTATAATAAGATATGATTAGATTGGTTCACGAGTGTGTTCAGAAGGTCTTGAGAATCAAAACTCTATAGCATTAGAGGGGTTTCGAAAAGCAAAAACATTTCCATGCGAGAACTATTGTTGTTTAATGTCTTTGTATAACTATTCCCCTTCTATTTATTCAGTTAAGCTTTCGTGAATACTATGATACCCCAATCTGTAGTTGCATGATTTTAAATAAAATACAAGTATATCTTAATTACTTAATCGTGTTACTTTGATTTGACTTCTTTTTCATCGATCACGCATTGCTTTTCTTGTTTAAGTTGGTTTGTTTACTTTCATTTTGTAAGTGTAATTTGATAATCGATTCTTTTTGAGTGAATACGAGTAGTTTCTCGTTTCTTTACACCTGGTTTGCTTGCCTATATGGTAATAAATTATTCTTTGAATCCACAGTTGTCATTTTGATTGATTCGATGGATTTTTGAGGTAGTGGTGTTTGAAGTTGGTTGTGGAATGTTCTCGATTAGTTTCGGGCATGGGTGTATTGATTTTAGGGCTCATTTGTGTGGTTTAATGTTCGGATTTTGTACCGATTTCTACGATAGATATTATATTCCATTTATGATTGATTAGTGTGATTCCAATGATGCTTATAACCAGATATGATTAGATTGGTTCACGAGTGTGTTCAGAAGGTCTTGAGAATCAAAACTCCATAACATTAGTGGGTGTTATGAAAAGCAAAAAACATTCCATGCGAGAACTATTGTTGTTTAAAGTCTTTGTATAACTATTTCCGTTTCTATTAATTCAGTTTATCTTTCGTGAAAACTATGATACCCCAATCTGTAGTTGCACGATTTTAATTAAAATACAAGTATATCTTATTTACTTAATAGTGTTACCTTGATTTGACTTCTTTTTCATCGATCACGCATTGCTTTTCTTGTTTAAAGTTGGTTTACTTTCATTCTGTCAGTGTAATTTTATAATCAATTCTTTTGGAGTGAATACGAGTAGTTTCTTGTTTCTTTACAACTGGTTTGCTTGCCTATATGGTATAAATTATTCTTTGAATCCATAGTTGTCATTTTGATTGATTCGATGGTTTTTTGAGGTAGTGGTGTTCGAAGTTGGTTGTGGAATGTTCTCGATTAGTTTCGGGCACGAGTGTATTGATTTTAGGGCTCATTTGTGTGGTTTCATGTTCAGGTTTGGTTTTGATTTCTACAATTGATATTATATTCCATTTATTATTGATTAGTGTGATTCCAATTATGCTTATAATCAGATATGTTTAAATTGGTTCACGAGTGTGTTCAGAAGGTCTTGAGAATCAAAACTCAATAGCATTAGAGGGTGTTACAAAAAGCAAAAAACATTCCATGCGCGAACTATTGTTATGTAATATCTTTGTATAACTATTTCCTTTTCTATTAATTCAGTTTAGCTTTCGTGAATACTATGATACCCCAATTTGTAGTTGCACGATTTTAACTATAATACAAGTATATCTTATTTACTTAATCGTGTTACCTTGATTTGACTTCTTTTTCATCAATCACGCATAGCTTATTTTGTTTAAAGTTGGCTTACTTTCATTCCATCAGTGTAATTTGATAATCGATTCTATTTTAGTGAATACGAGTTGTTTCTCGTTTCTTTACACCTAGTTTGCTTGCCTATATGGTAATAAATAATTCACTGAATTCATAGTTGTCATTTTGATTAATTCGATGGTTTTTTGAGGTATTGGTGTTCGAAGTTGGTTGTGGAATGTTCTCGATTAGTTTCGGGCACGAGTGTATTGATTTTAGGGCTCATTCGTGTGGTTTCGTGTTAGGGTTTGGTTTCGACTTTTGATTGATTAGTGTGATTCCAATGATGCTTATAATCAGATATGATTAGATTGGTTCACGAGTCTGTTCAGAAGGTCTTGAGAATCAAAAATCCATTGTATTAGAGGGTGTTACGAAAAGCAAAAAACATTCTTTGCGAGAACTGTTGTTATTTAATGTCTTTGTATAACTATTTCCTTTTCTATTTATTTTGTTTAGCTTTCGTGAATAATAAGACACCCTAATCTATAGTTGCACGATTTTAATTTAAATACAAGTATATCTTAATTACTTAATCGTGTTACCTTGATTTGACTTTTTTTTATCGATCACGCAATGCTTTTCTTGTATGTAGTTGGTTTTTTTCATTCTGTCAGTGTAATTTGATAATCGATTCTTTTTAAGTGAATACGAGTAGTTTCTCGTTTCTTTACACCTGGTTTGCTTGCCTATATGTGTCACACCCCGGGCCCAGAGAGGCGGGACGTTAAGACAGGTAAACAACAACCAAAATACAGCGGAAACTAAATGGTTACTACAAAGCATCTCATAATATATACACTAGGGCATTTGCTTGGTTTCAATGCACGAAGTACCCCAATCTACAATCTATAGGTATCATGATAAGTCTCTTGGTCAACATTTCTTGAGGCTTCTGTACTAGGGCTTCTAGACTAAACTTTTGCCTTCAACATCTACTTTCAATTCTTGCTTCGGCTTTAGATATCTTCTATAGCTCATCTAGTCTCCCTAGCTGTACCTGAAGACATGCTCAAAAATATTTTTGGGTCAACATAAAGTTGGTGAGTTCAAGAGCTTTAAGTTTAAAAACAAAAGGGATTCATTGGAATTCACATTAAATTCTGAAATCATATCATCATTGTTGTGGAGATCACAATCAACCCTGCACTCAGCCCCCGCTGGCCTCTTCAAAAATTGTGTTACCGGTTAAATCCCCGTGGGGAGAACTGAGCCTCAAACCAGTGGACCGTACCTGCCCCCCGTGGGGAGAACTGAGCCTCAAACCAGTGGACCGTACCTGCCGGATGGTCCACCATAGTATCTTATTAAACCTGTTACATGCCACAAACGACCCCGCGGGATCTCAGTGTGGTACCTTTCCCGTTCATCACAGGAGGCACTGTGTGTGGGGGATTCCCCAAGTAGATCTACCCATATAAACAAGCGGTTCATGAAAGAATTAAATGACTGTGATACAAGTATCAGCAGGTCTCAACATAACCACAACATATAGCATCATAATATAGCACAAAAATAGTTCAGTTTAAACAGAGCATGCTTCATCCGAAAAACAGTAGTAAAAAGGGGGAACACTTAAACTTACCTGATATCCTTCTATGAATTCTGAGCTTGACAAAAAGTGAAGGTCTCCAACAATGAAATCCTAATTTGAACATATAAGATTTACTTTTAGAATTAGCACGATGTTATTACATGCGTGCGGTTGAGCTCTTTAGTTTTTTAAAGTTAATGATTAGTATCATTAAGGTACCTTGGCTTCTTGTGCAATTGTTAATTGTTAGGTATTGATTTGTGCATATTAGGTTAATTAATGTTTTTATTCGAGAAATGATTCTTTGCATAATGAATGTAAAATTAAACGGTTGATATTAAGGGTTCCATATCTTTATAGATAATTATTATTGATGATATAAGTAATCTATAATGTTCCAATTGATGTTTATATTGCTGACGCTTATAACCTTACATTAAATTGATTCTTCAAATGTGTGATACTTGTATAGGTATGCAGGTAGTCAAACCTCTAAATGTTGGGTAGTATTAGCAATCTACAATGCATCAAATATTATGGATTAAACTCTTATGTCATGATATTATGTTATTTTCACGCGCATAGCATATATACTTTTTAAGATTGCCTAACTTAGGCCATTAAAATGCTTAGCTTATTATTTCTACGTTACTTAGATGGTTCACGGATAGATATGTTTAAATTCTACTTAACGCGTTTAATGCAAACCAAAAATATGTTTTAAACAATAAGTGTAAGTACACTTTCAAAGATCATCCATATTCCTTAATTATATAGATATTTTCCTACCAATAATGTAGTTAATATGATGCTAGAATAATTTGAATATCAATAATAGTTGTCATTATATTGAATAAAAAGGGTGATACAAATAATATTTATTCCAGTAATAACAAGATGATCAACAATTTATAGTAAAAGATGATGGATTATTATAGAATTATGAGCCTCAAATAAATACGCGTGAATATATTTTGTATGAATTTTACATCCCGAAGTCTTGTAAAGGTTTGAATGACATGAGATTAAATAATTTCTTATATGTCGTCTAATTTCTTGCTTATATGGTAAAATTACCAACTTGTTTTTCATTATGCGATTGGTCACGTCGTTTCGAGTTTACACATTCATTCCTGATGATTTAAAGGCTAGTTGGTAATTTCATATGTTATCCAAGCTCAACTCACACAATCATTAATATATATAATCATTATATCAACGTATATGGATTTTTAGCGCACGATTATACCTAACGTTTCCATATCGCGCCCTAGAACCCGCTTGTGCCAAACTGCACCGTGATGATTGTCCATTGACCATGGTTGACCAGCTTTGACAAACAGCTTTGACTAAGGTTTAACCTAGTCAAAACGCATCAAGATTATACAAACGCTAATATATTGTTAACTAATAGCCAAACGAAACCATAACCGCAATAAACGTTACCAAACACCTCGGTTAAGACTTCCACCACCGTAGTCCATCACTGGCAGCCACGGTCAACCATGGATAGCCATTGGCCGCCATCGACTACCTCTTGGTCGGCCCGAATCCTTGCCGGAGAAACCCCACGTAACCAAATCTTGAAGATCTCCTCTGTAATCCGACATGCAGCCACAAGGGCAGCCTTAATTAACCACCAATGGCCTTTACTACCGTAACCATTATCATCCTCCAGCCTTGGCCGCCACTACCGCGGCCGGCACCCACCAACTCACCAAAATCCCTAGCTGCCGCCACTTTCAACCGGCCATAACTTTCAAACCGCTAAGAGTTAGAGGAAACCGTTACAACCATTGGAAAGTGCTCGTTGAGGGGAAGAAGAGCATGTGCGGCACTCGCCAGCACTCGCCGGCTCGAGCGGCTGGAACCCCGCCGGAACCCTAGTCGCCGCCGCCCCCCTTCTCCCTTCCAAATCTCCACCACCGTTGCGAATCTGAAGAAACCACCACCACCATCGTGATCAAGACGTTGTCTTTAGTAGGGGTAGGCCGAGACTTCACCGGAAACCACCTTACGCCGCCGCGGCTCCGCCGTCCGCCGCCGCGGCTCCGACGTCCACTGCCGTAGCTCCGCCGTGGAGCCTCTAGCTCCGGCGGTTGCGGCTGCTGCAGCTCTTGGGAGCATTTTATTTTGTTTCTAGGGTTTGCAAATGAAGGAAATGAGGGAAGTGTTGCTTAAATACCTAGGGTTTTTAAGTGGGCTTCTTTTAAAAATCGCGTATACGCCCCGCGATCTTCGTTATCACGTATCAAACGGTCTTTTGGATAAAATCTCGTTAGAAGACCTATAATAGATATAACAAATTACTTCTGCGTGAAGTAAAACAATTCGATGTATTTAGCGTCGAATCCTAGAGTTTGACCAAATCTCAGGCCGGTACACGCCGCGGTCGCGTCGCGTCACAAGACGTATTTGCTCTGGGTAAATGTCTCACTCTCAAATTTAGAATATTACAATAGATATAATAATTAGGTAAATATTTATGATGTTATAGGGCTCGGTTGACGTATCAGATTTTAGTTATATGCCGGTGTAACCAGTATTCGTGTTTCTCCCACGCAACTCAGTTGATTATGCACGTTTAATTTAGAATCTTTTAGTAAACATTAATTACTATACAAAACATGATTAACAATGATTTTAGTAGGATATCAAGCCATTATAATTAAATTCCGACAGAACTTAGACGTTTGAACGCGTTAGATTACCAAACTTTACACGGTACGGGTTTTGAATCTATTTTGTTTGGATTCTTCTATACACGTTTTGAATCTCATAACGATTCATTGTTTTAAGACCACTTATTTATTTAGTTAGTAAATGGGTATTGGGCCTTAAATGGGCCCGAAATATTAGTTTCTTATTTGAGTTTTCTTTAATGAGCCCAATTCAATTCAGGCCTTTATTGGGCCCTATTATACATTAAGGTTTCTTATTGGGCTAATATCTAGGGTGTTACATTCTCCCCTCCTTAAAGAAATTTCGTTCTCGAAATTTTAGTATCGTTAATATTGTTTCTGAGTGTGTTACACTCACAGCATAAGTCTTAAGGATTTGAAACTTTTTAGCCGAGCATACCAGGTTGAAAACTGCTAATTATGCATCAAATAACTAGGTCTGATTTGGATTCAAATAATTATCCCGATGTTAGAACATGTATGATAAAACTAGAGGGTCGTTTCATGAAGAGACATTTGGTTTCACCATCCGATTATATAACATTTGTACAGATTTGACAAGAAGAGATTCCCCACTATGATTCGATGTACAATCCTACTATGCGGCTCTAGCAAGGAGACGATTACCACAATCCCAATGACATCACAGTTCACACGGAGAGTCTTATGAAGGGTTGAAAAGAAAAAGATGTTAGTGTGACAGCCTTTAATTAGATGGAGATTCAGGATATAATAGATCAAAGAATTCAGATTAAGAAGGATTTGGGTTTCCCCGGGAGTATAGATTAATATCGGAAAGCCGTATGATTGCTCCTGTCAAGCCAAAACTAGGAAGTTTTCACGTTTGATAAGAATGAAGAGATTAGGTCCTACACAAAAGTCTCTACTTTTCAAAGCTTCCTTTTTAAGCCTTAACCTTCTTCCTTCTAGGATTCCCATCCTGAGGGAGTTAAGTCTTTTTCTTCTACTAAGTGCTTCTTCTAGTATGCTTCCTTCCCCGGAACGGTACTGTATATCACAATCTCAGTCTTTGAGTAGGTCCATCCATATTATCTGGCACGCGTTAAAAAATTTTCGATGTAGGGTGCGTTATACTTCTTATGATTTGCATAACTTATACATATGGTAACCGTATAGGTAATGCATCCAAATATTTTCCTGTATAACGTAACTTTTCACATGTTTCTTGAGTGGTCAGGCGTCTAGGCGACTGTCTTCTCCTGTGGCATCCCAAACTTCTGATCCATGCCCAGACGAATTCGTCACTTTTTTGGAATAACAATGCCAGTCGTATAGCTACACAAGTGAAGTTTTTATTAATCCTTTTACCATTCTTGTTAAATCATAATCATGGACACATCACAATGGGGTTTTTAGTACTCCTTAGACTTAGATGGCCCCAACTTTTAGTGAATTGTCTTCTATTTCATGCTCATTAGCAATGACAGGACGGCATACATGCCTAAGTATTGCTTACAAATCCTATCCATGAGGCTCATGGATACCGTGAATTGTGTAGTTTCTCTCACACAAGCTTGAATATAACCTTCATACTCACCATAATTTGTTTTAAGTGCTACCTTTGTAACGTCGTTCTTCGTACATTTGTGGCTGATAACATTTAAGATGTAAGAAGTATCTTATAATTGATTAAGCAGGTTAACAACTCTAGGAAGAGGGTATCACTTCTCCTCGGTGACTTTGTTTAATTCTCGATAGTTTACCCATATTCGGAGCATTCTATTCTCCTTCCTCATGGAGTATCAGGTTTTCCCCAAGGTGGCATACCAGGTCTTATGAACCATTTATCTAACAGTTCTCGAATCTGCTTTCCTTCCACAAGCTCCTTAACATAAGCTTTAAATCCAGTACCTCCATGCATCACGTCTTTTCTCCGATCCAAATTCCTTAAGGCAACCTCAACTGTTATCTTAAACTACCAAATTGCTGCAAATGTTTCCACTAATTTCCTTTACAGTAGTTCATATATGAGACATGCCCCATATATGTGAACAATCAAAAAACGACTACCCTAAATGAACCACAATAAACTAGTCTACAATAAATCAAACATGACTAGAATCGTAGACAAACATTCAAATAACAATAAAACACGTTAGCCACCATCATCAAATATGTAGATCCCACCAATGGAAACACTCCAACCCGACCTGCAAAATATATTATCCATTAGGACCCGCATGAGAAGAGGTGCTTGCCCCTGGAATTTTGCAATTTGTATTTGTAACCACACGTATCATTTCATCATAGACGACCTCAACCTCGTCTTCGTTCGAAGTATCATTCCTAACCTAATTTGGACCAGATTTCCCCTCCAAATGTACGGAATTGAGAGCACTGAACTGATTTTGAGTTTGGATCAAAGGATGATCCCTATCTTCCTTGTTAATAGAGGGAGGTTTTGCTCCCACCATTTTCTTATAATTGAACGGTCTATACTCGAGTTTGGGTTTATCAACTTGAATCCCACTTTTCTTCGCCGCTTTCTTACCTTTAACTTCAGTAAAACCATCCCCATCCACAGTAGGCTTAGGAGAGGGTTTTGATGTCTTAGAAATATGTTTTTGGCAAGCAACAGTATCATGCCCAAACACACAGCAGTGAGCACACCGCGGTGGCCTCCACTCATATTCAACCCCAACATTTTCATTTACAAACTTGTCTCCATCTAATTCAGGGATAGCCATGGAAAGAACCTCTTTGAACTCATTGTCGGCTGATAATTCAATCAGAGCCCTAGCATAACTACTTCTACCCCAAGCATGAGAACACATAGAAGTAGTATAAGAATTAAGTAACCTTGGCGTCCTAATTTTCGACGCAAGCATGCTTAAACCATCATCAGTATAAGCTGCAAGAGGAACGACATGCAACTTAACCCAGACCACGACTTTCTTTAAGTCCTCCTTTTTAAGTTTACTTGAGGGACTCCATGTATTAAGTAAGATGGGTTTACTGCGAATCAACCAAGGACCCCCTCAAGTACTCCAACCATACCCTTGTTGTCCGCAAATTTGAAAAAAAGAAACCATTTGCATTCATCAATATTTTTTGAAGGCCATACTTTTCCCAATTCAATTTAGCAAAATCTTCGACAACAGGATATGCAACTCTATCTCCTAGAAAGTACCCAACAAGAGTAAAAGCTAATTTATCTTGAACCCGTTTAACAGATTCCTTTGGAAGAACCACATCAACACCATTTTGATTATCCCTACATTCCAAAAAACGAAAATTAACCTGGTTTGTGGGCATACCGGATTGTACCGTTGCAGCAAAAGAACCATGTTCTAGACCCACAATAGTACCCATAACCGTATCATTCTTCTTCCCAACACCAAGATTCCCACTTGAGTTATCCTTTTCAGCTTGTTTTGAATCCGTATCACTGTTAATTATCACCCCACGCCGAGGAGCTCTCGGGATACCATCAATATTTATCACTTTGTTTGCAATTCCAGCAACAATCTGGTCACAGAACTAGACCTTACGAGCACTAGCAGGTTTAGGACTAACCAAAATGTCCATATCGAAAGCTAATTCAGAAAAAAACCTATCAGCCGTCACAAACCCTAGCCACTGATCCGTTGATGATATCCCAGATTTAACACAATCAGCAACTTGAAATCCAAAAATTGATTGCATAATCAAACAACAATGATACAATCAAAATCCGGAAACAGATCTGAATCCTTAACAAAACAGATTAGGACCGAAACCCTAATGAGCCGTCAAGAACAACTCGAATGATTAGGATTAAAACTGATTTCAAACAAGAAAAATAAACCCTAATCCGCAATTAAGAGAAGGCGAGAACAAAGATTGTAATCGAATACCGAAAACCCTTGCTCGAATTCTCCTCTAGAAAGCCCTTGCAATGATCAGCCAAATCTCCTAAAATCTTCACACTCGGTTTGCATGCCTATATGGTAATAAATTATTCCTTAAATCCACAGTTGTCATTTTGATTGATTCGATGGTTTTTTGAGGTAGTGGTGTTCGAAGTTGGTTGTGGAATGTTCTCGATTAGTTTTGGGCATGAGTGTATTGATTTTAGGGCTCATTCGTGTTGTTTCGTGTTGGGGTTTGGTTATCTTATTTACTTAATCGTGTTACCTTGATTTGACTTCTTTTTCATCGATCACGCATTATGTTTCTTGTTTAAAGTTGGTTTACTTTCATTCCATCAGTGTAATTTGATAATCGATTTTTTTAAGTGAATACTAGTAGTTCTGGTTTCTTCACACTCGGTTTGCGTGCCTATATGGTAATAAATTATTCCTTGAATCCACAGTTGTCATTTTGATTGATTCGATGGATTTTTGAGGTAGTGGTGTTTGAAGTTGGTTGTGGAATGTTCTCGATTAGTTTCGGGCACGAGTGTATTGATTTTAGGGCTCATTCTTGTGGTTTCATGTTGGGGTTTGGTTTCAATTTGTACAATAGATATTATGTTCCGTTTATGATTGATTAGTATGATTGTAATAATGCTTATAATCAGGTATGATTAGATTGGTTTACGAGTGTGTCCAGAAGGTCTTGAGAATCAAAACTCTATAGCATTAGAGGTTGTTACGAATAGAAAAAAACATTCCATGCAAGAAATATTATTGTTTAATGTCTTTGTATAACTAGTTTCCTTGTCTATTTGTTCAGTTAAGCTTTCGTGAATACTATGATACCCCAATGTTTAGTTGCACGATTTTAATTAAAATACAAGTATATATTTTATTTACTTAATCGTGTTACTTTGATTTGACTTCTTTTTCATTGATCACGCATTGTGTTCCATGTTTAAAGTTGGTTTACTTTCATTCTGTCAATGTAATTTGATAATTGATTCTTTTGCGTTCCACAGTTGTCATTTTGATTGATTCGATGGATTTTTGAAGTAGTGGTGTTCGAAGTTGGTTGTGGAATGTTCTCGATTAGTTTCGGACATGAGTGTATTGATTTTAGGGCTCATTCGTGTGGTTTCGTGTTGGGGTTTGGTTTCGATTTGTACAATAGATATTATGTTCCATTTATGATTGATTAGTATGATTGTAATGATGCTTATAATCAGATATGATTAGATTGGTTCACCAGTGTGTTCAGAAGTTCTTGAGAATCAAAACTCTATAGCATTAGAGGTTGTTACGAATAGCACAAAACATTCCATGCAAGAATTATTGTTGTTTAATGTCTTTGTATAACTAGTTCCCTTTTCTATTTATTCAGTTAAGTATTCATGAATACTATGATACCCAAATCTATAGTTGCACGATTTTAATTAAAATACAAGTATATCTTATTTAGTTAATCGTGTTACCTTGATTTGACTTCTTTTTCATCGATCACGCATTTTTCTTGTTTAAAGTTGGTTTACTTTCATTTTGTTAGTGTAATTTGATAATCGATTCTTTTTTAGTGAATATGAGTAGTTTCTTGTTTCTTTAAACTCGATTTGCTAGCCTATATGGTAATAAATTATTCTTTGAATCTACAATTGTCATTTTGATTGATTTGATTGATTTTGAGAGTGGAGTTCGAAGTTGGTTATGGAATGTTCTCGATTAGTTTCGGGCACGAGTGTATTGATTTTAGGGCTCATTCGTGTGGTTTCGTGTTTGAGTTTGGTTTCGATTTATACAATAGATATTATGTACCATTTATGATTCATTAGTGTGATTTTAATGATGCTTATATTAGATATGATAGATTGGTTCACAAGTGTCTTTAGAAGTTCTTGAGAATCAAAACTCCATATCATTAGAGGTTGTTACGAAAAGTAATGTAACACCCCATATATCAGCCCAATAAGAAACCTTAAAGTATAATAGGGCCCAATAAAGGCCCGAATAGAATTGGGCTCATTAAAGAAAACTTAGATAAGAAACTAATAATTCGGGCCCATTCAACGCCCAATACCCATTTACCAACTAAATAAATAGGTGGTCTTAAAACAATGAATCGTTATGAGATTCAAAACATATATAGAAGAATCCAAACTAAAAACAGATTCAAAATCCATACCGGGTAAGTTCAGTAATCTAACTCGTACTAACATCTAAGTTCCATCAGAATTTCCTTGGCATGGCTTGATATCCTACCGAAATCATTGTTAATCATGATATATATATATATATATATATATATATATATATATATATATATATATATATATATATATATATATATATATATATATCTATATATATATATATAGTATATTATATATATATATATATTATATATATATATATATATAATATATAGATATCTATATATCTCTGATATATATATATATATATATCTATCTCTATATACTATATATCTATCAACCGTATATATTGCAAATAATGCTTCCTAAAAGATCCTACATCAAACGTGTATAATCAAATGAAGGTTACAAAGGTAGCACGTAAAACAAAATATGGCGAGTATGAAGGTTATAGTCAAGCTTGCGTGAGCGAACCTACACAATTCACGGTATTCAAAAGCCTCATGGATAGGATTTGTAAGCCGTACTTAGGCATGTATGATGTCCTATCATTACTAATGAGCATGAAATGGAAGACTATTCACTAAAAGTTGGGGACATCTAAGTCTGAGCAATACTAAAAACCCCGTTGAGATGTGTCCTTGATTAGGATTAAACGAGAATGGTAAAAGGAGTAATAAAAACTTCACTCGTGTAGCTATACGACTGACATCGTTATTCCAGAAAAGTGACGAATTCGTCTGGGCATGGATCAGAAGTTTGGGATGCCAAGGGTCAAGATACTCGTTTAGACGCCTGATCACTCAAGAAACAAGTGAAAAGTTACGTTATGCAAGAATGTATTTGGATGCATTACCTGTACGGTTACCATATGTTTAACTTACGCAAATCATAAGAAGTTATAACGCACCCTAGATCGGAAAACTCTCAAAGCGCGTCAAATAATATTGATGGACCTACTCAAAGACTGAGATTGTGATATACAGTACCGTTGCAGGGAAGGAAGAGGCCAAAGAAGCCTTTTGAAGAAGGTCAAGGGTTAAAAAGGAAGCTTTGAAAAGTAGAGACTTTTGTGTAGGACCTAATCTCTTCATTCTTATCAATCGTTAAAACTTCCTAGTTTTGGCTTGACATGAGCAATCATACGGCTTTCCGATATTAATCTATACTCCTGGGAAACCCAAATCCTTCTTAATCTTAAATCCTTGATCTATTATATCCTGAATCTTCGTCTAATTAAAGGCTGTCACACTAACATCTTTTTTTCTTTTCAACCTTTCATAAGACTCTCCGTGTGAACTGTGTTGTCATTGGGATTCTGGTAATCGTCTCCTTGCTAGAGCTGCCTAGTCGGATTTGCCCGTCGAATCGCAGTGGGAATCTCTTCTTGTCAAATCTGTACAAATGTTAAATAATCGGATTTTAAGACCAAATATCTATACATGAAATGACCCTCTAGTTTTATCATGTACGTTCTATCATTGGGATAGTTACTTGAATATAAATCAAACCCAGTTATTTGATGCGAAATCAGCAGCACTTGTCCTGGTATGCTCGGCTACAAAGTTTCAAACCCTTAAAACTTATGCTATGAGTGTAACACACTCAGAAACAAATATTAGCGATACTAAAATTTCGAGGATGAAATTTCTTTAAGAAGGGGAGAATGTAACACCCTAGATATCAGACCAATAAGAAACCTAAAAGTATAATAGGGCCCAATAAAGGGCCGAATTGAATTGGGCTCATTAAATAAAACTTAGATAAGAAACTAATAATTTGGGCCCATTCAAGGCCCAATACCCATTTACCAACTAAATAAATAGGTGGTCTTAAAACAATGAATCGTTATGAGATTCAAAACTTATATAGAAGAATCCAAACTAAAAACAGATTCAAAATCCATACCGGGTAAGTTCGGTAATCTAACGCGTACTAACATCTAAGTTCCATCAGAATTTCCTTGGCATGGCTTGATATCCTACCGAAATCATTGTTAATCATGATATATATATATCATGATTATATAATATATATATATTGCGAATAATGCTTCCTAAAAGATCCTACATCAAACGTGTATAATCAAATGAAAGTTACAAAGGTAGCACTTAAAACAACATATGGCGAGTATGAAGGTTATAGTCAAGCTTGCATGAGAGAACCTACACAATTCACGGTATTCAAAAGCCTCATGGATAGGATTTGTAAGCCATACTTAGGCATGTATGATGTCCTATCATTACTAATGAGCATGAAATGGAAGACTATTCACTAAAAGTTGGGGCCATCTAAGTCTGAGCAATACTAAAAACCCCATTGAGATGCGTCCTTGATTAGGATTAAACGAGAATGGTAAAAGGAGTAATAAAAACTTCACTCGTGTAGCTATACGACTGACATCGTTATTCCAGAAAAGTGACGAATTCGTCTGGGCATGGATCAGAAGTTTGGGATGCCAAGGGTTAAGACAATCGTTTAGACGCCTGATCACTCAAGAAACAAGTGAAAAGTTACATTATGCAGGAATGTATTTGGATGCATTACCTGTACGGTTACCATATGTTTAAGTTACACAAATTATAAGAAGTTATAACACACCTTACATCGGAAAACTCTCAAAGCGCGACAAATAATATGGATGGACCTACTCAAAGACTGAGATTGTGATATACACTACTGTTCCAGGGAAGGAAGAGGCCAAAGAAGCCTTTTGAAGAAGGTCAAGGGTTAAAAAAGGAAGCTTTGAAAAGTAGAGACTTTTGTGTAGGACCTAATCTCTTCATTCTTATCAATTGTGAAAAATTCCTAGTTTTGGCTTGACATGAGCAATCATACGGCTTTCCGATATTAATCTATACTCCTGGGGAAACCTAAATCCTTCTTAATCTGAAATCTTTGATCTATTATATCCTGAATCTCCGTCTAGTTAAAGGCTGTCACACTAACATCTTTTTTTCTTTTCAACCTTTCATAAGACTCTCCGTGTGAACTGTGTTGTCATTGGGATTGTGGTAATCGTCTCCTTGCTAGAGCTGCCTAGTAGGATTTGCACGTCGAATCGCAGTGGGAATCTCTTCTTGTCAAATCTGTACAAATGTTAAATAATCGGATTTTAAGACCAAATATCTATACATGAAATGACCTCTAGTTTTATCATGTACGTTCTATCATCAGGATAGTTACTTGAATCTAAATCAAACCCAGTTATTTGATGCGAAATCAGCAGCACTTGTCCTGGTATGCTCGGCTACAAAGTTTCATATCCTTAAGACTTATGCTATGAGTGTAACACACTCAGAAACAAATATTAGCGATACTAAAATTTCGAGGACGAGATTTCTTTAAGAAGGGGAGAATGTAACACCCCTGATATCAGCCCAATAAGAAACCTAAAAGTATAATAAGGCCCAATAAAGGCCGAATTGAATTGGGCTCATTAAATAAAACTTAGATAAGAAACTAATAATTTTCGGGCCCATTCAAGCGCCAATACCCATTACCAACTAAATATAGGTGGTCTTAAAACAATGAATCGTTATGAGATTCAAACTTATAAAAGAATCCAAACTAAAAACAGATTCAAAATCTATATCGGGTAAGTTCGGTAATCTAACGCGTACTAACATCAAGTTCCATCAGAATTTCCTTGGCATGGCTTGATATCCTACCGAAATCATTGTTAATTATGATATATACATATACATATATATACATATATATATATATATATACATATATATATTATATTATACTATAATAATATATATATATATATATAATATATATACATACTACCTACATACATATATATATTATATATTATTATATATATATGATATATATATATAATATGTACATATATCTATATATGTGTATATATATATATATATATGTTTGGACCTAGTATTTGATCGAAATACCTAGTGATTGCGTGTTAAACCAACTCAAATAGTGCGGAATCCTATTTGATTGGCGATCCAATCAGTGAGAACACACGATGAATCAATCAAGAATTGAAATCAACGTCAGAAATCGATTAGGAACCGATCTGATGTGTTCTGTGAACTTGGAGAACGATTTGGGAGGCTTCTGGACGGCTAGGGTACGTCTGGAATCGTAATGGGATGAATGCTTACGTTTTCCCACGAATTGGGTCTATTTATAGGTTAGTATTGTTCAATCGTGCGACTGGGCCATAAGTATGGTTCAGTCGTGCGATTGAACCATGCGGTTGATTCATCCGCACGACTGAGTGTTCAGTCGTGCGATTGAGTCAATCTTATGTGTCAATCATACGACTGATCCAGTCTCTTGGTTCAGTCGTGCGATTGAGTCAATCGTATGAAGTTATTCATGCGTGTGGTCCATTCGCATGGGCCATTCGCATGAGAACTTCATTAAGTTAAGTTTGAATGTTTTAATTAATATAACATAATGTGCAATCATTCAAACATTCATAAACCCAATCAATTCAATCACAACTTATTATGAAATATTAAACATCATAAGTAACAACCAATTCATATCATTTCATTAATTGATACAATTACATCATAATCAGACAGACAAGATTTATTACATTACAACTATGATCTAGGGACATACATGCATCAACAAACTCCCCCTTGGACCTAGATCTATCTAATCTCTTGTCTTCTGCATCACCTCCTATACTTTTTGTACTTCTCCTCTTTAGTGACTCCTGCGTGTATCTCGAACGCAAAGCAAAGTCGTATAACATTTTGGAACTGGAGAGCTTGTACAATGTCTTGTGTGTCATAGAACAGTGGCCACTTGTATAATGTGTAGACATCATTAGCAGACAAGTTGGTTAGCCACATCGGTCGAATACCCTGATAGTATCCATTTGGCCCTCTTTATTCAGAACTATGACAGCTTCAGCGGTTCTCCAATCATAGTACCACCATTTGAAGTGTGGAGTGAAGTCCTGTGGCATTTCCCTGAGAGGGATTCTCGACATAGTGCGCGGGGACTCCACTTCAGCACACAATCTTGGTTTGCCAGTAATGGCATCACAACCTCAGACCTTCTTATATACCTCGTAGGCTGTTGTGGTCTGAAGTTAACCCATCGGGTGTGGTACTCTTTTTCAGGGCAGCCTCAAACCAGCCTGACATCTTTCTTGGGTCAGCATACAGCAGCTTTAGCTTAGCCAGCTGGTTGAGCTCAAAACCAGGTAGAGTCTTCAGATCATGTGGGAACCTGAAGTACTCTATGCCCTGCTCCCTCTTAACTGCATAAGCGTTAAGGTCATCAAAATAAGCCCATGAGATAATCCTGCCTGACACCTTATGGTGTTTCTTGACTCTGTAGAGCTTGGTGTAGGCATCTCTCTTTGGTGCAGCACGCTGGGCTCTTACTTCTTCAAACAGGCAGCCCACTCAGCCTTGCGAATGTCTACATCATCGTTGGAGGCTTGGGCTGTTCCTTCAGTCTTTTCAGTTTCCTGCTCCATCTTGTCTAGTACCTCAAAGTATCACTGACTAGGGATTCACCCAGATTGGGGACCACATTTCCCTCGGCGTCAGCATACTGAGGGTACTCTTCTGCAGTAATGTCTTCAACCTCAACTTCATCAATGTCATTAAGTTCCTCATCACTGGTTGAATCAACTGTTGGAGCGTCCTTGACTATTTCATCGGGATTGAGTCTGAACATCTCTGTCAGTTGCTCATCAGATAGGTCATGAATTATTTCCCCTTCTTCAGGGGTATAACTCACAGACCGTCTCACTATCCCTTGTAGGTCAAGAATCATGGTTAATTGAGTCTTGACCATTTGAAGGGGAGCAAAGTCAAACTCATCCCTTTGAACGTTTGGATCTGTTTGATATAAACATTCAACACATAAACCATTAGTAATTAATCAAACAGACTTATATTAACTTAATATATAAACATTTAACACACTTGTTTTTCATTACATGATTCAAGTACAAATAAATAAATACATAAGACATCTAATCAGTACTTTTGTCTTGAATCTGGGGCGTGTCGCTCGGAGGAGCAGAAGTGGTGGATGACTGGTCCTGTCGATGCTTAGATCTTCGCTCTTGACCTGAAGTAGAGGCCGATGCAGCCGCATCCCCTCCTTCTGCTTCGTTATCATCATCATGACCTTCTGTCCTGTCTTCCTCAGTCTCCTCATCATCATCATCTTCCTCATCATCATCATCATCTTCATCATCACCATCTCCATCATCTCCGTCACCTTCCTTTAGCTTCAGGGGCTCATCCTTCGACCCTTTAGCCTCAGCATAATCGTCTTGTTGGTCGTCTCCAACTCCTCTATACGTTTGACGGACTGAGCCTGCAGGTCCTGGAGTTGGGACACCTCGACTCTCTGCTGGTCGATCACCCGAGCCTGCTCTGCCATTTGCTGAGACTGGGCAGCAGTCAGGTCGGTCAGCTGGCGGATCTGCGCCGCCTTCTCCTCATCTGCAGCAAGCAGACGCATCACCATACGGTTAAGCGCTGAGAGCTGCTCCTCTACCCCGATGTGAGGTAGAGTAAATCCATAAGCATGTGAAGGTTGGGCTGAGGGTCCAGCATGATGTGTGGTGGTGGTGGGCAGTGGCAGTGGTGAATATGGGTCGGTGGGCTGATGCTGGTGAAGTAGGTGTGAATGGTCTGGTGGTGGATGGGAAGGATACAGTGGTGGTAGGTAAGGTGGTGGATGTGGTAGTGGGGAGTAGTGGATGTGGTGGCTGTGGTGATGGTGGTATGTCAGTAGTGGTGGTAGTGGTGGCTGTGGTGGTGGAAGTAGTAGTGACGAAGGTCATGCGACGCTTCTTCTTCTTCAATCCATGGGGTTGAGCCATCCGCTTCCTCCTAGTCCCGGTGGAAGTGGATGCTCCCCCTGCAGCTCTGCTTACCCCTGAACCCGGAACATAGTTCGGGTCAGTGTCTCTCTCTGAGGAGTCCCGAGGGTGTTCACCAACCACCCTAAGCCCGTGGTCTGTGGGAACAACTTTACTTCCCACAGTCCTGGTGAGGGGCTCCTCATCTGACTCCTCCTCCTCTAGATCACCAGCCACAAACTCCTGATGGAAACCGGCCATCTCAGCGACCTCTCCGGCAGTGGCTGACCCCGGGGAAATAACGTCTGAATCAGTGCCTCTAGATGGAGCAGGCATATCATCCCCGGCGTCGCCGCTATCATCATCATCAGAGTCAGTATCTGGTATAGCAATATGCTCAACATCCGAATCACTGTCATCGTGGCGCCACTTTCTCTTGGCTGGCGCCACATAATCAGCACGGGCCAGATGCCCAAACAGCCTCCTGACAGGGGGCTTCACCTGCTTCCCCCTGTATACCTTCATCCGGCCGAGTGTAGTGTCGTCCATAACCTCAAGAACAACAGCATCCTCCTTCTCCTTTGGCAGGGAAGGGAGCTTCTGGTCAATGATCATCTGCATAAATCTGGGGTACATACAGAAGCCCTCCTTCCCTTTCCCCTCGATGTTCTCCACCAGGTAGGTGAATATCATCTTGGAGAAGCTGAACGGGTGGTTCAGCACCAACGCAACATACGCGTTCTGGATCTGGTCGGAAAGCTCATCAAAACCTCCCTTCCTGGAAGCTATACACTACAGCAGCACGTGCGCAAGATACTTAAACTGGGGACAGAGGTTACTCTTGTTGAGTACCCCAGCATTGATGTCCCCAGAGTACTTGGCTCTCATGAAACATCCTCTGACAGTGAGGGGGTGTAGACGAGTGGGCAATCAGCATCGTCCCCAAGCTGTAGAACAATCCTCAGATCCTCCTCTGATACAGTGATAGCCTCACCAAAAATCGAACTCCTGATGCAATGAGGCTCAGAGGATCTATCAACAGATGCGCCTTCCCAGAAGGCCTGCTGCACTGATCTATACGGAGTGCATGGTGTAGAATAGCATGAGCGATCCTGGATCTCAACAAAACGTAATAATCCCTGAGAAGTCAGCTGCGTTCCTGGATGTCAAATCCAGATGAGCACATATGTTGTGCTTGGTGCTCATGGTCCATCGACTCGCCATCTGTAACACATAACAATATAAACATTAGTTCCTTTGGCTAAGAGTATAATGAGACACTTAGACTTTGAATAAAATCTCTGTCATGCGATTGAAGTTGTACGACTGAAGACAATCGTGCGACTGAACCGTGCGATTGAACTTCAGACGTGCGAATGACCTCATGCGCACGACTGAGTGTGCGACTGGGCTCATGCGCATGTACTCTTATGCGGTTACACCAGTCGTGCGACTGAGTCTCATTCGCATAGTTCAGTCGTGCGGTTAAGTGAATCGTTCCCTTCAGTCGTGCGACTGAAGTTCATCCGGACGACCAGTCGTCTGTCTCAGTTGTTCATCGTCGTCAACGTTCGAAACTTCACAAACTGTCTTTTAACTCAATTAACCGGTTCATTAGAGTCGCATTCTCTTACTAATAACCTATTTTACTTAATTTTAACATTTTGCTTGGTTTAATAGGTTATTAGGGTTTGCTTGTCTCGGTCCACTTTTCACAGTCGAACAATCCCAATTAGGGTTCCAATCTTTCTGTTTTTGATGAAAGAAGACTGCAACCTACCTGTATGATGAATGTCGAAAGTCAGTGAATCACAATCAGAGGTAAAACTAGGGCAAATCAAATTTTGGCAGAGTAACGGTAGAGAGTGCGATTTAGGGGCGATTTGAGGGTGATGAGTCTCTGCGACCGACTCCACCTCTATTTATACCAACCCTAGATCCAATCGTGCGACTGAGTTCATACGCACCCTTTCAGTCGTGCGAGTGGGACTCAGTCGTGCGATTGTGTCAGTCGCCCTTCTCCAGTCGTCCGACTGAAGTTCAGTCGTGCGACTGACTCACTCGTTCGCACTTAAGCCTCCGACTGGACTAATCGTATGGTCCATTCGTTGGATGGTCCATACTCATAGTTCATTCGTGCGAATGGACTTCATTCGTATGGTTAGCCCATACGTATGGTCCATTCGTGCGAATGGGTCATACTTAGTTAATTTTCTCTGCCATTTTTACCAATTTACTTTAAACTCTTTTATATTAATTAAATTAACGTTATGAGCCTTTGATCATCTCAGACATGATCCTTTTATCTTGAAAACACTTTGATCACCTCAGACGTGATCCTTTTACCACTTTGGTCACCTCAGACGTGACCCTTTTAAAAACACTTTGTCACCTCAGACGTGACTAATTTAACCTTTCAAAGCACATATGGTCATCTCAGACATGACCTTTTTAGTGAGTTGATTCCTTCTGATTTCCTGATGTAGCCCGACACTTGACTAAATTAAAATTAAAACGACTAACTAATTTAAGACTTTAAACTAATTACATAAAAAGACATATTTTTGGCTTTTTGTGAGAGATAAATCCAGAGATTGATATCTACGGGATTTGGTTCGGGAGTAGATAGCTTCAACTTAGATTGATCATATCTGGACCAATTCAATTTTTGGAATCATACAGGCAATTCAAATCATTTGGGACTAGTTATTAAACCTTTTGATGCTCAAGTTCTCGGTGTTCATCCAGAGTCGTTAGCAACATAAGGAAATCATACTGAAACTCTTAGATTTTCACATTGATTTGAACCTTTGAGAATGTAGCCACAATGATTGTCAGTATGTTTGTCCACTTAAATCCATACACAGACTTTTGACACAGACTGGTGACTTATTTAGGTTTAATTATTTCAACTAACATTTGTGGATCCCACACTTATATGGTAATCAACATTCCTCAGGAGCTTTTGAGCGGTCTACGGGTATTATTACAAGAAGAGACTATTCTTAGAGCTTTCAAAGAGAAGCCTGTCCTCAGGTCAGTGCCATCGCACAGCAGAGAGGCGGCAAACAACAATGAATTCTAGAATATCTAGGTTATGCTTATCCTCAGGTCAGTGCCATCGCACAGCAGAGAGGCACACAACCTATCTCCTTGTTAGAGCAGCTTATTTTATTTTGCACAAAATGCACCAACAACATAAGTCATTAGCTTTATTGCATTTGTCTTTCAATTTTTTCTTGCTTTGCTCTAATTATGGTCATCCGCACACATTTGTGGCGTTTAATTGCTCATTACCCCTTATTGGAATATTGTTGATTGTGTTAACCAGTGATAAGATGGAAGCCCACAGTCAGTTGAACAACTTAGTTTTATCTTGAGATCACCAATCAGGTCTATTTGTCTATTGTGTTGAATCTACCAACATATCATATATGGTCTAGCAGCCTCTAAGTCTACTTTCTTTGTGTCACCTTAGGAGTTGCCAGTTTTCTATCATCTTCCCTTTTTGTATTGCTTTGATTACACAGATTTATACTTTGAACTTTTGCATCTTTCTAAAACTTAAATTTTAAAGTCCCTCTTGATTTGTTCTGTGTACTATCATTTTCCAAAGGTATTGAATCGGTATCACAGACACAATCTACCTTATTTCAACTAGTTACTCTCCTTCTCCTTCTCCCTTTTTTTTTTTTAATGTTAACTTGCTGACATATTCTCCCCCTAAAATACTGAAATCATTTCTGGTTTAATTATTTTAGAATTTTAATAAACAGCAAATAACATGAGTATAAATAAAATAAAATAAATAGACAAATAAAATTAATAAAATAAACTTTAACTAAACTACATCGGACTACACATTTTCATCATCAGGAATTACCTCACTTTTCTTTTAACGCGCGTTGACCTCTAATAAATATTGAAAACGTGGTTTATCAAAGGCTTTAGTATAGAGGTCAGCGCGTTGAAAATCAGTATTAATTTTAACCACATCAATTAAGTTCTTTTCAAAGCAATCTCTTATGAAATGGTATTTAATACCGATGTGTTTGGTCTTAGGATGTTGGACCGGATTTTTAGTTACTGCAATTGCAGCAGAGTTATCAACAAATAGGAGTAGATGAGAATTTAATTTTAAACCGTAATCCCGCATTTGCTGTTGAATCCAGATGATTTGTGAACAGCAACTTGCAGCAGCAACATATTCGGCTTCACAGGTTGACAATGCAACCGATGTCTGCTTCTTACACTGCCAGGTAACTAATCTTCTCCCAAAGAATTGACACCCTGCTGATGTAGACTTGTAGTTCATCTTGCAGCCCCCGTAATCCGAGTCACTATACGCGGTAAGCTCAAAGTCATCATCATGAGGATACCACAATCCAAGTGTGGGTGTACCCTTCAGATAACGAAAAATCCTCTTGACCCCGATCAGATGGTTGACCTTTGGTTAGCCTGATATCTAGAACATAGACATGTAGCATACATAATATCAGGTCTTGAGGCAGTGAGATACATGAGGGATCCAATCATTCCTCGGTACATAGTGGCATCTACTAGATCTCCATTCTCATCAGGTGCTATATCATGATTTGTAGCAAGTGGAGTCCCAGCAGCAGAAGCATTCTCCATGTCAAAGCGACTGAGAATGTCTCCTACATACTTGGTCTGATGTAGAAAGATTCCATTGGGTGTTTGATCCACCTGTAACCCGAGAAAGAACTTCATCTCCCCCATAGCACTCATCTCAAACTCTTTCTTCATTACTGCTTCAAAACTCTTTACATAACTCTTCGTTCTTTGACCCGAAGATTATGTCATCAACATATATCTGTACAAGCAGTAGGTCGCCATCCTTTTCTTTAATAAACAGTGTACAGTCAATTACTCCCCTGCGAAAGCCGTGTTTCACACCAGATGAGTTGAGAGTTTCTCATACCAAGCTCGAGGAGCTTGATGAAGCCCATATAAAGCTTTGTCGAGCTTGTAAACTCTATCCCGATGATAAGGATCTTCAAATCCCTCGGGTTGACTTACATAGACTGTTTCCCTGATTTCCCCATGAAGGAATGCACTCTTTACATCTAATTGGTAGACTTTGATCTTCATGTACGATGCATAGGCAAGGAAGATACGAATAGCTTCCATCCTTGCCACGGGTGCAAACACCTCATTATAGTCAACCCCTCGACTTGGCGAAAACCTTGAACCACCAGTCGAGCTTTGTTCCTGATAATGACTCCTTGGTCATCCTTCTTGCATTTTAGTACCCATTTAGTGCCAATGACTTTAGCACCTTTAGGTCTATCAACCAGAGTCCATACACCTAACTTCTTAAACTGCAGAAGTTCTTCTTGCATGGCACTCACCCACGCCTCATCATTTAGTGCCTCACTGACATATTTTGGCTCAACCTGCGAGACAAAACATCGATAAGCACCATCATGAATGTATCCTTTCTCCATAACCGAGGCGTAATCAGCTGAGTATAACTGATTTCGGGTTTGTACTCCTGATCTGACATCCCCAATAACATTGTCAAGGGATGATAGACGTTTAGTCGTGATCCTGGAGTAGTAGGAACAGCCACCTCAGAACCGAGATTATGAACATTTTGTTCTGCATCTGAGGTAGTTGGAGTTTGAGGTTCTGAAGTCGAAGGAGCATCACTCGTAGATGCTTGTGGACTTTCAGGAACTGGAACCTGTTCCTCCTGACTGTTCTGGTCATCTGCTTCAGTTTCATCTTCAGAAGAGGAGTCACTTTCATCGACTACTCCCCCTGACTGAGTAGATGATTCTCCCTGTGTGCTAGATGGTGTATTCAGAATATCATACATCATCCTAGTAGCTAACTCATCATCCGAGGGAGAGAGAGTATGTTGAAGGACTTGAAGAATCCATCATAATCGAAGAAGTATGCAGGTCCTTTGCCTGTAGGTGGTGTGTTATCTCTGAACGTCGACATTACACCACACTTCTACAAGACCCGTTGAGTTATTGTAAACTCGCTTATTCGGTATGTTGTATCCTAGAAAGATTCCTTCATCTGCCTTCTCGCTGAATTTTCCTTCTTGTGTCTTCTTCAGAAGTGTAAAAGGACACAATTCGCGCCATAATTCAGTCTTAGCAAGCGTCAACAGTCTGGTTTGCGTCGTAGTACTCATAACATGTCTTTCCGTGGCGCTTGACTATTAGGACTCGATTCAGTGTATACATGCATTGCTACTGCCTCATTCCAGAATTGGATAGGCAGTTTCGAGTCAGCCAGCATAGTCCGTGCAGTCTCTATCAAGCTTCTATTTTTCCTCTCAGCAACACCATTCATCTGAGGCGTGTAGGCTGAAGTGATTGATGAACAATTCCCTTTTCCTTGCAGTATGCCTCCATCCATTGATTCTTGAATTCTGTCCCGTTGTCTGAGCGTACTTGTCTAACTTTTAGCTTGTAGAGAGATTCCAGAGTGGTGACTAATTCCTTGAATGACTCAAATGTTTCTGATTTGGATTTCAGAAACATTACCCAAGTGAACCTTGAGTAGTCATCAGTGACCACAAAACAGTACAAATCGCCTGCAATGCTCCTTGTACTGACTGGACCAAACAGATCCATGTGAAGAAGTTCAAGAGGAAGTTCTATTGAATGAACTTTCTTTCCTTATGAGACTTCTTTGTCTGTTTGCCTTTCTTGCAAGCTACACAAAAGTCAGGAAGTTGGAAGTTCTTGACATTTACTCCTCTTACTAAATCCTTCTGAATCAAATGATTCATCTTCCTTTGACTAATGTGTCCCATTCTCCTATGCCAGGAGATTGAGTCCTTCTCAGTAGCTTTAGATAGAAAGCACTGAACCTCATGATCCGTTGTAGCAGCTGTTGACAGATCCAAGACATAAAGGTCTTTATATCTTGAAGCAGTCATCAGAACTTGGTCCTCTGGGATCATGTAGTCTTTCTTCAGCACGTAACACTTCTTGTTGTCGAAGATGACTTTAAATCCTTTATCGCAGATTTGGGAAACAGAAAGTAAGTTATTCTGAAGTTGTTGAACGTAGTTCACCTTATCAAACTTAACTTTCTGATTTCCCACTTCTCCCTGTGCTGTGATGTATCCTCCCTTGTTTCCTGCAAAGGAAACATGCCCTCTTTTATATTTGTTTGACGTTTGATAAAAGGGCTCTATTTCCTGTCATGTGCCTGGATGCTCCGCTGTCT
Source organism: Flaveria ramosissima (assembly GCA_025215565.1). Classification (NCBI taxonomy): domain Eukaryota; kingdom Viridiplantae; phylum Streptophyta; class Magnoliopsida; order Asterales; family Asteraceae; genus Flaveria; species Flaveria ramosissima. The sequence goes on along the minus strand of CM046033.1, from coordinate 22,707,931 downwards.
ATAATCCACGTGTTAGTCTCAGCGCTATACGAACACCCTGCACATATCAAGTAAATGTATTAGTTTAGGTTAGGACCCAAGCCTTTACTGTCTTGGGTTTCCCAGAGGCATCACACATCATAAACTCTACCCATTGACCTTAGAGGGTAGGTAGAGCTCAGACTTTCCTACTGTACCTTCACATACTCTCATTCTTCTTGTCATCAGTATCAGACACCAGGATGACTCTCTTTCCATAAGCCAGATTTGTGCAATGCCTGTTTATGATAAACAGTCGTCTGGCTTTACAGGTTGGACTTTAGGTTCACTAGATAATCTTCTAGGTGGAGTTAGAGAACCCCTCTTAGAAGACCTAGGTCTAGAGTTCTTGAAGATCAATCTTCTTCCTAGGTGTCTGATAGAAAGGACACTAGGAAGCTATGTGTCCACATTCTCCACAGTTGTAGCAAGATCTGCTATCAACTTTATGAGTAGACTTTCTTGTGAGAAATGCGTGACACTCTAGTAACATCACTCACTTATTTTGACTCTTGCATGTTTGATGTTTTCTTTGGTTTAACAAATTTAACTGTTTTAAACCTGTTTACCGTGTCCTCTTTTTGGTTAATTGGTTTTCGATTCGACTTGTAGCATGTGAAAAATTAACGTTTGAAGTACTTTTAGGTTCTGATTTGACTCTGTTTGACCCTGACTTTAAGTTAACTTTTTCAAATTCATTTTCCAGATTAACACAAGGCAATTTACACCCTTTGCCTTTGAAGTGGCCTCCTTTTGTTTCTGTCCAGATTCAGTAGATGACATGATGTGTCTGGATCAGTAACAAGAGGAGTGGTCACCACATGACCTTGATGGGTTGTTGTTACGGTTTAGACTTGGTGTTCATCAAGGTCTCAGGTGGTGGTGGACCACTTTGTAGCCTAATCCCTCCCCGTTATTCCTTTCTCTCACTAAGTGTTGAACTATGTGTGAAGAACTAGTCCAACTATGCAGTTTGTTCTGTTTTAAGGAGTTTACTTCTACTTCTAGAACTGCCTTTTGCTTCTTAGTGTCCTCTAGGGAGTTTTATATAGTATCTAATGTCATTTGCTTGGTTAAAGGCAACTACTTCTCGGTTTCCTTAGCTGTTTAGTCAATAGGTCTATCTTTTCTTTATAACTATGCTCATTTTGTTTTAGAACTCTATTGGCTTCAGTGCATAGTTGTAAATCTTTTACTAAGTTATCATTGTGATCTAATAACCTAGCAAATTTTTCATCAATGCTATTCCTAAACATATCACAGTTAGAACAAGCATGATTATTAAACATTTGGTCAGTTGTACTTACCTGTGTTGTTTCAGAAGAGTTAGCCATCAACGCAGCATAGACGTCTCTGGTTCTGGTGATTCTGATTTCTGACTTTTCTGTTTCTGACGTGGAAGTCTCCTCCTTTGGCTTGTAACTGACCTCAGCTGCAGTTGTTTCTCAACTGTGTGACAATCGCTATCTCAACTGCTAGATCACCTTCACTCTCGTCGAATCATCATCAATATCTTCAACACTGGCAATGTTAGATTCTGGTGAGACAAACCGAAAACTCCAATCTGTCCTTCATCATCATGAGCAGTCAAGGCTTTTGGGTCCTTGTTGATGAAGTAGAAGTGGAAGCTTGCTTGTCTTGGCGAGTAAAGGATGAGAAACGGGTTCCCATTACCCGTCTTCTTCGGCTTGACACATTCTCTCTTGAAGTGCCCCTTCTCTCCACAGTTGAAGCAGGTCACTTTGCTCTTGTCAAAGCCAAATGTGGTATCCTTAGTAGCTATTAAAGTTCTGTCCTGTCTTCTTAACAAACTTCTTCGCCCTTCGGACAGCACTGGCTAGGCCCATATTATATCCATTCTTTCAAGCTCCATTTCATCTACCTGCTCGTAGTCCTCATCTGCCAGATGACAGTTTCCAATCTTCCCAGCAACTAGTCCATCATATGAATGAACCACTGCCGCTAGAAGATCCATATGCTCTCGTGCTACTTCTACAGTCACATTACCGAAGTTCTCGGTCTTCAGTTTGGTAGCACTTGCTTCTGATCCAATATAGTGGGCACATGATGACCCTGACGTGTCTGATCCAGAAGGAGAAGCATGTGAAGGACCTGACGAGCTAGACACAAACGCTGTCTGGAGAGGTGCTCTAGATGTCTTAACTTGAGGCGTGGCGTTGTATAAAGCTGGATTTTGTGTGTACGAAGACTTCTGTGCTCTATACTTCATCCTTAGTGCTTCTTCACGCAACTTGAGAATGAAGTCATTTATATCCAGCTTTACAAGCATTCCATTCTGTCTAAGATTAGACACAAATGATGCCCACTTATTAGGCAATCCGTCTGCGAAGTTGCTTACTTTCTCTTCCATAGTCGTTCCATCCCATGTGTATGCAACTCGCTCATCAAGTGGTAGAATCTGTCTATGACTTCATCTAAACTCTCATTACCAATCGATGAGAAGTTATCGAATTCCTTCTTTAACTCCTTGCCTTGATTGCCTTCAATGATGCATTCCCATCATATCGCTTCTCTAGCTCATCCCACAGTTTCTTGGACTGCTTGTTCTCTGAGTACTGGTGGAATATGTCTTTGGGGATAGACTGAGTGATCAATGCATACACCCTTTTCTCTGCATTGTACTTTACTTTCTGTGCGTCTGTCATCCCTTAACGTTAATTTAACTCCATCTGCTCCCCCGGTGTACTATAACCAACCTCTATAGCTTCCCACAGATTAGGATCTACTCCATTGAGGTAGATCTCAAAACGTTGTTTCAGTGGGGAAACTCATCTAAAGTCAAGAGCTTTGGTGGTTTATTGTGATTACCCACCTCACTCTCAAGCAACAGCAGGTTCTGAATCCTTGAGTCTTTTCCAGCAGTAAAGGCTGACATCTGATCTTCCATGGCTAATAAACTTAGTATCTAATCAATAATCTTTAACTGATGCGACTGAAGGATGCGAATGGTCTAATCGTGCGTATGAACTCTGCGATTGGTTCAACCGTGCGACTGAACAGGGCGAATGGTTCAGTCGTGCGAATGAATCTGGTGCGTATGAGCTATGCAAACGAACGGTTCAGTCGGCCGAATGAAGGTGCGACTAGGTCCAATCGTGCGAATGAGCAGTGCGAATGGAGTCCAGTCGTGCGAATGGGTCCTCCTGCGACTGAAGCTGCTGTTTTGCGAAAATTTCTAGGTGACGGGTTTTCAGCCGTTCAGCCGTAAATTCGAAATTTCACAGTCCTAATCGCCTAGGTCCGTAGAAACTGAACTTCAATGAGCAGGGAACGTCCAAGATCACTTTTGATGCCAAAGATTGCGTTTTTCGTGCAAAAACACAAACTTTTATGCAATCTTGATTGAATCAACATGTAAATCAAGAGCCAAAGCTCTGATACCACTTGTTTGCACCTAGTATTTGATCGAAATACCTAGTGATTGCGTGTTAAACCAACTCAAAGTGCGGATCCTATTTGATTGGCGATCCAATCAGTGAGAACACACGATGAATCAATCAAGAATTGAAATCAACGTCAGAAATCGATTAGGAACCGATCTGATGTGTTCTGTGAACTTGGAGAAAGATTTGGGAGGCTTCTGGACGGCTAGGGTACGTCTGGAATCGTAATGGGATGAATGCTTACGTTTTCCCACGAATTGGGTCTATTTATAGGTTAGTATTGTTCAATCGTGCGACTGGGCCATAAGTATGGTTCAGTCGTGCGATTGAACCATGCGGTTGATTCATCCGCACGACTGAGTGTTCAGTCGTGCGATTGAGTCAATCTTATGTGTCAATCATACAACTGATCCAGTCTCTTGGTTCAGTCGTGCGATTGAGTCAATCGTATGAAGTTATCATGCGTGTGGTCCATTCGCATGGGCCATTCGCATGAGAACTTCATTAAGTTAAGTTTGAAATGTTTTAATTAATATAACATAATGTGCAATCATTCAAACATTCATAAACCCAATCAATTCAATCACAACTTATTAATGAAATATTAAACATCATAAGTAACAACCAATTCATATCATTTCATTAATTGATACAATTACATCATAATCAGACAGACAAGATTTATTACATTACAACTAGTGATCTAGGGACATACTTGCATCAACAATATATACATATATATATATATATATATATATATATATATATCTTATATATATATATATATATATATATATATATATATATATATATATATATATATATATATATATATATATATATATATTGCAAATAATGCTTCCTAAAAGATCCTACATCAAACGTGTATAATCAAATGAAGGTTACAAAGGTAGCACTTAAAACAACATATGGCTAGTATGAAGGTTATAGTCAAGCTTGCGTGAGAGAACCTACGCAATTCACGGTATTCAAAAGCCTCATGGATAGGATTTGTAAGCCGTACTTAGGCATGTATGATGTCCTATCATTACTAATGAGCATGAAATGGAAGACTATTCACTAAAAGTTGGGGCCATCTAAGTTTGAGCAATACTAAAAACCCCGTTGAGATGCGTCCTTGATTAGGATTAAACGAGAATGGTAAAAGGAGTAATAAAAACTTCACTCGTGTAGCTATACGACTAACATCGTTATTTTTGAAAAGTGACGAATTCGTCTGGGCATGGATCAGAAGTTTGGGATGCCAAGGGTACAGACAATCGTTTAGACGCCTGATCACTCAAGAAACAAGTGAAAAATTACGTTATGCAGGAATGTATTTGGATGCATTACCTGTATGGTTACCATATGTTTAAGTTACGCAAATCATAAGAAGTTATAACGCACCCTAGATCGGAAAACTCCCAAAGCGCGTCAAATAATATGGATGGACCTACTCAAAGACTGAGATTGTGATATACAGTACCGTTCTAGGGAAGGAAGAGGCCAAAGAAGCCTTTTGAAGAAGGTTAAGGGTTAAAAAGGAAGCTTTGAAAAGTAAAGACTTTTGTGTAGGACCTAATCTCTTCATTCTTATCAATCGTGAAAACTTCCTAGTTTTGGCTTGACATGAGCAATCATATGGCTTTCCGATATTAATCTATACTCCTGGGGAAACCCAAATCCTTCTTAATCTAAAATCTTTGATCTATAATATCCTTAATCTCCGTCTAATTAAAGGCTGTCACACTAACATCTTTTTTATTTTCAACCTTTCATAAGACTCTTCGTGTGAACTGTGTTGTCATTGGGATTATGGTAATCGTCTCCTTGCTAGAGCTGCCTAGTAGGATTTGCACGTCGAATCGCAGTGGGAATCTCTTATTGTCAAATCTGTACAAATGTTAAATAATCGGATTTTAAGACCAAATATCTATACATGAAATGACCCTCTAGTTTTATCATGTACGTTCTATCATCGGGATAGTTACTTGAATCTAAATCAAACCCAGTTATTTGATGCGAAATCAGCATCACTTGTCCTGGTATGCTCGGCTACAAAGTTTCAAACCCTTAAGACTTATGCTATGAGTGTAACACACTCAGAAACAAATATTAGCGATACTAAAATTTCAAGGACGAAATTTCTTTAGGAAGGGGAGAATGTAACACCCCAGATATCAGCCCAATAAGAAACCTTAAAGTATAATAGGGCCCAATAAAGGGCCGAATTGAATTGGGCTCATTAAATAAAACTTAGATAAGAAACTAATAATTCGGGCCCATTCAAGGCCCAATACCCATTTACCAACTAAATAAATAGGTGGTCTTAAAACAATGAATCGTTATGAGATTCAAAACTTATATAGAAGAATCCAAACAAAAAACAGATTCAAAATCCATACCGGGTAAGTTCGGTAATTTAACGCGTACTAACATCTAAGTTCCATCAGAATGTCCTTGGCATGGCTTGATATCCTACCGAAATTATTGTTAATCATGATATATATATATATATATATATATATATATATATATATCTATATATATATATATATATCTATATTTAAATATATATATATAATATATATATATATATATAGTAATCTATCTATATTACTATATATCTATATCTCTCTCTCTATATATATCTATATATCTCTCTATCTGTATATATAGGTCTATATGTCTCTATGTTATCTATATCTCTATCTACTGTTATCTCTGTCTCTCTGTCTCCTGAGTCTCTCTGCTCTCTCTCTCTCCTGTCTCTCTGTCTCTCTATCTCTCTCTATCTATATCTCTCGATATGCTCTCCGTCTCTCTGTCTCTCTCTGTCTCTATATCTCTCTCTCCCTCTCTCTCTATGTCTCTCTGTCTCCTCTGTCTCTCTCTCTCTCTCTGTCTCTATGTCTCTCTGTCTCTCTGTCTCTCTCTCTATCTCTCTATCTCTCTATCTATATATATCCTATACTCCCCAGCAGTAAGGGTGCGGCTTAGGTTAACTAACACAAAGAAGATACAGTTCACTCAACGATTGCCTTTGGGTTCCGAACTCCATATGGGGAAGGAGCGTTGTTGTTTGCAAGGTCTCGATTATTTACATGGACCCACTTTTCATTCAATTTGTGGGAATTGAAGAAACCCCCCTCCCCCTTCGGATTCCATATCTCTTTTGACTCTATATATGTGGGGGAAGTCCATCCGAACCGTCCAATGAAGAATAAGAGGAGAGCAAAGCGCCAATGGCGCGCGAAGCGCCTATTACCCAAGATGCTTCTGCCAGTGCGTTTCAAATAATGTCTTATTTCTTACTGGATGAAGGATGGCGAGGAATACTAATCTCATTCAATCTCCTAATATGTATATATATATATATATAATGTATATAATTATATGTATATCTATATATATATATATATATGTATAATATATATGTATATATATAAGCTTATATAATGTGTATATATATCTATATAATGTGTGTATCTCTCTATCTATCTCTGTGTGTCTCTTCTCTCTCTCTCTGTATCTATCTCTCTCTCTCTCTCTCTCTCTCTCTCTCTACTCTCGCTCTCTCTCTCATCTCTCTCTCTATATCTTCTCTCTCATCTCTCTCTCTCTCTCTCTGTCTCTCTCTGTCTCTGTCTCTCTCCGTCTCTCTATGTCTCTGTCTCTCTCCGTCTCTCTCTCTCTCTGTCTCTGTCTCCTCTCGTCTCTCTCTCCTCTGTCTCTCTCATCCGTCTCTCTCTCTCTCTGTCTCTCTCTAGGTCTCTTCTCTCTCCGTCTCTCTCTCTCTCTCTCTCCTCTCTCTCTCTTCTCTCTCTCTCTCTCTCTCTCTCTCATCCGTCTCTCTCTCCTCTCTCTCTCTCTCTATCTCTCTCCGTCTCTCTCTCTCTCTCCCTCTCTCCCGTCTCTCTCTACCCTCCCCTCTTCTCTCTCCGTCTATCTAATCTCTCTCTCTTCTCTCTCTCTCTCCTCTCTCTCTACTCTCTCTCTCGCTCCTATCTCTCTCTCTCTCTCTATTCTCTCTCTCGTCTCTCTATCTCTCTCTGTCTCTCTTCCGTCTCTCTCTCTCTGTCTATTTCCTCTCCGTCTATCTCTGTCTCTCTCCTCTCTCCGTCTCTCTCCTCTCTTCTCTCTCTCTCTCTCTCTCTCTCTTCTCTCTCTCTCCTCTCTCTCTCCTCTGTCTCTCTCTTTCTCTGTCTCTCTCTCTCTGTATCTTGCAATAATGCTTCCTAAAAGATCATACATCAAACCTGTATAATCAAATGAGATACGTGGGAGAAACGTGAATACTGGTTACACCGGCATATAATTGACATCAGATACGTCAACCGAGCCCTATAACATCGTAAATATTTATCCTATTATCATATCTATCATAATATTCTAAATTTGAAAGTGAGACGTTACCCAGAGCGAATGCGTCTCGAGGCGCGACCGCGGCGTGTATCGGCCTGAGATTAGGTCAAACCCGAGGATTTTACGATAAATATACCGAATTGATTTATTTCAAGCATAAGTAATTTGATATATCCATTATAGGTATTCTAACGATATTTTTATCCAAAAGACCGTTCGATACGCGATAACAAAGATCGCGGTGCGTATACGCGATTTTTTAAAGAAACCCACCTAAATACCTTAGGTATTTAAACAACTTTTCCCTCTTTTCCTTCATTTCAAAACCCTAAAACAAGAAAAAATGCTCCCAAGGGCTGCAGCAGCCGCAACCGCCGGAGTTGAAGAGCCCACGGCGGAGCCGCGGTGGCGAACGGTGGTTTCCAGCAAGTTCTCAACCTACCCCACTAATTTCGACCTTGTGTAACGGAAATCTTTTGGGCCCTACTCTGTAAAAAGTAAAGATTTTGTTAATGATGTCGGATTTTTTAAATCGACTAAACCTTACCGCCCCTGTCACATCATCCACCAAGACATCCTGTCACCTTATCCAGACCCCCAAAACCGCCATTTCACCCATTTAAATAACCCCGGCTAATCACTTTCATCTTTTTACCAAATTTACTTCCCTAAAAGCTTCCTTCGTCTCCAATTCACCTAATTCCAAACTCATCTCCCTGCAACTTTCTCAATGACACTTAACCCTCAGCACAACCAAGTCGCACTCCTTGATTCTTCAAGGGATGCTGACTTCTCTGATATCATTTCCTTTCTTAGTCAATCATCTTATTACACCGCTCTGACTGTTAACCGTACCGTTTACTCAAATCACATGGCTGAATTTTGGGCCAATGGTCAGATTGAAACCTTAAATGGGTTCGGGTAATTAGGTCGAGCATTTGTGGCCAGTAGTTGGTCATTTCCGAACAACTGATCAGGGAGCATCTGGAGCTTCATGATGCGGGCGCTCCTACAGAGTTTCCCAAGACAGACTTGGAAAACACCTATATCCAAATAGGATATGGTGGAGATGTAAGCAGGTCTATAGTCTACAAGTTTAACTTCTCTTACAACTGGAAGTTCCTGTTGCATGTTGTTCTCCATTGCTTGTCAAACAAGTCTAGGGGATGGGATCAAATCCCATATGAACTAGGATGTCTAGTTCATGGATTAGTGAAAAGCCTCTGCTTCAATTACTCAAGGTTTGTGCTGACTAATCTTATAGGGAACCTCTAGCGGGACACATTCTTCATGTATCCTAGGTTCCTTCAGCACATCATTAACTGTGAGTTGGACTAGAGTAAGCTTGCCTATGCAGCTGCTCTGACTGTTCCTCAAATGAGTCCGACCATCTTTAAGATTTTGAAGAGAGTGTCCACCAATTTCACTTGAAGACAAACTGCTCTTCTTCCAGGTATGATTGAGCCAATGGCTCCTGGTGACATCCCTGTTAACCCCACAGGTGATGAACCCACACCAGTAACTACCCTCACATTGCCAAATCTACCTTCTCACCCCATCACTATCACATACCAAAGACGCCCCAAACGAACCCTTGTTCAATCTACTCTGATTGAACAAGCTCCTCCTGTTCAATTCAAAAAGACTAGAGTGGAACAATGGGCTCCCACTCAGTCTGAGGTCTCACCATCCTTTACAATTGACCTCAATATGGGTATTGAGTCTTCTTAGTCTCAAACCCATGAGCCCAAAACCCAAGCTGTAAACCCTTAGGGTGAGTCTTTATACTCCCCTAAACAGCTAAAAAGGGACAACCCCACCATAGGCTCAATGCCAATAGACATTGACCAAGGTCCCGGGTCATTAGGCTTAACCTCTATATCCTTTACTAACCTATTAATAGGAACTGATGAGGCGATTATGTCTCTTCAGGGTAATGAAATTGAACCACAACACCCTCTCAAGGATCAACAGAGCCTAGAGAGACCTCTAACTCTAGCCCCCATCAGCAAGCCTTTACTGAGGTGAGTCCTACTGATATGGAGGGGACTCATGTAGATTCAGCTGCCACTAATGAAGGAGCCTCAATGGACCTTCAGGACAGTGGTAACATCACTGAGACTGAATCTACGGCAACCATGTCATTTGATGACTGTGAAAGAGACATCACTGGGTAAGGGAAACCAGGGTGCCAAGAAACCACATCTGGTGGTGAGGATGAACATACTAGGTATATTACCTCATCTCCCCATGATTCTCCAAAAGAAGATGTGGGAAGACTGCAACTCATCATTCAAGACCTACTTTCTAAAGTCTCAAACCTTGAATCTAAGGTTAGGACTTTAGAGGATAGGTCTGCCACTCAGCAACTTGAGATTGAAAGTCTCAAGGCCAAACTAGTTGAGAAACAAATTGAGAGGTTTGTTAGGCATGTACCAATTCAGGTCTCATTGACCTCTTCCTCTAGCTCATCAAGCTCTCAAGATGATGCTACCAAAAAGGGGGAGAGTGTTCAGGGAAAAGACAAGAGGAACCACAGAGTCAAGCTCTAACTTCCTTAAGTTCAAGATACTTCATTCAACAAGCTTCAGTTTTTCCTGCGCCTCCTCCAGTTATAATTCAAATCAACCAAAGGATGCTTTAAGATCTCAACATGTTCTTCAACAAGTTCCTGATGGAATCTTTTATTGAACAGCCAAGTCTTGACCTGTGTGTGATTTACTTTGGAGCTCAAGAGCTTCAGAGGTTGAATGCACCTTCTACTACTGTCGAGGGAGTTGGTCAACCTAAGGTCCAAGTGGAACCTGAGATTAATTTCGAAGGGGAAACAAGGACTGATGGCCTAGCAACTGAGATAGTTGGGACAGAGAGTGCATTCTCACAGACTTCCAAAGCACAAGTCAAAGCCTCGGAAGAACAACTTCAATCTTCCGAAGATGAGATTATAGCTGCAGAAGGACTATTCTCTTTATCCGATGATCTAGAAGTCACAGATGCAATCCTAGAACTTGCATCTGAGGTCAATAGGAAGAATTTTCGCACCCAACCCCTAGCTCAAACATCATCATTGACCCCAGCTCCCATTACCAACACTCAACCTGAAACTTCCATCCAAGAACCCCCAAAGTCTAGGACTTTCGAAGATGTCAAAGGAAAGAGGAAGATGACTGAGGAAGAGCTTCAGGAGGAAGCAAGGTTAGAAAAACTTAAAAGGAAAGGTAGACTCCCAACTAGGAAGTTGCTAGCTGCAAGTAGCAAAGCAGCTGCAGCCAACCAGGAGGCTATCAACAACAGGAGAAGAGTGGAAATCATTGACAGGCTTGTCAAGTTGGGAGCTGTTAGTGAAGATGTACTCCTGCTACCATTAGAGGAGTTAGTAGAGTTAGAAAAGGTAACTTTGCTGCAAATTCAGCAAAAGGAAGAAGCAGCAAGGTTAGCCTTGGAGGAAGAGAGAGAGAGAAGGAGAAAAGAGAAGCTGATCAGCAGCTTAGGAGGGAAAGGTAACTTTCCTAACCTCTAGAGGTTTCTCTCTAGAGAACTATCTCCACATGACAATGATACGATCCTATGGCTCTTCAACAAAGAGCAAGATCAAATGGAGAAGGAGAGAAAGAAAGCTGCTAAGGAGAAGCTGAGGATGATGAAGAAGAAGGAAGAAAAAGCAGGACTTGCTGCTACCAGAAAGATAGGTGATAAAGCCTGGATGAAGGACTATCTCCAGGTTCATGGCTTCTCTGGCAGGCAGGTGGGTCCAATGTCTGAAAAGACTCTCCAGCAACATGTCAATGACATAAAGGCTGACATTCGCTCGGGGAAGAGGAAGGAGATGTATAGAAGAGGAAAGGGGATGATCTTCAAACCGACCACTCAACCCCAACCTCAAACCCAACCACAACCTGAACCAATTCCTTTTCCATTCCCCATTAAGACTGAACCAACCTCTGAGCCTTACACCCCTGAACCTACACCATAATCCATACCTACTTCCTCACCTCTACCACCTAAACTACCCATCCTCAAACCCAAAACACTTGCCAGAACCCAAACACCACAACCTACCCAACAGCCTCCCAAACCATCCCCTCAGCCTTCTAAACATCTCTCCTTAGAGGAGTTCAAGGCGATCAAGACAAAGCTCATCAACTGTACAACCCTGAGCGACATCTCTTGTGAGAAGGAGTTTGTCAAACTGACCTATGTTGATGGCTCCTCATGTTCCCTCACTAGATCTCAATTTCTTGATCTTCCTAGAGGAACATTGGACCAAGCTGCAAAGCTCTTTGGCCTCAACTCAGATTCACTAAATAAAGAAGAGAAGAAGCTAAGAAGAAGGCTAGTGACTCTGCTGGATACGAAGAAAGGGGACAAGGTGCCAAGTCAACCCCTTATGCCTAGAAACAGGATTATCTAGTGGAGGTTTGAAGACTCTTCTCATAACTTTGTTGTTGAGAGAGAGAGTGAAGAGCTAAACAAGCCTACACTTAAGCAGATTTGATATTGCTGAGTTAGCAGATAAGCCACTCTCCAACCCCTCCAACTCTGAGGTAGCTGCTCATATCAGAAATCACCTGAGTAGTCTTCTCTGGCCGAGCTAACTACTAGGACCAAGATTGAAGAAGAGTTTAAACTGAGAGAGAAGGAGGAAAGGAAAGGATTAGCAGCCAAAGGCAAAGCCTTTCTTCAAATGGTTGAGGGTCCTAAACTTCAATCCATAGTTAGATGGGAGTATGACTATAACTCCCGTCAACTAACTCTCTTCATGGGGCACAACAAAGGGTACATATCATTCACAGTGATAGACTGGATCTCCTACCCACTAATGACTTGTACAAACTTCTCAGCACCACTTCAGGGAAGAACAAGGAAACATACAAGCATCTTCTGTCCCTGGTGCTGAAGGTTTTGAGAAGCAGAAATAAGTGAAGTTTTGGTAGCATCATTCTAGGGGGAGTTTGTTGGATCTAGAAAGGTTGGTGCAACCAAAACCAGATCACTTAGACTATTTTTCGGTGCAACTAATAAAGGACTTCCGAAGGTAAGTGTGGAACTTTCGAAGGAAATGGAGTTCTTTCGAAGACAAAGTGCAAGATCATCTTCCGAAAGAAAACTCCAACTTCTGAAGACAAAGTATTCACTTTCGAAGTTCAAGACTTAGAAAAAAAGATAAGAAGTCAACTTCCAAAGTATGAAGATATGAAGAAGTCCTCAAGCCTCGGAAGAAGTAGCCTCTTCTGAAGTATAAGTGGCTTCAGAAGAACTTGTTCTTCCGAAGCCAACTAACTTTCCGGAAGACACTACTATGAACCAGTGGACATAAGTATGGTCTCTTTGACACTCCGCTGCAGACCTCTGATATAGTGCATGGCGTTTTCTCAAAAGCCATGTAGTTGACCATACTTTATTCCATTGTTCACCTTTATCAGTTAGTACAGTTGCCAACTTTAGTTGGTGACAAAAGGTAAGTCATGGACATGTCATGACTACCATATCGTAGATAATACTTTGTCTAAGATACCTTAACTTTAGCATTGTAGTATATGCTTTAGTCGTAGGTTTCCAGCTGGTATCAAAGTATATCCGGCTGTAGGATCTAGTATATGTAGTTTCTCATTGTAACACTTGTTTCATGCTTGTAAGAGTCTTGTAATACTTTTAGTTGAGAAGTAATATATACAAGTACCTTGAAAATTATTTCTTTGTGTTTTTTGCTACTTAGTATATTATTACCAACTCTTAGAAGAGATTCTACTTCATCTAATCCGAGTGTATTACAAGTAAGTTTGAGAGAAAACTAAGTGTTTAAGTGACAAAAACCGATCCTGTAACGTGGGAAGATCATGGATGAGGCTCATAAGACCCCATACTCAATTCATCCCGGTGCTATGGAAATGTATCAAGATATGCAGAAGGATTACTGGTGGCTGGAAATGAAGCGCGACATAGGGGAGTATGTAAGTAAGTGCCATACTTGTTTGCAAGTGAAGGCCGAGCATCAAAAGCCATACGGGAACGTCCAACCCTTGGATATACCCTAGTGGAAATGGGAGCACATCACCATGGACTTTATTACGAAGTTGCCATGTACGGCAAGGGGATACGATGCCATATGGGTGATAGTTGATCGTCTGACGAAGAGTGCTCATCTCCATCAGATCCGTGAGTGTATTCATCTAAGAGATTGGCGGATCTGTTTATCAAAGAGATTGTAATTCGTCATGGTGTACTGGTGACTATCGTGTCTGACCGTGACACTCAGTTACATCCATATTTTGGAAGAGATTTCATGATGTGATGGGGACGAGGTTACATATCAGTACTACTTACCATCCCCAAACAGATGGTCAGTCGGAGAGGACCATTCAGACGCTAGAAGATTTCTTTTGGGCATGCATCATTGATCTTGGTGGAAGCTGGGACGAACACTTACCGTTAGTCGAGTTCTCATATAACAACAGTTATCATGCCAGCATTGGTATGCTCCCTTACGAGATGCTATATGGTAGAATGTATAGGATGTCTGTGTGTTGGGGTTATATCGGGCAGAAGGAGTTGGGAAGCATTGAGGTTATCGAGGCTATGACCGAAAAGTTGGAGAAGATCAAGGCCTTTATGAAGGTAGCAGAGGATAGACAAAATTCGTACACCGACAAGAAACGTAGACCGATCGAATTCAAGGTGGACAATAAAGTGTTGTTGAAAGTTTCCCCTTGGAAAGGGATCATCAGGTTCAGGAAGCGGGAAAAGTTAAGCACAATGTATATAGGACCCTTCTAAATCATTACTCGGGTAGGGAAGTAGCCTATAGATTTGAGCAACCCGATGAGCTAACTAGGATTCATCCAACGTTCCATGTATCTCATCTAGGGAAGTGCTTAGCCGACGAGGATATGGTGGTGCTACTTGAGGATATCAAGGTGGATGAACGACACAATTATATGGAGCAAGCAGTGGCCATCATTGACAAAAAAGAGAAAAGGATAAGGAATAAAGTGGTTCCACTTGAACATGTATAGTGGAACCACAGGAAAGAGTCAGAGTCCATTTGGGAAACTGAGGAAGAGATGAGGCTGCGTTATCCCCTTAATTATTCAGTGACCAATAGGTTTCAAAGAAGAAACCTAAATAAGGGGGGTGAACTTGTAACACCCTGGAAAAAGTTGAAACGAGCCAATTATTTATAATCGGCTTAGTTGGGAGTTATTTAATATAAATAAGAGGAAAATAGATTATGGACCAAATTAACCTTATGGGTTATGTGTTAGACAAGTTTAAGGTCCCATGAACACCCGGTATATAAATACAAATCAGCCATATTCATATTCATTTGCAACTCAAACAACCAACTTTTTAGAGAGAGAATGTAGAGAAAGAAAATGGAGAAAAGTGAATATTTGAGGCTTTATTGAGGAAAGGATTGAAGATCTGCGTTTTTGGGCATCAAACAACAAGAAAAGAGCAAGAATCCAGGTAAGAATCATCATCCAAATGTCTGTTTAGATTATACCCGGATTCTAGGGTTTGGGGTTTTGAAAAGTGGCTAAGAATCATACAAAAGTCTCATTTTATGCATGAAATCATGTAAAAAGTTTAGATATAAGTTTATGGATGAAAACCTAAGAATTTGGATTTAAAAAGTTGAAGTTTTGGGTTAAAAACGGGCTGGATTGTCATTTTTATGCGTCCAGAGAAACTGTGAGCTCGTCTAGAGAAACTGTTAGTTCTTCTAACAAAACTATGGATTCATCCAGCGAAACTATAGTTTCGCTGGTAATTTCACAGCCATGCATTCCAACTAAACTTGGGGGAAT
The DNA here is from genome assembly GCA_025215565.1 of Flaveria ramosissima. NCBI lineage: Eukaryota > Viridiplantae > Streptophyta > Magnoliopsida > Asterales > Asteraceae > Flaveria > Flaveria ramosissima. The sequence goes on along the minus strand of CM046033.1, from coordinate 22,692,336 downwards.
TGCCACGCGAAACTAGCAGCAAAACTGTCAACGAAAATATGCAGAAAATGACCTATCTGTATGTCAACTCATATGCATATTGTGCGCCGTGAGCATACTTTAGGTGAAGTTATTCGAGGAGACCCGAGCCAATTTGGGTGAAGGCTTATCACTTGATTATGACCTCCGATGTGATGAAGCAGGTCAAAGAATTTTAGGACGAAGCGCTGAAAAAAGATCAAATTAACTCCGAAAGGTTGAAAGGTCTAGTCGTCAAGATAGGGGAGAACACTCTTGGTGTCAATCTGGGAGGATGTTAATTCCTCGTTATGTAGATCTACATGGGAAGATCATGGATGAGGCTCATAAGACCCGATACTCAATTGATCCCGGTGCTACAAAAATGTATCAAGATATGTAGAAGGATTACCGGTGGCCGGAATTGAAGTGCGACGTAGGGGAGTATGTAACTAAGTGCCATACATGTTTGCAAGTGAAGTCCGAGTATCAGAAGCCATACGGGAACGTCCAACCCTTAGATATACCCTAGTGGAAATGGGAGCACATCACTATGGACTTTATTACGAAGTTGCCACGTACGGCAAGGGGATACAATGCCATATGGGTGATAGTTGATCGTCTGGCGAAGAGTGCTCACTTCCATCAGATCCGTGAGACGTATTCATCTAAGAGATTGGCGGATCTGTTTATCAAAGAGATTGTAATTCGTCATGGTGTACCGGTGACTATCGTGTCTGACCGTGACACTCGCTTTACATCCATGTTTTGGAAGAGATTTCATGATGCGATGGGGACAAGGTTACATATCAGTACTGCTTACTAGAGGTGTACAAACCGGTTCGTGGGGTCAAACAAGTTCGGGTTTAAAACCGAACCGGTTTTTTGGTCATGGAGTCAAACCGGTTTTTGTACAAACTGGTTCAGGTTTCAAACCGGTTTGGTTCACCGGATACTTGAACCTGTCAAATCGATTCGGACCGATTTGAAACCGGTTTTTTTAATAAACCGGTTTTAGAACCGGTTTTTAACTATTGAAACCGGTTTATAAACCGGTTTTGAGGGTGGGGTTACCAAACCGGCATACAAACCGGCGGTTTGGGTCGGTTTGGGACCGGTTTGGGCCAAACCGGTTTTTCTTTGAAACCGGTTCCGGTCTTTTTGGCCGAACCGGTTCCCGAACCGGTTTTTTTGCCCATGACTACTGCTTACCATCCCCAAACAGATGGTCATTCGGAGAGGACCATTCAAACGCTAGAAGATATATTTCGAGCATGCGTCATTGATTTTGGTGGAAGTTGGGACAAACACTTACCGTTAGTCGAGTTCTCATATAACAACAGTTATCATGCCAGCATTGGTATGCCCCTATGAGATGCTATATGGTAGAATGTACAGGACGCCCGTGTGTTGGGGTTATATCGGGCAGAAGTAGTTGAGAAGAATTGAGGTTATCGAGGCTACGACCGAAAAGTTGGAGAAGATCATGGCCTTTATGAAGGCAACAGAGGATAGACAAAAGTCATACACTGACAAGAAACATAGACCGGTCGAATTCAAGGTAGACAATAAAGTGATGTTGAAAGTTTCCCCTTGGAAAGGGATCATCAGGTTCAGGAAGCGGGGAAAGTTAAGCCCAATGTATATAGGACCCTTCTGAATCAATGCTCGGGTAGGGAAGTAGCCTATCGATTTGAGCAACCTGATGAGCTAAGTGGGATTCATCCATCGTTCCATGTATCTCATATGAGGAAGTGCTTAGCCGACAAGGATATGGTGGTGCCACTTGAGGATATCGAGGTGGATGAATGGCATAATTATGTGGAGCAAGCATTGGCCATCATTAACAGAAAAGAGAAAAGGATAAGGAATGAAGTGGTTCCACTGGAACGTGTATAGTGGAACCACAGGAAAGAGTCAGAGTCTACTTGGGAAACTGAGGAAGAGATGAGGCTGCATTATCCTCATTTATTTAGTGACTAATAGGTTTCAAGGAAGAAACCTAAATAAGGGGGACAGACTTGTAACATCCTGGAAAAAGTCGAAACAAGCCAATTAATAATAATCGGCTTAGTTGGGAGTTATTTAATATAAATAAGAGGAAAAATAGATTATGGACCATATTAACCTTATGGGTTATGTGTTAGACAAGTTTAAGGTCCCATGAACACCCAATATATAAACACAAATCAGCCATATTCATATTCATTTGCAACTCAAACAACCAACTTTCTAGAGAGAGAATGTAGAGAGAGAAAATGGAGAAAAGTGAATATTTGAGGCTTTATTGATAAAAGGATTGAAGATCTGCGTTTTTGGGCATCAAACAACAAGAAAAGAGCAAGAATCCAGGTAAGAATCATCATCCAAATGTCTCTTTAGATTATACCCGGATTCTAGGGTTTGGGGTTTTTAAAAGTGGCTAAGAATCATACAAAAGTCTCGTTTTATGCATGAAATCATTTAGAAAGCTTAGATATAAGTTTATGGATGAAAAACTAAGGATTTGGATGTAAAAAGTTGATTTTGGTTAAATACGGGCTGGATCTTCATTTTTATGCGTCCAGAGAAATTGTGAGCTCGTCTAGCGAAACTGTCAGTTCTTCCAGCGAAACTATGGATTTATCGGTAATTTCACATCCATGCATTCCAACTAAACTTGCGGGAAAATGCCACGCGAAACTAGCAGCGAAACTGTGCAGAAAATGATCTGTTTGTATGTCAACTCATATGCATATTATGCACAGTGAGCATACTTTTGGTGAAGTTATTTGCGGAGACCAGGTGAGTTGTAGCCCCTCTTTTACAAAGTTTTTAATTGTTTTCGGGCTGTTATGCATATCTTTGCGATGTTAAGTGCTTAACTATATGACTTTTGAGGTGTTAGCCGTAAGATTTATGTTTATTGTACGAGAAGGTGGGTGAATAGTTAAGTTAGTGCTCGATAGGTTAAGTGATTTGAATGTTCCTACTTATGACGCTTTATGAGTTTTACGATGTATTATGATGCCTTAAACTACTTTCTCTAACGATGAAAAAGATATTATGAAAGCTTTACTTGAATGCTGTGTGTAGTAAGTAAAGTATTATGTAAAGAAAAGGAAAACATAATATTAACGAAAGTGAAACCTAATGAATGAACGAAAGTCTTGCAAGAAAATTAGACGAGGTTTGCAACCATGTGTTGTTAGCTCTACTGTATGGGGCCTAGCTAGCATGTGAATACAAGGGTCTAATCCTTCAGATTGACTAAAGTACGAAACGGGACCCTTGTCGCTTGCCCTGGTACCAGTAACAGCTTCGTGCACAATGTTTGTGTAAGGCCGTGTTCCTGGAACGCTTACAGTTGGAACAATTTAACAAAAACAATTTCATGCATTAATAATTACTTTGCCAAATAATACATCATTGTTTAAGATACAAATATAGTTTGGTTGCATTACAACACAGAAATATCATTTATGCCTAAAATAGAGGCAAGTCTTTATTCGCCAAGTAGCTTCACCCTCGTGCCATCCCCAACAACAATTACCTGCCAACTGAAAATGCATAAAAGTCAGCGTTGCTGAGTGAGTTCTAGTTTTATAAAAATATATTACCTTCCATTCGTTTAAAACATTTTCTTTACTTTCATACATGATCATACATCATACATACATCAAGGTCATTATTATCTTTGCTATCCCACGTATTCGTCCATTTCACACTTTTTCATTATCTTTCACTTCTATCCAGATCTTGTCATAGGCTAAACCCCCATCGTTGGGCACTAAGCAACCTCCGTCTCGGGGTTAAGCGACAAGGATCCCGTTTCGAACCTATGGAGCAGTCACCAAGACTGACTCCCCCTGTGTGTGAACCCTAATGGGTTAGCCAAGATCGCACGCTATATAAAACATAGTTGAGCTAACAACTCTCATTGAGTTGTGAACCTCCTTACATTTTGCTTGCAAGACTTTTTATTCGTTCATTCATTACGTTCCACTTTCATTATCTTTAATCTTTCGCTTTGTTAAGATAATATTTTACGTATAAGAGCATTAACACACCATGTAAAGTCACGTAATAATACGTAATAAGGAACATAAAAAAACAGGTCATAACATGCACAACATCAACAAACATCATCACCAAAACATTCTAAGTCTTAGTCTCTAAATCCATTTTTGAAAAATTTCAGAATTTTCTAAGGCTTCTGGGTGCATAGGAACTATGCAGGCGCATGGGGGAAAACTTAGGTGCATGGGCAGTGGGCGCATGGGCACTTAGACGCATGGGCACTTAGACGCATGGGCAGTGGGCGCATGGGCACTTAGGCGCATGGTCAGTGGGCACATGGCACTTAGGCGCATAGGCAACACTTAGGTGCCTGGGCGGAAAACTAGGCGCATAGGCACTATGTGGGCGCATGGGCAGGGTGATGTTCTACTTCCACTATTTTCAGTCCTCGATTCTTATTCTAAGATGTTCTTAACTCATCTCCATCCTCCTAAGAACCTAAAAGCAGGCATACAAACATAAAACATAACCAAAACCTTCTCAAACATACATCCACCCAAAAACATGGCACAAACACATATGGTTCACATACCGAACATCATAAAAAAAGTTCATAGCATATATTTTCAGCCCCAAACAACTTAAAATAGTAAAACCGGGGATCTAGAACTCACTAGAAGCGGCCTTAGGGCAACTCTCCTTCAAACCCGAGAGAACAAAGAGTTTTAACACCTAAAAACACCAAAAACACACAACCGAGCACACAAAAGCACATAAGCACGGACCCAAAGGCTGAAAACCTAGCCGAAACTGAACAAAACACAAAAGAAAACCTACCTTTGAGCAGCTTCTTCTTCTTCTTCTCTCTAGAATCGGTGGAAGCTTGGTCTCTCTTTTTCTCTCTTTCTCTAACATGCCGAAAGAAAAGATGATGGAACAGGGTCTGGGCAGCCATACCCACCTTTATAGACAAAATTATATTAAAGTTTGCCTCTTGCACAACTTTAACCTCTCAACTTGGGTTATTTTGCTTTTCTTTCTTTTCACCCTTCTTTTCTCTTCTTTTCTTTAAAATTATTCGGGTGTTACAGTTTGCTATAGCATATGACATTGGTCTATATAAAAGTGAAAGATAATAATGAAAGTTCAAAATGTGCGAAATGAACGAAACAAATGATTAGAAATGAGTATGATGATATGTACGTAATGATGAATGATAAGAAGTGAAAGATAATAATGAAAGTTTGGAAATGTATGAAAAAGTATTTTATTATTAAACTAGAACTCACTCAGCGTAGCTGACTTTGTGTGCATAATAGTTGCTGGTAATGACGTAGCTGAGTAGTGCAGGCATGGATGAGATAGCTACTGGAACGATCTGAGCCTGGCATTCTAGATTTTGAGACAATGATTGTTATTGTCAAGTTTTTGTGTTACAACTACAAGAACAATGTTTTTTTATGTATTAATAATTATATATGAAAAGTTTAAATTCCGCTGCAAAATGTCATGTTTTAAATGTTTTACGCTATGAATGACCAACTGTAAGCGTTCCGAAAACGGGGCCTTACAAGTTAGTATCAGAGTAAAAGTTTAAAAGAATTGAATAAATTATTTTAAAACCAAGACTTAAACTTAGAATGGGACGAAAGGGAAAGGGATGCCATCGTAGTAGCTACATGCCTGCAGGTAATTGCTTCTCTAAATGTTTTATGTAAACGTTTTATGTAAATTAATGGAAAATAGATTATGTGCGCATGTAATGTGAATTATGTGCTTTTAGTAGATTTGGATGCTAATGTAGTCAGGATAAAAAATGCTTGGGGAATGAAGAGTAAGTAAGTGGCTAATCACAACTAGCCACTATAATTATGGACATACTATACTTCACATAATATGAGCTATTACCTTGAATGACCGTGTTGGTATTTGAGTCTTATATGATTAGAGATGGCTGGTGGTAGATCTTCGAAAGCTTCACGAGGTGGAGGTCTTGGTAGACGTGGTGCTGGGCCTCGTGTCACAAGGAACAGGGCTAGGGCTGCCAAAACGGCGCCTAAAGAGCCCGAGTTTCATCACCAAGAAGGTGGGGATGAGGGCGCTAATCTAAGGGACTCAGTGAAGGAGGCTGTAGTTGAGGAGGTTCATCAAGTCATGCAGACGATTCTGCCGTCTGTGGTGACTAAGGTTATTACAGCCGTGAGGGAGGATGAAAGGAAGGAGAAAAATGAAAGGAAGAATACTGCAACGAGAGGGGCGAAGAGGGAGGAGAGCGAGAGCAAGCAGAGACTGAGATGGTTGTTTCTAGTGATGACGAGGAGGAGGAAGCTAGGCAGGAAACTGCAAGAGGGTGCAACTATAGGGCATTCCAGAGATGCAAGCCCCCCGACTTTTGATGGGAATGGGAATGTTGTTGTTGCTCATCAATAGGTGAGGGAAATAGAGGCTGTGGATATTAGCGAGTGTAGGAAGGACCAGAAGGTGAGGTTTGCTACCCACTTGTTTCTGGATTCGACCTTTTGCTAGTGGGACAACATTGTCCAGACCGAGGGTAGCAGGGCGATTGGAAGAATGATATGGAGTTAACTGAAGAAGCTAGTGATCAGGAGTTTTGTCCTCACAGGGAACTCAACAAGATTAAGAGAGAGTTCCTACAGTTGGAGGCGGGAACCATGACACACCAGTAGTATACGACCAAGTTCAACGAGATGGCGAGGTTGGTGCTAGACCAGGTGTCATATGTGTCACGAAAGATTAAGAGGTACATCCAAGGTCTACCAACGGATATCCGAAGACACTTGATCATATCTTGACAATGTATGTTTAGGTTGGTGGTCGATCTAGCAGGGAGACTATATGACAAGTGAGAGGAGGTGACTCTGGTGGAGGTGAGTAAGAAAGGTGGTGTGTGAAAGAAACTGGAACGGGAAACGATTTGGCAGTGGTGGTTTCACTCCCAAGAACAAAAAGGCAAGGGTGGATGACTGGAAGGTGGTGACGGCAGGAACAGGGACGAGGATGTGTAATAAGTGTGGGAAGGAGCATGCGGGAGAATGTAGGTGGGGGTCGAACATCTGTTTCAAGTGCGGGAAGGCAGGGCATATGGCTAAGGATTATGGAGTGATGAGGTGTTATAAAAGTAGAAAAACGGGCCACATGAGTCTGGACTGCAAGAAGTCGAGGGGTGAGAGCTCGAAGGCAGGAAAGGAGGCTGAGAAAGGGAAGGAAGTGCAGAAGGGCAGGGCGAGGGCTTTTACCATGACCCGTGAGGAAGCTAGAGTGGACCCTGATGTTGTATCAGGTACATTTCTGGTTAATGACGTTGGTGCTTCTGTATTATTTGATTCTGTGCTAACAGGAGCTTTTTTCTTCCGCATTATATGATAAGTTACCTGCTAGGAGTAGAAAGATTGATCAGCCCTTTGTCATAAAAACTGCTATTGGTAAGTCAACTAGGATATCCGATGCCTTAAAGCATTATATGATAGAATTGGAAGGTCATAGGTTTCCATCTAGAATGTTTGTGATGGCCTTAGGAGGGTTTGATGTAGTCCTAAGATGAATCGGCTAGCAGCCCATGAGACGAATATCGTGTGTCCCAAGAAGATAATTCGACTGACCGCGCCCGATGGGAATTTGGTGATGATTTATTGCGATAAAGTTTGCATGGTACCGAAAGTAATATCAATGGTGGTGGCGGAGATGCGCATGAGGCGTGGATGTGGTGTCTATCTGGCCTATGGGAAGGATGTAGATGCGACCATACCACGATTGTCGGATGTACCAGTCATGTATGATATCCCAAATGTGTTCCCAGAGGATCTATCAGGTGTGCCACCTGACCGCGAGATTGAGTTCCAGATCGATCAAATACATGGTGCCAAACCTGTTGCTAAGGCGTCGTATCGTCTAGCTCCCTTTGAGATGAAGGAACTGATGACTCAACTGCAAGAGTTGCTAGATAAGGGGTTCATTCGACCGAGTATCTCTCCATGGGGTGCCCCAGTCTTATTTGTAAATAAAAAGAACGGTAGTATGAGGATGTGTATTGACTACCACGAGTTGAACAAGTTGACGGTGAAAAATCGGTATTCGTTACCGAGGATTGATGACTTGTTTGATCTGCTCCAAAGTGCCAGTTGGTTCTTGAGGATAGATCTTCGATCTGGTTACCATCAGCTGAAGGTGAAGGAGCAAGATATTCCTAAGACAGCTTTCCTTATGCGTTATGGACATTACAAATTTCTCGTGATGTCTTTTGGTTTAACCAATGCGCTAGCTGTTTTTATGGACTTGATGAATCGGGTGTGTTGGCTAATGTTAGATAAATCAGTGATTGTGTTCATTGATGATATCCTAATTTATTCAAAGAGCTAGGAGGAATATGTCAGTCATATTTGGGAGGTACTGGGGACACTTAGAAGGGAGAAGCTATATGCCAAGTTCTCTAAATGTGCATTCTGGTTGCGAGAGGTTCAGTTTTTGGTTCGTGTTGTTATTCCCGAAGGGATCATGGTGGACCCAGCGAAGGTTGAAGCGGTGATGCAATGAAAGTCCCCAAAGACGACATTTGAGATCCATAGTTTCTTGGGTTTGGCGGGCTATTACATAAGATTCATCTAAAACTTCTCCAATATAGCTTCTTCGTTGACCAAGTTGACCCGTAAGGATGTAAAGTTTGTATGGGGTCTAGAGCAAAAGAACGCTTTTGAAGAGCTAGACGAGAATTACACAAGCTCCTGTCTTGACGTTGCCCGAAGGGAGCAAAGACTTGGTGGTCTATTATGATGCTTCTTATTTGGGATTGGGTTTGTGTGATGATGCAACAGGGGAAAGTTATAGCCTATGGCGTCCTGACAGTTAAAGATCCACAAGGGTAACTACCCTACTCATGATTTGGAGTTGGCGGCTGTGGTTTTTGCATTGAAGATTTGAAGCACTACATGTACAGTACGAAGTGCACCATCTACAGTCATCACAAAAGCTTGAAGTACTTCTTCGAGCAAAAGGATTTGAAAATGAGGCAAAGGAGATGGTTGTAGCTTATCAAGATTATGATAGTGAGATCCATTACCATCCGGGCAAGGCCAATGTTGTGGCGGATGCCCTTAGCCGAAATGAGAGACCCGAGCCGATTCGGGTGAAGGCTTATCAGTTGATTATGACCTCCAATGTGTTGAAGCAGGTCAAATAATTGTAGGACGAAGAGCTGAAAGAAGATCAGATTAACTCCGAAAGGATAAAAGGTCTTGTCGTCGAGTTAGGAGAGAACACTCTTGGTGTCCGGACCCAATCGGGGCGGATGTTAATTCCTCATTATGGGAATCTACATGGGAAGATCATGGATGATGCTTATAAGACTCGATACTCAATTCATCCTGTTGCTACGAAATGCATCAGGATATGAAGAAGGATTACTGGTGGCCGGGAATGAAACGCGACGTAGCGAAGTATGTGAGTAAGTGTCTTACCTGTTTGCAAGTGAAGGCCGAGCATCAAAAGCCATACGGGAAGATCCAACCCTTGGATATACCCAAGTGGAAATAGGAGCACATCACCACGAACTTCATTACAAAAGTTGTCACGTACGGTAAGGGGATACGATACCATATGGGTAATAGTTGATCGTCTTACAAAGAGTGCTCACTTCCAGCCGATCCGTGAGACGTATTCATCTCAGAGATTGGTGGATCTGTTTATTAAAGAGATTGTAATTCGTCATGGTGTACTGGTGACTATCGTGTCTGACCATGACACTCGGTTTACATCCAAGTTTTGGAAGAGATTTCATGATGCGATAGGGACGAGGTTACATATCAGTACTGATTACCATCCTCAAATAGGTGGTCAATCAGAGAGGACCATTCAGACGCTAGAAGACATGTTTCGGGCATGTGTCATTGATTTTGGTGGAAGTTGGGACGAACACTTACCGTTAGTCGAGTTCTCATATAACAACAGTATCATAAAAGCATTGGTATGCCCCCTTATAAGATGCTATACGGTAGAAGGTGTAGGACGACCGTGTGTTAGGGTGATATCAGGAAGAAGGAATTAGGAAGCGTTGAGGTTATCGGGGCTACAGCAGAAAAGTTGGAGAAGATCAAGTCCTTTATAAAGGCAGCAAAGAATAGACAACAGCCGTATGCCAACAAGAGACGTAGATCTATCGAATTCAAGGTGGGCGATAAAGTGATGTTGAGAGTTTCACCTTGGAAAGGGATCATCAAGTTCAGGAAGCGGGGAAAGTTAAGCCCAAGGTATATAGGACCCTTCCAAATCAATTCTCGGGTAGGGGTAGCATTCTATCGATTAGAGGAAGTGTTTAGCTGACGAGGATATGGTGGTGCCACTTGAGGATACCGAGGTAGATGAACGGCTCAGTTATGTGGAGCAACCAGTGGCCATCATTGACCAAAAAAAAAAGAAAAGGCTAAAGAATATAGTGGTTCAACTTGTACTAGTATAGTGGAAGCATAGGAAAGGGTCAGAGTCCACTAGGGAAACTGAGGAAGAGATGAGACAACATTATCCTCAATTATTCCGTCACTAACATATTTCGAGGACAAAACCTAATTAAGCGGGTGGACTTGTAACGCCCTGGAAAAAGTCGAAACGAGCCAATTAATAATAATGAACTTAGTAGGGGGTTATTTAATATAAATAAGAGGAAAATGGATTATCGATCAAATTAACCTTACGGTTATATGTTAGACAATTTTAAGGTCCCGTGAACACCAGGTATATAAACACAAATCAGCCATATTCATCCTCATTTGCAACTCAAACAACCAACTTTTTACAAAAAGAGTGTAGAGAGATAAAGTGGAGAAAAGTGAATATTTGAGGCTTTATTGATCAAAGGATTGAAGATCTCCGTTTTTGAGCATCAAACAATAGGAAAAGAGCCAGATTCCAGGTAAGAATCATCCTCCAAATGACTCTTTAGATTATACCAGGATTCTAGGGTTTTGGGTTTTTGAAAAGTGGCTAAAAATCATACAAAAGACACCTTTTTATGCATGAAATCATGTAAAAAGCTTAGATATAAGTTCATGGATGAAAAACTATGGATTTGGATGTAAAAAGTTGAAGTTTTGGGTAAAAATCGGGCTGGATTGTCATTTTTATGCATCTAGAAACTGTGAGTTCGTCCAGAGAGACTGTTGGTTCTTCCAGCGAAACTGTGGATTCATCTAGCGCAACTGTAGTTCCGCTGGTATTTTCATAGCCATGCATTCCAACGAAAGTTGGACGAAAATGTCACGTGAAACTAGCAGCGAAACTAGTAGCGAAACTAGCAGCGAAACTGTCAGTGAAAATGTCAGTGAAACTGTGTAGAAAAATGATTTATTTGTATGTCAACTCTTAGGCAAATTGTGCACAGTGAGCATACTTTAGGTGAAGTTATTTATGAAGACCAGGTGAGTTCTAGCCCTCTTTTACAATGTTTTTAACGGTTTTTAGGGCTGTTATGCATACCTTTATGATGTTAAGTGCTTAACTATATGACTTTTGAGGTGTTAGCCGTAAGATTTATGATTATTGTATGAGAAGTTGGGTGAATAGTTAAGTTAGTACTCGATAGGTTAAGTGATACTAATGTGCCTACTTATGATGCTTTATGAGTTTTACAATGTATTATGAGACCTTAAACTACTTTCACTCACGATGAAAAAGATTTTATGAAAGCTTTACTTGAATGCTAGGTGTGTAATAAGTAAAGTATTATGTAAAGAAAAGGGAAAGATAATGTTAACGAAAGTGAAACCTAATGAATGAAGGAAAGTCTTGCAAGCAAATGAAAGCAGGTTCACAACCATGTGTTGTTAGCTCAACTGTATGGGCCTAGCTAGCCTGTGAATACAGGGGTCTAATCCTTGAGATTGACCGAAAGTACGATACGAGACCCTTACCACTTGCCCTGGTACTGAAGTTAGCTTCGTGCACAATGTTAGGGGTCTATTTATAGATTTCGGCCAAGTACCAGCTTCGTGCAAAATGTTTGGGGTATAGCATACAACATTGGTCTAGATGAAAGTGAAAGATACTAATGAAAGTTCGAAATGTGCGAAATGAACAAAACAACTTATAAGAAATGAATATGATGATATGTATGTAATGATGAATGATCACGCACTAAATGTAAGGTTTTGAAATGTATGAAAAAGTAATTTATTTTAAAACTAGACCTCATTCAGCGTATCTGACTTTGTGTTCAAAACACTTGGCAGGTAATGATGCAACTGAGGAGTGCAGGCATGGATGAGATAGCTACTGGAACGATCCGAGCCTGGAATTCTAAATTTTGAGACAATGATTGTAATTTTCAAGTTTTGTCTTGTATTTATAATTATATATAAAAAGTTTAAATTCCGCTGCAAAATGTCATGTTTTAAATGTTTTACGCTATGAATAACCAACTGTAGGCTTTCCGGAAACAGGGGCTTACATGTGTGGAAAGATAGTAATCAATGATGATGATGGAAGAGCTTGTGTCATGGGTGGTGTTTCTTCGGCCACCGGTAATGATGAAGACGACAATATTCACTCCAATCATTTCCACACTAAATACATTTGACTAAATTTGTAAATTAACTTTATTTACATGTTTAATTGGCACAGAATATTGTGATTTGTAGAATTATGCAATCAATTCATTCAAGTCTTTTGAAACTCCCTGTTGCTTTGATTTGTGAATTTTGGTAGGCTTTTCATTACTTTTCATCAGAATATGTGGATATTGAAATATGTTGTTTTTGTAACTTTTTTAGATTTCTTCCTAATTGTAAAATATCCTAGCCATGTGTGTTTACAAACATTTAGGAAGTAGCTTTCGGGGTATTTTACACAAAGAATAAGGATCAGTAGCAAGTGTTTGGTCAATTTCTTAATAATATAGGTTCGGTAATAACAATTTGTATATGTGGACTAAAGTAAAATCAACAAAACACCTACAACAGTTGTTTTGCCGGGTCAATTGTTAAATAAAAGTCCATAATTATCAATATGGGATTTACAATGAAGGGCTTGATGTGTAATTTCTTAATAAAGTTGTTAATAGTTAGTTAGTGAATAACTTAGAGGGATCTTCTTTCGAGTGATATAAGACTTCTTCTGAAGGGTTAATCATCTTTTTCATACTTGTACTCTATAATTGTTTGATGATCAATCAAGTTCTTGATTTCATTGTTGGTTGATTTGTTGTGTTTCATAGCAATTGGTATCAGAGCCAACTTGGGCTCGAAATTAGGGCAAATCGGATGGAGTTTCGCAACAATTGAAGATCAAGATGGGATCAACAAAATTCGAATTGGAAAAGTTCGACGGAACGATTTAAGCCTTTGGAGATTCAAGATGAGGGCACTCTTGGTTCATCAAGGTATCTCAGATGCGTTGTTAGGTGAACCTCATATGTTGGCATGACTCTCAAAGAAAGAGAAGAAATATATCTTAGAGAAGGTGCACAGTGCGATCATTCTAAGCTTAGGAGATAGAGTTCTTAGAGAGGTATCTAAGGAACTAACAACCGCTAGTGTATGGTCGAAGCTTGAATCGCTATACATGACAAAGTCACTGCGAATCGATTGTACCTAAAGAAACGTTGGTATACGTTTAATATGAACTCAAGGAAATCCTTAGAAGATCACACAGATGAGTTCAATAAACTCATTCTGGATCTGGAGAACATTGAAGTGGATTTGGATGATGAAGACCAAGCGATTATCTTCTTGACATCTCTACCATCAACGTAAGAACACTTTGTTGATACATTTATCTTTGGCAGAGAGACTCTAACAATGGAGGAGGTACTAGCTTCGAAAGAATTGAAGAAAAGATCAGATCATAATGATGATGGTAGAGAAGGTCTATTGGTCAGGGGAAGACCTGAACAAAGGGGTTCAAGGGGAAGAACCAAGCAAGGTCAAAATCAAGGTTCAAGAGGAGGTGCTTCTTGTGCAATTCCGAAAAACATCTTAAAACAGACTGCCATGATCTAAAGAAGAAGAAAGATGATAGCAGCAACCAGAAAGACAAGTCAAACTTTGTACCACAAGATGAATAATCGGATGGATATGATAGTGTCGATGTATACTCTGTGACTGATTCAGGTAAAAAGGAACAATGGTTAATGGACTCTGGGTTCAGTCAAGTTAGGAGATGATAGATCATGCCCCATTCATGGTACAGGCACTGTTACATTGAAAATGCACAACGGTATGTTATATGATCTCAAGAATGTGAGAAATTTTCATCTTTAAAAAGGAGCCTATTGTCACTTGGTATGTTTGAAAGACAAGGTTACCAGGTGAGTCTGAAAGAAATGAAGGCCAGGGTGGTTAAAGGGCCCATTATTGTACTAGCAGGTACAAGGAAAGATAACAATGTCTATCTCTTGGATGGAGTGGTTCTTCCAACAAGCAGTGGTGCCCATGTTGCTCAAGTATATACCAAAGATGATGTTGTTTTGTGGCATAATAGATTAGGCCACATAAGTGTACAGGGCTTAATCGAACTCAACAACCAAGATGTGTTGGGAAACTTGAAGAATTATGACATTGGTATGTGTGAAAACTATATTCTTGGAAAGCACAAGAGGGTGAAGTTCAATAAAGGAAAGCATACTAAAAAAGGTATTCTTGATTACATTCCCTCAGACTTGTAGGGGCCTGCCCAATGTAAATCTCTAGGAGGTGCTAGATATTATCTGTCCTTAATTGATGATTACTCAAAGAGAGTGTAGGTGATTGTGTTGCAGAACAAAAGTGAGGCTTTCACCAAGTTCAAGGAGTGGAAGGTATTGATAGAGAATCAGATTGATAAGAGAATAAAGAAAATAAAACTGATAATGGACTTGAGTTCTGCAATTATGAGTTTAACCAGTTTTGTATGAAGAATGGGATTGCCAGACACTTGACTGTGCATGGCAAACCATAGCAAAATGGTCTGGCTGAGCGAATGAATAGAATGATTGGAGAGAAAATGAGATGTATGCTTGTGGGAGCTGCTCTGCCTAAGAGTTTTTAGGCTGAGGCTGCATCTACAGCTGCATACTTAATCAATAGATCTCCCTCAGTAGCTCTAATGATGAAGACTTCTTGGAACCAAGGGCTATTAAGTGTGTGTTCCTCGGGTATCCTGATGGTGTAAAAGGATATAGGCTGTGGAATCTTGAAAAGGTGGGGAAGAAAGCTATTATTAGCAGGGATGTAAATTTAATGAAATGGTCATGTATAAAGATTTGAAAGGAATAGATGATGGTAACAGTGTACCCAATAATTCACAGGCTACACACATTAATATAATGGGTGGTACTCAGGTCATGGTGGAGCCAAGTGAGGAGACAGCTGAAGTAGAGCATCAAGGCTTTAGTGGTGATGTTTCACAAAAAAGTCCAAGTATAACAAAAGACAGGGTGAGGAGGAATATTATGGCTCCTCTGAGGTACATGGATGTTGATGATGTGATAGTAGTTGCTTTCATGGCTGTTGAAACTGAAAGCATTTTTGAACCACTTTCCTATGAAGAGGCTATGGCATCAAGTGAAAGGGAAAAATAGGTCATTACTATGGATGATGAAATGAAGTCATTGTATGATAATGAGACTTGGGTCTTAGTTAATAAGCTACCTGATAAGAAGATTGTGTTTTGTAAGTGGCTGTTTAAGCTAAAGGATAGGGTAAACAAAGGAGATGCACCAAGGTACAAAGCTAGATTAGTAGCTAAAGGCTTTACTCAAAAGGCTGGTATTGATTACAATGAAATCTTTTCTCCAGTAGTGAAGCACACTTCTATAAGAGTGATCCTATCATTGACAGCTGCTCTTGATCTAGAGTTGGAACAGCTAGATGTTAAGACAGCTTTTTTGCATGGTAACTTGGAGGAACAAATCTATATGGAGCAGCCAAAGGGGTATGAGGAGTTAGGAGGTGAAGGTAAAGTGTGCATGTTGAAGAAATCCTTATATGGTCTTAAACAGTCACCAAGGCAGTGGTATAGGAGGTTTGATGACTATATGATAAGTATTGGATTTAAAAGAAGTTTATATGATAGTTGTGTCTATCAAAGAGAGTATGAGAAAAGGAAGTATATGATCCTGCTTTTGTATATTGATAATATGCTAGTGGCATGTGAGGATTATAATGAAGTTCAACCTACTAAAGATATGTTGGAAAAGGAGTTTGATGTCACACCCCAACCTTGACGACGGAATCGTCGAGATGTGAGGTTAAGATTGTTCACAACCACATAACGCTATCTTTAAATGAAAATATTATTAATATAAGTTCAAATGCAAATACAACCATAAGTCTTAACATGAACAAGTCAAAACATAAAACAAAATAGTCCAAGCTTTTTATTCTTTAAGCTAGGTCCAAATCCTAGTTTCATGCAAACTTCAAATGATGACTTCAAACTTGGGCATTTCCTGAAACATGTTAAAAATAAAGGCGGCAACTATAAAGTTGGTGAGTTTCCAAGGATTTTACATACATAATATATCAAAGGTTACAAGTAGCAATTCATGTCATAGGTTATGAGTTAGCAAGTTTATAGAACACATATAGTTACAACCAAACCTCAACTTGATTACAAATTTATAAGATTGGCTAAGTGTATTTGGTTCCCTAGATGAACAAGTCATACGTCATCAAAAGCCGGCAATACATCGGCTTTAGCACCAAATAGGCTTGCCAGGCCCAAAGATCTAAGACGTCGCCAGGCTAGCAATAGTTAATGATTGTAAACAAGATAAGTATCTCATACAAGACTTACAATAAGACAAATAACCATGACAAATAAAAGTATGAATTGCAAGTGCTTTACAAGTTTAAACTTTTACAAGTGTATGTTGATAAGGTAACATGTTTCACCCCAAAATAGTGTGAAATAATATAAAAAGGGGCAAGGAAACTCAAATGGCAATAAGTATAAGAATGATGATTATTAAGAAATAATAATAAACGTTCCAACGCAATCCTTCATAAAGTACCTAAGAATATATACATTATAAGCTTAAGTTTACTAATGAATTTAACGATTCAACGGGAGCTAGGGCTTCAATTGATATTTGGGGGGTTTCAATAACTAAATAAAATAAAATCATATAGTTGATTATATTTTGATTTAATGAAAATATAATATTCGAGCATTTTATTATAAAGCAATGAATAAAATCATGGGTAGTAAAGTTTAAATATAAGTTTAAATAATCTTTTATAATTTTATTTTAAAATACTTATGATTTAAACAATAGCATATAGATAATGTACGAGTCAATAATAATTTAGGGTTTTAAATCATTATTTAGAGTCTACTTTATACATAAAATAATAAATAATAAAAAAATAAACTAAATATAACTCTTGTTTTATGAAACGTTTAAATCCTTTAAAAAAAATTTATAGAAATAAAGTGATTTTTAAAATACACAAAGTTTATAAACTACCTTTAATAATTTTTAGAAATTTTACACATCTTAAAACACTTGAAAACAATAAAAAAATGGATTAAGGGTCCCCGGGTTTGAACCCGGGACCTCAAGTCCACACTGCACACACATTACCAGTAAACCAAAGGCCTTAGTCGCGTTATGAAACAACTTTTAAATTATAAAAACACGTTTACAAAGAAATCCCCAAAACATATGAACCCTAGATTCGATTTGAGCCAAATTGAATATCAAATCCTTATTTCTAAAGTTGATAATCATGGGGCTTTTGTTCCCCATGTCAAGTCGAGCAGATGTACGTATTTAATTACCCGAATATGTTTGAATTGAAGATGAACCCAACAAATAACAGGTCGTGGCCGTGGGTACCCAATGGATGAGCAATCCTCAATGGTAATCAAATTAAACTTGCAGATAGCTTCGAATGATGATCTGGACTAAAAGCCCTCTACCAATTTTGATTCTTGAACTCCAAAGGGTGGTGTTCGATTAAGTTGCAGATCGCGACGAGAGAGATAATCGAACCGAGTGTTTGTGTGGGTTTCAGGTGAAATTGGTAATGGTAATCGATTAGTGATAGGTAGATGATTGTTTATGTTAAGTTAATTCGATTATTATTTTGCTTTAATATCTGAACGACTATGAATTAAACACCTTCGGTTACCCGATCGAATAAGTTTTGTAACCGGTGCTTAATCACAATTAAGATAGTTAACCGAGTTCGATTCGAGTCCAGGAACTGTTGGCATGGTTTTGGGGGTTTCAATTTGAAGGAAAATTAGGGTTTTAGGGTCACCGGACTCTGGCCGGAGGGTGGCCGGAGTTGTGGCCGGAAAAACGCGGGGAAAGGGAAATTGGGGGTTCGGGTTTTAATTAATTACACATTTGGTCCCCCCAACTTTGAATTTCTATTAATTTATGCTGAAACTTCAGTTTTAAGTTTATAAATTGACATTAAGACCCCCTACACTTTAAGTACTTAAAGTTTTAAACATTGTTAAGTTTAGTAACTCTTGCAAATTATATTTATTATTATTAACAATATTATTATTATTATTACTATTATTTTAGTTATTATTATTCTCATTATTATTATTAGTATTATTATTATCATTACTACTACTATTATTATTATTATTATTATTA
Source organism: Flaveria ramosissima (assembly GCA_025215565.1). NCBI lineage: Eukaryota > Viridiplantae > Streptophyta > Magnoliopsida > Asterales > Asteraceae > Flaveria > Flaveria ramosissima. Next base: position 22,673,741 of record CM046033.1, on the reverse strand, counting down.
TTATTATTATTATTATTATTATTATTATTACTAATATTATTATTATTGTTAATATTATTATTATAGTCATTATTATTATTTATTAACTTAGAAACTTTAAATTAAACAAGGAATTAAGCATGAATAGCCCATCAAGTTTCATAAATAGCATACATAGACCTTATAAGAACTTAACAAAGTTAACTTTTAATTAACAAAAATACGAGATGTCACAGTCTCCCCAACTTAAAAGAATTTCGTCCCGAAATTAAGAATGAAACTATACGAATAAAAACGGGTATTTCTTCTTCATGTGCTCCTCACGTTCCCAAGTAAATTCAGCGCCACGTTTATTCTCCCAACGAACCTTGACAATTGGGGTAGTTGTGGTTCTAGTCTTCTTCATAATACGGTCCATAATCTCAATAGGTTTCTCAACAAAATGCAATGACTCGTCGATCAGGATGTCTTCCAACGGAACATGCAGACTTTCGTCAGCCAGGCATTTTCTCAAATTTGAGACGTGGAACACAGGATGAACTCCACTAAGTTCAGGATTTTGAAAGGTCCTACAAATCTCGGAGCCAGTTTACCCTTCTTTCCAAAGCGAACAACACCTTTCCACGGTGAAACCTTAAGAAGAACCATCTCCCCAATTTGGAATTCCAATGGCTTACGTCGCTTATCAGCATAGCTCTTTTGTCGACTTCTTGCCACTTCAAGGTTCTTACGGATTATAGAGACTTTATCGGTCGTTTCTTGTATGAGTTCAGGACCAGTAATGAAGTTTTCACCAATGTTGGTCCAACAGATCGGTGAACGACATTTACGACCATAAAGTGCTTCGAACGGTGCCATCTTGATACTCGAGTGGTAACTATTGTTATACGAAAATTCCACGAGTGGTAGATGTGTATCCCAATCACCACCAAAGTCAAGAACACAAAGGCGTAGCAGATCCTCCAAGGTTTGGATGGTTCGCTCGGTTTGACCATCAGTTTGAGGACGGTAAGCCGTGCTTAGATCCAATTGAGTACCCAAGAGTTCTTGCATAAACGACCAAAAATGTGAAGTGAAACGGGAATCTCGGTCGGATATGATGTGCAGAGGTACCCCATGACGACTTACAATTTCATCAACGTATATGCGAGCCAACCTCGATGTCTTGTAAGTGTCACGTATGGGTATAAAATGCGTCGATTTGGTCAATCGGTCTAAGGTCACCCATATGCTATCATGTCCACGACAGGTTCGGGGTAGCTTAGTTATGAAGTCCATGGATATGTGTTCCCACTTCCACATAGGAATCTTGGGTTGCTCAAGTAATCCACTTGGACGTTGATGTTCGACTTTAACCTTCGTACACGTGAGGCACTTAGCTACATAAGTCGCTATATCTTTCTTCATTTCGGGCCACCAATATTGACCACGTAGGTCCATGTACATCTTATCGGAACCAGGATGAATGGAATAACGAGTTTGATGAGCTTCGTTCATGATAAAGGTACGAAGATTATCGCGATTTGGAACCCAAATTCGATTCACAAAGTACATCAACCCATTGGGTTTCGATTCTAGTTGAGTTAGAAGGTTATGCTCCAGTTCATCCTTCATTCTTCCTTCTTGTTGCACCATTTGTTGAGCTTCCAAGATACTAGACTCGATGTTACTATCTATTCTCAAGTTTTGTAGCAGTACAGTAGTCTCGATGACATCTAGTCGGATCTCAGTATCAAACTCACCCAAAGTGTCAAACCATTGTCTTCGATCGTGAATTTCTTGAAATGAGACCGTTTTGTTATGAGTCTTTCGGCTTAGTGCATCGGCTACAACATTTGCTTTACCAGGATGGTAACGAATGTCACAATCGTAATCACTAATCAACTCCACCCAACGACGTTGTCTCATATTGAGATCTTTTTGATTAAAAACGTGTTGAAGGCTTTTGTGATCGGTGTAGACTATGCATTGTGTAACATAAGGTACTGTCTCCAAATCTTCAAGGCAAAAACCACGGAACCAAGCTCGAGATCGTGTGTTGTGTAATTCACCTTGTTAACCTTCAATTGTCTCGATGCATAAGCTATGACCTTTCCTCGTTGCATGAGAACACAACCAATACCTTGTTTAGATGCATCACAATACATAGTGAAATCGTCGTTTCCATCGGGTAAGGTCAAGATAGGAGCATTGCACAACTTGTGCTTTAACGCTTCAAAAGCTTCTTCTTGCTCGGAACCCCACTCGAATGGTTTATTCTTTTGTGTCAAAGACGTGAGTGGCTTCGCGATTCTCGAAAAGTTAGCAATGAATCGCCGATAATAACCAGCAAGACCAAGGAAAGAACGAACTTCGGTTGGAGTTGTGGGAACACACCAATTCTTCACAGCTTCCACCTTCGCAGGGTCAACGTGAATTCCTTGGCTATTCACCACGTGTCCTAGAAATTGAACTTCCTCGAGCCAAAATTCACATTTCGAGAATTTTGCGTACAGTTGTTCTTTCTTCAACAACTCAAGAACTTGTCGCAGATGTAGCTCGTGATCGGTGTGGGACTTGGAATAGATAAGGATGTCATCAATGAAGACGATCACGAACTTGTCCAGATAAGGCTTGCATACTCGATTCATGAGATCCATGAAAACAGCAAGAGCATTTGTTAAACCAAAAGGCATAACCATGAACTTATAGTGGCCATATCGAGTACGGAACACGGTCTTTGGGATATCATCATCATGGACTCGTAGTTGATGATATCTAGAACATAGATCAATCTTCGAGAATATAGCAGCTCCTTGAAGTTGATCAAACAAGTCATCGATACGAGGAAGTGGATAATGATTCTTGATGGTAAGCTTGTTAAGCTCACGATAGTCAATGCACATACGAAACAATCCATCTTTCTTCTTTACGAATAGAACAGGTGCACCCCAAGGCGAAGAGCTAGGACGAATGAATCCCTTCTCGGATAATTCTTGAAGTTGACTAGAGAGTTTTGCATTTCCGATGGTGCAAGTCGATATGGTGACTTAGCCACGGGGTTTGCTCCCGGTATTAAATCGATCTTAAACTCGACTTCACGCACAGGAGGTAAACCACTAAGGTCATCAGGAAATACTTCAGGGAAGTCTCGTACAATCGGGACATCCTTAAGATCTTTCCCTTTGACTTTCTTGTTGACCACGTAAGCCAAGAATGCCATATAGTTCTTGCTTAAGCACTTTCAGGCTTGAGTGCAAGACATGAGTTTAAGCCCTTTGGAGGATTTTCACCAAACACTTTCAATGTATCCCAGAAGGTAACGGTATACGAATGCACTTCTCAAAACAAATGATCTCGGCATGGTGTTTGGCTAACCAATCCATACCAATGATGACGTCAAAGCTTCCAAGTTTCGTAGGAATAAGATCAATAAGAAAATCATGCGTGTCAAGACTTAAGATACAATCACGAATAATGATATCAACGGTGATCGGTTCCCCATCGGTGACTTCAACGGTGAGAGGTCTTTCTAGTTTCGTATGTGGCTTAGCAAGAATGGGTTCAAACTCTAACGAAACGAAACACTTATCGGCTCCAAAGTCAAAAAGAACGCATAAGTATTACTAATAAGAAACATACCCGTTCAATGTTAAAGGCATTCAACGATACAGGTAATACATGAAAGAGGCTTGAATCATAAAAGTTCAGGTTGAGTTAACGTACCATTCACCACATCATTGTTTGCTTGTGCTTGATTTGCATTGATGTTGAAAGCACGTCCTCGGGCTTGTGGAACATTACCCACAAGACGAGGGCATTGTGGGCGAAAATGACCAGGTTCCCCACAGTTGTAGCAAACACGATTCGTGACCATCGTGGCGTTATTAGGTGCACTGTGACAAGTCGCCACCAAGTGACCATATTTACCGCATAAGGTACAGATGCGGCACGGTTGGTTTCCCGAATGATGGTACCTACAGGTGTTGCACATAGGTTGAGGACCAGCATAGGCCCTAGCCCTAGGCACTTGTGCCACAGGTGCAGCCGCAAGTACAAGTTGTCTTTGAGGTTGTTTGGGTGCAGCCACAGCATAGTTGCGCGCCGGTGTGAACTTGCGCTTCTTCTTCTTGTTGTTGTTGTAAGACGGTTTGGCTTTGGTCTCCTTAACAGCCTCGGTAACCGTCTTTTCCACCTTCTCGCACCCTTAACAAACATGGTGCCCGCTCGTATATGATTCTCGGTGAGTTGAGCGGTGATAGTGATGGCTTCTTCCAAAGTTGTAGGTCGACTACCCACCACAGCATCTTGAATTTGGGGTGGTACACCCTTGATGAACTTCTCGATGTTGCGAGGGACAGTGTCGACCATATGGGGAAACAGTATACACAACTCATGATGCCTAGTTGAGTAGGCCAAATGGTCACCACCATCTTGCCTCAAGTTCTAGAATTCCTCTTCCAGTTTTTGTAGTTCACTCCTCGGGCAGAACTTCGCGATGGCGATGTTCTTGAACTCCTCCCAGGTGAGTGCTAACACAGCTTCAGCACCACGATTCCTCTTCTCGCTATTCCACCAAGTAAGTGCCTTTTGTTGGAGCATACTAGTGGCATAACGAACTTTGAGTGCCTCGGGACACTCACAAATTGACGAAAGTATTCTCCATGCTCTCGAACCACTCAAGAAGACCAGTGGCTCCTTCCTTTCCACTAAAGCTAGTGGGCTTGCAAGAACTAAAGTGCTTGAAGGTACAAGTTTGGTTGTTACGCCCTTGGTTAGCACTATTCTCTCCTTGACCATTGCCATTGTTGTTGTTGCTAGCGTTGGTCATCAAAGTGCTATTGAGTTCAGCAACCATGGTCGGGATAACGGCGGCCACTTGTCGTGCGATCATGGCGGCTAGCTTACGGTCGGAACTTCCACGCTTTCCATGATGACGAGACATGCTGGATATACAAAATGAGTTAGTCACGGGAAAGAGGATAACAAAGGACATTAATTTAAACAAGGATATATCAAGAGTTATAAGGCACATCGAATGGTTTCATTTGGTAATGCATTACCATTTGGAAACGTTGACACGTCAAGGTAAATTGACTCATTTGCCTTAGAAACTTGTGTATGTTGACCATAGTTTATCACTCATCCCAGAAATCCCCAGGTAAGCATAACTAGTCCCGTAGGATTTATGCGAAATGCTTACCTTAGCCCGAAGGCTTTTTGCCAGGAAAACCAGAATACAGGTGTCTATGTGTCACACAAATTTCTTAGGTTCATGATATCAAAACCTTGATGAGATTTTCATAGATTAGACATAGAGTCTAAGGAATAAACCCACGATATAAAGTGTAGATTCCACATGTTGTCGAGAATAAGTTTAGGAAAGTTTCATTCGTCGGGGAGAATTAAAGAGTCAAAGATAAGTTTAGGGAGACAAGTAACAAAGTTTAAACATTTACAAGGCAATCCTATGCTAAGCCATCAAGTTGCACATAAGAATGGCATAGCATTATGTAGCATGCAAAACAATATACTTTTACAAGAATAATAATATTATTCTATAAGGTTCATGCATAAACTATAGTCTAGGTCACCATTTCTAATAACCTAAATCCCTATAGTTATGGGCTCTGATACCAATCTGTCACACCCCAACCTTGACGGTGGAATATTCGAGATGTGAGGGTTAAGATTGTTCACAACCACATAACGCTCTCTTTAAATGAAAATATTATTCATATAAGTTCAAACGCAAATACAACCATAAGTCTTAACATGAACAAGTCAAAACATAAAACAAAATAGTCCAAGCTTTTTATTCTTTAATCTAGGTCCAAATCCTAGTTTCATTCAAACTTCAAATGATGACTTCAAACTTAGGCATTTCTTGAAACATGCTAAAAATAAAGGGATCAATTATAAAGTTGGTGAGTTTCCAAGGATTTTACATACATAATATATCAAATTTTACAAGTAGCAATTCATGTCATAGGTTACGAGTTAGCAAGTTTATAGAACATATACAGTTACAACCAAACCTCGACTTGATTACAAGTTTATAAGATTGGCTAAGTGTATTTGGTTCCCTAGATGAACAAGTCATACGTCATCAGGAGCCGGCAATACATCTGTTTTAGCACCAAATAGGCTTGTCTGGCCCAAAGATCTAAGACGTCGCCAGGCTAGCAATGGTTAATGATTGTAAACAAGATATGTATCTTATACAAGACTTACAATAACACAAATAACCATGACAAATAAAAGTATGAATTGCAAGTGCTTTACAAGTTTAAACGTTTACAAGTGTATGTTGATAAGGTAACATGTTTCACCCCAAAATAGTTTGAAATAATATAAAAAGGGACAAGAAAACTCACATGGCAATAAGAATAAGAATGCTGATTATTAAGAAATAATAATAAACGTTCCAACACAATCCTTCACAAAGTACCTAAGAATATATACATTATAAGCTTCATTTTACTATTGAGTTTAATGATTCAACGGGAGCTAGGGCTTTAATTGATATTTGGGGGGTTTCAATAACTAAATTAAATAAAATCATATAGTTGATTATGTTTTGATTAAATGAAAATATAATATTCGAGCATTTTATTATAAAGCAATGAATAAAATAATGGGTAGTAAAGTTTAAATAATCTTTTATAATTTTGTTTTAAAATACTTATGATTTAAACAATAGCATATAGATAATGTACGAGTTAATAATAATTTAGGGTTTTAAATCATTATTTAGAGTCTACTTTATACATAAAATAATAAATAATAAAAAAATAATCTAAATATAACTCTTGTTTTATGAAACGTTTAAATCCTTTAAAAATAAATTTATAGAAATAAAGTGATTTTGAAAATATACAAAGTTTATAAACTACCTTTAATAATTTTTAGAAATTTTACACATCTTAAAACACTTGAAAAACAATATAAAAATGGATTGAGGGTCCCCGGGTTCAAACCCGGGACCTCAAGTCCACACTACACACACATTACCAATAAACCAAAGGCCTTAGCCGCTTTATGAAACAGCTTTTAAATTACAAAAACACGGTTACAAAGAAATCCCCAAAACACATGAACCCTAGATTCGATTTGAGCCAAATTGAATATCAAATTCTTATTTCTAAAGTTGATAATCATGGGGCTTTTGTTCCCCATGTCAAGTCGAGCAGATGTACGTATTTAATTACCCGAATATGTTTGAATTTAAGATGAACCCAACAAAGAACAGGTCGCGGCCGTGGGCACCCAATGGATGAGCAATTCTCAATGGTATTCAAATTAAACTTGCAGATAGCTTCGAATGATGATCTGGACTAAAAGCCCTCTACTAATTTTGATTCTTGAACTCCAGAGGGTGGTGTTCGATTAAGTTGCAGATCACGATGAGAGAGATAATCGAACCGAGTGTTTGTGTGGGTTTCAGGTGAAATTGGTAATGGTAATCGATTAGTGATAGGTAGATGATTGTTTATGTTAAGTTAATTCGATTATTATTGTGCTTTAATGTTTGAACGGCTATGAATTAAACACCTTCGGTTACCCGATCGAATAAGTTTTGTAACCGGTGCTTAATCACAATTAAGATAGTTAACCGAGTTCAATTCAAGTCCAGGAATGGTTAGCATGGTTTTGGGGGTTTCAATTTGAAGGAAAATTAGGGTTTTAGGGTCACCGGACTCCGCCCGGAGGGTCGCCGGAGCTGTGGCCGGAAAAAAAACGCATGAAGGGAAATTGGGGGTTTGGGTTTTATATAGTTACACATTTGGTCCCCCAACTTTGAATTTCTATTATTTTATGCTGAAACTTCAGTTTAAGTTTATAAATTGACATTAAGACCCCCTAAACTTTAACTACTTAAAGTTTTAAACAATGTTAAGTTTAGTAACTCTTGTAAATTATTTTTATTATTATTAACAATATTATTATTATTATTACTATTATTTTAGTTATTATTATTCTCATTATTATTATTAGTATTATTATTATCATTACTATTATTATTATTAATAATATTTTTATTATTACTAATATTATTATTATTGTTAATATTATTATTATAGTCATTATTATTATTTAATTAACTTAGAAACTTTAAATTAAACAAGGAATCAAACATGAATAGCCAATCAAGTTTCATAAATAGCATACATAGACCTTATAAGAACTTAACAAAGTTAACTTTTAATTAACAAAAATACGAGATGTTACATTTGATATGAAGGAACTAGGAGAGGCAAAGAAGATCATTGGAATGGAGATTGTAAGAGATAGAAAATTAAGGCAGCTCAAGTTGACTAAGGCTACTTATCTGCACAAAATTTTGTCCATGTATGGTATATATAAGTGTAAGATGGTGCAGACCCCAATTGGTGCACATTTCAAGATCTCTTCTGCTAATTCATCTAAGAATTAGAGTGAGGAGTCCTTTATGGATAGGGTCCCCTATGGCAATGTTGTTGGTAGCTTGATGTACCTCATGGTATGCACTAGGCGAGACATTGGCTATGCTATTAGTCTTGTGAGTAGATTTCTTTCATGCCCTGGTAAAGCCCGTTGGAATGGTTTAAAGTGGATCTTAAGGTACTTAAAAGGTACAAGATCTTATGGTCTATTGTTTAGTGATGAATCATTATCTTGTAATGAGGTTATTACTGGTTATGTTGATGTTGATTATGCTAAAGATCTAGATAGAGGAAGATCATTGACTAGTTATGCATTCTTGGTAATGGGGAATGCTGTGAGCTGGAAAGCTCAATTACAGAGAGTAGTAGCTTTGTCTACTACTGAAGCTGAGTATATAGCCTTAACTAAGGCTGTGAAGGAAGCAATTTGGCTCAAAGGGTTTGTATCTGATCTGGGCTTACAAGTAAAAGATGTTGTGGTATTTTGTGATAATCAAGGAGCTGTCCAATTATCCAAGAATAGTGTTTATCATGAGCATACCATGCATATTAATGTGAAGTTACATTTTATTAGGGATGTTATTAACTCAAAGGAAGTAAGATGCAGCAGATTACTACAGAGTTTAACCCTGTAGATATGTTTACAAAGGTGTTACCTGGTCCTAAATTCAATTTCTGTGTTGATGCATTGGGAGTTACTTAGATGACAATTTTGTCCTTCGTTGGAGATTGTTAAATAAAGGGCCATAATTGTCAATATGGGATTTACAAGATTTTAGTTGTATTAGATATAGAGTAATCTTGAAGGGCCTGTTGCGTAGTTTCTTAATAAAGTTGTTAATAGTTAGTTAGTGAATAACTCAGAGGAATCTTCTTCCGAGTGATATAAGACTTCTTCCGAAGGGTTAATTATCTTTTTCATACTTGTACTCTGTAATCGTTTGATGATCAATCAAGTTGTTGATTTCATTGTTAGTTGATTTGCTGTGTTTCATAACAATTTGCATTTGTTTTTTTTTTGTTTTGCACGTTCATATTACTTTTGCCCTTTGTTTCATGTGTTGCAGTTTTGTTTTGCCTGGTCAAATTGGGACCAAGTATTTTTGTTAACACGTCAAGTTGTAGATTGTAATTAGTTGAAAAGAGGTCAGATCAAAACTCATAATATATCAAATTACAACCGGATTAGCTTTTATTTTGTAGCGAGTCAAATAGCATTTTACAATTTGGTTCGCATTGCAAATGGTTTTCACTAGGCACCAGCTTCTTTTTTAACCCCCAAGGTTTAACTATTATGATGTTCGTTTCGAATTACAAATTTCTTACTGCTATGGTGTAAACACCTTTTGCAGTTTATGTTTGAAAACAACTTTAGTTGTAAAATATTTATTGTTACTGACCTTTTGTACATCTACAAATTATTCAATAAGATTGAACCATGGTTGGTGCAAGGTTGTCCCCCTTAACTTTCAAGGTTATTTACTTTGACTCTCTCAGCTTCTTAAGAACCGGTTAATTTACTTTCACTCTCTCAGCTTCTTAAAAACTTTGTACAATGTATGTTTAATTACTTAAGTTTCTAAAGTTTAAGATTTTCCATTTACACTGTTACTTAAAAAACCAATTTCTTATATTTTTATTTGTATGCACGTATCGGTATAAATTTAAGTTCATCATGCTTGGACGTAAATTTTGTTCAGAAACGATCCAGAAAATATAAAACATTTATGTGTTTATTTTATGTCTACTGAGTTGGTCTACGTTTTCATGTAAATTTTATTTGGAAATGAGTGAGTTCAAATAGAATATGTTTTGACGGTAAAATTCGACTTATTCTAAGGTCCTTAGGAATCTAATTTGAAACCAAGTTGTATTATTTGTACTCTATAATTTATCACGCCGCGTACGGTGTCGTCACAACGCGCGACTCTATTTAAAAACTAGTTATTTTATTAAAATGATATTGATACCATAGAACATTAAAGATATTGACAAGACTGCTAGTCTGCTACACCTCCTTCACTTCAAGTTCTTGGTCATCCTCCACTTGAAAAGCAGAGACAGGAAAAGTGCGAAAGAGGCCCGATGGAGCTTTGAAAGTGATCTTTCCAGTTGGTGGGTCGTCGACGCTGATCTCACTCAGATTAATCCACATCATTAACTCTTTGGTCTTCACACCGGTTAGCTTCTTGATTTTGGATTTCTCCACATAAGCGGTGACCTCGTTTCCATAGCTAGCGACCCGCCCAACCTTTTGGAACTTGTGCTCCGTCTTCTTTTTTTGTCTGAGCCAAACGAAGCCGGTGTCTTTGACGTAACCACATTCTTCAATATCCTCCAAAGGCAACAGACCATTGGGTAACCCAACTTCTGTTAGCAAAAACTTTGTTTTCTCTTGGCAGATTTTGTCACCATGGTAGAGCTCAGTAGCGCTGGCTCGTATCTCGCCTGTAACAAGGGACATTTTAACAGTGTATGACTTAGTAGTGGGAATGAGGTTGTGGTACAAACTATATATAGTCAACCTGCTTTAAGTTTGCTCTTTAAGGTGCCTATTGTATTTTGGACCACTTGAAATTATTTTAGACACGTGAACCTAAATACGACATGTGTATCCACGTATTCTCACGAGTATGGGATTTTTAACCTGACAACATATTTGTACTCTAAAAAGTAATATTAAACTATAAATTAACAACCCAATCCTTATTTCTCTTTTACTTCAAATTTGATGTAAGATTACTACTCACTTAGTTTAGGTCTTAACAAGGAACACATTCTGATAAAAGTGACTAAATAATTGGGTCAACCTATGAAGTTAAGCTTAGCCTAATTTGTTTAACCAAACATGTGTTGAATTTGATGTGAAATTGGCCGAACATTTTAAGATTAATACATGAATTTCATGTTATTATTTTTTAACAACAATAATTTCATTGGCAAATGACGAACATGATCTTATTCACAAAATATTAGATACATAAAAGTGGTTTTTAAGCCACTCAGTTGAAGACACGATACGCTTATTATCTATATCTATACTATTATATAAAATATAAACTTGGGATACAAGTGTAGTTTTACAAACAAAAAAAAATCAAGACCCATAATACAACTTATTAACCATTGGGTACAAATGTTCTATACAATAATCCATATTTTACCTCTCATTTAATAAGAAACTTTTTTTAATTAATACATTAGTTATTTCCTATTCTCAATACATTATTTAATTTACTATTTATATACTTTATTATTTATAATACTTTAAATTTAATAATCTAAAGTGACATTTAAATTTATTAATAAGTATTATCTTATTTGAATACTGTATAAGAACTAAATACTTTATATATTTATAACTTAATATTGATTAATTTAAGTATTATTTTATTTAAACACTTAAGTACATAATCATTAAATATTTACATAGTTATAATAATAATAATAATAATAATAATAATAATAATAATAATAATAATAATAATAATAATAATAATAATAATAATAATAATAATAATAATAATAATAATAATAATAATAATAATAATAATAATAATAATAATAATAATAATAATAATAATAATAATAATGATGATGATAATAATAATAATAATAGCCAAATATATATTAGTGTTTAAGGCAAGTCAAAAAAGAGGTTCGATAACACCCATCATATCGCTATATATAAAAAATAGAAAACGTTATGAATAATGAAAGTAAAGATTTTCTCAATGATATCACAATAACTATTTTCTCCAAATTGATAAAAAAACATAATTCTTTTTATAATTTTTATATTTAAATCTCTAAGAATTTTTTGAGACTAACCACAATGTTTCTCTCTCTCTCTATGTATGTGTATGTGTGTGTGTGTGTGTTTGTGTCACACCTCGGGCCCAGAGAGGCGAGGCGTTACGATTGGTAAACAACAACCAAAATGCAGCGGAAACTAAATGGTTTATTACAAAGCATTTCATAATATTTACACTTGGATATTACCTTGGTTCCAATACATGAAGTACCTCAATCTACAATCTAAAGGTATCATGATTAAGCTCTTGATCAACATTAATTGTCACTTCTGTATCTAAGGCATCTAGGCTCAACCTTTGCCTTCTACATCTACCCTCAACCCTTGCTTCAGCTTTAGATCTCTTTTATAGCTCATCTAACTCCCTAGCTGTACCTGAAAGACATGCTTAAAAAGGTTTTGGGTCAACATAAAGTTGGTGAGTTCAAGTGCTTAAAGTTTAAAAACAAAAGGATCATTGGAATCCATTTTTTATTCAGAAATCATAGTATCATTGTTGTGGGGATCACAATCAACCCTGCTCTCAACCTCGGCTAGCCTATTCAAAAATTGTGTTTACCAGTTATATCCCATTGGGAAACTGAGCCTCAAATCAGTGCACCATACCTGCCGGATGGTTCACCATAGTATCTTATAAAACCTGTTACATGCCATAAACGACCCCACAGGATCTCAGCGTGGTACTCTTCCGTTCATCACGGAAGGCACTGTGTGTGGGGGATTCCCCAAGTAGATCTACCCATATAAACAAGCGGTTCACACAAGAATTAATGTCTATGATACAAGTATTAGCAGGTATCAACATTACCACACCATGTATCATCATAAAAATAGCACAGTATTAGTTCAGTTTAAACAGAGCATGCTTCATCCCAAAACAATAAAAAAGAGGGAAACACTAGAACTCACCTGGTATCCTTATATAGATTCTGAGATCGGTATAGAGAAAGGGGCTCCAACAATGCAAATCCTAAATTGTACATATGAGATTTATGTTTAGCATTGGCATGATGTTATTACATGCGTGCGGTTGAGCTCTTTAGTTAACTTAAAATTAATGCTAAGTATTATTGTTGTATCTTAGCTTCTTGTACAAACATTAGTTGTTATGTACTAATTTGTGCATATTAGATTAATTAATGCTTTTATTCGAATAATGATTCTTAGTACAATGACTGTAGCAATAGTTAGTTGATATTAGGATTCCATATTCATGAATGGGTAATGTTAATAATTATATTGGTCGAAAATATTTCCAATAATATTTATATTGTTTACACTTTATCCTAACGTTATATTGATTCTTCATATGTGTGATACTTGCATAGTATGTAAGCAGTCAAACTTCTAAATGTTGAATAGTATTAGTAATCTACAATGCATCAAATATTATGAATCAAACTTTTATGTCATGATATTATATTATCTTCACGTGCATAGCATATATACTTTAAGATTGCCTAACTTAGGCCATTAAAATATATAACTTATTAGTTGTACTTTATGTAGATGGTTCATGGATAGATATGTTTAAATTCCGCTTAACGTGTTTATAATGTTAACCAAAAATATGGTTTATTCAATAAGTGTAAGTACACACCTTCAAAGAACATCCATATTCCATAATTGTATAGATATATTCCTACCATTAATGTATTTAATATTGATGCTAGAATAATTCGAATATCAATAATAGTTGTCGTTACATTAACGAAGGGATGACACTAATAGTAATTATACCAATTGGTTCGTACTAGAGATCTTATCGACTACCATTAATAATACGATGATGGGCTACTATAGTATCTATAAGTCTTTTGTCTTAAATAAATGCGTATAGATGTCGGTTTACCCAAAGTATCCATTGTATATACGTACAATTTCATTTTGTATATTTTTAATCATCTCGACGTCTTGTAAGGATTTTGTATGACATGAGATCAAATAACTTCTTATATGTTTCTAACATCTTTGTTCATATGATAACATTACCAAAGTTGTTTTACATTATGGGATTGGTCACGTTCTTTCCAATATACGTATTCATTCTTGACCATTAATAGACTAGTTGACATTTTTATACATATTTGTAGCTCAACACACACAGGTTAATGTATTATCACCATATTTATATGCATATGAATTTCTAGCACACGGTTATACCTAACGTTTCCGTTTTGCGTCCTAGAACCCGCTTGTGCCGACCCACATCGTGTTGACTGTCCATTGACCCCGTTTGACCAGCTTTGACCAAGTTTTAACCTAGTCAAAACACACTAAGATTATTTAGAAACACTAATACATTGTTATCTCAAAACCAAACACAACTATAACCACAACATACGTTACCAAACACCTCAGTTATGACTTTTACTACCACTAGCCCTTACCACCATGCACCATCATCATCCTCGGCCATCGGCCGCCACTGTCGTGGCCGGAAGTCACCGGATCACCGGAAAACTCGCTGAAACAGTGCCAAACCTCCAAATCTTTGATTATTACGTCTTAAAATCAAGCATGCATGATAGATTGACCATCTACAATCTTTCATCAACAAAACACTGAACAAAACCTCAAGATCCTTTCCTTAAACACCACCATCGAGCCTATCCGTCTAGCAGCGCCCTCCACCGCTGCTGCACTACGCGGTTTCCACCACCACCATCGTGATTGGAGTAAAACGACCACCACCGTTGGCCTTAGATGCTATCATCCTTTTCTTTGTGAAGTATGGACGGAGAGAGAGCCAGCCGAACTAGACAGTTCATCGAAAAAACTTGAGACAACGGCGACAAAACCCTAGCCGCCGCCACCTTTCGTCCGCTAATAACTTTAACACCGCCATGAATTAGAGAAAACAACTACCATCATTGGAAAGAGCTCGTCGAGGGGAAGAAAACCATGTACGACACTCGCCGCCACTCGCCGGTTTTGGTGGCCGGAACCCTAGCCGCCACCATCTTCTCTCCCCCATATCTCTACCATCCTTGCATTTCGTGGAAAACTAGCACCACCATTGGATTCCAAAGTTTGACTTTAGTGGGGGTTGGCCGAGATCTCGCCGGGAACCGCCATCGCCGCCACGACTCTGCCTTCCCCTGCTCCGCCGTGGAGCCTCCTGCTCCAGCGGTTGCGGCTACTGCAGCCCTTGGGAGCATTTTTCTTGTTTAGGGTTTGTAATAATGAGGAAATGATGGAATGTTAGACTTATATACTTAGGGTTTTTAGATGGGTTTTCTTCAAATATCGCGTATATGGCTCGTACTCTTTGTTAACGCGTGTCAACCAGAGTTTTTCAGATCAAATCTCGTCTAGATAATCCTATAATAGATATATTTACTTACTAGGGCTTGAATAAAAACAATCGAGTAAGTTTATCGTCAAATTCTCAGGTTTGACTAACGTTCAAACCGGTACACGTCTCAGTCGCGTCTCCAAACGCAGTCGTTCACGCTAAATGTCTCCCTCTCTACTTTAGGATATTAGAATAAATATAATAATTAAATAACTATTTATGATATTGTAGGACTCGGTTTGACGCATCGGATGCCAGTGTGACTAGTATTTCCGTTTCTCACACTTTTCTTAGTTAATTATGCACGTTTGTTGTAGATTCTTTTAGCTAGTTTTATTTACAACAAGTATCCTGATTAATAATAATTTTGGTAGGATATAAAGGCTTTATAAGGTAATTCTGATGAAAATCAGATATTAGTACGCGCTAGATTACCGAACTCTACCCGGTATGAGTTTTTGAATATGTTTTTAGTTTGGATCATTCTATATTTACTTTGAGTCACATAACGATTCATTATTTTATGATCACTTATTTATTTGGGTCGTAAACATGTATTAGGCCTTAAATGGGCCCAAAATGTTAGTTTCTTATCTAAGCTTTCTTCGGTAAGCTCCAAGTCAATCCAGACCTTTATTGGGCCTTATAATACTTCAAGGTTTCTAATTGGGCTAAATTTCTGGGGTGTTACACTGTGTTTTATAAATTGACACATACTCATTTTTTTAAATTACATACTTAAGTCTTTAAGTTATGATAAATTTTATATTTAATCATCAATATTTTTTAAAAATATTATACTTAACCCTTCAAGTTATATTAAATTTTGTTTTAACCAATATATAATAGAGCTCGCTGAATTATAATAAAGACACCATTTACGCATTCGCTATTTGTTCTCACTGTTTTGAGACATGTTTTGTTGTATTTTTTATATTTCACTAATCTATCAGCGTTTCACACGTAATCTTTTTTCAGATGGTAAGTATTAATATATAAATAATCGCAATTAAATCTTTCAATTTTATAACCACCGCTTCGGAGTGCGGCTCTCACCTACTAGTTTGAACTTATAAACCAGTGGACAAGTACGTTTTTTAGGTTTAACCTAAACTTATTTATATTTATATCATGAAACCATAGAGACATTGTTAAATAGAGAAAACCATACATCTATACCTTTAAATATAAACAAGGTATTTAGGACTACGTTTCAACTTTTGAAGAACTTAAAATTTTGTTTTCAAGCTCTCTCTCCTATTATATAAAAATGATTTAGATAAGCCAAGTAGATAATTAAAGATCCAAAACATTGATGTTCTTATTCTAATAAATTATCAAACATACCAAATTATAAATTTTAATTATATTTTATCTTGAAGAACAATTTTGTAACTCTTATTTTCTATTATTTGTTAGTTTTTTAGATATTCATTATTTATTTTTTTATTAACGACTAATGACAAGTCAAATGTAAAATATTACTAAAGACTAATGATTTTAATATATTAAATTTCTTCTATCCATGTAATATATGAGTATATAAACTAGTATATAATGAAAACAAATATATATATATATATATATATATATATATATATATATATATATATATATATATATATATATGTATATATATATATATATATGTATATGTAATGTAAGGATTCCTAAGTCTGATGCAACCCAAAACATCCTAAGTGTCTCAGCAACATGCACTAAGTACTGAAGTGAAGAATGCTTCGGAAGTTTTACACAATGCATTAGAAAATACTCTTTCCGAAGCCAAGACCAATATCTTCCGAAGCCAAACATAAAGTCTTCCGAAGCTTCAGAGACAAAGTCTTCCGAAGCTTCAACCTATGAAGACAGATTTCTTCCGAAGACTTTTAGTACACATGCTTTATCTGATGTACTGTTCCATAAAGCACCTTTTCCGCTGCATCTCTGTAAAGTCACCAACTTACATGAGTTGGTGAAAAGGGCCTTGCTTTTGGTAACTGTACATTGAGGTCTTGAGTCTGTAACTTTCCACTTTATGTACTTTATCTTTTTTGTAATGTATAAGGATGTGAGCTATGGCATGTCATAGTCACAAGGTCAAAAGGCAGATATGCCTTTTGATCCTACAACTGATTTTGTTAGTGTCTAGTCAATTGTATCCAGCTGGCTTTCAAAGTATAGCCGGCTGTAGGTTGTAGTATAAGTATTTCAAGTTCTTGTATCTTTCTTTATGCTTTTTAACACTTGTAAAAGAACTTGAGAAAGCAATATGCTGCCTCCTTGAAACCCATACTCTCTTGTTCTGTCTCTTGCTTTACTTGTGTTCTTTGTATCACTTTGGTTAACCCAGTTCACTGTTTGATTAAAGTTTAGTTAGTCTCCTCATTGTGTTGTTGTGTTGTAATTGTGTTTAAGCCCTTAAACGGTCCTGCAAGTGGGTGATGCTACCAAAAAGGGGGAGAAAGTTGTTACAACCACAGAACCTGGGAGTTCTTCAGAGAGAATGGACATAGAGGACTCACCATCCTCACTTGCTGTTGTGCATTCTCAGCAACTTCCTCAAGTTCACATTAATGTGGACTCTATAGACTCACTCATCAGGAGTCTCTTTGAGGAAGGTATACCAAGGGCTGTCTCATCTCCACCACAAGGAACTGGCAACTACATCATAAGGTGGAGGTATGATGATGACAGGAGAGCCCTTATACTTCACAGAGTTCAAGGCCAACAAGAAGTTTTTCAATTCC
The DNA here is from genome assembly GCA_025215565.1 of Flaveria ramosissima. NCBI lineage: Eukaryota > Viridiplantae > Streptophyta > Magnoliopsida > Asterales > Asteraceae > Flaveria > Flaveria ramosissima. The sequence continues at coordinate 22,655,495 of CM046033.1, read as the reverse complement.
AAAGCCTGAGCTTCTATGAAAGACTGGATTTAGTCAACTTGCCACTTGTCAATCCAAGCAATTCAAGACAAGCTGACAAGCTGGCTCAAAGAATCCAGGACAGGATCCTTGCAGAGTTCACTCTAAGAAGGAGACTTAGGCAATCAGGCAATGTCATCGGTCAACTGGATGTTGAGGTGGACCCTAAGATTAGTTTCATAGGGGAAACCTTGACTGAAGACCCAGTGGCAGAACCTGAGACCCCTGTCTCATCATCAACAACTGCTGCAGAGGTCCAAACTCCATCTGAGACATCTGCTGGTGAAGGTGTTTCTCAGCCTCTCTCTGGCGAGAGCATGGAAGCTACTCCAAGCAATGAAGGCCAAGCCTCAATCCACCCTGAGTCACAAAGGTCTGTTGGTGACAAAGAGAAAAGGATAATGACTCCTGAAGAAATTGAGGAGGAAGAGAGAGAGAGAGGAAAAGGAGACTAAGGGGAGAAAGTTCTACTGGGTCATCTAGCTTCATGCAAGCTGCAATCAGGGCTGCTCCCAGACCAAATACTCAAGATGATGAGTTAAGGGCAGTCAGGATTACCTACTTACAGACCAGGAACTATGACATTGATGAAATCATCTCCCTCCCCTTAGAAGAATTAAATGAACTGGCTGACATGGAAGTGTCAAGAGAGTTGAAGGAGAAAGAGGATGCAAGGTTACTTCTCCAACTCAAAGAGGAGAAGAGACAGAAAAGACTTTACAAGCATGCTCCCACTCTCTCACCAGTTCAAGAAAGTCCTGCACAGGAAGATGTGGCTCCACAAGAACCTCAGGTAGATAAAGAAGAAGATAGGATCAAGATGATCAACTACCTGAGTGCCACAGGCTTCTATCAGGCAGATGCACTTCTTCCCTTGTCCTATGACTTCATTGAGTTCGAGTACCTAAAGCAACTTGAGCTTGAGCTAGTCAAAGAAAGAAAAACAACCAAAAGGAGGGAAGAAGCTGCAAAGTCAAGAGCCATCATTCAAAAGAATGCAAAGAAGTCTGCTGACAGACAAAGAATGATGAGCTTCTTGAAGCTGTATGGATTCTCCGGAAGGAGACTTGGCCCCATGTCTCTATCCACTATGGATGAGCATATTAGGGTGATCAAGCAGAAGATTAAAAGTGGAGAACTCATTGACTTGCACTCTCTTCCAAGTCAAGTCCCACCTGAAGTGGAGGTCAAGTTTGAACAACCAGAGACACCTCAACCAGCACCTCCAGCTGAGCCTCAGCAAGCTTCATCTTCTGATCCTAGGCAGGGTCAAACTCCCTCTCCTTCTGAACCTGTGAGGGAGGAACACCCAACTGAGAAAGACACTGATGATCAACATGGTGCTGCAGACCAGTCTTTTCAGTTAAAGACATCCAAGAGGAAGAAGAGGATGGCTTCTAAACCAAAGACTAAGAAGAAGAAGCCAAAGTCATCTACCTCTGCACCTTAGGCTGAATCAGATCAACCTGAGGAAGTGCATGATGAGGCAGCCCAATCAACTCCTATTCAAGTGGCTCCTCTAACTAGTGAGACACCCATCTTGTCTTGGACTTACTCTACCAATCCAGAAAGATGGAATGTTATCAGAGATCAAGGTGTTGAGAATGTCTACTCATGGCAAGACATAATCAACTTACCTCTGCATGATCTCTTTGAGATGAGAAGATACTATGAGAGTCTTGATGATCCTGACCATCTAATGAAGAAAGGAATGGTCCTGATTGTACTGAAGACTACCAACATTTGAAGATCTTCTAAGTGTTTTGGTAGCATCAGCCTAGGGGGAGTTTGTAAGGATTCCTAAGTCTGATGCAACCCAAAACATCCTAAGTGTCTCAGCAACATGCACTAAGTACTGAAGTGAAGAATGCTTCGGAAGTTTTACACAATGCATTAGAAAATACTCTAAGTGTAAAATCTTCCGAAGCCAAGACCAATATCTTCCGAAGCCAAACATGAAGGCTTCCGAAGCTTCAAAGACAAAGTCTTCCGAAGCTTCAACCTATGAAGACAGATTTCTTCCGAAGACTTTTAGTACACATGCTTTATCTGATTCCATAAAGCACCTTTTCCGCTGCATCTCTGTAAAGTCACCAACTTACATGAGTTGGTGAAAAGGGCCTTGCTTTTGGTAACTGTACATTGAGGTCTTGAGTCTGTAACTTTCCACTTTATGTACTTTATCCTTTTTGTAATGTATAAGGATGTGAGCTATGGCATGTCATAGTCACAAGGTCAAAAGGCAGATATGCCTTTTGATCCTACAATTGATTTTGTTAGTGTCTAGTCAATTGTATCCAGCTGGCTTTCAAAGTATAGCCGGCTGTAGGTTGTAGTATAAGTATTTCAAGTTCTTGTATCTTTCTTTATGCTTTGTAACACTTGTAAAAGAACTTAAGAAAGCAATATACTGCCTCCTTGAAACCCATACTCTCTTGTTCTGTCTCTTGCTTTACTTGTGTTCTTTGTATCACTTTGGTTAACCCAGTTCACTGTTTGATTAAAGTTTAGTTAGTCTCCTCATTGTGTTGTTGTGTTGTAATTGTGTTTAAGCCCTTAAACGGTCCTGCAGTATATATATATATATATATATATATATATATATATATATATATATATATATATATATATATATATATATATATATATATATATATATCTTTATTTTTAAATATCTATTGTATTGAGTTTTCTTTAATAAATCCTACGTATTTTGTGTTTTAGAATGATTTTAATACATATTTATTTGTTTTAATATTAGTAAAAAGTATAATTAACAACAAGTTTTTGTATTTAACATTTAATTTATTTATATTTAATTTAAATGAAAACTTTGTAAATAGTAACCAATTTTTAAAAGTATTCCAATTAAATAACTGATGTTTAAAAATTATTCCAATTAGTTCACTCAACTTTTATGTTGTATATAAATTATAAGTTTTAACAATTTTTTAAAGTGTTTTTCTTTTTGTTTCAATTAAAATATTTTTTCTTTTTTGATACTAATGTGGAACGATGGCGTGAATAGTAGGTACTTTTTATTTTTTTTTTCAAATATAACTAACATATTTTTATAGTTTTTAATGTATTAAATATATTAAAAATTCCGACCCCCGCGTCTTCTCCTTTATTACTTACTTAACATAAGAATGTTCGATAACGACTCTATTTAATGGTTTAGTAGTTCAATTTAAGAAAATTATGCATTAGTGATCAAACTGGAATACTTATAAAACTTGATTACTATTCTATTACATTTTGCCTTTATTTAAAGAGTAACGAGTAGGGTTGACCCATTCACCTAACATAATACTGTACTAGATGTTTAAAATAAAAGCGGTTGAATAGACTAAAATATATATCCACAAAAAAATCACTCAAACATATGCATAGAATTTTCGTCGTAACGTCCGATGTCTATCATTAATCTAATAAAACTTGACAAATAATTCTTTTACAAGTTGTAAACTTAAATTAGCTTAAAAGCTATATATATATGTGTGTTTGTGTGTGTGCACCATGATCTGTAAATGCTCATATTTATATCCTTCAGCAGGACGTCTGTATATAATACATGTTTTATTAAAACTAAAAATATAAACTTACATCCTTGTATTTTGGTACGCAAGAGGAAAACACGCTTATGTAAATCTTTAAGGAGTGTCTCCTCTTGTTGCGCTTAGAAACAATGGTTTCGTTATGAAATCAGACAAAATTGCTTAATACGAGAAAGCTTGCTTAGGGAATCAACACATGTTTATACCTTTTACTTTTAATAAGTTTGCTTTTCTCGCCCCTAAGACTATAGACCTTTTGAACAGGGTTTAGCAGGTTATCCATATTAATTAGTAGAATTGGGTTTGTTATCCAAAAGGATGTTAAGGCGCAACTTTTTACTCGGCTATCTACCATTTTATTACAAATATTTATTTGAAATGAATTGGAGTTCTATTATTTAATTAAAAAATTAATAAGAATAAAGTTATGAGTGACAATGTTCGTTGTAGCACATGTTAAAAATTGTTAAAATGAACAATTTGGCATGTAATAGATATTTTAACCAAATGAATTCTTATTCATGTAACAAAAAAATATAACACTAAATATAGTTTTCTTGTATAGTTTTAGAAATAAGTTTAGAATATACATGATTATTTAAGTTTATTTTAAAAGTAATAATTAAATCCTTTAGCCTAGCAAGTCATATTATGTTATTTTATTTGTTTAATATATTGTTATTTACTTATTTTATTTAAACTCAATCGTTTAGTTTTACTTAGGTAAAGCTATATCTTTTTTTAAATACTATTTTATTATTTACAATACTTATACACAATTTTAATCACATATTATCTTAATTTTTTATTGTTAGCTATTAAATTAAAATTTTATATGTTTTGGTGTTTTTTATCAAATCAAGAATGATAATCAACAATACATTTTTTAAAGAATTTGGTTTAGAATTAAATTATTTGTTTAAATTATTTGTTATTTATTGTTTGCTACATACTGCAAAAACATGATCAACTTTTTACGATGGGCACCAATAACAATGACATTGGCACCTATAACCCGGTGGTTTCTTAAAGACGAATACAATTCTTCAACAACATCCAACCTACCATGTCAAAATATCATTAAACATATTTAATTTCAATAACTACCCACATGCATAGGCCCATATTCTATTATTGTTGTACTATTAGTGTGCACACACGAATACACGATGCTGCAGGTGCAATATTTTTTATTGCGATACTCATCTTGGGTATATGTTATATTTTGTCGTTGGTAAGTCGAATAATTACACTTTCATATGGATTGGTATTCGTATTCATGTTAATTTTAGTCGTGGGGGCTAAAGAATATTTTCTAATGTTATAGCGTTTCATAGGGAGTTTTTAAGAAAGGGTATTAAGAATGTTTAACAGAGTAGAAAAATATAAATCCTTTTAATTAAGCCATGTCTAATCGGATTGGCATTTTATAAATGATTAAAAAAAGTTATACCGGACAATATAAAAGTAATTGCAAAAACTTGATAACTCTTTGAGAAGAGATTTACCGGAGCTCGGCCGGAAGTTGCCGAATCACAGGGTCGACGGGAAAGGGGGGTTGGGTTGTTTTAACTTGAAATTACACTTTTGGTCCCCCGAGGTTTACCATGTTAACATTTATGTAAAACTTTTTAATTTAAGTTTTAAAATTTACAATTTAAACCCTAAAGTTTTTAAAATCATATTTAATCAACAAATCAATTTTCTTTTATAAAGTCTTTATTTACTTTTTAAATCTTTATAAAAACTTTACAATTTATTATATTATAACTTGATAATTAAAACTCATAATTTAGAATAAACCCTATAACTCTTTGTAAAACTTTAAAATTTAATTATTTGAAATTAAATAGTTTAAGTTTCATAATTCTTTATGAAGCCTTATAATTAAAATGACATAATTATTGTATTCGAAGCATTAAAGTAAATAAAATAACCACATAATGAATTTGATTTCCTATATTGACTCAAATGGATTCAGGTTGGGTTTATAGTTTGAAAATGGATGGATATTACAATCTTCCCTACTTTAGAAAATTTCGTCCCGAATTTAATCACGAGAAAACTAATTCAAAGATATGAGGAAACTTGAATTTCATTTCACGTTCACAAGTGGTATCGCTTAAACTCAATGAGTTTGACGCGTGAGTTTTAATAATTTTTTTGAATCCCAGGTTTCTTGACAAAGTGGATAAAATCATCAATTTGATACATTTCAGACAGTATAAAAAGATAAGGAGATTTTAGCACAAGTGAAGCACAAGGCACAAAATCAATACGAGACTCGACTTGACGATCATGAAAAAGATGTTTAAGAAACTTTTGGATGAAAGGGAAATCCAAATGACTTTCTTAAACTCAACAACTTCAGCATGATTCTTAGATAACAAATTCATGCCTACTATGACATCGAAGTTTCTAAGTTGCATTAGAGTAAGGTCGATAGGAAAGTCGTGCTTGTTAAGATTAATGGTATGATTAGGAATAGGAGAATCAAATGTAATGGATGTTCATAATGAGAGCGATTTTATGGGGAATGATTTAGAATGGTTATTAAGATGCTTGATGAGGATTGGAGAATGAGTTTTTTAATTTTAGAAAAACAAAAATCAAAGATAGAACATTTCAAAATAACAATAAGATGTCTTGAGTGTAAACGTTCGGTTCGCAAACCAAAGCGAATACGTTGACTTATCAAAGTATTAGGTCAACCATAACTTTAATGAAGACATAGAATGTTAACTCTAATATGTTGCTTTCTTTTTATAACTTGGGTTAAATATTGTTTCAACGATATGCTGATACCCAAAGAAAAATTATTAAATAAATGTTTTGCTGACTAAACATTTGTTAGTGCTTTTAGCCTTGTCTCGTCACCACCACATTTTAGCGTTGCTCTAAAAACAAATATAAGGTCATCGTGTGCAGGACTGGTGAAGGGTATGCACTTACAACACAACAACACAATGAGAAGAGTTGCTTAGAACACTTAACAGATAAAATAGGAAACTGGTTAACTTGTTAATGAAAGATGCTAAGAACACAAGTAAATATGAGACAGAACAAGATTGCAAACAACACAAGTAATTGGTTTTCCAGAATGCTGTATATTGTTTCTCAAGTTCTATTACAAATGTTACAAAGCATATGATGGAAAGTTACAAGTACTTGAGATACTTTATACTACATCCTACAGCCGGCCATACTTTGAAAGCCAGCTGGATACAATTGACTAGACAACTACAAAATAAAATGTAGAGTCAAAAGGCAGATCTGCCTTTTGAGTAGTGACTATAACATGCCATAGCTCACATCTAATATATTACAAAAATGATAAAAGTACATAAAGTAGAAAGCATGGACTCAAGACCTCAATGTATAGTTACTAAAAGCATGGACCTTTTCACCAACATATGTAAGTTGGTGACTTTACAGAGTAGCAGCGGAAAGGTGGTCCAGCTTTATGGTAAAGTACATCAGATAAAGGCATATCTCTAAAAGTCTTCGGAAGAAATGTGTCTTCACTCTTTGGCTTCGGAAGACTTCACTTTTGGCTTCGGAAGATGTTGGTCTTGGCTTCGAAAGATTTTACACTTAGAATATTTCTAGTGCATGGTGTAAAACTTCCAAAGCATTTCTACTTCTGTTCTTTAGTGCATGCATGCAGAGAGACTTTGGATGTTTTGGTTGCATCAGACTTATAGGAATCCTTACAAACTCCCCCTAGGCTGATGCTACCAAAACATTTAGAAGATCTTCAGATGCTGGTGGTCTTCAGGATGATAATGACCATACCCTTCTTCATCAGATGGTCAGGATCACTCAGACCCTCATAATATCTTATCATCTCAAAGAGATCATGCAGAGGTAAGTTGATTATGTCTTGCCATGTATAGACATTCTCAACACCTTGATCTCTGATCACATGCCATCTCTCTGGATTAGTAGTGAAGGTCCAGGATAAGATGGGTCTCTCAGCTGCAAGAGGAGCCACTTGAATTGGAGTTGATTGGGCTGCCTCTTCATGCACTTCCTCAGGTTGATCTGACTCAGCCTGAGGTGTAGAGGTGGATGATTCAGGCTTCTTCTTTTTTGACTTTGGTTTGGAAGCCATCCTCTTCTTCCTCTTAGAAGACTTTAACTGAGAAGACTAGTCTGCAGCACCTTGTTGATCATCCTTGTCTTTCTCAGTTGGGTGTTCCTCCCTCACAGGTTCAGAAGGAGAGGGAGTTTGACCCTGCTGTGGATCCGAAGATGAAGCTTGCTGAGGCTCAGCAGGAGGTCCAGGGTGTTGTCTCAGGTTATTCAACCTTAACCTCCACTTCAGGTGGGATTTGACTTGGAGGGGAGTGTAAGTCAATCAGCTCTCCACTCTTGATCTTCTGCTTGATTACCCTGATATGCTCATCCATTGTGGATAGAAACATAGGGCCAAGTCTCCTTCCGGAGAATCCATACAGCTTCAAAAAGCTCATCATCCTTTGTCTGTTAGCAGACTTCTTCATACTCTTTTGGATGATGGCTCTTGACTTTGCAGCATCTTCCCTCATCTTTTTCTTTGTTGCCTTTTGTTCTTTGAGCACTTGAAGTTCAAGCTGTTTGAGATACTCAAACTCAATGTACTCAAAGGACAAGGGAAGAAGTGCAAATGCCTGGTAGAGACCTGTGGCACTCAGGTAGTTGATCATGTTTTGCCTATCTGTTTCCTTGTCTACCTGAGGTTCTTGTGTAGCTGCCACATCCTCTTGCACAGGGCTTTCTTGAACTGGGGAGAAAGTTGGAGCATGCTTGTATAACTTTTCTGTCTCTTCTCCTCTTTGAATTGGAGAAGTAACCTTGCATCCTCTGCTTCCTTCATCTCTCTTGACACTTCCATGTCATCCAGTTCATTTAATTGCTCTAAGGGGAGAGATATAATCTCATATATGTCATAGTTCCTGGTCTGCAGGTAAGTAATCCTGACTACCCTCAACTCATCTTCTTGAGTGTTTGGTCTGGGGGCAACTTTGATTGCAGCTTGCATAAAGCCTGAAGACCCAGAGGAACTTTCTCCCCTTAGCTTCCTCTTCCTCTCTCTCTCTCCTCCTCCTCAATCTCCTCAGGAGTTAGAATCCTTTTTCCTTTGTCACCCACAGACCTTTGTGACTCAGGGTGGAGAGAGCTTTGGCCTTCATTGCTTGGTGTAGCATCCAAGCTCTGGCCAGAGAGAGGTTGTGAGACACCTTCACCAGCAAGTGTTTCACCGAGGGAATGAATTTCTGAAGCAGTTGTTGGTGTGACAGGGCTCTCAGGCTCTATCACTAGGCCTTCAGCCAAGGTTTTCCCTTTGAAGCTAATCTCAGGGTCTGCCTTAGCATCCAGTTGACCAATGACATTACCTGATTGCCTTTGTCTCCTTTTAAGGCTGAACTCTTCAGTAATTATGTCTTGAACCCTAAGTGCTAACCTGTCAGCTTGTCTTGATTGACTTGGGTTGACAAGTGGCATGTTGATCAGGTCAAGACTTTCATAGTAGTTCAAGGTCTGAAAATTGAATACTTCTTGCTGCCCTTGAACTCTGTGAAGAATGAGGGCTCTTCTATCAGCATCATACCTCCACCCAATAATATAGTTTGAAGTTCCTTGAGGTGGAGATGACACAGCCCTTGGAATGCCTTCCTCAAAGAGACTCCTAATGACAGAGTCTATAATGTACACATTAATGTGAACTTGAGGAAGTAGCTGAGTATGCACAGTTGGAAGTGAGGATGGTGAATCCTCAATGTCTATACTCCCTGAAGAACTCACAGGTTCCATGATTGTAATGACTTTCTCCCCCTTTTTGGTAGCATCACCCTCTTGCATAGGTGAGCTAGAGGTTAGGTCAATCACATTCATAGGTTCTTGTGTTCCTGGTTGAGCTCCTCCTAAAGGTCTCCCAGCTAGTTTTTCCCTGAGATAAGATATCTCAAGTTGTTGATCATTGACCATATTATGCAGGGTAGTCACCTGAGATTCAAGGTGACTAACCTTAGAGACTAGATAGGAGCATGTTTTTGACAGTTTTTGCACCTTTAGTCTCAGATTCCCCTCATCTTCATCAGAAGAATCATTGGAGGATGAGATGATTGGACCAAAGTGCTCTCTCTTACCACCAGCCTCAGGTTCTTGGCTGCTGGATTTCCTCTGCACATTGACAGCCTCAGTTGAGGTGTCAGTGGGCTGAGTTGCTATGGTTGAGGTCTTAATGATGTAATAACTTGCAGAAGTGAAAGCCTCTTCCATATGGATATCCTGAACAGGTTCAGAAGTATCCACCTCAGTGATGGGTGAATGATGTGGGCTAGACAAAGGAGACTCAGGAGTACTCATCTCTCTTTGAGTAGGGGAAGAGTAGAGAGACTTATAGTACCCACTGAAACCTAAGTCTTCATCAGTATAGAATGAGAGGTTGGGAATGGGTTGATTTAAGTCTAAAGGCTGGGATGGTAACTGTCCCCTGAAGGTTGTTCACTTGAGTGTTGAGACTCAGAGTGAGGGCTTAAGGCAGTTTGGCTTATGATCATCAGGATGAGCATGAGGAACCTCATCCCTGATTGTTGAAGAGATGGGAGTGGTTTGCTTCTCAGGGGAAGTGGGAGCTCTAGTGTCCACTTCCTCCTGTATGGGTGAGTATATGGGGGCCTGCACAGACTCAATAGTTTGAGCAGGGGTTTGTTTGGATTTTCTTTGGTAGGTGAGGGTGACTTGTGGCCTTTTTGGTGGTTGGGAGGTAGAAGGTGTGGGTTCAACACTAGCTTGTGTTGTTAGGTTGTCACCTTGAGCAATGAGCTCTAACATTTTTGGGACAAGGGCTGTTTCTACCCCTGAGAAGCCTACAGTTGGCTTCTTCATAACTTTAAAGATGCCAGGCTTCATTTGTCCCAATTTAAGAATATTATCTGTTTCCCTCAACTGTGAGCCCAGTTCACAGTTGAGAATGTGTTGAACATATCTAGGAAACATATAATACTCCAAGGAGTCCAAGTTAGCAAGCAAATTTGTATAAACAAACTGAGAGTACCTGAACTTGACCCTTTGAACCATTCCATGTACTATGAAGGAGAGATCCTCAGGAATCTGGTCCCACCCACCATGCTTGTTTGACAAGCTGTGGATAACCACATGAAGCGGGTATTTCCACTGGGATGAGACCTTCCCTTTCCTGAAGGTCTTTACAGAGAAATCTCCCTTATAGTCCATCTGCTCAAAGGAATGATTTACAGCTTCCTTTGGGAAGGAGAACTCACCTTCTTCATCATCCAGCTGCAAGTGAGTGTTGATGATGGCCGGAGTGATGAAGATTGTCCTCCCTTGCACTGTGGCAGACAGTGCCTTCTCTCCATCCATAATGACCTCTGGGCAGGTCTTTCAAAATTCAAGCAGATGATCCTCATAGAGAGTAGGATCAATGGTTAGGGAGGTGAAGTAGTTGGATAGAGCTAAGAAACGACAACTCTGAGAAACTTTCATTTTTCTTAGAGCTTAACAGAGCAACCTGGTTGTGTTGCCTGTGAAGTTGCATGGAGAAATCTGGGTTGTTTCTGCGGTTTCGGTTGGCCATTTTAGAAGCTTAAGGATGAAGAAAGATGAAGAACAAAGGGGTTTGGGGGAATTTAGGTTTAAGGAATAGTGTAATTGAGGAAGATAGTGAAAGAGGGGGGAACCGTTGGGCATTTATGTGGAAAAGATTCAAGACAAAGTTAATGAAAGAGGATAAACTTTGAAATCCGGATGTCGGTCCCACCTCTGAAAAGTAGTTTACTTTTGCCCAAAAAGTAGTTTTCTTGGAAGTCGAGACATCTTCCGAAGGTTATTTGCTTCGGAAGTTCTGAAGAAAAAGCTTCCGAAGGCAAATTGGCTTCGGAAGATATTTCAAAGGTTTTTGAGAATTTTGCTTCGGAAGAGAATTTACACTCAGAGATTTTTATTCTAAGAAGATACTTCCGAAGGTAAATTGCTTTCGGAAGAAACTTGTTCTTTGAAAACATAGAGAGTACTTAAGTTGATTTTAAGCTTCGGAAGATATTTCCGAAATTTCTTCCGAAGGTAAAATTACTAAAGCAATTATTTGTTTACTAAGACATAAATTTCTTCCGAAGGTAATTTTGAATCTTCCGAAGAGATCAAGATTTTCAATAATCTAAGAAAAGTCTTTTGAAAAGATTTTCTTCCAAAGAAAACAAGGGCTTATGATGGTGATAAAATAGACAACTTAGGACACACAGGTTTTAGAAATAAATATGATTAAGTTTTAAGAAAAGCTATTTAAAGTTAATCATCCCAATAGCTGATACAAGATATTTAAATCTCTGCTCATCAAAAGCTTTGGTGAATAGATCAGCATATTATTCATTTGTGTTAACTTTGACTAGTTTGATTAATCCCTTTTCAAAATTATCTCTAATCAAATGATACTTGATATTAATATGCTTTGTCCTTGAGTGCTGCACAGGATTCTCTATGATGGAGATAGCACTATTGTTGTCTATGTGGATGGGAGTCTCTTTAAAGTTGAATCCATAGTCCTGCATCTGATTTTGAATCCAAAGCACTTGAGCACAGCAGCTTGCAGCAGCAATGTATTCAGCCTCAGCAGTTGATGCAGACACACAGGATTGTTTCTTGCATTGCCAAGAGACTACTCTTCCACCAAGAAATTGACATCCCCCTGATGAAGACTTTGCAGTCATGTTGCAACCACCATAGTCACTATCTATATAAGCATACAGATTAAAGTCAGAATTCTTTGGATACTAAAGGCCAAGTGATGGAGCACCTTTGAGATATCTTAAAATTCTTTTGACAGTGACCAGGTGTGACATCTTGGGGTTGGCTTGATATCTTGCACAAATGCATGTAGCAAACATGATATCTGGCCTGCTAGCTGTGAGGTACATAAGAGACCCAATCATTGCCCTATAGAGATGCTCATCAACACACTCCCCCTCAAGATCAGGTTCAAGAGAGTGATTTCTGGCTATGGGTGTCTTAGCAATCTTACAATCAGTCATTTTGAATCTTTTAAGTATGTCCTATACATACTTTGACTGACTTATGAAGATGCTATTGTTAACTTGCCTCACTTGAATTCCTAGAAAGAAATTGAGTTCCCCCATGGCACTTATTTTAAACCTGTCCTTCATCAGCTTCTCAAAGTCTTTGCAGAGCTTTGGATTAGTTGACCCAAAAATAATGTCATCTACATATACTTGAACTAGCATTATGTCATTTCCTGTTCCTTTGATGAAGAGAGTTCCATCTATAGTACCCCTTTTGTAGCCATGTTGACAGAGATACTGAGATAGAGTCTCATACCACTTCCTTGGTGCTTGGTGCAGCCCATAAAGATCTTTATCAAGCCTGTAGACATATTCAGGATGATCAGGATCTACAAACCCAGGTGGTTGTCTGACATACACCTCTTCATCAATCACCCCATAAAGAAAAGCACACTTGAAATCAAGTTGGTAGACCTTGAAGTTTTTGGATGCAGTAAAAGCTAGGAATATTCTAACAGCTTCAAGTCTTGCTACAGGAGCAAAAACATCTATGTAGTCAATTCCTTCTTCTTGAGTATATCCTTGAACAACTAGTCTTGCCTTGTTCTTGATGACAAGTGCTCTATCATCCTTCTTGTTCCTAAAAACCCATTTGGTTCCTACGGTAGTCTTCCTTTGAGGAAGAGGACATAGGTTCCAAACCTTTTGCCTTTTGAATTGAAGCAGCTCCTCCTGCATAGCTTCAACCCAACTTCCATTCTTTAGAGCCTCATCAATTTTCTTTGGCTCTATCTGGGACAAGAAACAAAAGTAAAGACAAACATTTGCTTCATGGGTTTGTCCTCTTGTTCTCACCCCTGAATCAACTTTCCAATGATGTTTGTGGTAGGATTAGACTTGTGGATCCTTAGCTGAGGGATCACAGCAAGTTGCTTAGATAGATCTAAATTTGAAAAATTCTGATCTGGCAAAGAAGATTCACCCTCCACATCAGCACACTTATCAAGATTGACTTGATCCAATAAGTGTGTGACATCATTGATGTTTTCTTTAATGCAGTGGTTATCAGCATCAAGAAATTCCTGATCACTTTCACCACCACCATTTTCTCCAACATTTGAAGCTCCTTCTTCTGAGTTTTGTGCCTCTAAGCTGGAATTTGAAGGCACCCCAGAGACATCAGCAGGATTTGTCATTGATGTGCTGGTAAAAGCTTCATTTGCAGAAATAGTTACCACTGGAGCTGAAGATGTGTAACTTGAAGGTCTTCCGAGCTCAAATCTTGGATCAGGATCACCTGTAGGTAATATATTTGTAGATCCAGAAACATTCTCACAAGATTTGTTAATACAGTTGGTAACTAAATCAAGAACCAAATAGCCAATTCGGACCAGAACCTTTCACACTGGGAGTGTGCTCATTGAAAGTCACATTGGCTGACTCCTCAACTACTCTAGTTCTGAGATTGTATACTCTATAAGCTTTAGCTTGAGAAAAGTATCCAACAAAATGTCCATCATCTGATTTCTCAGCAAACTTGGTAATTTGATCTTTGGTATTCAAGATGGTGCAAAGACATTCAAATGACCTGAGAAAACCAATAAAAGGTTTTCTCTTGTGCCAAAGTTCATAAGGAGTCTTACCATGTGTCTTAACCACTAAAATTCTGTTTTGCACATAGCAAGCAGTGTTCACTGCCTCTGCCCAGAAGGTGATGGGCAGTTTAGAGTCAGACAACATAATTCTTGCAGCTTCAATTAGTGTCATGTTTCTCCTCTCAGCAACACCATTTTGCTGAGGAGTCCTAGGAGCACTATATTGTCTTGTAATACCTTTTTCATCACAAAATGTATCAAGGATTTGATTCTTGAATTCGGTTCCTTGATCACATCTTATGGTTTTGACCTTGTGATCACATTGATTCTCAATCTTTAAGATGAAATTCTTCAAAATCTCAGGGGTCTCATCCTTAGTTCTAAGAAAGAAGACCCAAGTGAATCTTGTAAAATCATCTGTGATCACCAAACAATAAGAGGTCCTTCCTAGACTCATTACACTGGTGGGGCCAAAGAGATCAATATGTAATAAGTGTATGGGATTAATGATGGAATTTCTTTCCTTTGGCTTGTGAGATACCTTGTGTTGCTTCCCTTTCAAGCATGCAACAAAGTGGTCATCACTTGTAAACTCTTTCTTTGGTATTCTAGTTACCAAATCATTATTAATTAATTTATTTATGTTTTTAAAGTTTACATGGCACATTCTTTTATGCCAAAGGAAAGATTCATCATTATTTGCTTTAGACAGAAAGCATGAAACTTCTCCTGAGGGAGATGTTTCTTGCAAGTCCATCTTGTACATGTTCCCTTTCCTGGGGGCTCTGAGTAAGATGTGCTCATGAGGAATGATCACCCGGGCCTGAGAAAAATGCACTCATGCTCAGTGAAGAGCATGTTATGACTCTGATCATAAAATTGGGATACATTCAGAAGATTGTACCCAAGCTCCTTGACAAAGTTTACCTTCTCAATACTGAGCTTACCATTTGTGACCTTGCCCCTTCCAGTAATGTAACCTCCTGCATCTCCTCCAAAGCAACTGGTCCTAAATCAATTCTTTCAAACTTTTGGAGTAGTGACCTATTGCCTGTCATGTGCCTGGAACAGCCACTATCAATGATCCATACATTTCTGTTTGTCTTGAGCTGCTCCTACACAAAAGAGATGTTTAGTTACATTTAGAAACCCAAGCCTCATTGGTCTTGGGCTCATCAAAAGAAGTTGAAGACAATGCAACAGTAATTGATCCTATAGTAATGCTAGAGGGTTCATTTGCTGATGTTGATGAAGAACTTTCAGCCACTTGGTCTTTCTTTGACTTCCACACCACCTTTGGAAGCTTAGACTTGACCTTCAATACTTTGGAAGTTTTGATGACTTCGGAAGTTTTAATGACTGGACCTTCGGAAGATCTTTCTTTCACTGCAGCAGGCTTCAGTGCTTCGGAAGTATTCCTTTCTTTCGAGACCAAATTTTCTTCCGAAGGCAAGTTTCTACTTGTCTTCTTCTTCATTTCGGAGCTTCCGAAGGAAACAAATTTTCCTTCCGAAGCTTGCTTCTTCTTCTCCAAACTCTTAGAAGTTTCTTTCTTGGTCATGTGGAGAGTACTCTTTGGATTGTAAACACAATCCTTAGCAAGATGAGAAGTACTCCCACATATAACACAGTCCATTTTCTTCCTTCTAGGAATTTTCCTTTGTGAACAAGGCTAAACTTGATCACTTTCCTTCTCCATCTTCACCTTTGCAGATGTTGTGGCAGTTCTTGTGGGGATAGAACTACCTTTGGAGCTGGATGGTTCAGGTTGTACAATAGTGATGCACAACTGATCAGCCTTTTTCTTGATGATGGGATGATTTGGACATGAACTAGAACTCTTGTTGATGGAGTTCAACTTTGTGTCTTCAGCCTTTACCACTTCCAATCCTGTAGAGATGAAGACTTGTTTCTATGCAGAATTGAAGATGACCTTGATCTCTTGAGCCTTTTTGGACTTTCTTTTCCCTTCCTGATCAAGTTCTTTCTTCTTGACTTGGTCATCCCAACAGCTTTGCTCTCCTCAGAGGGATGGTGACCCTTCTTAGAATGCTCTTCTTCACTCTTCTCAGAGCCATTCTCCACCAACTCCTCTTCATCCTCTTCAGTCACAAGATCTATGAAGGGAAGCTCATCTTCACAAGTTCCATACCTAGGAGATCTTACAGACAAGATTGCGTGTGGAGGAGCTATCTCACAAGATCCTAGTCCCTGCTTATTTTGATAACAAACTTTTTCATGCAAGGATGAGGATATTATGCTCTTGAAGGTCTCTTCTTCAAGAACACATTTTTCTGCCTTGGCTTTGCTGATCACAAGCTCAGCCTGGCATTCAGTTTATTTAGTAATGAGATCTTTGATCTGAGTCCTGTAGTTTGTATGCTCATGTTTAAGAGTTGAAATGGTTTTCTCTAAGTCCTCTATCTTTAGTTTATAATCATTTTCAGCTCTTTTAAAATTAGATTTCAAGATATTTAAGGACTCAAGATTAGATCTCATTTCTAAATTATAGGACCTGTATCTATTAAATTTAGCAATGCATTCAGGAGTACAAAGATGTTCCAATACCTTGGCTTCATCATGGTCAGCCATGAGTGCTTGGTTTCGAGATGCATCTTCTACATGAAAGCTCCAGTCAAAGCTTCCTTCTTCAACAGCAACTGCAGCTTGCTGCTTTGGCTTCTCATTCTAGGGGGCTTTCTCAGTGTAGTTTGGTCTAGTTTGTGCTTGGCCACCATTTTTCCTTGGTGCCTTACATTCTCTTGCAAAGTGTCCCATCTGGTTACAGTTGTAACACTTTACTTTGCTTTTGTCCAGCCCAAACTTTCCACTGGCTGCATTGCTTGGAAACTTTTTGTCCCTGTCCTCTTGTAGAACTTCTTGGCTCTATGAGTGAGAAGAGCCATTTGCTGGACTATCTCCATATACTCCAGATCATCTGGATGGATACAATCCAAATCTTCAAGGGTGAAGAGAAAGTTGTCTGAGGTTTCATCAGCAGAGACAGAGGCATGAGAAGAACTTGTCTCTTGGAAAGAACTTTCTTGAGTGTAGCTTTCCCTTAGAGTCTCTAGGAAGGTGATGAAAGGGCCCTTTTGTGAGTTATCTGGGAAGCATATAAGATGATGTTGTGGTTCAATGCTTTCCCTTTCAACCACATGGAGGGCTGAACTCAGTTGATTGCTGGAATTACCAGATGAGTTTTGCATGTTCATCTCCATCTAGTAGCCATTATGAATACCAAACAACTCTGTAAGAGTAAGAGTCTTAAGGTTCTCAGTCCTCTTGATAACAAAACAATAATGTGTCCATTGTCTCGGAAGAGAGGACATAAACTTCCTTACAATGTCCGTGTTCTTAAGAGTTACTCCAACATCCATTAGAGTATCCGCAATCTCAACATACCTGAAGTATTATTGAGTCATGGTTTCACCTGCCTTGAAGGTGAAGTTTTCAAACTGCTACTTCAGGAGATTCATCTTGTTCTCCTTTGCTTTAGTAGACCCCTCATACATCAGCTTTAGTGCTTCCCATAGTTGCTTGGTAGTTTTACACTTCTTGAAGCCTCTGTAGATGGAGTCTGGAAGAGCAGTTTGAAGGGCTGTCATGGCTTTCTGATCAATCTCTATTCTCTTTCTATCTGCTTCAGAGTAATCAGACACAACCTTAGGAATCATACCACCACTAGTAGCAGAAGTGGTGCTTGGTATGTAAGGTCCTTCAACAACAGAGTCCCACATCCTGGAGTCTTGAGACTTAATGAAGCCTTCCATTCTTTGACACCAAGTATCAAAGTCTTTAGAAGTTATCAATGGAGACTTTGTCATAGTTCCAGTTTCCATATCAGCTTTGGTTATAGCTGCCATTTGAGTTGTTAAGTATTTTGTGTGTGTGAGGAATCTTAAGATGGTGAGATCTTATATCAAGAGCCTGAAATGCTCTGATACCAAATGCAGGACCGGTGAAGGGTATGCATTTACAACACAACAACACAATGAGGAGAATTGCTTAGAACACTTAACAAATCAAATAGGGAACTGGTTAACTTGTTAATGAAAGATGCTTAAAGCACAAGTAAATATGAGACAGAACAAGATTGCAAACAACACAAGTAATTGGTTTTCAAAAATGTTGTATATTGCTTCTCAAGTTCTATTACAAATGTTACAAAGCATACAATGGAAAGTTACAAGTACTTGAGATACTTTATACTACATCCTACAGCCAGCCATACTTTAAAAGCCAGCTGGATACAATTGACTTGACAACTACAAAATCAAATGTAGAGTCAAAAAGCAGATCTGCCTTTTGAGTAGTGACTATGACATGCCATAGCTCACATTCTAATATATTAGAAAAAGGATAAAAGTACATAAAGTAGAAAGCAAGGACTCAAGACCTCAATGTACAGTTACCAAAAGCATGGACCTTTTCACCAACTTATGTAAGTTCGTGACTTTACAGAGTAGCAGCGGAAAGGTGGTCCAGCTTTATGGTAAAGTACATCAGATAAAGGCATCTAAAAGTCTTCAAAAGAAATCTTTCTTCACTCTTTGGCTTCGGAAGACTTTGTCTTTGAAGCTTCGAAAGACTTCACTTTTGGCTTCGGAAGATGTTGGTCTTGGCTTCCGAAGATTTTACACTTAGAATATTTCTAGTGCATGGTGTAAAACTTCCGAAGCATTTCTACTTCTGTTCTTTAGTGCATGCATGCCGAGAGACTTTGGATGCTTTGGCTGCATCAGACTTATAGGAATCCTTACATTGTGTTACTTGAATAAACGCTCATAAAAAAGAAATGCATGAATGGCAAGAAACATACCGCTATGAGTATGCTCAATTGGGGAATTGGGGAGCTGCTCGAACCGCAATTGCGTATTATCTTGGGTTAGAGAAAGACATGTTTAGGTGTAAGGCCCTGTTTCTAGGAAGCCTCACAGTTGGTCATTGAGAGCCTATCAAGATTTAAAGCAATTATTCAAGTAAACATTGAAGCGGAAATTACTTAAATTCAAACTCATCATGACATAATTCAAAGAAAGCATTAATATTGTCTTGAATACATCAAACAACACAAAAGAGTGTTTAAATTTTTTTTAAGGTTTGGGATGCCAGTCTTTAGTTTCCAAGAAGCTTTGGATCCATGCCCCCATCTTTCTAAGCATGACAACTCATCTGTCAAACTAATATGCATACGAAAGTCAGCTTCGCTAAGTGAGTTCTAGGTTTACTTTATCAGATAATCTTTTAGTCAAATATGTTAACTTTATTCAGATATGTTAACTTTTATTATTCTAAAGTAGTCACCACAAGAGCATTTACTTTATACATAGTCTCACTTTGTCGATTCTTTATCATTAAGACTTTTGCTTGCTTATTATCTGGTACTCTTCTTTATCCGTCAATTCCCAGTTACAATGTCTCGGGATCAGCCCAAGGGCAAGACCCCTACTTTTGATGAACACAAGAATTTACTTAAGTCTTGCTTGTAATAAACACAAGATTTTACTTTATCCAAGAGAACAACACAATGTTTTTGCAACTGTACATTGTGGTCTTGAGTCTGTAACTTTCTACTTTGTGTACCTTTTATCCTTTTTGTAATATATTAGGATGTGAGATATGGCATGTCATAGTCACTAGTAAAAAGGCAAATCTGCCTTTCGACTTTACATTGATCTTGTTGTCTAGATTAGTGTTTCCGGCTGGCCTTCGAAGTATGGCCGACTATAGGATGTAGTATAAAGTATCTCAGGTCCTTGTATCTTTTTTATGCTTTGTAACACTTGTAAAAGAACTTAAGAAGCAATAAACATTATCCTTTAAAACCATATTCATCTGTTGTTGCTCTTAGTTCTTTGTCATTGTTTTGCTTGTGTTCTTAGAATCATAATATTGTCCTAGTTCCCTATTTGATATGTTGAGTGTTCTAAACACTCTCCTCATTGTGAGAGTGGTTGTTTTGACCATCCTTTAAACGGTCCTGTTATTGATATCAGAGCATTCCAAGCTCTTGATTGCAAGATCTCACCATCTTAGATCCCTAAGTCTCACAAAACACTTAACATCTCAAATGCCAGCTCTCATAAAGGCTGATATGGAAACCAAAACCATGACAAAGTCCTTATTGATCACTCTTGAAGACTTTGATACTTGGTGCCAAAGAATGGAAGGCTTCATCAAGTCTCAAGACTCCAGGACGTGGGATTTTGTTGTCTATAGACCTCGCATTCCAAGCACCCCTTCAGCTGCTGCTGGAGGTGGTATGATACCAAAGAAGGTAGCTAACTTTTTTGAAGAATACAGGATGAAGATTGATATAGATCAGAAAGCCATGACTGCCATTTAAACTACTCTTCCAAATTCCATATACAGAGGCTTCAAAAAGTACAAGACCGCCAAGCAACTATGCAATGCACTGAAGCTCATGTATAAAGGGTCCACTGAAGCAAAAGAAAACAAAAAGGACCTCTTGAAGCAATAGTTTGAAAACTTCACCTACAAGACAAGTGAAACCATGACTCTATAATACTTCAGGTATGTTTGAGATTATGGTTACTCTAATGGATATGTTGGAGTAACTCTTGAAAACAGGGACATAGTAAGGAAGTTCATATCCTCTCTTCCTAGACAATGGACACATTATTGTGTTGTTATCAATAGAACTGAGAACATCATGACTCTTATTCTTATAGAGTTTTATGGTATCATCAGTGGGTACCAGATGGAGATGAATATGCAAAATCCATCTGGTAACTCCAGCAATTAGCAGAGTTCAGCCCTTCATGTGGTTGAAAGAGATTGCAGAGAACCACAACATCATCTTATCTGCTACCTTGACAACTCAAATAAGGGCTCTTTCATCACCTTCCTAGAGACACCAAGGGAGAGCTACATCCAAGGAAGCCATTCCAAGAGACAAGCTCTTCACAAGCTTTTATGTCTGCTGATGAAAACACAAGCAACTTTCTCTTCATCTTTGAAGACCTGGATTGTATCCTTCCAGATGATCCCATTACATGGAGATAGTTCAGCAGATGGCTCTTCTCACTCACAGAGCCAAGAAGATCTACAAGAAGACATGGAGGAAGTTTCCTAGCAACGCAACCAGTGGAAAGTTTGGGCTGGACAAAAGCAAAGTGAAGTGTTCTACTGTAACTAAATGGGACACTTTGCTAGAGAGCCCAAACTACCCAGAATGAGAAGCCAAAGCAGCAAGATGTAGTTGCTGTTGAAGAAGAAGGCTTTAACTGGAGCTTTCAGGTGGAGGATGCATCTCCAAATCAAGCATTAATGGCTGACCATGATGAAGCCAAGGTATTGGAACATCTTGTACACCTGAATGTATTGCTAAAGTTAATAGATATAGGTCATATATCTTAGAGATGAGATCTGATCTTGAGTCTTTAAACATCTTAAAATCTGACTTCAGAATAGCTAAAAATGATTAGAACATCCATCTGGTAACTACAGCAATTAGCAGAGTTCAGCCCTTCATGTGGTTGAAAGGGATCGCAGAGAACCACAACATCATCTTATCTGCTACCTTGACAACCCAAATAAGGGCTCTTTCATCACCTTCCTAGAGACACCAAGGGAGAGCTACATCCAAGGAAGCCCATTCCAAGAGACAAGCTCTTCACAAGCTTTTATGTTTGCTGATGAAAACACAAACAACTTTCTCTTCATCTTTGAAGACCTGGATTGTATCCATCCAGATGATCTGGATTACATGAAGATAGTTCAGCAGATGGTTCTTCTCACTCACAGAGCCAAGAAGATCTACAAGAAGACATGGAGGAAGTTTCCTAGCAACACAACCAATGGAAAGTTTGGGTTGGACAAAAGCTAAGTGAAGTGTTACAACTGTAACTAAATGGGACACTTTGCTAGAGAGCCCAAACTACCCAGAATGAGAAGCCAAAGCAGCAAGCTGTAGTTGCTGTTGAAGAAGAAGGCTTTAACCGGAGCTTTCAGGTGGAGGATGCATCTCCAAATCCAGCATTAATGGCTGACCATTATGAAGCCAAGGTATTAGAACATCTTGTACACCTGAATGTATTGCTAAAATTAATAGATATAGGTCATATATCTTAGAGATGAGATCTGATCTTGAGTCTTTAAACATCTTAAAATCTGACTTCAGAATAGCTAAAAATGATTAGAACCTTAAAATAGAATATTTAAGGAAAACTATTTCCACTCTACATACCAACTATAGGACATAAATCAAAGGTCTCATCACTAAGTTAACTAAATGCCAGGCTGAGCTTATGATCAGCAAAGCCAGGGCAGAAATGTGTTCTTGAAGAAGAGACCTTCAAGAACATAATATCCTCATCCTTGCATGCAAAAGTTTGTTATCAGAATAAGCAAGGGCTGGGATCTACTAAGATAGCTCCTCCACACACCATATTGTCTCTAAGATCTCCAAGGTGTGGAACTTGTGAAGATGAGCTTCCCCTCATAAGACCCATGAATGAAGAGGATAAAGAGGAGATAGTGAAGGATGACTCTAAAAATGGTGAAGAAAAGCATCGTAAGAAGGGTCAATATTTTCCTAACGAGAGAAAAGGAGTCGGAATGACCAACTCTAGAAGGAAGAATTTGATTAGAAAAGCCAAGAGGAGTTCCAAGAAGGCTCAAGATTAAGGCTACTTTTAACTCTATGCAGAAATAAGTGTTGATCTCTTCTAGATTTGAAATGGTTAAGGCTAAAGACTCAAACATGAACTCTAGTACCAGGAGTTCTTGTTCTTGTCCAAATCATCCCAGAAATATGAACAAGGCTGATTAGTTGTGTCCAGTGCTACACAACCTGAACCATCCAGCTCCAAAGGCAGTTCTCACCCTAAAATAATTGCTACATCATTTGTAAAGATAAAGATGAAGAAGGAAAGTGATCAAGTTCAACCTTCCTTTTAAAGGAAGATTCTTATAATTAAGCAAATGGTCTGTGTAATGTGTGGTAGTACATCTCATTTAACCAAGGATTGACTCTACAATCCAAAAAGTACTGTCCATATGAACAAAAAAGAAACTTCTAAGAAGATCAAGAAGAAGCAAGCTTCGGAAGGAAAATCTTTTCCTTTAGCAAGCAGTATCTTCATGTATCTTCATCTGGCTCAATGAGTAGACAGCCTTAGCAAGCAGTTGCCTCAGGGAAGTGAGCTCCCAAATAGATACAATAGATAGCCCATCCTTGTGGATCATGAGAGATCCTTCAGCATCGACTTCCAGCTTAACCATGTTCCCCAACTGTAAAGGAGTCTTCTTTTTCTTTCTCTATTCTCTCTTTGTGTTAATCCGATCATAAGCCATCTCTAAGATCTTGATACACTTAAGGAAGAAATACATGTCTGTCTCTCCAAGCTTATTGCTTGTCTCCCTAAAGTGCCTTGTGTAGATGTAGTGGATATAAGATTCATCTAGCACTCTAACCTCATATCCACTAAACAATCGAATTTCTGCTCCTTCTTTTCCTCCCCACCTTCTTTCAATCACCAATTCATATGCCTTCTCATCATAAAACACAATGGAAATAGGCTTTGTTGAGTGAGTTCCATCCACCATCTTCCTTTTCAGAGTTTTAGTAGGCTTTACCTTCAGTTCAGGGAACACCACCTCCTTACCCTCTTTAATTTTCTTCTTCTTCTCTAAAGGGTTCTGGAAATATCTATCTTTTCTAATGCATATTGCTTTCAATGATTTGGCGTTTTTGGTTCTCTTGAATATTTTCAGAATATCTTCAGATTCATACCCTCTATACTTAGCATTGTGGTTTTAAATTCGAGATTAGCTAGCTCTTTCAAATCATAAATCTACACGGAGTTCAACAGAGCAGTGTACTCTATGAAGAATTGAACTAGCCTTGAGATACTTTTGATCAAAAACATGTTCCAGTCACTGTCATACTTCCAGGCAATGATTTCGACATCAACTTTTCCCTGTGGAGTAGACACACCCCGAACCATCTCTGAAGTGGTTAGCCCTTTTTGTAACTTTAGTTGAGAAGGCTCTGCCAACCACTCAGGATTCTTGTGGAGTACGGGTGCCAAAGTATTATGATCCTTTGGTATGAGCTGGATATCTTGTGCTGGGACCCAATTCTTGGTTTCTGGCTGACAATCTCTTCTTCAAGTTTCTTTTACCTTTCTCTATTTTCATTGATTAATCATAGTATTGCAGCCCTCAGTGAGTTTGTTTTCATATTTCCAATATTTCTTTTTGTGTAGCCTAGCTCAGAAAGGTAATCCTTCATTTCTCTGTTAGTCATGCCATAGGGATTTAGATACATTGATTGAGGAGCTTCAGCCTTTTTAGATTTGGTTGTGGAAGGAGACACATATGACTTAGTTGTTTGTGCTTTCTCATATTTAGTCACAAAAGTGGGATCTAAAAGCTTGTTCAGCTTGTCTTCCTCTTCAATCACTCCCTCATAAGTCATGCCAAACACTTCATCAGCATCATAACCGTGGTTGATCAGAAATATTGTTTATCATCTGATCATCGGTTTGAGCTTTCCCAACCATTTCTTGCACTGAAGTTTTAGCCTTCATATGAATTTCTTTGTTATTGGTTCATCAACCACATAACCTCCTTCAATCTCACCTTCCTCTAGATCTACAAACTCAATCCCTTTCTTTAGTTTTTCCTCAGCCGATTCATGTTCTTCCAGAAATTCTGCTATTACAGCTAGGCTTCTAGGGTCATCCTTTTGTTTCCTCGTAACTGGTTCATCTTTTTCAACAGGCCTTTTCCCTTTAGCCTTTTTTGAAAGATATTTTCTCTTCTTGGTGTATGTGTGTAATGTAGGACCATATGAAGAGGGAATTGATGTCTCAACTTCTTTCTTCTCAGTTTTCTTCTCTTTCTCAATCACTTCTTCATTTTCTTGTTCTTGAACTTCACAAAGCTGTCTGATAATTTCTTTCTGCTTATCAGTCAGAGAGACAGTTGGCACAATCTGAAGACTAAGTACTTTCTTCAAAGGAACTAGAGAATAAGGAATCACCACCAGATTCTCAATAGGTGGTCTTGGATCTCTCACAAACTCCCAGAACTCATCATCAGTATTAAGATCTTCAGCTAAGAAACTATCCAGTTCTTTGATCATATTTCTCAGACCAGCTTCTTCATCAACTGGTTATGTTTCTTCATCAACTTTACCAGAGTACAATATCATTGCTAGGCTTTGGTTTTCTTCTCTAGCCTCACTTGGTTTTGTTTCTCTTACAAACTCTGTGGTTTTTGACTTCTTTGCAGGTGGAGAGTCATTGTCATCGTTACTACTCTTGGCTGATGAAAGGTTATCTCCTTTTTCATTTTCACCCTCATCTTTCTTCTTTTGTTTGGAATCATCATCCTTTTCTTCTTTTTCTTTGGCTATTTCTTGTTTGATCTTAATCAACACTTTTTAGGCGCATGGGCTTTTAAGAGTCCACACTTGGTTTATTGTCAACATGGAACGTCTTGTACTGTTTAGGCGCATGAACTTGTGTAAAACACCCAACACTTAACCAAATTTTCAGACTCATGACCACTATTTTGGCGCATGAGTTGGAATCAAAACGCCCAACACTTATCATAAAACTGAAAATTCACCATGCTTCTAAACTAGACTTATGGTCACTGTTTAGGCGCATGATGATCATTCCATACATCTAACACTTGGAATTTTTCACCAAAAACATTTAAACCCTATTTTTGAAAATTGTCATAGTTCTTCATGAAATTGTCAACCCTTGGTTAAAGTTTGACTATTTGACTTTTTGACTACACAAAAACTTTGACTTTTTGACTTTACCATTTAAAATTCTATTTCTCACTCAAACTTTTACCTTGTATTTGTCAATATATTTCCCGTCATTTTAGTCTCAGTAATTTTAAAAATTTTCAAAAAATTCAAACAATCTCAACTCAATTATTTGCAAGAAGCTTTTCCATATTTCAAACCAAAAAGAATTTGAAATTTTGTTAGGTTCATTTTTGTATCATATCAAACACACACATACTTGAAAACTTAGCATCATCCTTTTCAACATTTATTTTGATTTTCTCTTTTTCAGTCTTTACTCCCCCTAAACTTTTAAGTTCACAAACTTAGAAGTTTATATAAGTTGAAAATTGAGAAAAACGAATCATTATCAACATGCCTGCACACATAAAATATGCAAAAATCAAAATAAAGCAGAATAAAAACTCTACTATATATATAATGAATCATATGCCTGTAGTGAGATCATATCAGATAATAATAAGCACATTAAAATAAAAGAAATTGTGGATTGTCATAGACAATGATTAAATCCTGATCAGGTGTGTTCCAGGTCAGCGTTACCGCAGCAAAGGAGACACGAGATCTAAGGACAAACCATGAGTACTTTGGTAAAAGTATCAGCACACCTACTTTTTCAATTCTTGGATTGTTAAGGTTCGATTAGATATGACATTATTGAACCCGCACTTAGCTTAGAGAGTCCAACCCTCGTCAAGGTATGCAAGCAAGCACTTTTTTCTCAGCTTAAATACCTGACATATATGTATAACCAGATCTCATGTTTAGGTCAATTAGAGAAACATTATGGTAAAACAATTTGATAATATCTGAGAAAACCACCATGGACAAACCATTAGGTAATCCCTGAAATTCATAAAGAATTGGATATATATATATATATATATATATATATATATATATATATATATATATATATATATATATATATATATATATATATATATATGATTAATAAGAATCAGATGACATCCATTTTGGACTTTTGAAAGGATTGTACACATTGGCATCTTTTGCATCAGGTGAGAATATCCAGGTCTGTAATGACTTACAACAGAGGATATCTCATCACTTCAGGTCTATGATGACTCATAACAAAGAAGTGAGCAGATGCGGTAAACAGATCTCACGGTTATTCATATCACCATCAGGTGTGAGTTTGTGATTTGACAAGAAATCAATCAGATAAGTCAACATCACTCATATGAAGTAAGATGGATACCCACTAATGCATAATGATTTAGTTAAATCACAAGAATCTATTTTTTTAGTATAATTGCATGAGTTTACCCGCACATCATATCTGATCATGTCAGACTTTATTATCGAGTGAAATATGCTACTGATTAAATCTGTTGTACTATCATTTCTCACATGTTGCAATGGTAGATTCAATTCTAAACTATAATTTTTGTATTTTCCTTTTATGTTGCAATGGTAGATTCATTTCTCACATTCGTTGTTGATAAACATGGAGGTCTTGCTTTGTGCAATCTCATTTATAATGAAAGATAATGAAAGAGTGAAAGATAATGAACATGCTTATTATTATGCAAGAAACGTTATGTATTATTATGTATGCATGGTCATTATATGAAGGATAAAGTTTATATTTTCTTATTTATCTAAAACTAGAACTCACTCATCGAAGCTGACTTTTATGCATAATAGTTGGCAGGTAAATGATACTGCTAGGGATGGCACAAGGTGGGAAGCTACTTGGATGGCAGTGGATGGCATTTCCGTTTATAAAATCTTTTATTGTAATTTTAGAACAAGTACTATGTTTTATTTATAATTGAAGGACAAATGTATGAGTACAATATGGTTTCCAAGTTTTAAATGAATGTCTATTTAATTCTGCTGTAATGTTTTGGTTATTAAAAATAATTTTATGCTATGATTATCCAACTGTGAGGTTTCCTTGGAAACGAGGCCTTACAAAATATTAGAACCTGCTTTTACTTATACAGTGCCTTCCGTGATGAACGTGAAGAGTACCACACTAAGATCCTGTGGGGTCAATTGTGTCATGTGACAGGTTTTTATAAGATACTAGGGTGAACCATCTGGCAGGTATGGTCCACTGTTTGAGGCTCAGTTCTTCCTTCGGGATATACCGGTATAACATAACTTTTGAAGAGGCTAGCCGGGACTAAGTGCAGGGTTGATTGTGATCCCCCAGAATAATGAAACTATGATTTTTATATCAAATATGGATTCTATTGAATTCTTTTGTTTTTAAACTTTACACACTTGAATTCACCAACGTTTTAGTTGACACAATTTTCTTTTGAGCATGTTTCAGGTAATCTTTGATGAAAGTCTAGCTGATGTAGAAGACCTTGACCTAGCACCTTAATCCATGTCATTGATTGTTGGGTTTTTTAAAAATAAACATTGGTATAATTAGAATTTGTTATTGTTGGAAATAATTTGTACTGATAAATTATGTACTTGTACTTGGGCTGGACCTTATACCAACCCGGTTTTTCTTTTAGATGTAATGCCATGTGATGTTTTCTCCTTTGTGATCTTATGATGGTTAGTTTCCGCTGCCATATGTTGTTGCTAGTCTGTGACGTCCCACCCTACCTGGGCTCGGGGTGTGACGGCTGGTGCCTGATCAGGTGACACCCTTGTCACGAAAGATTAAAAGGTATACTCAGGGCTTGCCGGCGGATATCCGCAGGCACATGATTGCCGGTCAACGGTGGATTTGGCAGGGAGATTGTATGATGAGAGGACTGTAGTGGTGGTGGCTGAAGGTAGCAAGAAGGGTGGTGGTGATCGGAACTGGAATGGGAAGAGGTTTGGTCGGGGTGATGCCACGACGGGTAACAAGAAGGCACGGGTGGACGATCGCCGTGTAGTCACACCGGGTACGGGATCAAAGAAGTGTGGCAAATGTGGGAGGGAGCACAACGGCGAGTGTAGATGGGGGTTGAATGTCTGTTTCAAGTGTGGGAAGCCTGGTCATATGGCTAGAGATTGTAAGGGTACTAGGTGTTTCAACGACCATTGACCCTTTGTTTCGATTTCATCACTTGTGTGATTATCTTCGAATTGCTAACCTTTGTTTTGTAGATGATCTATTTTTGTTTACAAGAGGTGATGATAATTCGATTGGTGTTATGCTAAAGGCTCTAAGGAAATTCTCAAAGCTTTCGGGTTTGGTCCCTAGCACTAGCAAGTCTACTGTTTATTTTTGCAATGTGCCTAGTGGAGTCAAGGAGAGATTGATGATGGAGGTGGCGTTTGAAGAAGGGAGTTTTCCGGTTCGTTATTTAGGTGTGCCACTCACTACATCTCGTTTGATTTATAGGGATTGTAATGTTCTTATTGAGAAAATCGATCAAAGGCTGTCAAGTTGGAGGAATAAATTCTTATCCTTTGCGGGAAGGCTCCAATTAATCAAGTCGGTTGTTTCGTCTATGCACATTTACTGGTCTATGGTCTTTGTGTTACCGAAGAGATTGATGGATGATTTGGAGGCCAAAATGCGAAATTTCCTACGGTCTCAAGATGCTAAAGTTCATACCAAGAGTAAGGTTGCTTGGGAAAGGGTTTGTCGGCCTAAGGAGGAAGGGGGATTAGGTATTCGCAGAATTATTAATTCAAATGTTGCTCTAATGGTGCATCATATCTGGAGCATTTTGGTGAGAAGAAAGTCGCTATGGGTGGAATGGATCTATGTGAATCGGCTTAGAAATTCTTGTTTGTGGAATCACAGACCTTCGGGGAATTCATGTTGGAGCTGGAGACTGCTTGTTAAAATCTGCCCTATTATCAAACCCTTTATATGGTCGAAAATAGGGAATGGTCAAGGTACGTTGGCATGGCATGATACTTGGTTTCAAGGGGGTCCTATATCCTCTATTTTAACGCCTAGGCAAATCTCTAATGAAGGATTTTCTCTTATGACTAAGGTTAGTGAGTTAAGGTGTAATAATCAATGGATAATTCCTCAAATTTGGCTTGATAATCATCCTCAAATTCAGAATATTCTGAATATTCCCGTCTCGGATTCTAGCGACCAAGTTTTATGGAAGAACGGGGACAAGTTGATGAAGTTCTCCTCTTGGGCTGTTTGGGATTCGATTAGAGAGAGAGGGGATAAAGTTGATTGGGATCGGGTGGTTTGGTTTTCTCATGGTATTCCCAAACATTCCTTTATCTTGTGGCTTGTTATGCATAAGAAGTTGTGGACTCAAGATAGAATGTTAGCGTTGGATTGGAAGAAGGGATTTATGAACATGATGTGTTGTGTTCTTTGCTACAAAAACCATGATTCTCATTCTCATCTTTTCTTCAATTGCGAGTACTCTTCAAAAGTTTGGAGACGTGTTACATCTCAAGTTGGTTTAGTCACGGCTGTGGATTGGGAGGGTATTTTGGAGTGGCTGTTGGAGTTTAAAGGAAACCGAGTGGATATGTTCATTAGTAAGCAGCTTCTTGCGTCCTCGGTTTATTTTATTTGGATTGAAAGGAATGCTAGGCTTTTTAATCATAATGTTCGGCCTCCAGAATTACTTGCAAAGTGTATTTTGGAAACGATACATTACAAGCTTATGGGGCTTCCTTGGAAGGATCAAGCAAACTTGGCGGATATGGAGATCTCTTGATCAGCAACATGGCAACAATTAATAGATATTAGTTGATTGGTTAGCCTGATTATGGTTGGTAGTTTGGTGCTTAGTTTCTTTGTTTTGTTTTTGTTTCCTTTAGTAGGGGCATGTCCCTCTAAAGAACTAGTAAAGGCTCTCTTTACTACTTGTATTGTTTGTTCGTATGAAATATAGAATCACCGGGGTAACCCTTTACCCAAAAAAAAACTGTGGGGAAAGTGGTCATATGAGTAAGGACTGTAAGAAGTCGAGGGCCGAGGGTTTGGGATGAAAAAGACGGGGAGTGAAGGACCAAGGGCGAGCGCCAGGGCATTCACTATGACACAGGAGGAAGCTAGGACGGACCCTGATGTTGTGTCCGGTACGTTTCTAGTAAACCAAACTTTAGCTTCTTTGTTATTCGATTCTGGTGCTAGTAAAAGTTTTATTTTTGCTGCTTTCTGTGCTAAGTTGCCTGGTAGCAGTAGACGTGTTGATGCGCCTTTTGATGTAGAAACTATCATAGGTAAGTCTACCAGGATTTCTGAGATGATAGAGGATTGTGATGTGGAACTAGAAGGTCATAAATTTCTTGTTAGACCGTTCGTGATGACCTTAGGTGGTTTCGATTTGGTTCTTGGGATGAATTGGTAAGCGGACTTCGAGGCGAACATTGTGTGTCGCAAGAAGATGATTTGTTTGACAGCGCCTGACGGGAGTTCAGTAACGGTTTATGGGGATCGGGTCATGACGATCCCGAGAGTAATCTCAATGGCGGTGGTGGGAAAGTGTATGAGGCGTGGATGTAGCGCCTACTTGGCATATGTAAAGGACGTGGATACGCCAACACCACAACTATCCGATGTTCTGGTTGTGTGTGACTTTCCAGACGTGTTCCCAGAAGACTTACCAGGAGTGCCACCTGACAGAGAGATTGAGTTTCAGATTGATATGATACCAGGTGCCCAACCTGTTGCCAAGGCACCGTATCGGTTGGCTCCGACTGAGATGAAGGAGTTGATGGAGCAGTTGCAAGAGCTGCTTGATAAGGGGTTCATTTGACCAAGTATCTCTCCTTGGGGTGCTCCGGTCTTATTCGTAAAGAAGAAAGATGGTAGCATGAGGATGTGTATTCACTACCGTGAGTTGAATAAGTTGACAATGAAGAACCTATACCCCTTACCGAGAATCGATGATTTGTTTGATCAGCTTCAAGGTGCCAGTTGGTTTTCAAGGATAGATCTTCGATCGGGCTACCATCAGTTGAAAGTAAAGGAGCACGATATCCCTAAAACAGCTTTCCGCACGCGATATGGTCATTACGAGTTTCTTGTCATGTGTTTTGTTTTGACCAATGCGCCAGCTGCTTTTATGGATCTGATGAATCGAGTGTGTCGGCCAATGCTGGATAAATCAGTGATTGTGTTTATTGATAATATTTTTATTTATTCTAAGAGCGAGATTGAGCATGCTGGTCACATTCGGGAGGTTCTGGAGGCGTTGAGGAAGGAGAAGTTGTATGCCAAGCTCTCCAAGTGCGCGTTCTGGTTGCGCGAGGTTCAATTTTTGCGTCATGTGGTGAATCCTGACGGGATTATGCTGGACCCAGCAAAAGTGAAGGCAGTGATGCAATGGAAGTCTCCAAAGACGCCATCCGAGATTCGTAGTTTCTTGGGTTTGGCGCGCTACTACAGGAGATTCATCCAAGACATTTCTAAGATCGGTTCTCCACTTACCAAGTTGACCCGGAAATATGTGAAGTTTGTATGGGGTCAGGCTCAAGAGAAGGCGTTCCAGGAATTGAAGGCGAGGTTGACTCAAGCTCCTGTTCTGTCATTACCCAATGGAAGTGAAGATCTGATTGTTTATTCTGATGCTTCCTACTCGGGGTTGGGGTGTGTGTTAATGCAGAGAGGGAAGGTTATAGCCTATGCATCCTAACAGTTGAAGGTTCATGAGGTCAATTATCCTTCTCATGACTTAGAGCTAGCTGCCATGGTCTTTGCGTTAAAGATTTGGAGGCACTATCTTTATGGGACGAAGTGCACCATTTTCACTGACCACAAGAGCTTGAAGTACTTCTTTGAGCAGAAAGATTTGAACGTGAGGCAGAGACGATGGTTGGAGCTTATAAAGGATTACGATTGCGAGATCCACTACCATCCGGGCAAAGCCAATGTGGTGGCGGATGCCCTTAGTCGAAAGGAGAGGCCCGAGCCGATTCGGGTGAAAGCATACCAGTTGATCATGACCTCTGATGTGATGAAGCAAGTTAAAGGGTTTCAAGATGAGGCATTGAAAGAAGATCATCTTAACTCTGAAAGGTTGAGAGGTCTGGTTGCGGAATTGGGTGAAAACACATTTGGTGTTAGAACCCGATTTGGACGAATGTGGATTCCTCGTTTTGGGGATCTACGCATGAAGATCATGGATGAAGCTCAAAAGACTCGATACTCCATTCATCCCGGTGCTACAAAGATGTACCAAGACATGAAGAAAGATTATTGGTGGCCGGGTATGAAGCATGATGTGGTGGAGTATGTGAGTAAGTGCCTCACTTGTCTACAGGTGAAGGCCGAGCATCAGAAGCCGTATGGGAAGATCAAACCTTTGGATATACCGGAATGGAAGTGGGAGCACATCACCATGGATTTCATTACGAAGCTGCCACGTACCCCGAAAGGGTATGATGCTATATGGGTGATTGTTGACCGCTTGACGAAGAGTGCTCACTTCCTACCGATCCGCGAGACATATTCATCAGAGAGGTTGGCTGATCTGTTCATCAAGGAAATTGTAACTCGTCATGGTGTGCCGGTGTCTATTGTGTCTGATCGTGACACCCGGTTTACATCTAAATTTTGGAAGAAATTCTATGACGCTATGGGGACGAGGTTACATATTAGCGCGGCTTATCATCCTCAGACCGATGGTCAGTCAGAGAGGACCATTCAGACATTGGAGGACATGCTTCGGGCATGTGTTATCGATTTTGAGGGAAGTTGGGATGACCACCTACCGTTAGCTGAGTTCTCATATAACAACAGCTATCATGCCAGCATTGGTATGCCCCCTTATGAGATGTTATACGGTAGGAGATGCCAAACACCCGTGTGTTGGGGCGACATTGGTCAGAAGGAGTTAGGGAGCGTTGAGGTAATCGAGGCTACGACTGAGAAGCTTGAAAAAATCAAGGCCTTCATGAAGACAGCCAAAGATAGACAGAAGTCGTATGCTGATAAACGACACAGACCGATTGAGTTCAAGGTGGGTGAGCGGGTTATGTTGAAGGTCTCACCTTGGAAGGGGACCATCCGATGCAGAAAGCGGGGGAAGTTGAGCCCAAGGTATATAGGGCCTTTCCGAATCCTTGCTCGAGTAGGAGAGGTGGCCTATAGACTGGAATTACCAGATGATATAAATGGAATTCACCCGACAT
Source organism: Flaveria ramosissima (assembly GCA_025215565.1). Lineage (NCBI taxonomy): Eukaryota > Viridiplantae > Streptophyta > Magnoliopsida > Asterales > Asteraceae > Flaveria > Flaveria ramosissima. The sequence goes on along the minus strand of CM046033.1, from coordinate 22,621,462 downwards.
TCCATGTATCTCATCTGAGGAAGTGTTTAGCAGATGAAGATATGATTGTTCCACTCGAGGATATCGAAGTAGATGAACGGCTCAATTATGTGGAGCAGCCAGTGGCAATCATCGATCGAAAAGAGAAGAGACTGAGGAATAAAGTTGTTCCTCTTGTGCATGTACAGTGGAAGCACAGGAAAGGATCCGAGTCTACGTGGGAGACTGAAGAAGGAATGAGGCAACATTACCCACGTCTGTTCGAGGAATAACAGGTTTCAGGGACGAAACCTATTTAAGGGGGGTGGACTTGTAACAGCCGGATATTTTCTTTAAAGCCGACGAAAGAAGAAGAAGAAATAAAGTCCAAAGTCGGGGGACCAAACTTGCCAAAACGGGAGAAAGATTGGATGAGTGGGGGAATAAGAGGGGAGGGCAGCACACACCCTCCCCACACTTGTAAAAATTCTGCCAAAGAGGGAAGAGAGAGAGAAAAGGGAGAAAAGCTTGGTTCTTGTGGATCCGAGCGTGAAAGTTGAAGTGTAGTGGGTTGAATCGAAGCTCTACTCGATGGTGTTGTTTGTGTGAGTTCTAGGACCCCTCTTTTACACGTTTTCAACTGATTTGGGGCTGGAACACACAGTGAAACCCGTTTTTGAAATGTGTGTGTTTGACCCGTGTGTATGTGTTTGTGTGTGATGCGAGTGGAGTTTGATTTCGGGCTTGTGTGTGCTTGAATGATGTTGTGGTATGTATTCCTAAGGGTTAGGATGGTTGATTTGGGCTTAGAATGAGTTTGGGAGAGCTTGGAGGTCGAAAATGGCAGATTGAGTTCGGGATGAACTGCATTCTGCATCAGTTAGGGCTATGCGACCGAATGGCATGCGACCGAATGGCATGCGACTGGAGGTCATACAGCCGAAAGGAATGCGACTGAGGTCCATACGCATGCCAGTCGTGCGATTGAGGTTCATTAGCATGTGAGTCGTGCGACTGGAGCCCATACGCATGCCAGTCGTGCGACTGAGGGTCATTCGCATGGGGAGTCATGCGACTGAGGTCCTTACGCCTAGTTCCATCCGCATTAGGTCCATTCGCACAAGTGTTCATCTGCATTAGGTCCATTTGCACAAGTGTTCATCCACATTAGGTCCATTCGCATGGGTGTTCATTCGCATATTATCCATTCACATGATGTTCAGTCGCCTGGGAGGCCATGCGACTGAAGGGTGCCCATACGCCCAAGTAGGGCTTGTGTACCCGAGGAAAACGTAGTTTATTTACTGACTTTCGGGGGAAAGTGCAGATATAAGTTTTGATGTGGAAGGTTCCCGGGAGTTCATATAAGATGATTTTTGAGACCATAGTGGTTATGTTGGGCATAGATGATGTTGAGGATGTATGATGTTGTATGATTATGCATGATGTATGTTATGTATGTATGATGATGCCATGTATGATGATATTGACTGTGTATGTTGATGTTCCTTTTTATGATGTATGTTTATCTTTCATGTGGCTTTACGCGTTATGTTAATGAATGAAAGGAAAGTATTATGTAACGTAAAGTGGAAGATAATGAAAAGAGGAACATGATGAATGAATGTAAGAAAGGCTTACAAGCAAATGTATGGAGGTTCACACCCAATGAAGGGTGTTAGCTCAACAGTGTGCGGGTTAGCTACCACGGAAGGATGCACAATGGGGTCCAATCTTTGTGATTGACCATATGTATGGGATCCTTGCCGCTTGCCCTAGGTGCTGGAGTCAGCTTCGTGCACAATGTTCGAGGTCTATGACAGACCCCAGGCCCAGTTACCCGCTTCGTGCACAATGTTCGGGGCATAGCATATGGCATTGATCCAGAATGAAAGAGAAAGATAAATGGTGAATGTACTTTCCCTAGGTACTGGAGTCAGCTCCGTGCCTAATGTTTGAGGTCTATGAAAGACCTCAGGCCCAGTTACCCGCTTCGTGCATAATGTTCGGGGTAATGTACATGTCATCGAAAGTAATGAACGTACGAATGAAAGAAAGAAAGTATGAACGATTAATGAAGATAATACTGATATTATCTATGAGTACGTATGATGTATGATCGCATGAAAGTAAAGAACGGTTTTAATGAAAGAAAAGTATGTTTTATTATAAAACTAGAACTCACTCAGCAACGTTGACTTTTATGTGTTTCCAGTTGGCAGGTAATGGTTGCTAAGGATGGCACGAGGCGGCTACTCAGCTCTTTTGGATGGCATCCATTTTTATAATGCTTTTGTGATGTAATGCAACATATAGTTAATGCTACTTCACATCAAACAAATAATGATGTTTCTCATTCATTCAATCAGTCCTCATTGAATGAGTTTGAAACAGTAGCTGGACCAAGTGTTCAAGCCCCTGAGCAAAATATGTCCAATTTGGATCTATCTTTGCAACTGGAGATAATTCCTAGACTTAGGATTCACAACACTCATCCAGCTAAGAACATCATAGGGGAAGTCTCTGAAGGCGTGAGAACAAAAGGACAAACTCACAATGGGAATGTCTGCTTGTACTCATGCTTTTTATCCCAAATGGAACCCAAGAAGGTGGAAGATGCCTTGAAAGATAGTAGCTGGGTTGAATCAATGCAAGAGGAGCTGCTTCAATTCAAAAGACAAAAGGTTTGGAACCTATGTCCGCTACCATCTGGTCAAGTACCTATAGGCACTAAATGGGTTTTCAGAAACAAGAGAGATGATAGAGGCTTGATTATCAAGAACAAAGCAAGACTGGTGGTTCAAGGATACACTCAAGAGGAAGGAATCGATTATACTGATGTCTTTGCACCTGTTGCAATACTTGAGGCAGTTAGGATCTTCCTTGCTTATGCTGCATCCAAGAATTTCACTGTCTACCAGCTTGATGTCAAGTGTGCCTTTCTATATGGGGATATAGATAGGGAAGTCTATGTATGCCAACCTCCAGGATTTGAAGACCCACAGCACCCCAACTATGTGTGCAAATTGGATAAATCTCTATATGAGCTGCACCAAGCACCTAGGCTGTGGTATGAGACATTGTCTCAGTTTCTCCTGAAGAATGGTTACATTAGAGGTACCATTGATAAGACTCTTTTCATAAGTAAGTGTGGGAAAGACATCTTGCACGGTCAAGTCTATGTTGATGACATCATATTTGGTTCCTCAAATGACCAAATGTGTAAAGACTTTGAGAGCATCATGAAGAAGAAGTTTGAGATGAGTTCTATGTGAAAATGGACTTTTTCCTTGGAATTCAGGTGAAGCAAATGAAGGAAGGGTTTTTCATCAGTCAATCTAAGTATGTCAATGACATCTTAGAAAGATTTGACATGAAAGATTGTAAGGCATTTGCCCTGACTCTAAGGGAGAGGATACTAATCAACATCAGTATAGAGCAATTATTGGTTCTCTGATGTATCTCACAGCAAGTAAACCTGATATTATGTTTGCAACTTGTATTTGTGCAAGATATCAGGCTGCTCCAAAGGTGTCTCACCTAGTTGCTGCCAAGAGAATCCTATGATACCTCAAAGGAGCACCTAAACTAGGTCTCTGGTATCCTAGAAATAGTGATTTCAATCTCTATGGTTACTCTGACAGTGATTATGGTGGCTGCATATCAACAAGAAATCAACATCAGCTGGATGTCAATTTCTTGGTGGAAGGATCATCTCATGGCAATACAAGAAGCAATCCTGTGTCTCTACATCAACTGCAGAAGCTGAATACATTGCTGCAGCTAGTTGCTGTGCTCAGCTGCTGTGGATTCAGAACCAGATGATAGACTACGGATTCAACTTCATGAGCACTCCTATCCACATTGACAACAACAGTGCTATCTTCATTACTGAAAATCCAGTGAAGCACTCCAAGACTAAGCACATTGACATCAGGTATCATTTCATTAGAGATATTCATGAGAAAAATCTAATCAAGCTAATCAAAGTTGACTCCAATGAACAATATGCTGACTTGTTCACCAAAGCCTTTGATGAACAAAGATTCAAATATCTCATTACAGCTATTGGAATGATAAACCTTGATTAGTCTATCTCATTTGAAAACCTTTTAATGTGTAAAGTTTTATGTCAAAACAATCTAAGCCCTGTTACAATAGGTCTTTCTCTGAAATTTTCACTAAGTATAAATTCTTCCGAAGAGGAATTAACCCTCGGAAGATAATTTACATATCTTCCGAAGCAAATTCCTCTCAGGATAATTTTCTTTTCGGAAGATTTGTTAAGTCTTGGAAGAAGCGATTGATTTCATATCAGATCTACTTCCGAAGCTTATAACACTCTCCATTCGGAAAGCAACATATACTCTCGGAAGTAAAAACTTTACCTTCGGAAGTAAATTTTCCTTCGGAAGAACATTACCTTCGGAAATGCTTTATACTCGGAAGAAAGACTTTACTATGTAACGGAAATCTTTTGGGCCTCACTCTGTAAAAAGTAAAGATTTTGTTAATGATGTCGGATTATTTAAATGGACTAAACCTTACCGCCCCTGTCACATCCTCCACTGAAACGTCCCATCTTATCCATACCCCTTAAACCGCCATTTCACCCGTTTAAATAATTCCGGCTAATCACTTTCATCCTTTTTACCAAATTTACTGCCCTAAAAGCTTCCTTCATCCCCAATTCACCCAATTCCGAACTATCTTCCTGCAACTTTCTCAAATGGCACTAAACCCTCAGCACAACCAAGTCGCACTCCTTGATTCTTCAAGGGATGCCGACTTCTCAGATATCATCTTCTTTCTGACCCAATCTTCTTATTACACTACCCTGACTGTTAACCCCACGGTTTACTCATATCATATGTCTGAATTTTGGACAAATGGTCAGATTGAAACCCTAAATGGGGTTCGTGTCATAAGATCGAGCATCTGTGGCCAGGAGTTGGTCATTTCTGAACAACTCATCAAGGAGCATCTCGAGCTTCATGATGAGGGCGCTCCTACAGAGTTCCCCAAGGCAGATTTGGACAACACTTATATCCAAATTTGGATATGGTGGAGATGTAAGCAGGTCAACCGTTTAGAAGTTTAAATTCTCTTGCAACTGGAAATTCCTGCTGCATGTAGTTCTTCATTGCTTGTCCAACAAATCTGGGGGATGGGATCAAATCCCATATGAACTTGGGTGCCTAGTTCATGGTTTGGTGAGAAGCCTCCGCTTTAACTACTCAAGATTTGTGCTGACCAATCGTATGGGAAACCTTCAACGGGACATATTCTTAAAGTATCCCATGTTTCTTCAGCACATAATCAATTGTGAGCTGGACCAGAGTAAGCTTGTCTATGCAGCTGCTCTGATTGTTCCTCAAATGAGGCCGACCATCTTCAAGACTTTGAAGAGAGTGTCCACCAACTTCACCAGAAGATATACTGCACTTCTTCCAGGTATGACTGAGCCAATGGCTCCTGGTGACATCCCTGTTAACCCCACACGTGATGAACCCACACCAGCAACTACCCTCACATTGCCAAATCTACCTTCTCCCCCCATCACCATCACTTATCAAAGACGCCCCAAACGAACCCTTGTTCAATCTTCTCTGATTGAACAAGCTCCTCCTGTTCTATCCAAAAAGGCTCGAGTGGAACAATGGGCTCCCACTCAGCCTGAGGTCCAACTATCCTTCACAATTGACCTCAATATGGGTATTGAGTCTCCTCAGTCTCAGACCCATGAGCCCGAAACCCAAGCTGAAAACCCTCAGGGAAAGTCTTTTTACTCCCCTGAGCAGCCAAAAAGGGACAGCCCCACCATAGACTCAATGCCTTTAGACATTGATCAAAGTCCCGGGTCACTAGCCTTCACTTCTATATCCTTTACTAACCTACTAATATGAGTTGATGAAGAGATTGTGTCTCTTCAGGGCAATGAAGTTAATCCACAACACCCTCTCAAGGATCAATAGAGCCCAGAGAGATCTCTTATCTCTAGCCCCCATCAGCAAGCCTTTACTAAGTTGAGTCCCACTGATGTGGAGGGGACTCATGTAGATTCAGCTGCCACTACTGAAGGAGCCTCAATGGACCCTCAGGACAGTGGTAACATTACTGAGACTGAATCTATGGCAACCATGCTCTATGATGACTCTGAAAGAGACATCATTGAGCAAGGGAAACCAGGGCGCCAAGAAACCACATCAGGTGGTGAGGATGAACATACTAGGTATGTTACCTCACCTCCCCGTGATTCTTCAAAAGAAGATGAGGGAAGACTGCAACTCACCATTGAGGACCTACTTTCTAAAGTCTCAAACCTTGAATCTAAGGTTAGGACTTTAGAGGATAGGTCCGCCACTCAACAACTTGAGATTGAAAATCTCAAGGCCAAACTAGCTGAGAAACAGATTGAGAGGTCTGTTAGGCACGTACCAATTCAGGTCTCATTGACCTCTTCCTCTAGCTCATTAAGCTCTCAAGATGATGCTACCAAAAAGGGGGAGAGTGTTCAGGGACAAAGCCAAAGACAAGAGGAACCACAAAGTCAAGCTCTCACTTCCTTAAGCTCAAAATACCCTATGTAACAAGCTTCAGTTTTTCCTGAACCTCCTCCAGTTGTAATTCAAATAGATCAAAGGATGCTCCAAGATCTCAATAGGTTCTTCAACAAGTTCATGTTGGAATCTCTCATTGAACAGCCAAGTCCTGGCCTGTCTGTGATTTACTTCGGAGCTCAAGAGCCTCAAGGGTTAAATGCACCTTCTACCACTATTGAGGAAGTTGGTCAACCTAAGGTCCAAGTGGAATCTGAGATTAACTTCGAAGGGGAAACAAGGACTGATGGCCCAACAACTGAGACAGTTGGGATAGATAGTGCATTCTCACAGACTTTTGAAGCACAAGTCAAAGCTGCGGAAGAACAATTTCAATCTTCCGAAGCTGAGATTGCAGCTGCGGAAGGACTATTCTCCTTATCCGATGATCTAATAGTCACAGATGCAAGAACCCCCAAAGTCTAGCACTTCCGAAGCTGAGATTGCATCTGAGGTTAATAGGGAGGATTTTCTCACCCAACCCCTAGCTCAAACATCAGCACTAACTCCAACTGCCATTTTCACTACTCAACCTGAACCTTCCATCCAAGAACCCCCAAAGTCTAGCACTTCCGAAGACATCAAAGGAAAGAGGAAGATGACTAAGGAAGAGCTTCATGAGGAAGAAAGGTTAGAAAAGCTAAAAAGAAGAGGTAGACTTCCAACTGGAAAACTGCTAGCTGCCACTAGCAAAGCAGCTGTAGCCAACCAGGAGGCGGTCAACAATAGAAGAAGAGTGGAGATCATTGACAGACTTGTCAGACTAGGAGCTGTGAGTGAAGATGTACTCCTACTACCACTAGAGGAGTTAGTTGAGCTGGAAAAGGCAACTTTGCTGCAAAAACATCAAAGAGAAGAAGCAGCAAGGTTGGCCTTAGAAGAAGAAAGGGAGAGGAAAGAAAAAGAAGCTGATCAGCAGCTCAGGAGGGAAAGGATAACTTTCCTAACCTCCAGGGGTTTCTCTCTAGAAGAACTATCTCCACACAACAATGATACAATCTTATGGCTCTTCAACAAAGAGCAAGCTCAAATGGAGAAAGAGAGAAAGAAAGCTGCCAAGGAAAAGCTGATGCTGAAGAGGAAGAAAGAAGAAGAAGCAGGACTAGCTACTGCCAAGAAGATAGGTGAGAAGGGCTGGATGAAAAACTATCTCCGGGCTCATGGCTTCTCGGGCAGGCAGGTGGGTCCTATGTCTGAAAAGACCCTCCAGCGACATGTTTGTGACATAAAGGCAGACATTTGCTCGGGGAAGAGGAAGGAGATGTACAGAAGGGGACAGGGGATGATCTTTAAATCAACCACTCAACCCCAACCTCAAACCCAACCACAACCTGAACCAATTCCTTTTCCATTCCCTATCAAAACTGAACCAACCATTGAACCTTACACCCCTGAACCTACACCATCACCCTTACCAACCTCTTCACCTCAACCACGTAAACTACCTATCCTCCAACCCAAAACACTAGCCAGAACCCAAACACCACAACCTACCCAACAACCTCTCAAACCATCCCCTCAGCCTTCTAAACATCTCCCCTTAGAGGAGTTCAAGGCAATCAAGACAAAGCTCATAAATTGCACAACCCTGAGCGACATCTCCTGTGAGGAGGATTCAGTCAAATTGACTTATGTTGATGGATCTCATGTTTCCTCACTAGAGATCAATTTCTTGATCTGCTTAGAGGAACATTGGACCAAGCAGCAAATCTCCTTGGCCTTAATTCAGATACTTTGAATGAGGAAGAAAATAAGCTAAGGAGAAGGCTGGTGACTCTGCTGGATACCAAGAAAGATGATCGGGTGCCAAGACAACCTCTTGTGCCTAGGAAGAAGATCATCCAGTGGAGGTTCGAAGACTCTTCTCACAACTTTGTTGTTGAAAGAGAGAATGGAGAGCTCAACAGGCTAAATGCCTCATCTCTGCTACAATTAAGCAGGTTTGATATTGCTAAGTTAGCAGAGAAGCCATTCTCCAACCCCTCCAACTCTGAAGTAGCTGCTCATATCAGAAATCATCTGGGCAGTCTTCATATGGCCGAGCTAACTGCTAGGACCAAGGTTGAAAAAGAGTTGAAACTGTGAGAGGAGGAGAAAAGGAAGGGATCAACAACCAAAGGCAAAGCCTTTCTACAAATGGTTGAGGGTCTAAACTTGAATCCATAGTTAGATGGGAGTATGACTATAACTCCCGTCAACTAACTCTTTTCAGGGGGGCACAACAAATGGTACATGTCATTCAGAGTGATATACTGGATCTCCTATCCACTAATGACTTGTACAAGCTTCTCAGCACCACTTCAAGGAAGAACAAGGAAACAGACAAATATCTTCTGTCCCTGGTGTTGAAAGCTTTGAGAAGCAGAAACAAGTGAGGTTTTGGTAGCATCAGCCTAGGGGGAGTTTGTTGGATCTAGAAAGGCTGGTGCAACCAAAATCAAATAACTTAGACTATTTTGGTGCAACTAAAAAAGGACTTCCGAAGCTAAGTGTGGAACTTCCGAAAGAAAAATGAGCTCTTCCGAAGACAAAGTGTAAAACCTACTTCCGAAGAAAAACTCCAACTTTCGAAGATCAAAGACTTAGAGTAAAAGATCAGAAGTCAACTTCGAAGTATGAAAGAAGTTTTCAAGCCTCGGAAGTACAGAAGCCTCTTCCGAAGTATAAGTGTTCTTCCAAAGCCAACTTACCTTCGGAAGACACTACTATTATCTAGTGGACATAAGTATGGTCTCCCTGACACTCCGCTCCAGACCTCTGAGATACTACATGGCATTTTCTCAGAAGCCATGGTTGACCATACTTTATTCCACTGTTTACCTTTATAAGCCATGGTTGACCATACTTATACTCATCTTCCATGAGTATCTTATGCATTCAAAATGAAGGGTTGATACCCTTAATATCCATAAGCTTCCATGATATAGCTTGTTTGTGTGCCCTCATCACATCTACCAGTCTCCTCTTCTCCTCCTTTGTCAATCCAACAAAAATGATGACATGTAATTAAGATCCCTCATCCAGAAATGCATACTCCAGGTAAGATGGCAATTACTAGAGCTCTAAGGATGGGGGAGTCTCAACCGACGACTTCTCTATCGGTTCCTCTCTCGTAATCACCTCACACACGTTAGCCTTCTTGAGAGGTGGACTTTCACGATCTATCGAGTCATGCTCAAAGGCAAAAACGATCAACTCGATTTCCTGGTTCTCCCTAACTAGGATCTGTGAGTCTGTCTGATCTGATCTGATAAACTCTCGAAAACTTGTAGTCACCTGTGTCCAAATGGTATCTATGAAGTACAAGTTGTCATCTTGATCGTGTGCGTTCTTCATGGATGTGTTCACGTCAAAGGTATCTGTCTCATCAGCAACCCTTAAGGTTAGCTTGCCATCAAGGACATTGATCAATGCCCTCGCAGTAGCCAGGAAGGGTCGTCCTAAGATTACTGGGACCTTCTCGTCCTCATCCATATCTATGATCACGAAATCAATAGGAAAAACAAACTTATCCACCTTAATGAGCATGTTCTCTACAATCCCTCGTGCATACTTCACCGACCTATCCGCTAACTTAATGCTCATGCGTGTCGGTGCTGGCTCACCTAGGTCTAGCTTAGCAAACACAGAATATGGCATCAAATTGATGCTAGCACCTAAATCTACCAATGCATTACTCATAGACAAACCACCTATGATACATGGAATAGTAAAACTTCTCGGATCATTCATTTTCTGTGGTAGTTTGTTTTGCACAGCAGCCGAACACTCCTTGCTTAACGTCACAGTTGAGATCTGCTCCAACTTCTTCTTATTTGTGAGTAGATCCTTCAAAAACTTAGCATACTTAGGCATATGTTGTAATGCCTCTACAAAAGGTAAGTTTACCTTGAGCTGCTTAAACATCTCAAGGAACTTCCCGTACTGCTCCTTAGACTGATGTTGAGCCAATCGTCCTGGATATGGTAGTCAATCAAAATGGACTAATGACTCCTTTGTCTTCTTCTCTTGTAACCCTTCTCTACGGACTCCTCTGGATGTGCTGTACTTGCTGGGCGCAGCCTTTGTTGCACCTTGCCAGCAGGAGCCTCCATCTCTATCTCCTCATCGACCTCCTCCTCAATCACTTCAAGAGGCTCAACCACACCATATGATTTACCACTCCTTGTTGTCACAGCTTTCCATGCGTATTTGGATTCTTCAATACATTACTAGGTAGGCCTCCGGGTGCCTTTCCTGAAACATATCCGATAAGTGGCCCACATTCCTTTCTATATTCTGCAATAATGCTCCTTGATTCTTGATCATGGCCTCGTTCTCCTTGAACCTAACCTGATATGCCTGATTTCTAGCCTGCGCTTCCTTATACCTATTGTCATCCCTCGCCATGAATGGAGTCAACATATGTGACTGCTGCATCATCATCTCCTCAAGGGTGGACTTCTTCTCGCCCTGACCTATGCCACTAGTCGGACCGCTACTTGAACTCTGATTCTGAAATAAACTCTGAGTACGCGATTGAAAACCCGGTGGGTTTCCACTCCTCCAGTTCTGTTGATTCCTCCAACCAGGATTATAGGAATTACCAAAGGCATTTCCTTGCATCCGGTTAGGATTGCTGACAAAGTCAACCTGTTCTTGAAAACTATCAGCAAAAATAGGACAATCAATCGTATCATGACCACCCCGACAGATTTCACAGGCCTGCTCCTTTTTCTTCTGAGATCTACTATCATCTTAGCTAATGCCTCAACCTGGACAGCTAAAGCAGTGCTAGAATCGACCTGGTGCACTCCGCGTTGAGCAGTAACCGAGGCTCTAGAATCAGGATACTCATAACTACTCATCGCTAGGTCCTCGAACATCGTGTTACGCTCCTCAACGGTCTTGGTGGTCATCAGATTACCACCAGTAGTAGTATCCAACATGTTCCTTGTTGCAGGAGTAACTCCATTGTAAAACTTCTCAATCAATGCCCAATCCTCTAAGCCGTGATGAGTACACTTGTGCACTAGCTCCTTGAAACGCTCCCAGGTCTCGTAGAAAGTCTCTACCGACTTCTACTGAAATGAATAAAACATGCTCCTCAGATGAGTGGTTTTCGAAGGGTGAAAATACTTACACAAGAACTTGTCTTGCATATCAGCCCATGTGGTAATGGATCCTGTGGGCAGGGACTCAAGCCAGCTGTGTGCGCAGTCAGTAAGAAAGAATAGGAAGAGGCGCAACTTGCATGCGTCCTCGGAAACACCATTCACTTGAAATGTGTCATAGATCCTCGCGAAGCGAGCTAAATGAGAGTTGGGGTCTTCAGCAGGCAACCCGTGGAACTGAACAAATATTAATGACCATGGAAATAAATTGGGGAGGGATTTGCCAATTGTTGGCGGTGATTGGTGGACGTGCAATACTAGACCTAGCTCCGGCAGCAGTGGGCTTGGCGTAGTCGGCAATCACTCTCCTCAGTGGTGGTTGTTCTTCGGCCATCGTGGATTCTGTAGCATGAGTGGATTCGCTGTCGTTGGAATCTTCCTCGGTCTCAAGCTCTGTGTCAGACTCGTTCGAATGTCGATCGAACGCACGCTCTAGATCGTTAAGTGGCTGAAACTCTGGTGGTCCGGCAAAACGTGTGTGGCACATAAACTAAAAGCAAAATTAAAAAATGAAAAAAAAAAGAAATTTACCTAATTAATTAAGTCACAAACAAATAAAAATAAAATAAAATAAAATAAAATACTAACTAATGGCACAATTAAGCAAATAAGAGGAAATTAAACTAAAAAATAAACACTCTAAATAAAAAGCAAGTGATTAGATCCCCGACTTGGGTCGTTCTCAAAATCGCCAAAACAGTGTCCCCAGCAACGGGGCCAAAAACTTGATGTGTGAAAAATATATATTATTTTATTAAAAAAATGTTTTTCACAAATTAGTTTTAAAATTTGGAAATTCCTAACTAAACTTCACACAAATGACAAGTGTACCGGTCGTGATATAGTATTAGGTAAGTCCGGATATCGAATCCTAAAGACACGTTTGGCGGCTTTCGTTACTAAACCTCTATCAACTTCTAACCTAATAAATTAAATTATTTTAAGTAATTATTACTAAGTAAAATAAACAATTTAAGTAAAATTAATTAATCTAAACGCGACGGATGAAATGAATAGATTAAGAAATCAAACTTGGAAACTTGAATACGATCAAATATGTGATATAACTACCTAGTTAGGAATCTAACTAACATGTGAGGACCTAAAGGTAATGACTCGTATGATTATCTCTAAAAATACGGATCTAGGGTTAAATAGGTATGTTGCTACTCCCTAAGAAAAGCAAAGACACGTGTGAAACACAAGATAGGTTTATTAAAATGTCTAATGGAATATCGCCCCTAGGTTCTCTATCATATTATCTTTAAGATTATATTTTCTAATCCAAAGATAGAGGACAACTTAATTCAATCCAATTAAATACCTTAAACCACTAACACCACGAGTGAAAGGCAAAACACACTCTCGCGAAATCTAAACCTATCATGCAATGGGTAGGAGGTTTTAAGGAATATCTATCACCCCTAGGTTCTAGATAAGGTAGCATATTGAAAAATACTATCAAATCACAACCAATACTCCTAAGATTATCTCTAATCAAAGTTTAAATTAAAAACACAAAATAATTTATTTTAACGTGCAAGCCTAATTTAGATGTCACACAATCAATCAAGATTAAACATATACGAGCATAGCAATAATTTTTAAGTATAAAACAATACAGGGGTTCATATTTAATTGAGACAATAATCAAGTTCTAAGATTAATAAACAAATATACGAAATTAAAACCAAATATTTGATTAAACATGAATAGTTTTCAACCCAACCTAGGTAGTACTAAAAAATTAGTTACTCATAACGTTCAAAAACATTAAGAAAAATAATAAAGTTGAAAGAGTTAATAACATTAACGAGAGAAATAATGAAACATAAAAACAATCGATAACGAAACGAAACCGAATAATCTTTGGTACTTGAATGCTTCAATTCTTGCTCCCGATCTTGCTCTCCACTTTAATGTTGCTCTCTAATTATGTTCAAGCTCAAAAATTAAATTCAAATTGATAAGATTTCTTAACTTCTTCTTTGCCGTTCGTTTATTTTTATTCTTTTTTTTTTCGTAGGGTTCCATTTTTTTTTCATATGAAATATGTGGTGGTGATGTTAGGCCTTTAAGCCCAATTCCTTGTTATCTCAACTCAATTCTCCCATTTGATGTTTCTTATCCAACTTAAACAAGTAATTCAATTAAAAAGAAATCTTGTGAAAATTACAAACAATAATTTAAATGGTGAACAATATTTAGTGAACTTGTTTTAAACATAACTACTAGATCCACATATTAATTCAATATCAAGCAAAAGAAATCATACACGTGAACCTTGAAATTGTTGAAACTAAATATTTTATATTTTAAGTTTAATACATAACTTGAACTGGACCAATTAAAAAAATGTCACATTAATCAATTAACTTACTCTACGTTTGGCTTTGTTTTCTCTTTACAATATCTTTCATACTTTGTTTAGGTTTTATTTACCCATCGGTTTCAAGTCTAGTTAAATTCATCGTTTTAACTCATAGTCTCTTAAATATCAAAATACAAATGTGAACTTTTTATAGAGTAATATATAATAAAAAGTAACCCAAATACTATTTAAGTGTAGGAGAATATCTGTATTAAACATGTATATTTTAGATTATATCACTCACTAACTTTGTTTACTTCAAACACACAAAGCAACTCCTACAGTAACCGGTTAAAATGCATATACACATGTTCAGTTTACCCTATATTCTATCTCACTAACAACAACCCAAATACAAACTAAACACCTCATTTTTATATTAACACACATTAAATACAAACTCAACCTACAACTAAAATAAAAATGATGACTTACGTTAAAACTTAAAATATAATCTATACCTAGATAAAGTTAAAAAAAATATTAATAATGTATGTGTTCTTAATAACTTACTCTACTAATGACCTAACACATGTTTACCATATATTTTATAAAATATACACTGTATTATATTTGTAAATATAAATAAAATTAAATATTTATGAACTTTTCTATATTCTTAAAGTTTAATACTAAACCTGTTTTCTATAATAGATACTTTACATATATTAGAAAAATACTAATAGCGTATACGCTCCGAAAAAAATAAATTTTAGTACGGACCAAACACATGTTTTATCATACACCTTATAAAATATTTACAATAATATAATATTTGTAAATGTATATAAATTTTAATGAAAAGCACATATTCAAACATTATTAAATGTTGTTAGGAGAAACATCCTATTGTTGTAAAATATAAACTATCTTATTAGAAAACAAAAACACATTCAATTTTATTTTAGTATGCACACGTATAAACTTTTCATATCTCATCATTATTTCTACATTGTTTTCACTTTCATACTATAAATTATCAAGCTTTAACACGAGCTGATCGTTGTTGATTACATTTTATGTTTTATGTCACATCAAAACAATAAAATCTATTCAAGATTACATACAAAACGGTTATAAACGACGACCATTTAATTCAAGGATAAATTTGTAACAAAACAATAAATTTTACCACCTCATGATGAGTCTTGATGCTTGAACACGTGCTACGAGCATCTTAAATGATAACCAAAAGCATGTGATAATTAAGAAATGCAAAAAGTTAACAGAGATTAACAAACAAATAGTAGTGCGGTTCTTTACTAAACAACTTAAAAAGCAAGATGTTAACATACCTTCTTAGATTCAAACGCAAGTTTGTGTACAACCTGCTCCATTACAATCAACCTTTTGTATTTGTAAATTTGTTGGTACTGTCAATAAGAGTAAATGAATGAATCTTATAAAAACAAAATATAGAACCGAATGCATACTTTTATAGGCGAGTGTGGACGGTTACAGGGTGCACAACCACCCAGGCTTTTTTCCTACTGTATTCTAGCCTGTGCAACAACTGCACCCCCGTAACTGCAGCAGTAAATTGGCCAAAGATAACCGCCGAAAACCACCTTGGAACAATCATAACCGTCGAGTTTAAATGGCTAGGATTTGATTTTAACTTGATCCAATGACTGTGATGACTTTTACCAACGGTTACACTCACCGCTGGTAATATAATATATAATTACTTATTTACTCAAACTAAAAAATTAATTACATATTTCCTTTCTTTATAACGTACATATTACATATTTACTTATTTTATTAAAATTAGTTATTAATGATTATTATTTTCATATTTTTGCTAATGTTTTTACACATTTCCTTCTTAAGAACATAATCACATATTTCGTAAACTTTGAGTTTTTGATATAAATAAATAATAATAATATTACAACTCCATATACAAAAGTTTAAAACTTTTTTAAATTCAATAATTACTGTTAATCAAAGAGATATATATCTAAATACAAAACATAATTGTCTAAGAATTAAACAATTATAATAACAAAATATCGACACGTAAAAATCCCTTAAAAAACAAGATAAAATAATCATTTGATTGGTTAATTTTAATGAACTGGATAATTATGTAATATATATGTATTAGAAAGAAAAAATATGTAATTGATTTTATGCATAAGGAAAATATGTAATTTATGGTTTTAAGAAAGGTAAATATGTAAAAATCCATGTTTTTAAAACTTGAGCTCGACTCGTCTAAAAGTTTTCAAGTTCAGACTCCGCTCGGGCTCGGCTAGTTGATTGTTAAATTATTAATTATTATTTTTTTATATTTATTTGTAACAATACTTTTTATATGTGACATAATATATATTATTTAATATTTTAATAATAATAATAATAATAATAATAATAATAATAATAATAATAATAATAATAATAATAATAATAATAGTAATAATAATAATAATCATATATAATAATATGATTTATGTAAATATATATTTATGTATAGTTAATATGAAATAAAATAGTATATAAACAAAAGCTCGTTTAGGCTCGCGAGCCGGTTCAAGCTTGATATGTGAAGCGTGGGCTCGAGCTTGTTTACTAAACTAGTCATAATGTGAGCTTGGGCTAGGGCTCGTTTAAGCTCGGCTCAATTTGAACTTTTTTCGAGACGATCCCGAGTAGCTTGCGAGCCGGCTTGGCTTATTTACGCTCCTAGTTTGAGGCCATGTCTGGGATTGTTTATTTTAGTTGAAAAAGACTTTTGATAAAAAGAGTTTTTAAAAAATATTTGAATTAGCTATAAACTAAAACGTCAATAACTTGTTTTGTAAAAAGTGTTTGATTTTGGCTATTCATGTAAGCTGATCATAAATGACATCCTTTTAAAAGTCACTAAGTTGTTTTTAAAAAGTATTTGGGATTTCTTATTTAGTTATTCATATTATTATATACCTTTTTTCCTCTCTTGCAAATTGAAAAAAATTATGAAGTATATAAAATAAGCTTTATTAACATAATTTTTTGTTTCTTGGTTAGACATAATAATATTAGGTTCAGATTGTTAAAAAAGCATCAAAATACATAATGATATGAAACTAATGACATGCTACATTAATCTTTGTAAGTTAATTAAATCTTACGCAATAGTATCTCTTATTGTTGCCATATACGTAACATTATGATCCAAATGTTTGTAGCCGGAAGTTCTTCTTGAAGTACATTTGTAGTACCACTTTCTTTGGGATCGTAAGATTCTTATCGGGTGGTGTTAATTGTTTCAATAAACCTACTTTCCTTTATAATAAAGTTACGGATAGCCATTGATGCTATCATAATACTCACTTGGTGCTTGTATGTGTAGTTAACACACATATCTCTCAATAACAACCATCTAGCTTTTCATACTTCAAAAGTTCGTTTAATGATGTTTATGATGAGTAGTAATAGTTAAATGTCTCTTTTAGTCCCCGAGGAGCACGCATAGACTTGGTTTAGCAACATGCATATCTCGCCATAATGCTCATCTAATACAACATCTAGCTTTCTTCGAAAGATGTAATTTTGCTCTTGGTTGAACGTTTGTTGGCAACATCCTTAGACTTCTTCCTTTACAAAAAAAAGAACTTTTAACGTAAGTAGGAAACAAATGGTCATCGTCACCTTAACATATCTCATCACTGTCTCTTTATCCTCTATATTTTCTTCATACCCAACATCGCTTATATTGATATCATTTTGAAATTGTAACAGATTCAAAGTTTGGTCTCCTACAGCAACCAAATCCCGAAACAATAGAGCATAATGCGACTAGAAGATGTCCAAATTTGTACCCATAAATTTGGCAGAGTCTTTATTTTCCTACAACATATACGGATTAATTAATGGATTTCACAATGTAACCATAACTACAATTGATTAAAAGTAAAAGTAGAACTTACCTTTATTTTCTCCTCCCACCACACAAGTGTGCACCGATTAAGCTTCTCGTCCCACCGATCCCAATTTAAAGCCTCACTAAGCGGTCATAAAGCTTCCATTCTTTTTTCATGAAGTCTTATTTGTTTTTAGTTTGTTTTTTATCAAGGGTTTTGTCGGTTTTTTCGGACATGATTTTTTCTATATTATTCCACCCAAGCTTATTAAAGCGAGTACTTGGTTTATTCCATCTTCTAAGTTTAAACATGCATAGGTCAGAAAACTCCTTGTACGTAACATCATCCCACAAAAAAAAATAATTTAATCATTTTAGTTGATGTTTCACAAGCCATTGAGCTAACAGCTTAAAAACCCAAAAGTTTACTTGTTCTTGATATTTACTTGTACTTCAATGAACACTAAAACTACACTTCCATCTTTCCTCTTAGCAAAAACATTTAAATAAAGGAAACTGTTGGACCAAAAGAACCAATGAGCCAGATCAGAAAAACCTTTAAGTCCCACAGACATCACAACAACTGAAGAGATCTACATCAGCTGAAGACAAAGTCTGAAGACAAAAAGCTGAAGACAAAGTCTGAAGACCAAGTTCTCAGAAGTTGCCTCAAATAGCTGAAGTGTTTTACTTTCAGTAGTTGTAATGTTTTTACTTTTCAGTAGTTTCCTTTCAGTAGTTTTATTATTGTAAAACATCTGAAGTTCTTACACTTCAGATGTTATAGTTTCAGTAGTTGTAATTCTAGTTTACACTTAGACTTTTTGTGAAGGTGTCCTCAGTTGTTATGGACATCTTCAGTAGATTAGTTATTTTCAGTAGTTTGTTAAATCAGTTAGATGTCACTATCAAGTGACATCAGCTGACGTCACATTCCTTTATAAAAGGAATGTTGACCTAGTTGTTTTGTAACCGAAGCATTAGCGTGAATGAAAATATTCCATTAACAGAAAAGTTCTCTCTCTATAATCGTCATAGTGTGATTGCATATTCATACTTGTCTTGCTTGAATTTGATCTTATTTCTGTTATATTCCGCTGCAAATTCAAATCTATTTGATCAAACTAGATCCGATCCTATCAAATGGTATCAGAGCTGGTTAATCATTGATCGATTTAACAATTGATCATTGAAACTGCTCTTTTGATATCTAAGTTTGATCGAATTAGCAAATTTACAAGAATTGATTATAGAGTTTGATTTTCTGTCGCTTCCGGTCAATTAATTTGAGATTCAAATTGTGTTGTTGAGTTTTTAAGCTAGACTTGTTTTAATCTCATTGAATTTGGTTGAATTGGTGAAAATGACTACTTGAATCAATGATCCTCACAATACTGGCTCCTCAACTAAGCCTCCGATGCTTGTTAGGAGTGAGTATAACATATGGCAACGCCGAATGCTCCATCACCTGTCTGTTAACAGTTCAGGTTGTTGGAAGTCAGTGGTTCATGGACCATATAAGCCTATGGTGAGTAATCCTGAAACCAATGAGATGGTTCCGAAGAAGAAGGAACAATATTCTGATGAGGATTTAAAACTGTTTGAAATTGATGCTAAAGCCCATGGAATTCTGGCCATGGCACTGCCTAATGAAATCTACTCTGGGCTTATGCATCATAAAACTGCTCATGATCTCTGGGTTGCTCTGAAAGAACAATTTGGAGGAACTGATGAGGTCTTGGCAAACAATAGAGAAATCCTTGCCCAGCAATATGAGACATTCTCTCATAGGAAGGGTGAGACATTGACTCAACAGTTTGAGCGATTTTCCTGTTTGATATCTGAGCTAAAAATGGTTCAACATGAATATATAAACAGTCAGATGAACAACAGATTCCTCAGATCCCTAACTGAGAGATGGGACACTTATACCATTGTCCTACGCTCCAGTGCAAATCTGGATACTCTATCTCTCATCCAACTTCATGGGAAACTCTTAACATTTGAGAGAGAGATAGAACAGAAAAGGAAACTGTCTTCATCTGGAAAGCTCACTGATGACTTTGTACCAGGAAACACTGCTCTGGTTGGTCATGAGTCTGAATATACTTCATCTGAAAGTTCCTATGATGAGCATATTGATTTCTCTTCAAACAGTGGAAATCATGCTTTTGTTGGAGTTGAGGGTAACTTAGGGTTTAGTGTTGATAACTTGTGTTTTTTGATGGATGATTTGAAAGGAATTGCTGATGATGATCTGGAAGAGATGGATATTTTGAGCCAAATGGCATTGATAAATATCAGATCTCAAAAGTTTTACAAAAGGACAGGTAGAAAATTCCCTGGTCTCTCTGGCAAAACCAAAGTTGGTTTTGATAAGAGCAAGTTGAGATGTCACAAGTGCCATAGACTTGGACATTTTGCTAGAGAGTGTAGATCATTTGGATCTAACTCATCTGCACCCTTTGTGACTTTTCCAAGCAATAGCTCACAATCCAAAGGGCAACATTCTACCAGTTCTGATCATCACTCACAAATTCAATCATCTCCTGCATTCTTTGTTCCTCAAAGTCCAATGCCATATCCTTATCCATGTTTTTACATGCCTCAGTCTAGTCAGGTTCCTGTACCCATGGCTCAACAACCACATGCTCTACCTGATCCTCCACCATCTCAAACAAATCAACAATCTCAATCTCAATCACATCAGAGCTTTTTCACCCCTGAGGTTGTTGACTGGAGCAGCTTACCAGATGATGTCTCTGGTTATTCTGAACAATTATTTGCTGGTGCTGGTCAACATGGTGGTGAAAACCCTTTTGGAAATCTTGCTCTAATGGCCCTGGAGTCTACTGATGGAAATACTTCATCATCACAGGTACCACAGGTATCTTCTGAGGCTAAGGTCAAGTTATGTTCTGAGTCATGCATAGCTGCTTTTGTTTCAATTAGGGAAGCAAATGTAGCTTTAATTAATCAAAACCTTGACCTAGAAAAAGTAATTTCCAAAAGAAAGCTGAGTTTGAGTCTGTTTTAAAAGAGAAGGATGAGGAGATTTATAAACTAAAATGTCAAATCACTGATGAAAAAGCAAAGGTGGAAGTCATTTTGGAAAATCACAAGAATCTCAAAGAAACACTTGCAGCTACTCAAGTTAATTGTGAATGTTGGGTAACATCATGCAAGGGATTTGAAATGCTTCTCAGTAAGCAAACAGCTTCTAATGTGAAGTTTGGGATTGGGTATAATCATACCATACCTCCTACAGATTTTACTCCCAAGCTAGAAGTAAAATCTGAGGATGATTGTAATTCCCAAACCACATCATCATGTGTCTCATCCTCAAGTGATAATTCAAAATCAGAGGATGAAGTCAGTGTTATTACCTCAGCTAATCAAATTGCTGATGGTCCCACTGCTTCTAAACACATGATCAAGAAGAAACTGAGTAATTCAGGTGTTGTCCCACAAAGTACTCAAAGTACTGAAGGGCAAAACACAACACCTGAAGAGCATTTCAAATCAGAGGAAAACAAGCATTGCTTGACAACTGCTGAAAGGTCTATCAGGAATCTCAAAAGTACTGATAGAAAACTTCTGAAGAACAAATCTTCAGTTGTTGCAAATCCTTCAGTAATTCCCAAAAGTACTGAAAGGAAGAAAGTACTGAAGAACAAATCTTCAGTAGTTTCATCATCTTCAGCAGTTGATCAACAAAAGATGAAAAGAAAGCCATGTGAAATATGTGGTTTGTTTAATCATCTTACTGATGAATGCTGGTATAACAAGGGTTTAAAATTCAACAAAGAGAAAATCATTAAGAAGAAAATGCATAAAATGAAAGATGAATTTCAAACCAAGTTTGTACCACAATCATCTCAATCTAATAAACCTAAGTTTTTACAAAAAGTTAAAAAGAAGGAAGGGGTTTGTCACAAAACAGCTGAAAATATTCCTCATGGAATATCAAAAACCCAGACTAAGTCTGTGTCTTTTCAAAAGAAGGATGTGGTGAATCACAAGAACAAATCACCAACAAGTACTGATGTGTCAACTGAGTTGAAAGCTTTGACAATCAATCAGACACAACTTGTTATGATGGTTCAACATCTGTTGGGGAGAGTTAACCAATTAGATGTTTCTGTGATTAAACCACTGAAAAGGAAACCTAAGCCAAAATCAAAGGAATCCTTTTCAGCACCATCTACACCTTCAAAGGCTGTTAATCATGCAAAATCAGTTAGTTTAAAATCTGTTGATGAAAACAGACCCAAAACCAAAATGGTTTGGGTCTCAAAGGCTAACTAATTTTTGTGAAAAATGCAGGGTTCTTCAGCATGCCAACGAAGCATCTCGTATGTAGACAGTGGAGGATCTATGCATATGACAGGGAGCAGCTCTCTTCTTCATGATTACTCTCAAGGAAAGAAGGGATTTGTTTCTTTTGGAAATGATGCTAAGGGTTACATCATAGGAAAAGGATTTGTCTCAAATGGAGAAATAAGGTTTGATGATGTTAACCATGTGGAGAACCTCAAGTACAATCTGCTGAGTGTCAGTCAAATGTGTGATAAAGGGCATGTTGCACTTTTCACAAGTCAAAACTACCGGATTTTGTCTTCCAAAGTTTTGAACAAGATTGACAAGATATTGGATGAATATACTCTCCTGAAGGCCAACAGATTGGAAGAGTATATGCCTTAGATTTATCAAAGAAAATTGATCTTAAAGGCCATCCATGTCTGTTCTCTAAAGCCTCTCCACAAGAATCTGAACTATGGCATAGATGGCTTGGTCATGTGAATCTTAAAAACATGAATCAGCTTATTCATCATGGTTTAGTGAGAGGTTTGCCATTGAAGGAGTTCAAATGTGATGACAACTGTCCAGCTTGCTTAAAAAGAAAGCAACACAAAGTTTCATTCCCTCCAATAGAAGAACCCAAGTCCACTGCCTGCTTTCAATTACTGCATATGGATCTCTTTGGTCCTGTTAGAGTAATGAGTATGGCAAAGAAAAAATACTGTCTGGTAATTGTGGATGATTATTCCAGATATGTATGGACTTTCTTCTTGCATTCCAAAGATGAGGCTGCTCAAATCATCATTTAATTTGTGTTGCATGTGGAAAAGCAGCATTCACTTCCAGTCAAATGTGTGAGAAGTGATAATGGCACAAAGTTTAGGAATCACACTCTTGATGAATTCTATTTGTCTAAGGGAATCAAGAGACAATATAGTATTCAAAGAACTCCTGAGCAAAATGGAGTGGTGGAGAGAAAGAACAGGACCCTTATTGAAGCCGCAAGGACAATGTTGGCTGACTCAGGTTTGCCACTAACCTTTTGGGTTGAAGCTGTCAACACAGCTTGTTATGTACAGAATAGGGTGTTAGTGAATCAGAGGTTGATGAAGACTCCTTATGAGTTATTACATCATTTGGCCCCTCTAATTTCATTCTTTAGAGCATTTAGGTGTCCCTGTTATATTCTTAACACAAAGAATCCACTCCAGAAGTTTGAATCCAAGGTGGATGCAGGGTATTTTGTTGGGTATTCATCTACTTGCAAGGCATACAGAGTTTTTAATTGCAGAACAAAGATTGTTGAAGAAACTTTGCATGTCAAGTTTAATGAATCTCCAAAAGACAACATTCCTCAAAACCCTGTGGAGTTGTTTGATTTGGACATACTGTAATATGTTCCATATCAGTCTCCACCTGTTATTGTTTTTGAAGTTCCATCATCTCCATCTGATGGCCTAAATGCAAGTTGTAGTGATCATCTGCCTGTGTCTACTACACTTGATGTTCCTGTAGCTTCAGCAGTTCCATCCACAACAAATGTTGATGAAATCTCTGAATCCTCTACTTCATTTGAACTGCCATCTCAGTCTAGGTTTCAAGAGTCTGAATCAACATCTATTGCTGCTGAATCTCCTACAAACACTTGCACAGATATTATTGAGTATCAAGAATTGAAGAATCATCTCATGTCCCAGATCATTGGTGACATTAATGCTGGTGTTTCAACAAGAAGTCAATTGTCCAATTTCTGTCTCTATGCTCTCTTCATCAGTCAGCAAGAGCCAAAGAATTATCATGTTGCATTAAGGGACAATGGATGGGTTGAAGCCATGCAGCTTGAGCTTCTTCAATTTCAAAAGCAGCAAGTGTGGGAACTGGTTCCTCTACCCCAAGGTAAGTGTGCAATAGGCACTAAATGGGTGTTTAGGAATAAAACTGATGAAAAAGGTCAAATTGTCAAGAACAAGGCCAGACTGGTAGTACAGGGGTTTTCACAAGAAGAAGGTATTGATTATGATGAAACCTTTGCCCATAGCCAGACTGGAGGCAATCAGATTGTTTTTAGCTTATGCTACTTTCCATAACCTTAAAGTTTTTCAAATGGATGTCAAAAGTGCATTTTTATATGGTAAAATAAAAGAAGAGGTTTATGTGTGTCAACCACCAGGTTTTGAAGATCATAAACATCTAGATTGGGTGTATAAGCTTGATAAGGCTCTTTATGGGTTGAAACAAGCACCCAGAGCCTGGTATGAAACACTATCTAACTTTCTTCTTCAAAATAATTTCACTAGAGGCTCCATAGATAAAACTTTGTTCATTAAGAAAGTAGGCATGCATAAGCTCCTTGTTCAAATTTATGTAGATGACATTATTTTTGCATCCTCTGATCCACAGTTGTGTGATGCCTTTACTAAATTGATGCAACAAAAGTTTGAAATGAGTGCCATGGGAGAATTACAGTTCTTTCTGGGTTTGCAAATCAAACAAATGGCTGATGGAACTTTCATTCATCAGTCAAAATACACAAAAGATTTATTAACCAAGTTTGATTTACAAAACTATAAACCTTGTTCTACTCCTATGTGCAGCAACACACAACTGGATGCTGATCAGAAAGGTAAAGCAGTTGATGAAACTCTTTACAGATGTATGATTGGTTCCTTGATGTACCTTACAGCTTCTAGACCAGACATTATGTTTGCAACTTGTGTCTGTGCTAGATTTCAGGCTGCACCTAAAGATTCCCATATGATTGCAGTCAAGAGGATCTTTAGATATTTGCAAGGAACTCAATCTCTAGGACTTTGGTATTCCACTGGGCACTCTTGCAAATTAGTTGCTTTCTCTGATAGTGACTATGCAGGGTGTAAGTTAACCAGAAAATCAACTTCTGGTGGATGCCAATTTCTAGGCAACTGTTTAGTTTCTTGGCAGAGTAAGAAACAAACTTCAGTTGCTACATCCACAGCTGAAGCAGAGTACATTGCAGCTGCAAGCTGTACATCTCAGGTACTCTGGCTTCAAAATCAATTATTGGATTATGACATTACAGAGACTAAGACTCCTTTACTAATGGATAGTGCTTAAGCTCTTTGTATTGTTAAGAATCCTGTCCAGCATTCTAGGACCAAACATATTGAGATCAGACATCATTTTATCAGGGATTGTTATGAAAAAGGTCTGATTGATCCAAAGTTTGTGCCTAGTGCTGATGAGCTTGCACATATATTTACTAAGCCTTTGGACAGTGCAACTTTCCATAATCTTGTACTCAGGCTTGGTATGCTGCAACTAGAATAATTTGACAACTACTGATGCTCTTAGTTAATAAGAACTGATGAGCATTAGTATAAAGCTGTCAAAAATAAGTGCTGATAAGTCATTTTATCTTCAGCAGTTTTTATAACTACTGAAGACTAAACTACTTAAAAGTACTGAAGTACTTCATTTATTGAAAAGTACTGATGTAGTTCAAACTACTGATGTCCTTTATAATAGATAAGTACTGATGACCAATGAAACATCTGAAAATCAGATGATCTGATGAGTAAGTGTTAAGGTCATTGAAACAGCTGAACTTTGTGAATTGACGACAACTACTGTTTCATTTCAAAACAACTAAAGCCAAAACCAAGTCTTCAGTAGTTTACAACTACTGATGACCAACACCAAGTCTTCAGTTGTTTACAACATCTGAAAGTTAAAACCATGTCTTCAGTTGTTTTCTAACATCTGATGACTCACACCAAAACTTTCAGTTGTTTTCTTTCAGCCGTTTCATAACCTATAAATACCTAACCCTAACTACAAACTTTTCATAACTCGCTTTCCAAACGTTCATCTTCCATTAATGGCGACCATGCAAATCAAACCTCGACACAACTGTGTCGCTTACCTTACCAAATCAGCCTTTTGGACCAAGTTTGATGCTGCCATCGATCTGATGGTTGATTCCCAATATCGCACAACCTTCCTTTTAAATCCTACCATCTATCCCGATACCCTTCGCCAATTTTGGACAAACGTCACTGTTCATACTGCAGAGAATGATGACTCGATCACTCTTCAGTCGTTTGTCAACCAGAAACAGGTGGTCATCACTTCTGAGATCATTCGTTAAACCCTAGACCTGAATGATGCCACCTATGTCACCAGATACCCCAAAGGCACCATTAATTTATCCTTTGTTAACCATGGCTATGAGGGTGACCTAAGTGCTACTACTATTCTGAAGAAGCACTTCCATGATGCTGAGCGTCTCATTTTCCATATGATCAATGTCTGTCTTGCCCCCAAAACATCTTCATGGGATCAAATGTCATCCAGGTGGCAACAGGTATTGTATTCTATCCTTGAACGCCAAAGCCTAAATTTTTCTGAAATAATATTTTTGGAATTAAAAGATTTGGCAATGAAACCTGTGGCTAATAGATGGATATTATATCCAAGGTTTCTTATGGCCATAATTCTTAATCAATTAAAATCTGATGGCCTTGTTGGCCTTGGAGTCCCTGCTATGGTAGTTTTGCCAGAAGTATACTCTAGGCACAACTCCAATCCACAACTCAAAGAGGCTGCCAAACTGCTAAAACCCAAGCAAAGGGAACCCACAGCCTCCACCTCCTGATCTAAAGTCCTCTCCAAACCAAAATCCAAGAAAACCAAAAAGGCTACTCAGGGAGTTGAGTCCCCTGATGATGCCCCTGCAGCACAAACGCAGGATGAAACTACTAGTCTTAATCCCCTTGTAGCTTCAACGACTCCACCAGCTGAAACCGCTCAGGTATCCTCTCAACAGGATCCTGATGCAACCAACATTGGGGAAGCCACATTACTAGAATCTTTCTCACTTGAGAAGATTGCCATTGAAGAGCACCATTCACCCCAGGTGCAATCCTTTTCACCTCTATCTCCCACTGAAACCACCCCTACAAGCCCAACTGCAGTCATTGCACAAGTGCTGACTCAACTACATTCCTCTACCCCTCCCCAGAAACCTGTTAACACTAGGAAAACCTCAACAGCTGAGGGAGAGGATTATAATGTAGTTGACAACCCACAGCATAGGGATTACAAAGTTCAATCTCCCAGTGTAGATGAGGAGACTAGAACATCTGGTGAGGCTACCTCTTCCCCTGTTTCAGCACATGAACAGGATGAAGCTGGTATCATCTCTAAGACCTCACCAGAGGCAACTGCCAATGAAGGACTTAATCCTGAGGCAGGAAGTCCCCAGTTCCAAGACAAATGGGCACATGTGATTACTGTTCTACACTCAGCACATGTTCATCCTGATTTACTCAGGAGGTCAGCTGATTCAGCTAACACTGATGATGACCTGGGCTTTTTCTTTGAAGTTCTACCCCAAAACACAATTCTTAAGGCTGAGGTATGCAGATTACAAGAACTGCTTGCCAAAATGTCTCAGGAATCAAGTCCATCTGCCCCAATTAACCCACAGATGGCAGCTTCTATTGAAGCTCTCCCAAACACTGAGCCACTCTCATCAAATAAGCCACCTGCCTCTGTTTCAGGCACCATTTCTCAGGGAGAGAACCCCTCTGAGCAAATGGTTGCTGCATTTAAATCTTCCTTACCTCTCATCACTCCCATCATCACTAATATTGTCCATCAAACCATTGATGAGAGGATTTTCTCAAATCTTCAAACCCTTGTGGATGATGCTGTGTCAAAGACACTTTCTGACATTCAAACCCCTGAACCCAATGCAACCAAAAGGGGGAGTCTAAGTCAGTGAAAGAAGATAAAAGAAAGAGAGTTAAAGAGGAAGAAGCCAAAAAGAATAAAGGAAAAGAGATAATTACTTACAAGAGAAAGAAAAGTGCTGCTGAACAGACTGAGGATGAGAAGAAGTTGGAGGAAATGATCAAAGAAGCTGATGAGCAACACAGTAGATCCATGGATAAGATTATTGATCAGCTCTTCAGACAAGGCTTTGACACTGCAAAACTTGATTCTGAGATCAGAAGGCTAGAGGTTCAGGAGATTGAAAATAGATGGGCAAGCTGCAATGAGAAAGAAAGGGAAAGATTGGAGGCTATGATCAGATTCTTATCAAAACACTTGGGAAGACCTATCATTGAAGTAAAGTCATGGTCTAGAGACAGTATTTTGGAGATAACCACCAAAATCTGCTCTTCTGAAACCTTCAACAAAGGTCTGATCATAGAAGCTCTGGATGAAGCTGGTGCTGGGAAAAGGTCTGACATGGCTAAGTTATCCAAAGCCACCCTCACAACCAAAATGATAAAGCAGCCTTTACAATCTCCTTTACCAAAACAACCCTCAAAATCAACCTCACAACCCCAAAACAATCAACCTCACAACCCTCAAAACAACCAACCTCACAATCATCAAAACAACCAACCTCACAACCCTCAAAACTAACTCCTTTACTCAAGAAACCCACTCATTCTACCACCAGTGATGCACCTAAGAGAAAGAGAAGGGTGTTGAGGATGGAAGAAGAAGAAGATGATGATGAGGAGGATAGTCTGCCAATCTCTGCTATGATTAAGATGAAGAAACCTAGGCCTAGGAGTCAACCAACAACAATCACTCCTGATACTCAAAGGCAAATGGTTAAGGTGAAGATTGAAGAAGAAGAACAGCAGAAACAACATGATGAGCAGCTGTTAAGGATGGTTGATAAGGAATTTCCTAAATCTTCATCCATACAAGCAATGAAGATACATGCTCAGAGTTTGTATGCTCTCAGATTTACTTTTTAGTATCACAAAGAGAGAGTAAGGATTTGGCCTGAACCCAGAGTTAGTGACAGGATTCATAAGAAAAATATTCCAAGTAGATACAATGGCCAAGTGAGAAAAACTGTGGATGCTGTGATAATGTTGGCCATTGTAGTGTCACCCTGGGAAATCCTTGATGATTTCAAGCGAGCTTACAAGACTAAGATGACCCCACAAACTTTGTTGGAAAACAAAATGGTGAAGAAGGGGTTAATTTACAAGAAGCTTGAAGAAATCAGAAGAAATGAGCTCCAGTTGTTACTTGAAGGTACTCATCCTGATGAGTTTGCTTACAGAGAAATAACAACTGTGGAGCTGAAGAATGGAAAGACTGTGAGATATTTGCCTGAGTACTATAGGCCTGAGTTCTTCTTTGAGAGTGAAGCTGAAGAACTCACAATTGAAGATAAAGTTGTTCTCCTAGAGGCCTATGTCAGAGAGTCTTACAGACTCATCATTGGGAAGTAGGTTTAAATGATTGGGGTAACAGCTCTGTGTCCAAATTCCCTAAGATAGAGTTCCCATTCATCTTTTGCCAATCAAATTTTTGAAACCTCTTCCTGGCCTGAGCTTGACTTGGTGATTTCTGAGCTGATCCAGAAAATATGTCTGCCAATAAGTGGGACTTCAATAAGCTTAAAGGTTTTGGCTGCATTGGTTCAGGGGGAGTTTGTTGGACCAAAAGAACCAATGAGCCAGATCAGAAAAACCTTTAAGTCCCACAGACATCACAACAACTGAAGAGATCTACATCAGCTGAAGACAAAGTCTGAAGACAAAGTCTGAAGACAAAAAGCTGAAGACAAAGTCTGAAGACCAAGTTCTCAGAAGTTGTCTCAAACAGCTGAAGCGTTTTACTTTCAGTAGTTGTAATGTTTTTATTTTTCAGTAGTTTCCTTTCAGTAGTTTTATTATTGTAAAACATCTGAAGTTCTTACACTTCAGATGTTATAGTTTCAGTAGTTGTAATTCTAGTTTACACTTAGACTTTTTGTGAAGGTGTCCTCAGTTGTTGTGGACATCTTTAGTAGATTAGTTATTTTCAGTAGTTTGTTAAATCAGTTAGATGTCACTATCAAGTGACATCAGCTGACGTCACATTCCTTTATAAAAGGAATGTTGACCTAGTTGTTTTGTAACCGAAGCATTAGCGTGAATAAAAATATATTCCATTAACAGAAAAGTTCTCTCTCTATAATCATCATAGTGTGATTGCATATTCATACTTGTCTTGCTTGAATTTGATCTTATTTCTGTTATATTCCGCTGCAAATTCAAATCTAATTGATCAAACTAGATCCGATCCTATCAGAAACAAAGGACATAAGTGAAAAATGAACAAGTAAGCATGTATCAAAACCTTAGCAGCAGATCTAACAGATCCAAAGTTGAACCGAATGAAAAGTGCAGGACCTCCTTTCTTAACTTTCTGGATGTACCTAAGCAACAAGGTAAATATGCAACCTTATATATGCAATTGGAATAATCGGAATATACAACCATTACAAAATTGAAATCAAACCCCCACACCACCACATCGCTACTATTTTGGGAATATACAACCATTACACAATAGAATATGCAACCATTATAAACAATTGGAGTCAAACCATTACACAATTGAAATAGAATATGCAACCACATCACCACTATTACGGCCCCACACCACCACCACCACCACTCTGGTTTCACCCAAAATAGACACAGTTGGAATCAAACCCCCACACCACCACATCGCCACCACATCATGGGTGTTTCATGATGAATAAAATTTTACTTGAAATCATACTGACAGGGGACTACAATAAAGATATATACCAATTTATTAGGTAAATAATTGAAATCAAACATTTTGAAAGAATATATTAGATTGGGGTTTGAGATTGCTGATAGTTGAATTAATATCTCATCTTTTGTAAAAAGAGATTGAATTGGGGTTTGAGATTGTTAATAATTGATCGATCAGTGGATTATAATGATGATGGTGGTGATCAATCGATAGGTGGAGGAGAGTAATGGCTCGCGGGTTTCAAATGAGAGTAGGGTGGCGATGGTAAGGAAAGATAAAAGGAGAGGAGGGTAGCCATTGCAGGAGATTAATGGTAGATATGAAGATGGAGGTAGGTAGCAATACCAGAAAGATCAAGGAAATAGAAGGGTATAATAGTAAACTGGTATAAAATGAGTTTTCCTCTTCTAAAATTAGTTGCCTTCTAACTTTTTCAATACTATGTTTTAACCCTTTTTGAAAAGTTATTTCCAAAATTCCTTTTTTCTTTGCTAAGAACTTTTTTTGACTTGTTAATTTCTTAAAACTTAATAAGTCAAAAGTAGGTTAAACATAAGCAATCCTAGATACTCACTAGAAAAGGGTTAAAATGTCATATTTTGATGTGCAATATATTGTCAATTGTTCCTTACTCAAGTGTAGTTGGTAGTCTTATGTGCCTTATGGTCTGTACAAGACCTGATATAGGGTATGATATGAGTTTAGTCAGCAGGTATTTAAGCAATCCTGGGAAGTCACATTAGGATGTTGTTAAATGGATATTAAGGTATCTCAATGGTACTAGAGAAGTTGGCCTTGTGTTGGGAAGAACTACTGTGTAGATAATTAGGTTCATGGTTATGTAGATTCAGACTTTGCTAAAGATATTGATGAGGTAGATCCATAACAGGTTATGTGCAGGATCAGTTTTTTTCACTTAACACAGAAACAGTCTCTCAAACTCACTCAGAATCACACTCGGTTTAGATGATGATGCAGAATCCCTTATAAGAGTTGATAATAATATACTAACTAACTAAGAACACAAGAAGATAACTTTCAAGGTACTTGTATATATTACCTCTCAATTCAAAGTATTACAAGACTCTTACAAGCATGTTACAAGAGTTACAATGAGAAACTATATATACTACCACTTACAGCAGGATATACTTTGATACCAGCTGGAAACCTATGACAAAAAGCAGATACTACAATGCTAAAGTTAAGGTATCTTAGATAAATTATTATCTAAGATAAGGTAGTCATGACATGTCCATGACTTACCTTTTGTCACCAACTAAAGTTGGTAACTGTACTAACTGATAAAGGTGAACAATGTAATAAAGTATGGTCAACTACATGGGCGTGGGAAAGCACCATGCAGTATATCAGAGATTTGCAGCGGAGTGTCAGAAGGGCCATACTTATGTCCACTAGTTCATAGTAGTGTATTCCGAAGGTTAATTGGCTTCCGAAGAACTTGTTCTTCCAAAGCCACTTATA
The DNA here is from genome assembly GCA_025215565.1 of Flaveria ramosissima. Lineage (NCBI taxonomy): Eukaryota > Viridiplantae > Streptophyta > Magnoliopsida > Asterales > Asteraceae > Flaveria > Flaveria ramosissima. Next base: position 22,589,182 of record CM046033.1, on the reverse strand, counting down.
CTTCGGAAGAGGCTACTTCTTCCGAGACTTGAGGACTTCTTTAGATCTTCATACTTCGGAAGTCGTTGTCTTGATTTCTTCTAAGTCTTGAACTTCGGAAGAGAGAAGACTTTTTCTTGGGAAGCTAAAGTCTTCCTTCGGAAGATCCTTTAGGCATGATCTTCGGAAGTTCTGCCTTTGCCTTCAGAAGAACTACATTTGCCTTCGGAAGTTCTGTACTTAGCTTCAGAAGATCTTTACTAGTTGTACCGAAAAATGTCTAAGTGTTTTGGTTTTGGTTGCACCAGCCTTTCTAGATCCAACAAACTCGCCCTAGGCTGATGCTACCAAAACCTCACTAATTCCTACTTCTCATAACCTTCAGCATTAGGGACAAAAGATGTTTATCCGTTTCTTTGTTCTTCCCTGAAGTGGTGCTGAGAAGTTTGTACAAATCATTCATGGATAGGAGACCCAGTCTATCACTCTGAATGACATGCACCCTTTGTTGTGTCCCCTTGAAGAGAGTTAGTTGACGAGAGTTGTAGTCATACTCCCATCTAACTATGGATTCAAGTTCAGGACCTTCAACCATTTGAAGAAAGGCTTTGCCTTTGGTTGCTGATCCTTTCCTTTCCTCCTCCTCTCTCAATTTCAACTCCTCTTCAATCTTGGTCCTAGCAGTTAGCTCGGTCAGATGAAGACTGCTCAGATGATTTCTGATGTGAGCAAGAGTTGGAAGGGTTGGAGAATGACATCTCTGCTAACTCAGTAATATCGAATCTGCTTAAATGTAGCAGAGATGAGGCATCGAGCCTATTTAACTCTCCATTCTCTCTCTCAACAACAAAGTTATGAGAAGAGTCTTCAAACCTCCACCGGATGATCTTCTTTCTTGGCACAAGGGGCTGATTTGGCACTTTATCCACTTTCTTTGAATCCAGCAGAGTCACCAGCCTTCTTCTTAGCTTCTTCTCTTCTTCATTTAGTGAATCCGAGTTGAGGCCAAAGAGCTTAGCGGCTTGGTCCAGTGTTCTTCTAGGCAGATCAAGGAATTGATCTCTAGTGAGGGAACATGAGGAGCCATCAACATAGGTTAGCTTGACTGACCCCTCCTCACAAGAGATGTCATTCAAGGTTGTACATTTAATGAGCTTCATCTTGATCTTCTTAAAGTCCTCTAAGGAGAGATGTTTGGAAGGCTAAGGGGATGGTTTGGGTGGTTGTTGGGTAGGTAGTGGTGTTTGGGTTCTAGGAAGTGTTTTGGTTTTGAGGATGGATAGTTGAGGTGGTTGTGGTGAGGAGGCAGGTATGGAGGATGGTGTAGGTTCACGGGTGTAAGGCTCAGAGGTTGGTTCAGTTTTGATGGGAAATGGGAAAGGGATTTGTTCAGGTTGAGGTTGGGGTTGTGGTTGTGGTTAAGGTGTTGGTTTGAAGGTCATCCCCTGTCCCCTTCTGTACATCTCTTTCCTTTTCCCTGAGCGAATGTCAGCCTTGATGTCACTAACATGTCGCTGCAAGGTTTTCTCAAACATGGGACCCACCTGCCTGCCAGAGAAGCCATGAGCCCGGAGATAGTCCTTCATCCAGGATTTATCACCTATCTTCCAGACAGCAGCGAGTCCTGCTTCTTCCTCCTCCTTCTTCTTCTCCTTTAGTTTCTCCTTTGCAGCTTTCTTTCTCTCTTTCTCCATTTGATCTTGCTCTTTCTTGAAAAGCCACAAGATCGAGTCATTGTTGTGAGGAGTCAATTCCTCTAGAGAGAACCCCTGGAGCTTAGAAAAGTTATCCTTTCACTTCTTAGCTGCACATCAGCCTCTCTTTTCTTCCTCCCCCTATCTTCCTCCAAGGCCAACCTTGCTGCTTCTTCTCTTTGCTGAATCTGCAGCAGAGTTGCCTTTTCTAACTCAATTAGCTCCTCTAATGGTAGCAGGAGCACATCTTCACTGAAAGCTCCAATCTTGACAAGCCTATCAATGATTTCCACCCTCTTCTTATTGTTGATAGCCTCCTGCTTGGCTGCAGCTGCTTTGCTACTTGCAGCTAGCAACTCCCCAGTTGGGAGTCTACCTTTTCTTTTCAGTTTCTCCAACCTTTCTTCCTCCATTAGTTCTTCCGTAGTCATCTTCCTCTTCCCTTTGGTGTCTTTGGTAGCTTTAGACTTTGGAGGTTCTTGAGTAGAGGTTTCAGGTTGAGTGGTGGTGATGGGAGCAAGTGATAGTGATGATGTTTGAGTGAGGGGTTGGGTGAGAAAGTCCTTCCTATTGACCTCAGATGCTAGTTCAAGAATTGCATCTGTGACAACTAGATCATCGCATAGAGAAAATAACCCTTCCATAGCTTCAATCTCAGCTTCGGAAGTTTGAAATGGTTCTTCCGAGGCTTTGACTTCTGCTTCGGAAGTATGTGGGAATGCACTTTCTGTCCCAACTATTTTAGTTGATGGGCCATCAATCCTTATTTCCCCTTCGAAATCAATCTCAGGTTCAACTTGGACCTTAGGTTGACCAACTTCTTGGACAGTGGTAGAAGGTGCATTCAACCTCTGAAGCTCTTCAGCTCCAAAGTACATCACAGAAACATCATGTAAGGCCCCGTTCCCGGAACACTTACAGATGGACAATCATCGCACATAAACATAAAACATACCTTTAAATTTGCTAAATACATCGCAGCGGAAATACTTAAAACCGTTTCATATATAAATAAGTGCTTTTGCAAAATAATACAACATTGTCAGCCATTACAAAATTATCATTTATTTGCATTACATCACAAAAACATCATCGTTATATAAAATGGATGCCATTCCAAAAACTTGCCGAGTAACTGCGTCGTGCCATCCTCAGCAATTATTACCTGCCAACTGGAAAATACATAAAAAGTCAGTGTTGCTGAGTGAGTTCTAGTTTTAAAAATAAAATACTTTATATCCTTTTACAACCGTTCATTACTTTCATTCGCGATCATGCATCATACGTACACATAGATAATAGCATTATTATCTTTGATCATTCATTCGTTAACTTTCATTCATTCATCATCGTACGTCATCGTTATCATTCACTTTCATTCATAATCTTCTTTACTTATCTTTCGTACATTCGTTAACTTCCGATGACATGTACTGTACCCCGAACATTGTGCACGAAACTGACCCTAGGGCCTGGGGCAAGTACACTCATCATTATCATTCATCTTTCATTCCGGACCAATGCCATGTGTTATACCCTGAACATTGTGCACGAAGCTGGTTACTGGGCCTGAGGTCTATCATAGACCTCGAACATTGTGCACGAAGCTGACTCCAGTACCTAGGGCAAGCGACAAGGATCCCATACGTATGGTCAATCACAAAGATTAGACCCCAGTGTGCATCCTTCCGGGGTAGCTAACCTGCACACAGTTGAGCTAACACCTTTCATTGGGTGTGAACCTCCATACATTGCTTGCAGGAGTTTCTTACTTTCATTCATTCATTAATGCATGCATTCATTCTTTCTTTACGTTCCTCTTACCATTATCATTAATTTCCGCTTTATGTTACATAATACTTCTCGTTCATTTCATACTCATAACATGCAAGTCACGGAAATAATACACAATAGGAACGTAATAAAACACAACATGAATATACATAGCATCACATAAACATCACATACCCCATCACACATCATCATAAACATCATGCATCATCAATTCACATTCACATACATATGCACAACAAGCATAAGTCATCATAGAACTAACCGACCCTCTGCGGGACAGCGGGAGTTCGGGGGCGGCAGCCCCTTACAGCGAGGTCCTAGGGGCAGCAGCCCCTAGTGGGGTCCAAGGGGCAACGCCCCTGGCTGGGGTCGGGCTGCCAGGTCAGCGTAAAATCGATCTTCCTGTTAAAACCTCTTGAAATCTTGTTCATCTAAAAAGTATATTTGGTATGCATTTCCAGCCCCAAACAAGTTTAAAACCTTTAAAATAGGGGATCTAGAACTCACTGGACTCAGTGAATAGCTTCTCAATCAAGCTTTCTAAGCAAGGGTCACACTACACAGCCTGCAGATATGTTAACACTCAAAAAAGTTAATTTCTGTCTAATTTCGCTGCTAAATTCGTTGCAAGATCAGCAATTTCACTGCTAGTTTCGCCAGCAGTTTCGCTGCTAGTTTCACCAGCAGTTTCGCTGGCAGTTTCACTAGCATCTTCGCTGTCAGTTTCGCTGCCAGTTTCGCCAAACTTTCGTTGGAAAACATGTCTGCGAAACTATAGTTTCGCAAGAAGATCCATAGTTTCGCTGGATGACTACATAATTTCGCTGGATGAACACCCAGTTTCACAGAACGGGCTGAAATTACAAACCAAACCATTTTTGACCCAAAACTTCAATCTTTTACACCCAAATCTTTGGTTTATCACCCAATAAGCTATATCTAAGGTTCTTACATGTTTTCTTACACAAAAACGTGAGTTTTGGGCGATTCTTTGCCACTTTCAAAAGCCCCAAGCCCTAGAATCCGGGTTTACATCAAAAGGAACGATTAACCGATGTTTCTTACCTGGATTCTTGGTCTTTTTTGTTGTTTGGATGCCCACGAACTTCTCTTGATCAACCGAGCCTTGAATCACCACTTTCTCTCTCTACACACTCTCTCTCTAGAAGTTGGTGTTGAGTTGCAAATGAGAGTGGCTCAAGCTGATCCGCTTATATATACTGGGCATTCCCGGGACCTTAAACTCGCCGAACACATAACCCGCGAGTTCTACTCGGTCCATACCACATTCCTCGCTTATTTTCTTCAAATAATCCCGGCTAAGCCCATTATTATTAATTGGCTCGTTTCGACTTTATTCTGAGCATTACACATTAGGGCTTGGCTGTTCAATGGAAGATTCCATCAGGAACTTGAAAAAGAACCTGTTTAGATCTTGGAGCATCCTTTGGTTCATTTGAATGATAATTTGAGGAGGCTCATGGAAAATTGAAGCTTGTTGAGTGGGGTATCTTGAAGTTAAAGTAGAAAGAGTTCGACTCTATGGTTCCTCATGCATTTTTTCCTGAACACTCTCCCCCTTTTTGGTAGCATCATCCCGAGAGCTTGATGAGCTAGAGGAAGAGGTCAATGAGATCTGAATTGGTACATGCCTAACAGATCTCTCAATCTGTTTCTCAGTTAGTTTGGCCTTGAGATTTTCAATCTCAAGTTGCTGAGTAGCAGACCTATCCTCTAAAGTCTTAACCTTAGATTCAGGTTTGAGACTTTAGAAAGTAGGTCTTGAATGGTGAGTTGCAGACTTCCCTCATCTTCTTTTGAAGAATCATGGGGAGATGAGGTAACATACCTGGTATGTTCATCCTCACCACCAGATGTGGTTTCTTAGCACTCTGGTTTCCCTTGCCTAATGATGTCTCTTTCAGAGTCATCAAAGGGCATGGTTGTCATAGATTCAGTCTCAGTAATATTACCACTATCCTAAAGGTCCAATGAGGCTCTTTCAGTAGTGGCAGCTGAATCTACATGAGTCCCCTCCACATTAGTGGGACTCACCTCAGTTAAGGCTTGCTGATGGGGGCTAGAGATAAGAGGTCTCTCTAGGCTTAATTGATCCTTGATAGGGTGTTGTGGATCAACTTCATTGCCCTGAAGAGACATAATCTCCTCATCAGTTCCAATGAGAAGGTCAGTAAAGGATATTGAGGTTAAGCCTAATGACCCAGGACTTTGATCAATGTCTAATGGCATTGATCCTTGAATAGGGTTGTTCCTTTTTGGCTGCTCAGGAGAGTATGAAGACTCATCCTGAGCGGTTTCAGCTTGGGTATTGGGCTCATGGGATTGAGACTGAGGAGACTCAATACCCATATTGAAATCAAAAGTGGGAGCCTATATTTCCACTCTAGTCTTTTTGGATTGAATAGAGGGAACTTGTTCAATCAGAGTAGATTGAACAAGGGTTCGTTTGGAGCGTCTCTGGTATGTGATTTTGATGGGGGTAAGAAGGTAGGTTTGGCAGTGTGAGGGTTGTTGCTGGTGTGGGTTCATCACCTGTGGGGTTAACAGGGATGTCACCAGGAGCTATGCGCTCAATCATACCTTGAAGAAGTAGAGTGTGTCTTCCGGTGAAGTTGGTGGACATTCTCTTCAGAACTTTGAAGATCGCCGGCCTCATGTGAGGGACTGGTAGAGCAGCTACACAGACAAGCTTGCTCTGGTCCAACTCACAGTTGATAAAGTGCTGGATGTACTGGGGATACATGTAAAATGTTTCCCTTTGAAGGTTTCTCATCAAATTGGTCAACACAAATATGGAGTAGTTAAAGCAGAGGCCTCTTACCAACCCATGAACTAGGCAGCCTAGTTTGTAAGGGATTTGATCCCATCCCCCTAACTTGTTTGACAAGCAGTGAAGACAATGTGCAACAGGAACTTCCAATGGTATGAGAAGTTGAACTTGTAGACTGTGGACTTGCTGACATCACCACCATATTCCATTAAGGTATATGTTTCGTCAATGTTTGTCTTGGGGAACTACGTAGGAGAGCCTTCATCATGCAGCTCGAGATGCTCCCTGATGAGTTGCTCAGATATGATCAACAGTTGACCACAAATGCTCAACCTCATAACCCTAACCCCATTGTGGGTTGTGATTTGTGCATTTCCCCAAAATTCAACCATGTGGTTTGAATACATGGTGGAGTTTACAGTTAAGGCTGTGAAGTAAGTGGATTGGGTTAGAAAGGAGATGATTTTAGAGAAGTCGGCATCCATGGACGCATCCAAGAATGCGACTTGATTATGTTGAGGGTTTAGCGCTATAAGGAAAAGTTGCAGAGAATTGAATTTGAATGTGGGTAAATTGGAGATGAAGGAAGCTTTGGGAAGTAAATTTGGTAAAAATATTAAAGAAGTGAGTCGGTGTTATTTAAATGGGTGAAAAAGGCGGTTTTGGTGGTTGGATAAGGTGAAAAGATGGTTCGGGGTAAGATGTGACAGGGGCGGTAAGTTTAAATCCATTTAAATATTCCAACATCATTATAAAATCTTTGCTTTTTACAGAGTGGGGCCCAAAAGATTTCCGTTACACTGTAAAATCTCTCTTCCGAGTATAAAACATTTCCGAAGGTAACCTTCTTCTGAATCCAAATTAACTTCCGAAGGTAAATTTCTTACTTCTGAGAGTAAAAAGGGCTTTCCGAGTGGAGAAGTTTATAAGCATGGGAAGTAGATCTGATATGTTATCAATCGCTTCTTCAGAGACTAAAACTCTTCCGAGAAGAAGATTCCCTTGGAGGAATTTTGCTTCAGAAGATATACAAAACATCTTCCGAGGGTTATTCCTCTTCAGAAAATTTATACTTAGTAAAGTTTCAGAGAAAAACATTTTGTAACAGGGCTTAGATTGTTTTGACAAAAGACATCACACATTAAAAAGGTTTTCAAATATATAGACTAATCAATGTTTATCACCCCAATAGGTAATGATATATTTAAATCTTTGTTCATCAATAGCTTTGGTGAATAAATTAACATATTGTTCATTTGAATCAACTTTGATTAGCTTAATCAGATTTTTCTCATGAATATCTCTAATGAAATGATACTTGATATCAATGTGCTTTGTCTTGGAGTGCTTCACTGGATTTTCAGTAATGGAGATAGCACTATTGTTGTCAATATGGATAGGAGTACTCATGAAGTTGAATCCATAGTCTATCATCTGGTTTTGAATCCACAGTAGCTGAGCACAGCAACTAGCAGCAGCAATGTATTCAGCTTAAGCAGTAGATGTTGAAACGCATGATTGCTTCTTGCATTTCCATGAGATGATCCATCCACCAAGAAATTGACATCCTTCTGATGTTGATTTCTTGTTGATATTGCAGCCACCATAGTCACTATCAGAAATGTCATAGAGATTGAAGTTGTTGTTCCTTGGATACCAGAGACCTAGTTTAGGTGCTCCTTTGAGGTATCGGAGAATTCTCTTGGCAGCAACTAGGTGAGACACCTTTGGATCAGCCTGATATCTTGCACAACTGCAAGTTGCAAACATGATATCAGGTCTACTTGCTGTGAGATACATCAGAGAACCAATGATTGCCCTATACTGATGTTGATCATTATCCTCCCCCTCAGAGTCAGGACAAAGATTGTGGTTTCTGGGTATTGGTGTCTTGGCTGGCTTATAATCTTTCATATCAATCTTTCTAAAATGTCATTGACATATTTAGATTGATTGATAAAGAACCCTTCCTTCATCTGCTTCACCTGAATTCCAAGGAAAAAGTCCATCTTCCTCATGGAACTCATCCCAAATTTCTTCTTCATGATGCTCTCAAAGTCTTTGCACATTTGGTCATTTGAGGAACCAAATATGATGTCATCAACATAAACTTGGACGAGCAAAATGTCTTTCTCAGACTTTCTTATGCATAAAGTCTTGTCAATGGTACCTCTAATGTATCCATTCTTTAGGAGAAATTGAGACAATGTCTCATACCACAGCCTAGGTACTTAGTGCAGCCCATAAAGAGCTTTATCTAGTTTGCACACATAGTCGGGGTGCTGTGGGTCTTCAAATCCTGGAGGCTGGCACACATAGACTTTCCTATCTATATTCATATATAAAAAGGCACACTTGACATCAAGTTGGTAGACAGTAAAACTCTTGGATGCAGGATAAGCAAAAAAGATCCTCACTGCCTCAAGTCTCGCAACTGGTGCAAAAACATCAGTGCAATCAATTCCTTCCTCTTGAGTGTATCCTTGAACTACCAGTCTTGCCTTGTTCTTGATTATCAAGCCTCTATCATCTCTCTTGTTCCTGAAAACCCATTTGGTGCTTATTGGTACTTGACCGGATGGTAGCGTACATAGGTTACAAACCTTTTGTCTTTTGAATTGAAGCAACTCTTCTTGCATTGACTCAATCCAGCTACTATCTTTCAAGGCATCTTCTATATTCTTGGGTTCCATCTAGGATAAAAAGCATGAGTACAAGCAGACATTCCCATTGTGAGTTTGTCCCCTTGTTCTCACACCTTCAGAGAAATCTCCAATGATGTTCTCAGCTGGATGAGTGTTGTGAATCCTAAGCCTGGGAATCACATCCAGTTGCAAAGATAGATCCAGATTGGACATATTTTGCTCTGGAGGTCGAACACTTGGACAAGCTATTGTTTCATACTCATTCAATGAGGACTGATTGAAGGAAAGAGAAACACCATCATCATCAGTTGGCTGTGAAGCAGCCTTAATAGTTGCCTGTTCCTTCAAAATGTTACTTCTATCAGCTTGGTGTTATGTAGTGTCACCAGATGAGTTTTGAGGCTCACTAGGTAGACCACTGGTTGAAGCTCCACTATCTCTTGAGATAGTTATGCTATCAGATATGAAGATAATGGGAGCTTGATCTTCAACTACTCTTGGAGAACTTGTACTAGGTCTGGATAACTCAAATAGTTGATCATTATCAGAATCACTCTGAGTACCTGTTCCAGCTGAAACATTCTCACAAGAAGGTTTAGAATAGTTTGGAAACAATTCTAAATCAAAGATATGATTAGGGCCATTCCCCCTAACACAAGGAGTGTGCTCATAAACAACAATGTTGGAAGATTCCTCAAATTGTTGATTTTTGATGTTATAAACTCTATAAGCAATAGAGTTGGAGGAATAGCCAACAAAGATAGCATTATCCGACTTTTCAGCAAATTTTGCCAAATTGTCCTTTGTGTTAAGTATGATACACCTGCTACCAAAGGACCTTAGAAAGCCAATGAACGGTGGCCTCTTGTTCCATAGCTTATAAGGGGTTTTTCCATGTGGCTCAACTACAAGAACTCTGTTCTGCACATAGCATGCAGTGTTGAGTGCCTCTGCCCAGAATGTTAAAGGCAGCTTTGAATCAGCTAACATGGTCTGAGCAGCCTCAATAAGTGTCCTGTTCCTCCTCTTAGCAACACCGTTTTGTTGAGGAGTTGTACGAGCACTATATTGTCTGGTAATCCCTTTTGAGTTACAGAATGAGTCAAGAACTTGATTCTTAAACTCAGTCCCTTGATCACTTCTAATTATTTTAACCTTGTGATCAATTTGATTTTCTATTTTAAGAATAAAAGATTTTAAAGTTTTAGTAGTTTCATCTTTAGTTCTTAAAAAGAACACCCATGTAAATCTTGTAAAATCATCAACAATCACAAGGCAATATGATTTCCTTCCAATGCTCATTATACTTGTGGGACCAAACAGATCCATTTGCAATAAGTGTAATGGAGTGGTGATAGAGTTAACAGCTTTGGATTTATGAGATGCCTTGTGTTGCTTTCCTTTCAGACATACAACATAATTATCTTTGCAGAAAAATTCCTTTTTAGGCAAACCATGTACCAAGTTATTTTTAACCAATTTTTTCATTGTTTTAAAACTGACATGACACATTCGTTTATGCCATAGTGTTGACTCATCACTATCAGCTTTGGAAAGAAAGCATGATACTTCACTCAATGGGGAAGCATTGTTCATATCAAGCTTGTACATATCCCCTTTCCTGGGAGATCTAAGAAGCACCAACACCTGAGGAATTGTCATCCCGGGTTTGAGGATAATGCACTCATGTTCTGTGAAAATCATTTGGTGCTTTTGATCACAAAACTGAGAAACTCTTAAAAGGTTGTGTTCAATCTGTTTGACAAAGTATACTTTGTCAACTTTTAAATTACCATTGGATATACTCCCTCTGCCAGAAATATATCCTCCGGCCTCACCTCCAAACTGGACAAGACCTCCATCAAAATGTTGAAATTATTGAAGGAGAGATCTGTTCCCTGTCATGTGCTTAGAGCATCCACTATCCACAATCCATACATTGTTATTCTTGTCATATGGATGTCCCTGCACATAAGATGAGAAGATTAGTTTTGAATGGAGACCCAAGCCTTGTTGGTCTTGGGTTCTTCCAATGATGATGATGTAATTGAACCAAAATTTCTGCATGGGGGTTCAATGGATGTCTTTGAAGAAGAGGTTTGGGCTGTATCATCTTCTTTGATCTTCCATTCCATCCCTTGGTTGATCATAGTAGATGAACTTATTGAAGCTTGTACAACATGGCATTCTTTCGAAGCTTCTTTCTTTTTGGAAGAAACCTTCACCACCTTTCTTTCGAAGAAATCTTCTTCTCGGAAGGTCTCAAAGGAACTCTCTTGTTCTTTTGAATTTTCTTAGTCTTGTCTTCCGAAGCAATTTTCCCTTCGGAAGAATGAGTTTCTTCCGAAAGCAACTTTGCTTCCGAGACAAGCTTTCCTTTCTTCATCACTTGAACCATATGATAACGTCTAAATGTGAAACCCTCCTTGACTCCTTTCTTTTTAATATTATTTTCATAATGTGTGCTAGCAGGATTGTAGTAAAAATCTTTGGCCAAGTGGTTTTGCAGACCACACATTATGCAGGCAATGTTAATCTTCTGGGAACTTGAGGACTGTTGTTTCTTGTTCTTCTTTTCTTCATCAACAGTCTTTCCCTTTATCTTCTAATCCTTTTGTTGGATAGGTGTGTTGGTACTACACACTTTTCCAGGATCAGAATTTCCCACCACCTGGAATCCAGCTGAGATGAACACACCCTTTTGTTTTGGGTCTATCTTCAACTTGGACTCAACCACTTTCTTGTTAGTTTTTTTGGCTGCCTTATCTCGGTTTCTTCTGGCTTTGGTGGTTAGGGGTTGGTTATCATTGGTAGAAATGGGTAGATTTACCTGATCCTTCCCTGTGATGGTCTCCATAGTTGCATCACTCTTTGACTCATAGGGAGGTGGGTCAGCAGATGGAACCTCTTGCTCTTCAGTCCCACACCTTGGTCGTCTAATAGACTCATAAGAGTGTGGTGGAGCAATTTCATTGGTTTCCAACCCACCTTTGTTTTGATAACAAAGTTTTGAGTGAGAGGATGATGCAAGAATGGCTTGGAAGTTTTGAGTGAGAGGATGATGCAAGAAGGCCAAATAGCATGTCACTTTTCCAACCCACCATGAAGCTCCAATCAACTTCTTGAGCCACACTAGAACGTCCACAACTGGTGTTTCAGTTGATTTTCCAGTAGCTTTAGGTGTAGAAGGATGTGTGGAGGCTTGTGAGGTTCCCGGATTTGATTTGGGAGCCTTGCATTCCCTGGCAAAGTGACTAAGTTGGTTACAGTTGTAACATTTGGCTTTTGTCTTGTCAAACCTAAACTTGCTGTTAGTTGGGTTCTGGGAAAACTGCCTTCCAATTCTATTGAAGAACTTCTTTGCTCTATAGGTTAATAGAGCCATCTGTCGGACTATGTCCACATACTCCACATCATCTGGGCTGAAACACTCTACATCATCAAAGCAATATTGATAGTCACTAGAGTGCCCATTTCCTGAGACAAAGGCACAACTGTCCTGGAAAGAACTTTGTTAAGCCTGTTGAGACCTTGGAGTCTCAGGGAATGTGATGTATGGCCCAGAAGAATAGGATGGCTACTGGGTGTATGTCAGGTACTGCTGAGGTTAGGGGGTCCTGAGCCTTCAGCAACCATCAAAGCGTTGCTAGCAGGAAGTGGCCTTTCTTGTTCTCCATCTCTAAATGGTATCCATCAAGGATGCCATACAGTTCAGTCATGGTGAGGGAGTTTAGATTTTGTTGTCCTCTTGATAAAGACACACTAGAACGTCCACTCATTGGGAGTGCACTCATGAATTGTCTTGAGAGATCTCTCAACTCAAGGGTAATTCCCACAGACTGAAGGGAGGAAATAAGATCCATATACCTGAAGTATTGCTGGCTGAGGGTCTCTCCAGCAATATAAGTGAAGTTCTCAAATTGTTGCTTTAGGGAATCTTTCTTGGAGTCATTAGAGCCTGAGTACATCAAGGACAAGGCATCAAACAATTCTTTGGCTGACTTGCAATGCTCAAACCCCACCATAATGGAGTTAGGTATAACAGTCATTAAAAGAGTCATAGCGTTGCTATCAATGTCAAGCTTCTTGCGGTCTTCATCAGAGTAGTCTTTTACAGCCTTCTCTATCATGGCGTCATTTCCACTTGGTGCTGCCACCTTTGGTTTGTAAGGGCCATTGATGATAGATTGCCCCAGTTTGCTATCTTGATATCTGATGAAGCCTTCCATATGTCTGCTCCATGATCTAAAGTTTTCAGGGGTGATGATAGGTGCTTTAGTCATCGTCCCCATCTCAACTTCAGACTTTTGGTTGAGGGCGATTTTTGAGTGTGGTGAAAGGAGGAGTGAAAAATAGGTTGATTTAGATGGTAAGATCTCACAATCAAAAGCCTAAAAAGCTCTGATACCAATTGTTGGATCAGTTTTTGTCACTTAACACAGAAACAGTCTCTCAAACTCACTTAGAATCACACTCGGTTTAAATGATGATGCAGAATCCCTTTTAAGAGTTGATAATAATATACTAAGTAACTAAGAACACAAGAAGATAATTATTGCAGGATCGGTTTTTGCCACTTAACACAGAAACAGTCTCTCAAACTCACTTAGAATCACACTCGGTTTAGATGATGATGCGGAATCTCTTCTAACTGTTGATAATATTATACTAAGTAACTAAGAACACAAGAAGATAATTTTCAAGGTACATGTATATATTACTTCTCAACTCAAAGTATTACAATACAAAGATAAAGTTAAGGTATCTTAGAGAAAGTATTATCTAAGATAAGGTAGTCATGACATGTCCATGACTTACCTTTTGTCACCAACTAAAGTTGGTAACTGTACTAACTGATAAAGGTGAACAGTGAAATAAAGTATGGTCAACTACATGGGCGTGGGAAAGCACCATGTAGTATATCAAAGATTTGCAGCGGAGAGTCAGAAGGGTCATACTTACGTCCACTAGTTCATAGTAGTGTCTTCCGAAGGTTAATTGGCTTCGGAAGAACTTGTTCTTCCGAAGCCACTTATACTTCGAAAGAGGCTACTTTTTTGAGGCTTGAGGACTTTTTTAGATCTTCATACTTTGGAAGTCGTTGTCTTGATTTCTTCTAAGTCTTGAACTTCGGAAGAGAGAAGACTTTTTCTTCGGAAGCTACAGTCTTCTTCGGAAGATCCTTCAGGCATGATCTTTGGAAGTTCTGCCTTTGCGTTCAAAAAACTCCATTTGCCTTCGGAAGTTCTGTACTTAGCTTCGGAAGATCTTTACTAGTTGTACCAAAAAATGTCTAAGTGTTTTGGTTTAGGTTGCACCAGCCTTTCTAGATCTAACACTATGTGTTTCAAGTCTATGGTCTTGTGAGTTGGAAGGCATCTTTACAACATAGTAGCCTTGTCAACGACAGAGGCTGAATATATAGCCTTGACTAAGGCAGTTAAGGAGGCTATGTGGTAAAAAGGTTTTGTTTCTGATTTGGGTCTAAGTGTGCCCAGTGCTTTGTTCTCTTGTGATAATCAAAGTGCTATACACTTCTCCAAGCACCAAGTTTTATATGAACAAACCAAACATATAAATGTAAGGTTTTATTTTATTAGGAATGTTATCAACTCCTCTAAAGTAAAGGTTGAGTATGTGGATACAATGGACAATGCAACTGATATGTTGATAAAGGCAGTTACTAGATCAAAGTTTAGTCACTGTTGTGATATTTTGGGAATTGCTTGATTTATGTTTCTAACTTTGAATAAAGGTGAAGATTGTTGAGGATGGTTATTCTTCAGTTAGTAGTAGTTTGGGACCATATTGACGATTGTTCATAGTTCTGGGAATGTAATAGTTTAGTTGTTAATTGTTTGTTAGTAGTTAGTTTATGCCTAATAAACTAACTGTGTGTGTGCATATAAGGATGCGTAGTTGTGAATTTAAAGACTCTCTTTCACGTTTTTCTACTTAATTCAATAACAAATCATTAGAGTTCTAGTGTCAATCTCTTAATCAACTTTTGATTATCTTTCAACAATTTTAAAGGTTGACTACTGTTGCAGATTTGTAAATATGTAGGTAATGTTTAAGTCAAAAACAACATATTAAGAGGCAGTTTGTTTTCAAAGAAGATTAGCAACTATTTTATAAGAGTTTTGGATTGATGAAAATTTAGTTATGCATTTGTAGTTTTGTATCTACTCTTCAGCACGATTTGACTTGTTATTGTAGATATTTTGAATTTGAATAAGTTCCATTGAATCACATGTAGATTTACTTGTAAAAAGACTTGCCTACTTTGTGCTAAAGAGATTCGTTATCTAAATAACAATGGATTTATCTAGTTTTGTTTTATTTGTTAAACAATTTGTAAGGCATGGCAAGCGGCAAGTGAGCATTTCCATGGCGGAATTATGCACTTTGTTTAATTGTTCACAAATCCTAAGCCTCAACGTTCCTTTTATCAAATGGACTTTTGTAGTATCGCACTACCAATATCAATAAAAATAAGATTTTCACTTTTGTAAATGTCTATGGTTTTAGCTACACTACTAAACTTAATGACAATTAGAAAGTTTTAATAAGGTTAGGGGTAACTAGAAAGTTTTTAAGTTGTAATGATTGGAAGGGGGGTTTAAGGGATACCAATTTTGATATGGATTAAGCGTCATAGTATGCAGCACGTTTTCACTATTGGTGGGTGTGTAGGAAGTCTCAGATGAAGCACAAACTTGTGCTGGAGTAGCCCCAAGAATGCCTAGTGAACGGGAGGGGGGTCGGGTGCTAGGAGTCGTCGGGTAGGGACATGGTGGAGCATGCCATGATGGTTGTGGAGAACAAGACAATTGTTGGGAATTAAACAATGGAAGTTGTTGCTTATAATAAAATGTAATAGGATTGCCACGCCCACGGGACCAGCCTCGTCGACGACCACGATTGCTACGACCGCAACCTCAATATGAGTGATCATGATTGCTGCCTCGCCCCTTTGGTGAGTTTGATTGTGGTCATGTCACACCCCTCGCCGACGGCGAAATCGCAAGAGGTGACGTTATCGGATATTTTGAACACGTGGTACTTAAGGAAACTTAAGTTCATTCATGCATTCAAATTAAACATAGACAACAAAGTTTTAGGGTACAAGTTTTTAAAGATTTGAAAATATGATCCTAACATTCTAAGCTCATAAAAAATAATCTTCTGTTGTGCTCTAGTTATGCCATATTTAAATGAAGTCCAAAACCTAACATTGGTTGTTTCCTGAAAAACATGTTAAAAGTAGGTCAACAATAATCTTTGTGAGCTCGTAGATTTGAGGCTCGATAAATAATGACAAAGTAAGTAGTCAAGTATGAATTAAAAACTCATCATATAAAATCGCCATAACATAGTAAAGGTGAAATGCATTTATGAGTCAACAACCAAGCCTATGACTGTGTGTCTCGTCCGATACTTATTTCAAGTACATCAAAAGTCAAATTATACTCTGCCTAGTAATAATCACTCAATATTGTTGACTGTGGATTTACGCTTTTCATACAGTCGAGAAAATGAGGATTGTTAATCTTGATAGTACTATTTACATTAACCTACAGCTCGAACCCGAAGTTAAATATTTGTGTAAAGTAGCGAGGTCTTAGTAAGTCCAACCCAATTAATAAACATTCGTCATCAAAATGTGTATAAGCATAAGACATAATAATAATGATTCATGCAAAGTCCTTAAGTAACATGCTTCTCCCCCGAAATTAGTAAAAGAAAAAGAGGCTACAAGAACTCACTTATTGTTCTTATACGTATCACATTTAACAAGATGGATTGCGCTTAAACCGAAGCAGTTCCTACATGTATATGAGGTGGGCAAATAAGGTTTATGTTCTTATGAATAAGCCGTTAAACAAAGTGACAAGTCAAGTGTTACATAAAATAAGTTTTAGTTTTAAATTATTGATTAAAAAGTAGACCTATCTAAAATTATGGTTTTGCATGTTTTACGAACAGTTAGTAAAATTCAGTTATGAACTTAATATTCAAGTATAAGTGTATAAACATATATACATATAGTGAAATGAGTATATTGTGTCATAAACATATATATATTCATCATTTTACTATCTTAGAATGTTAAAGTATTCTTAGGTGTAAGTAAATGAATACCTAAACGTTTGCAAGAAACAAAGCTTAAATGAAGGTGTGTGTGTGTTGTGATCTTGTAGTGACGACATGTGTTGGGCAACTTGTGGATTGTTTAATTCTTGCAAGAAATCTCTTAGGCCATCATAATTAGTGTAGGTATGGTAAAAAGAAAAAAAATATGTTCTTGAGATTTTGTTGAGAGGGGACCATTTGGGTGAAGGATGGTGATTACTGTATATGTATTTTGGTATTTTATAATTAAAAGATGCTAAGGGATGGTTATTTGATTACTTGATTAGGTTAATTGTCTTATTTACGTTAGAGTAAAAAAAGAATTGTGTTAATGTAAATAATTTCGTAATAAATCTTACAAGTTAAATTTATATATTTTGTAATCTATTTGAGGGTTCTAGTAATATTATCTTATCTAACTTTGTATTTTGATTCGACTAGTCTAAGTTAGTAATCTATGTGTTGTGGTGTTTCAATGCAAGGGTGATGGTTTTATATTTATATTCATATATATATATATATATATATATATATATATATATATATATATATATATATATATATATATATATATATATATATATATATATATATATATGATTATTGGCCTAAATCTTTATTTTATAATTATGAATATCTTTGTCGTTGACACAAATTGTGGAATTTGAGTTGGTATTTAATTTCTATAGTGTGTCGTAATTTGCGAAATACGTTTGACATTTTTGACGACTAATGTCGGTTAAAGCATCTTGGTTTAGTAGTTCGACGAAACGTCTTAAATTATTAATTTGCAACGCGTATTAATGTCGTAAAATATTAAATTGTAATCATCGACGCACTTACAATTATTTGAGTTCACATAAAATATTGTAGGATCATTTTTAAATTAGTATTCTAAACTAAATAAATTACGTAATCCCATAAATAATTGATGTGTCGTGACCGTTTTCCACTCCAAGAACGATATGGATGTAGTTTTTGATATTGGTCACTGTTACAGCAGGATGAATTGCCGAAGAAATGCTACTGGAAGAAGCAGAGGTGGTCGAGATGTTCATTTACCGATTGGCAATTGATTAGGCCCGAATAGAGGATCGCCTAAATGCTTGCAAGCCGCAATCGATCGGCAATTGAATAGAGGGAGGGGACGATTAGAGTTGCCAGTCTGAAAAGAGAAATAAGCTTTAGAGGAAGTTGATCGGAGAAGAAGAAGTGGAAGCGATTAGTCAGTAGTGGGAGAGGTGGCAATCAGAGTTGGATTTTTAGGCTCTGATATCATTGATGCATACTTATAAATACAAGAATTACAATCCATCCCCTTAGGCTATCTAGATGTATACAAATGAGTATGTAGTATCTCCTACTCTAATAGATATGATTAACATGTTAATATGTATTTTAGAATAAAAGAGACAAAAATATAAGTGTTGATATATTATATACAGACATACTAACAAGTGTCAAAATGTAACATCAAAACCAACTAAATTTCAACTAGCGTCTCACACCATTTAAATGCTAACATGGTTTCGTTTATACAAAGTATGACATGTATCAGGTGTCTTGGATTTGGCTGAACGCCCACGCCAAGCCTGGTTAAGGATCGTTGCTTCAACGACGACGAAAGGGGACTCGCCAAAATCTTAAAAAATAACAGGCCTCCAAAACGTATCAACATTTCATAGCCTTTCTTAAAAGGAAATCCTTAATAAAAATAGGCAAATGGTACACAATAGCCATTATAGTGGAGAACTGCCCAAATGAGAACCAAGGAGGAGGATATTCTTTCAGGATTGCAGCTACTGTCTTGTTTGCAAACTCTTCTGACGTAGTTGCTTTTGGACCTTGTGAAAAATAGGCGCGCTCTTTGATCGCATCTTCGTATTTCTTATACAGTTTCCATTCAGGCATCTTATTGTAGCTGGCTACAGCAGAATTTCCTATGTTTGATCTTACTGCTCCAGGTACAACGTTAATTACATCGATACCGAGCGGCTTCAGTTCCAACCTGTGCAGTTTAGAATGTGGTTAGTTCATTTACAACTAAGTACATTTCAAGAATGGTACATCATTGGACATGTCGATGATGATTTCAAGTCAATTCTCTAATAACCAAGATGATTGGGGTTATGTTTAATCTTAATAATGGGTGTAAACAAATTATGGGTGTTTATAAACTGTTAAAACCGCCCAAACCAAAGCAAATCTAAAGGTTTGGCGGAATTATGGTTTGGAGCTTGGATCTAACCATGTAAACCGAACCGGCTGCTTAACCTTTATCATTAATCCTTTTTTCTAATTTTGAAATATGCTTTTATATATATGCATTATAAGTGAATAACATTTATCACTTTAAAAAACTTAAAATAAACTAACAATTTAAAAATAAGCATTTCTAGCCACCAAAAGTGAATCATCCAAATTGGCTGATCCGGCAGACCAACCAACCCCACCGGTTTGATTTATCGTTTACTTCTTCAAAACCCAAACATGACCATAAAAACCTCTAAAACAAATCACTAACATGTCAAAAATCACCTAGAGTGTATTTTTATTCATACATACTAGATCAATTTGCTAAAACTTAGATCACTATTGTAGTTAATTAGTGTTTCTAATCATATCTAATAAATTAATTATTAAAAAGGTTACAAGGGGTCAAAAAAAGTGTTTGTAGGTCTACCCAACATCACAAAAAAAATCCGTTTTGAATGCCACGTAGCCTGCCCATTTTGCGACCATCAGACATACAATGTCCAAAGATAAGATCCAAGGTGACATGTGACGTTGCACATGATCACAAGAGGTGCATCAATGAGAAAGGTTCATAAGTTTCCTTCAATGGTTTAGCGAACCATTAAATGAAAAAGGGAAAGAAAGGTTCAAATGTCGCATAAGCCAACAAAAACATGTTGCATCTGGAAGTGAGATAGTTGTTCCAAACATGTTGCCTAAATAGTTGAATGTGGCTTTAAAGCTAACATTTGTGTCCATATTAGATTACTTTGACTACTTGATTCCACAGCCCAAACTTGGGTTACTCTTACAGTCTAGTAACTGACTAATTGACTATTTATCCACATCCTAAAGTGTGACCTGCATGTGGAAATGTTCTAAAGTACTAGCCAAATGAAACCGTGAATCAATGAATTATATTTTGGGTATAAAAAGCATTTCCATGTAAAACTTTAAATATGGTATGTGAAATGTCAAGTCATTAGTCACTTGGTTACTACTCTAGAGCAAACTAATATGATCATAGCCTAATAGGTGGTTGCTCCACGTCACATTCAACTAATCTTGCAACATGTAATAAAACAACTATCCTGCTATTGGATGCAAACAATGTAAGCTGTTATTTTATAGGTCTTTATATTTATGTAACCTTTTTTATGGTTAATCTTGTCCTATGTAATTCAGAAAATAGTTTGTGATCAAAGGGCACACTCACCACTTGATATATGGGATTTTAAACTACATGTCCCGTGATTTTATGTTTATTTGAATGTAATTAAGAGATACACCTATGGAGGCAAGCAACCGTATTTCTACAAAAGAACGCAGGACATATACTATTCTCCAACTTAAATGATGTCATATAATGATAAGGCGGTCCGTTAGTTACTAATATCCACCACTAAAACCCATCCTCAAGGGTAAACTTGCATGCACTCTGATACTTCAGCAAAATGTCGTTTGTAGGAGTTGGGTCTTTGTGCCCTTCCCTGATTATTAACAGATTCAAGTTGATGTAATTTACTATTGTTTTCAATTAAAGAGCTAATCATTGACATACTTATACTTTTGTAATGAAACTAATTACATCATTTGCCTCTGGAATTGATCAATTTACAAACAAAAAATTATTAATAAAGCATATGATGTTAGCTTATGCTCCATCAGTTGTTCTTTCTTTCGTCCTCTTATCCTAATTTGACCAGTCATGCTAGTTAATATCGAAGGAGAAGGATGAAAATGGAATTGGTAAATTTCCTCTTTCGAGTATGTAACTGCTTAAACCATGAAAGTATGGTACCTTTTCTTTTATCTATTTTATGAATTATTACTCCTGGATTAGGTTACAGCAGCAAAGCCATTATCTTTTTATTGTGTTCCATATTAGGGGAAAATTACCTAGTAAAGGACCCTATTAGTGTTCTCAAAAAAGGATGCTACTTATTTTTGACATGGAAGATCACAACATTGCAATTTCAGGAATCACATCTTTAGCCATAGATTCAAGTTAGCTTTCACATTATATTATATTTATTAATAACTTTGGTTCACAATTTTGGGTTTGGTGATGCTTTATATCTCTAGAGCAAAACCTGTGTTTGGTGGAGGGAATGAAGGTGTATAGGTATGGGGAAAAGGTATTAAAATATGAGAACAGGTCAGGTAACTGACCTTAATGTATCAGTTAGTGCATGTAAAGCACTTTTGGATGCAGTGTAGACGCCTGACCATGGTCCAGGTCCCAGGACAGTAACACTACCGACGTTCACAATCTTTCCCTTCTTTCTTGATGCCATGTGAGGAACAACAGCTTGAATCAACCTCATGGGACCTACAAGCAACCCATGATAAAATGGTGATGCATAAATTAATCAAGATGGCCAACATTAATACTTCTTAAGATATACATCAAGAAAAGGAAGATCAGAACAAGCATTTTAGCCCACATGTGTTGGCATGGACATAAAAGTAAAACAGAACGAAGTAAATATTCTCAAGTGACTGCCCACTCTAACATGCTCTCATGTATCTTCTTTTCTGTCATATCCCTTATTGTATGTAAGCAAAGATCAATACACTGATTACCTACAGTTTCTTGCAAGGGGTGTGAGAGATACTCCATATATGCATGGTGTGAGGATGTATCTTGGGACTTCTACAAGCTTCTCAAAAGGCCATTTGCTCATTAGAGATACCATCACCATCCTATACCCTAAACCAATTCCTTTAACATGGCAAAAGTCATATAAATTTGCAATGTTTTTTGCCAACAAACCTCTACATAAGAGTAAGGATGATGTTGTCTCACTTTGTTTTTCTAGAATAGTTAACTCACACACCCTCTAATCGTGCTCCTAAATCTACACCTTTTTTTTTTTTATCATGGGACTTGAATCCTCAACAACATGGAGATGACACCTTTCCTACACACCTTGGTACCACTAGACAAATGCTCCTTGGTTGATATAGTCTTAAATAGTGACCAAGTTACATCCTTGTTGTATGTTTTAAATACTAATGTCAGGCCTTTTGGCTATGTATTTTCCGTATATCTTGGTGTTTGCCTATTTGTCAACATTGCCTTCTCTCAGTCTCTAGTTTCAAAACTTATGTCACGAACTTGTCTTTGCGAGCTATCGTGCAACATCTATTTTTCAAGCTAATTCATCCCAACTTCACAGAATATTTACAAGTGAGGAAAAGAAGATAACCCAAGTAGTTCACAAGGCTAGAGAAAAAGGGACTTACTTCTATTATTCAAGTGAAAACTCTCATGAGGGTAAAAGCTACGTATTTCACAAATCACAAGTATTGGTTGGTTTGGCCAGATGATGTCTTGTTTTTTGTATTGGCATTTGCCTCTTAAATGGATGGCCAAGATCTAATTAAATGGCTACTAATGAATATCCATAAACCTTAAGAACCTCCTACTCCAGATGCTCACATGAAACTCTCTACACACTTCAAGATCCTTCCTCTGTTTTCTTAAAGGGGTTTGTGTGGGATTTCCTAAATTTTCATTTTGAGCTTCATGAACTGTAACATGATAGGTGGTATCTTGGAAACCTATGCTCATGAACCCAGTACTTACCTTGGAATACATGCTCCTAGTTAACTATGGTGGCCCTAATTAAGGGTGTAAATGAGAAGAGCCAAGCTCACCTAAGCTCAAACTCAGCTCATTTAACTTAAAATAGCTTGAGTAAACTTTGCTTGTTTAACTTAAGATAGCTCGAGTTGACTTTGCTCGTTTCGAGTTCTACGTCTAAAGTTTGATCGAGCCTAGGTAGTTTATTATATATCATTATTTTATTGATATACATATATCATTATTTTTATACATATCTATAAATCAAATTATATATATAACATAACATATATTATTAGTTAAATAAGTAATAATATTTATTATGTAACTATATATTTATTGTATGAAGCTCGCGAGCCAAGTCAAGCTCAGTATAGTTAAATGAGCTTCAATTTGGACCTAAACTCATGCTTGAGCTTGTTTAAGCTTGAGATTTTAGCGAGCTTATTTCAAGCAACTCGCAAACGGCTCAACACTATACACCATAAGTTTCATAACTAGATTCCAATCTGTTTGGAGTCAAGTTCATAGCAAGTAATTGTCCAATTCAAAATACATATCTTTAATTCCTATTGCTAATGTTGAACAAACTAATCAAATCGAGTGCAAAATACAAAACGAAATCAATACCAACACAATCACAGAACAGAAACGAAAGAGTTGAGAAATAATACCGTAAACATTCGTGTTGAAAGTATGTTCAACAGAAGCAAGAGGAATCTCCGCAAGAGGACCGATACACTGAACTCCAGCATTATTAACAACCACATCAATCCGCCCAAACTTATCGATGACATTCGATACAACCTCTTGAACGCTCACATTGGACAACACATCAAGCTGTTGAAGAAAGTAGACGTCATCAGCACCTTTCAGATCAGCCATGGAGGAAATTGAACGCGCCGTCGCGACGACTAGACAGTTACGGGCGGCGAAGGCGGCGGCGAGGGCGTTTCCGATGCCGCCGGAGGAGCATCCGGTGATGAGCACCACCTGTTTGGGGAAAGTTGCCATTGGGATTGGTGGAAGTTGTGATTTGATGGTGGAAGAGATTGGTTGTCAATTTGGAGAATGCCGTCAAGCTGGTTAAGGTGGGACCCCTGGTGGTTGGTTATTTTTGCACCTTAGTCTATTACATTTAATATGTTGTTGTTCTTTATCCAATCAAATTAGAATGGAGAGATATGTACACCTCAAAATTATAATTTAAAGTATTAAAATTTTTATACGAGTCTTATATTCTTATTTATGTCGTATAGAGGGGTTGTATAGTTAGATCTGGCAAATTTAACTCAAACAATAAAAAATAGGTCAACTTCTAATATTAGACTTGTGGGTGGTTCTGAACAACATATTATTTCTAAAAGGGTCTAAATGAGCAGGCATGGAAATAAAGAAACAATTATACGAGTCACATTGGGCTGCACAAAAGAAGTTGAGGATCAGAATGGGTGGTAACAAAAGAGCACGAGTCATTGGCTTTAGGTTACTCATAGTCTATCACCCGGCGTGCCAACCTAAAAGAACGTTCCGCAAATCAGATTTCATCCTTTAAGCTCCATTCTCTTTTAATTTTCTTCATGAAACGCGTTTCTTTCTTCCTTGAATCGTCTCCTTGCTTGCGAAATCCTAAATCAGCCTATCACCATGAATGACGGTCATTTATAATTGTCTGGTCGTCATTTTGGTCAGAACTCGATTTGACCCGTAAGCATTATGATTAGAACCCGTTTTGACCCATACTTATGTTGAAAAGATGTAAAATGACACTTTTTAGAATTGACCCATTCTGACCCGTACTTATTTTGGTTAGAACCCATTCTGACCCGAACCAATATGACTCATTATTTAAAACAACCCGCCTTGACCCGAACCCATACTGACCCGCACCCATCTTGACCCGTTATCCTGCCCAACCCAACCCGTCCATTTTGCCAGGCATACGTATAGTCCTATACGGGGCGTATAATCCCTCTGACAACCCCTTGAATTTTTTCTCGTAGTCAGTGTCGAAATTTGTTATACGCGTCGTATAGCCCTATATGTGTCGTATAGCCCTATATGTGTCGTATAGGGGGATCATATAGGGGGGTCGTATAGGGCTATATGTGGCGTATAGCTCTCTGACAGCCCCCCTGAATTTTCCTCGTTTTTAGTGTATTCGACCCTATACGTCGCGTATGGACCCATACGCAACGTATAAAAGGGTGTCGATTTATCTGGGTGAGTGTCTCTATATTAGAACCCTCAAATTATCATATAACAACTTGATAATTGAAGCAAATTTATTGTGGTCGCCAACCTAAAATTTGAGCAAAATTAATGTGGTACAACAAAATGAGTTCTACTTTTTTTTCAAATTAATAAAACAGATAGAGCTAGTAATTGAGGAAATGGAGTTTAGTCTCGTGTCTAAAACGAGTTTTATATTTTGAAACAAAATGGCTTTTATTGCTTTGAATAGAATGAGTTTAATTAGTCAAATGGGTTTTATTTTGCAACTTCATATTATCACTGATTCACTTCTATCCAGGAAAGTATTTAGTTAGTAAATCAATAAATTACATGTTATTTTTTTGTTTACATTTACTTTTTTTTAAAGCACAATTTATTTTTCGTATAGATCCCTGTGTAAAAAAGATGAATAATACATGAAGACTTTTTGAACTGATGATGCATATTATTCAATTTAACACTTAAGTACGTGTATTAGTTACTCGGTTTATTTATTGGTCTTAATTTTATGACATAAATTAATTATCAAATTTAAGGTGTTAAAAACTCGTGAACATCTGATGTTACAATGATACCTGAATAAAGTATTATTCTGTTTGGTTTTAAAAATAATGTTTTTGTTTAAATACCTAAAATAGGTTACAAAAAAATATGTAATTCTAATAGAACTTATATTAGTGAATAACTGCATTTAATATAATTGTGATAATTAAAAGATAAATTACAAATTGTGTCCTTTATTAATATATGAAATTATATGGTATGTCATTTGTTTTAATAATTAAATACAATGTCTTTTTATTAAGTAATTCGCACACATATTATTTGCACCCTCACATGAGGGGTATTTTTGTCATTTGCTTTTCACGTCTAACATATTAAAAAAATAATTTAAAAATTTTTAACGAAAAAAATTTAAAAGATATCAAACCATTGTGTAAGTCAGTGAAACGAATCCCTTTTAGTGTGTTTTCATTCGACTAGTCGTAAGAAATTTACTGACAACAACCTCCAGTAACATTTATTAAAATAAGAAGTCGAAGTCACAAATCAACTACAAGGTCTGGAAATCAATAATAAACAATATCCGTAATTACTTTATCAACTACACACACTAACAAATAACACCAAAAAATATCCGTAAATATTTTATCAACTACTCACACCAACAAATAATGAAAAATAATAACGAACACAAACTTGAAAACTATATGTGATTCTTTGAATTTCTTATATAATTGCAAAAGCCAAAAACTGAATTATTAGTTCCTCGTTAATCACACAACAACATAAGCTGGAAATTTAAAGAGTAACGAATTACAAAAAGCGAACTAGGAATTCGAATCATATCGTCGTTTTTTGTTCAATTTCCAGGGGCTTTAATGATGTGTGAGATGTTGTAGGTGGTGGTGAAAACAACCGGTATTGGAGTGTCAAAAAGAGAGAGATGTTGGATTTAATGGTATTGAGCATAAGAAGAATGCGGGTTCACGGACTTACCCAACGGTCCAATATCTTTAAATTTATTTTTCGTAGAAAATTATTATTATTTTATTTGTTTAATATATTATATGTGGAAAGAAAATGACAAAAATGTAGCTCATGTGAAAGATAAATAACTGAGTTAAATGTATATTTAAATAAAAGTTAGTGTAAATGACAACAGGTGTGCATATATTTTATAAAAAAAAGACATCGAATGTAATTATTAAAACTAAAGAACATACCATGTAATTTCTTATATTAATAAAGGACATAATTTGTAATATACTCTAATTAAAAATTAGGTAAATTTAAAGAATGCTTATATTTATTGAGAGCTTTAATTACTAGGTAATAATTAAAGAATCATTGTATTTATGAAGAACTTTATAGAGTAAGGTGCAATGAGCAACATTGTAAGATTTTTTTTCTTTTGCTCGGTCACTCGGGTAAACCATTGGCGAAAGGTCAACTACGTATGCGAACATAACAGCATTGGTGACCCACCCCGCCCACCACTCCAGAGGAAACCCACCACCCAAAAGATCACTGTGGTAAAACCTCTAGCGCACTTGAAGCATATTGCACCAAGTGAGACTCGAAACATGACCTTCTTTTTAAAAAGCCATGAATTTTTTCTCCCAAACCAATTTATCTAGAACTCATTGGTAACATTTTAAGATTGTAAAGACTAGAAATTAAATCTACGAGATGCGTCCCGTCGCGAACTTTGTTACCACAAAGACGTTATTGAAGTTAATGAAAAGACGTAAGTCCATAGTTATGTGAGAGAACAAAGAGACAGACAAATATCTTTTGTCCCAGGTGCTGAAAGCTTTGAGAAGCAGAAATAAGTGAGGTTTTGGTAGCATCAGCCTAGGGGGAGTTTGTTGGATCTAGAAAGGCTGGTGCAACCAAAACCAAGTCACTTAGAAGATTTTGGTACAACAAATAAAGGACTTCCGAAGCTAAGTGTGGAACTTCCGAAGGAAAAAGGAGCTCTTCCGAAGACAAAGTGTAAAACTTACCTCCGAAGGAAAACTCCAACTTCCGAAGACAAAGAACCTACTTCCGAAGATCAAGACTTAGAATGAAAGATCTGAAGTCAACTTCCGAAGTACAGAAGTCCTCAAGTCTCGGAAGTATAGAAGCCTCTTCCGAAGTATAAGTGGCTTCGGAAGAACTTGTTCTTCCGAAGCCAACTTACCTTCGGAAGACACTGCTATTATCCAGTGGACATAAGTATGGTCTCCCTGACACTCCGTTGCAGACCTCTGAGATACTGCATGGCGTTCTCTCAAAAGCCATGTAGTTGACCATACTTTAATCCACTGTTTACCTTTTTATGTTAGTACAGTTGCCATCTTTAGTTGGTGACAAAAGGTAAGTCATGGACATGTCATGACTACCATATCTTAGATAATACTTTATCTAAGATACCTTAACTTTAGCATTGTAGTATATGCTTTAGTCTTAGGTTTCCAGCTGGTATCAAAGTATATCCGGCTGTAGGATCTAGTATATATAGTTTCTCATTGTAACTCATGTATCATGCTTGTAAGAGTCTTGTAATATCTTGAGTTGAGAAGTAATATATACAAGTTTCTTGAAAAATTTATTTCTGTGTGTTCCTTGATACTTATTATATTATTATCAACTCTTGTAAAAGACTTTACTTCATCTGATTTGAGTGTTTCTATAAGTGAGTTTGAGAGAAATCCAAGTGTTTAAGTGACAAACCCGATCCTGCAATTGGTATCAGAGCTTTTTAGGCTATTTATTGTGAGATCTTACCATCCTAATCAACCTGTTTTTCGCTCCTCCTTATACCTCACTCAAAATGGCCCTCAACAAATCTGAAGTAGAGATGGGGATGATGACCAAAGCACCCATCATCACCCCTGAAAACTTCAGGTCCTGGAGCAGAAGAATGGAAGGCTTCATCAGGTATCAAGACAGGAAGATGTGGCAATCCATTGTCAATAGCCCGTATAAGCCAAAAGTAGCTGGTGGAAACGGTGCCATGATTGAGAAAGCTGTTGAAGATTATTCTGATGAGGACAGGAAGAAGCTAGACATCGACAGCAACGCTATGACTGTTCTCATGACTGCAATTCCAAACTCTATCATGGTGGGGTTTGAGCATTGCAAGTCTGCCAAAGAACTGTTTGATGCGCTTGCTCAAATGTACTCAAGCTCAAATGACTCCAAGAAGGACTCACTGAAGGAGCAGTTCGAGAACTTCACCTATGTTGTTGGAGAGACTCTTAGCCAGCAATATTTCAGGTACATGGATCTCATTTCTTCCCTTCAATCTGTGGGAATTGCTCATGAACTCAGAGACCTTACAAGAAAGTTCATGAGTGCATTACCCAATGAGTGGACATTCTACTGTGTCTCTATGAAGAGAACAAAGAATCTGAATACACTCACCATGACCGAACTTTATGGGATCCTTGATGGATACCGTTTGGAAATGGAAAGTAAGAGGGGTCATCAGACAAGCAGACCCTTGAGTCTTCCTGCTAGCAACGCTTTAATGGTTGCTGAAGGCTCAGGAATCTCCCAGCCTCAACAATACCTGACTTACACCCAGCAACCATCTTATTCTTCTAGGCCATACATCATATTTCCTGAGACTCCAAGGTCTCAACAAGCTCAGCAAAGCTCCTTTCAGGACAGCTGTGCTTTTGTCTCAGGAAGTGGACACTCAAATGATTATCAATATTGCTTTGATGATCTAGAGTGTTTCAGCCCGGATGACGTGGAATACGTGGACATAGTCCAACAAATGGCTCTTCTAACTTACAGAGCAAAGAAGTTCTTTAAGAGAACTGGAAGGCAATTTCCCCAGAACCCAATCAACAGCAAATTTGGGTTTGACAAAACCAAGGCCAAATGTTACAACTGTAACCAACTTGGTCATTTTGCAAGGGAATGCAAGGCTCCCAAGTCCAACCCGGGAACCCCATAGGCCTCCACACATCCCTCTACACCAAAGCCCGCCGGAAAGTCAACAGAAACAGCTGCAATGGCTCAAGAAGTTGACTGGAGCTTCATGGTACAGGATGTAACTCCTGCTCAAGCACTCATGGCCGGAACAGATGAAAATAAGGTATATGAACATCTCTGTACTCCTGCCTGTATTGCTAAGGTTAAATTGTATCAGGACTACAATATGGAGATTAAATCTGATATTGAGTCTTTAAATGTGTTAAAATCTGACTTTAAAAGGGCTGAATCTGACTACCAAAGAAAAATTGAGGAGTTAGAGAAAACTGTGTCCCTATTAAAACATGAACACACAAACTATAAGACTCAGATAAAGGATTTAATATCCAAATTGACTGAAGCTCAAGCCCAGCTTGTCACAGCTGAGGCTCAAGCCAGGAAGTATGCTATTTCCGAGCAAAACTTCCAAGCCATTCTTGCATCATCCTCTCACTCAAAACTTTGTTACCAAAACAAAGGTGGGTTGGGAACCACTGAAATTGATCCACCACACTCTTATGAGTCTATAAGACAACCAAGGTGTGGTACTGAAGAGCAAGAGGTTCCATCTGCTGACCCACCTTCTCATGAGTCAAAGAATGATGCAACTATGGAGACCATCACAGGGAAGAACCAGGTAATTATGCCCTCCCCTGCTAATGATGATCAAACCCTAACCACCAAAGCCAGAAGAAACAGAGCTAAGGCAGCCAAAAAAACTGCTAAGAAAGTGGCTAAGTCCAAGCTAAAGATAGACCCAAAGCAAAAGGGTGTATTCATCTCAACTGGATTCCAGGTGATTGGAAACTCTGATTCAGGAAAGGGGTGTAGTACCAGCACTCCTGTCCTACCAAAGGATCAGAAGTTAAAGGAAAAAGTTGCTGATGAAGAGAAAAAGAACAAGAAACAGCAATCCTCAAGTTCCCAAAAGATTAACATTGCATGCATAATGTGTGGTCTGCAAACCCACATGGCCAAAGATTGTTACTACAATCCTGCTAGCACACATTATGCAAATAATGTTAAAAAGGAAGGAGTCAGGGAAGGTTTCTCATTTGGACCATATCAAATGGTTCAAGTGATGAAAAAGGGAAAGCTTGCTTCCGAAGCAAGGCTGCTTTCGGAAGAAGATTCTTCTTCCGAAAGGAAAAAAGGCTTCAGAAGCTAAAGCTGTCAAGACTTAGACGAACAAAAGAGTCCCCTTGAAACCATCCCAGAAGAAGACTGCTTCGGAAGAAAAGGTGGTGAAGGCTTCTTCCGAAAAGAAAGAAGCTTCGGAAGAATGCCAAGCTACAAAAGCTTCAACAAGCTCATCCTCTATGATCAACCAAGGGATGGAATGGAAGATCAAGGAAGATGTTGTAGCCCAAACCTCTTCTTCAAAGACATCCATTGAACCCCCATGCATAAATTTTGGTTCAATTATGTCATTATCAAAGGGTTTTCAGAAACAAGAGAGATGATAGAGGCTTGATTATCAAGAACAAGGCAAGACTGGTGGTTCAAGGATACACTCAAGAGGAGGGAATCGATTATACTGATGTCTTTGTACCTATTGCAAGACTTGAGGCAGTTAAGATCTTCCTTGCTTATGCTGCATCCAAGAATTTCACTGTCTACCAGCTTGATGTCAAGTGTGCCTTTCTATATGGGGATATAGATAGGGAAGTATATGTATGCCAACCTCCAGGATTTGAAGATCCACAGCATCCCAACTATGTGTGCAAATTAGATAAAGCTCTATATGGGCTGCACCAAGCACCTAGGCTGTGGTATGAGACATTGTCTCAGTTTCTCCTGAAGAATGGCTACACTAGAAGTACCATTGATAAGACTCTTTTCATAAGAAAGTCTAGGAAGGACATCTTGCTCGTTCAAGTCTATGTTGATGATATCATATTTGGTTCTTCAAATGACCAAATGTGTAAAGACTTTGAGAGCATTATGAAGAAGAAGTTTGAAATGAGTTTCATGGGAAAAATGGACTTTTTCCTTGGAATTCAGGTAAAGCAAATGAAGGAAGGGTTCTTTATCAATCAATCTAAGTATGTCAATGATATCTTAGAACGATTTGATATGAAAGATTGTAAAGCAGCAAAACACCTATACCTAGAAACCATAATCTCTGTCTTGATTCTGAGGGGGAGGATATTGATCAACATCAGTATAGAGCAATTATTGGTTCTTTGATGTATCTCACAGCAAGTAGACCTGATATCATGATTGCAACTTGCATTTGTGCAAGATATCAGGCTGCTCCAAAGGTGTCTCACCTAATAGCTGTCAAGAGAATTCTTAGATACCTCAAAGGAGCACCTAAACTAGGTCTCTGGTATCCAAGAAATAGTGATTTCAATCTCTATAGTTACTCTGACAGTGATTATGGTGGCTGCAATATCAACAAGAAATCAACATCCGGCGGATGTCAATTTCTTGGTGGAAGGATCATCTCATGGCAATGCAAGAAGCAATCCTATGTCTCTACATCAACTGCTGAAGCTGAATACATTGTTGCTGCTAGTTGCTGTGCTCAGCTGCTGTGGATTCAAAACCAGATGATAGAATACGGATTCAACTTCATGAGCACTCCTATCCACATTGACAACAACAGTGCTATATCCATTACTGAAAATCCAGTAAAGCACTCCAAGACTAAGCACATTGATATCAGGTATCATTTTATTAGAGATATTCATGAGAAAAATCTTATCAAGCTAATCAAAGTTGACTCAAATGAGCAATATGCTGACTTGTTCACCAAAGCCTTTGATGAACAAAGATTTAAATATCTCATTACAGCTATTGGGATGATAAACCTTGATTAGTTGATCTCATTTGAAAACCTTTTAATGTGTAAAGTCTTATGTCAAAACAATCTAAGCCCTATTACAAAAGATCTTTTTCTAAATTTTATCTAAGTATGAATTCTTCCGAAGAGAACTTAACCCTCGGAAGATATTTCACATATCTTCCGAAGCAAATTTCTCCCAGGATAATTTTCTTCTCGGAAGAGTGTTAAGTCTCGGAAGAAGCGATTGATTTCATATCAGATCTACTTCCGAAGCTTATAACACACCCTATTTGAAAAGCAACATATACTCTCGGAAGTAATCAATTTACCTTCGGAAGTAAATTTGCCTTCGAAAGAACATTACCTTCGGAAATGCTTTATACTCGGAAGAAAGATTTTACTGTGTAACGGAAATCTTTTGGGCCCCACTCTGTAAAAAGTAAAGATTTTGTTAATGATGTCAGATTATTTAAATGGACTAACCTTACCGCCCATGTCACTTCATCCACTGAAACCTCACATCGTCTTATCCAAACCCTCTTTAAACCGCCATTCCACCCATTTAAATACCTCCAGCTAATTACTTACATCCTTTTTACCAAAATTACTGCCCTAAAAAGCTTTCTTCATCTTCAATTTACCCTATTCCGAACTATCTTCCTGTAACTTTCTTCAATGGCACTTAACCCCCAGCACAACCAAGTCGCACTCCTTGACTCTTCAAGGGATGTTGACTTCTCAGACATCATCTCCTTTCTAACCCAATCTTCTTACTACACCGCTCTGACTGTAAACCCCACAATTTACTCAAACCATATGTCTGAATTTTGGGCAAATGGTCAGATTGAAACCCTAAATGGGGTTCGTGTCATTCGATCGACCATCTGTGGCCAGGAGTTGGTCATTTCTGAACAGATCATCAGGGAGCATCTAGAGCTTCATGATAAGGGCGCTCCAACGAAATTCCCCAAAGCAGATTTGGACAATTCTTATATCCAAATGGGATATGGTGGAGATGTTAGCAGGTCAACTGTCTACACATTTAACTTCTCTTACAATTGGAAGTTCCTGCTGCATGTGGTTCTTCACTGCTTGTCCAATAAATCAGGGGGATGGGATCAAATCCCATATGAACTTGGGTGCCTAGTTCATGGTTTGGTGAAAAGCCTCCGCTTCAACTACTCAAGATTTGTGCTGACTAACCTCATGGGAAATCTTCAAAGGGACACATTCTTCATCTTTCCCAGGTTTCTCCAGCACATAATCAATTGTGAGCTGGACCAGAGCAAGCTTGTCTGCGCAGCTGCTCTGACTGCTCCTCAAATGAGGCCGACCATCTTCAAGACTTTGAAGAGAGTGTCAACCAACTTCACCGGAAGAGATACTGCACTTCTTCCAGGTATGATTGAGCCAATGGCTCCTGGTGACATCCCTGTTAACCCCACAGGTGATGAACCCACACCAGCAACTACCCTCACTTTGCCAAATCTACCTTCTCCACCCATTACTTATCAGAGACGTCCCAAACAAACCCTTGTTCAATCTTCTCTGATTGAACAAGCTCCTCATGTTCTACCCAAAAAGACAGAGTGGAACAAAGGGCTCCCACTCAGCCTGAGGTCCAACCATCCTTCACAATTGACCTCAATATGGGTCTTGAGTCTCCTCAGTCTCAGACCTATGAGCCCGAAACCCAAGCTGAAAGCCCTTAGGGAGAGTCTCTATACTCCCTTGAGCAGCCAAAAAGGGACAGCCCTATCACAGGCTCAATGCCTTTAGACATTGATCAAAGTCCCGGGTCATTAGTTTTCACTTCCATATCCTTTATTGACCTTTTAATTGGAGCTGATGAAGAGATTATGTCTCTTCAGGGCAATGAAGTTGATCCGCAACACACTCTCAAGGATCAACAGAGCCCAGAGAGATCTCTTATCTCTAGCCCCCATCAGCAAACCTTTACTGAGGTGAGTCCCACTGATGTGGAAGGGACTCATGTAGATTCAGCTGCCACTACTGAAGGAGCCTCAAGGGATCCTCAGGACAGTGGTAACATAACTAAGACTGAATCTACGGCAACCATGCCCTTTGATGACTCTGAAATAGACATCTTTGAGCAAGGGAAACCAGGGCGCCAAGAAACCACATCTGGTGGTGAGGATGAACATACAAGGTATGTTACCTCATCTCCCCGTGATTCTTCAAAAGAAGATGAGGGAAGAATGCAACTCACCATTCAAGACCTACTTTCTAAAGTCTCAAATCTTGAATCCAAGGTTAGGACTTCAGAGGATAGGTCTGCCACTCAGCAACTTGAGATTGAAACTCTCAAGGCCAAACTAGCTGAGAAACAGATTGAGAGGTCTGTTAGGCATGTACTAACTCAGGTCTCCTTGACCTCTTCCTCTAGCTCATCAAGCTCTCAGGATGATGCTACCAAAATGGGGAGAGTGTTCAGAGACAAAGTCAAAGACAAGAGGAAACCCAAAGTCAAGCTCTCACTTCCTCGAGCTCAAAGTATCCTGTGCAACAAGCTTCAATTTTCCCTGAGCCTCCTCCGGTTGACATTCAATTGGATCAAAGGATGCTCCAAGATCTCAATAGGTTCTTTAACAAGTTCCTATTGGAATCTCTTATAGAACAGCCAAGTCCTGATCTGTTTGTGATCTACTTTGGAGCTCAAGAGCTTCTGAGGTTAAATGCACCTTCTACCATTATTGAGGAAGTTGGTCAACCTAAGGTCCAAGTGGAACCTGAGATTAACTTCGAAGGGGAAACAAGGACTGATGGCCCAGCAACTGAAACAGTTGGGACAGATAGTGCATTTTCACAGACTTCCGAAGCACAATTCAAAGCCTCGGAAGAACAAGTTCTAACTTCTGAAGCTGAGATTGCTGCTGCGGAAGGACTATTCTCATTATCCGATGATCTAATAGTCACAGATGCAATCCTGGAACTTGCATCTGAGGTTAATAGGGAGGATTTTCTCACCCAACCTCTAGCTCTAACATCAGCATTAACTCCAGCGTCCATCTCTACTACTCAACCTGAATCTTCCATCCAAGAACCCCCAAAGTCTAGCACTTCCGAAGACATCAAAGGAAAGAGGAAGATGACTTCGGAAGAACTTCAGGAGGAAGAAAGGTTAGAGAAACTCAAAAGAAAAGGTAGGCTTCCAACTGGAAAAATGCTAGCTGCAAGTACCAAAGCAGCTGCAGCCAACTAGGAGGCAGTCAACAACAGAAAAAGAGTAGAGATTATTAATAGACTTGTTAGTCTAGGAGCTGCAAACGAAGATGTACTCCTGCTACCATTAGAGGAGTTAGTAGAGCTAGAAAAGGCAACCTTGCTGCTAAAACAACAAAAAGAAGAGGCAGCAAGGTTGGCCTTAGAAGAAGAAAGGGAGAAGAAAGAAAGAGAAGCTGATCTGCAGCTCAAAAGGGAAAGGATAATTTCCTAACCTCCAGAGGTTTCTCTCAAGAAGAATTATCTCCACATAACAATGATACGATCTTATGGCTCTTCAACAAAGAGCAAGATCAAATGGAGAAAGAGAGAAAGAGAGCTGTAAGGGAAAAGCTAATGCAGAAGAAGAAGAAGGAAGAGGAAGCAGGACTGACTGCTGCCAAGAAGATAGGTGAGAAGGCCTGGATGAAGAGCTACCTCAAGGATCATGGCTTCTCTGGCAGGCAGGTGGGTCCTATGATAGAAAAGACTCTCCAGCGACATGTCAGTGACATAAAGGCTGACATTCGTGCGGGGAAGAGGAAGGAGATGTACAGAAGGGGACAGGGGATGACCTTCAAAGCAACCACTCAACCCAAACTCCAAACCCAACCACAACCTGAACCTATACCCTTTCCATTCCCCATCAAAACCGAACCAACCACTGAACCATACACCCCTGAACCTACACCATCACCCCTACCAATCTCTTCACCTCAACCATCTAAACTACCCATCCTCCAACCCAAAAATCTAGCCAGAACCCAAACACCTCAACCTACCCATCAACCCATCAAACCATCCCCTCAGCCTTCTAAACATCTCTCCTTAGAAGAATTCAAGGTAGTCAAGACAAAGCTCATCAATTGCACAACTCTGAGTGATATCTCCTATGAGGAGGATTTAGTCAATTTGACCTATGTTGATGGATCCTCAAGTTCCCTCACTAGAGATCAATTTCTTGATCTGCCCAGAGGAACATTGGACCAAGCTGCAAATCTCCTTGGCCACAATTCAGACACTTTGAATGAGAAAGAAAAGAAGTTAAGGAGAAGGCTGGTGACTCTACTGGATACCAAGAAAGGTGACCGGGTGCCAAGACAACCTCTGGCACCTCGAAAGAAGATCATCCAGTGGAGGTTCGAAGACTCTTCTCACAACTTTGTTGTTGAAAGAGAGAATGGAGAGCTCAACAGGCTAAGTGCCTCATCTCTGCTACATTTGAGCAGATTTGACATTGCTGAGTTAGCAGAGAAGCCATTCTCCAACCCTTCAAACTCTAATGTAGCTGCCCATATCAGAAATCATCTAGGCAGCCTTCATATGGTCGAGCTAACTGCTAGAAGCAAGGTTGAAGAAGAGTTGAAACTGAGAGAGAAGGAGGAAAGGAAGGGATCAGCAACCAAAGGCAAAGCCTTTTTACAAATGGTTAAAGGTCCTGAACTTGAATCCATAGTTAGATGGGAGTACGACTATAACTCCCGTCAACTAACTCTTTTCAGGGGGACACAACAAAGGGTACATGTCATCTAGAGTGATAGACTGGATCTCCTATCCACCAATGACTTGTACAAGCTTCTCAGCACCACTTCAGGGAAGAACAAAGAGACAGACAAATATCTTTTGTCCCAGGTGCTGAAAGCTTTGAGAAGCAGAAATAAGTGAGGTTTTAGTAGCATCAGCCTAGGGAGAGTTTGTTGGATCTAGAAAGGCTGGTGCAACCAAAACCAAGTCACTTAGAAGATTTTGGTACAACAAATAAAGGACTTCCAAAGCTAAGTGTAGAACTTCCGAAGGAAAAAGGAGCTCTTCCGAAGACAAAGTGTAAAACTTACCTCCGAAGGAAAACTCCAATTTCCGAAGACAAAGAACCTACTTCCGAAGATCAAGACTTAGAATGAAAGATCTGAAGTCAACTTCCGAAGTACAAAAGTACTCAAGCCTCGGAAGTATAGAAGCCTCTTCCGAAGTATAAGTGGCTTCGGAAGAACTTGTTCTTTCGAAGCCAACTTACCTTCGGAAGACACTGCTATTATCCAGTGGACATAAGTATGGTCTCCCTGACACTCTGCTGCAGACCTCTGAGATACTGCATGGCGTTCTCTCAAAAGCCATGTAGTTGACCATACTTTAATCCACTGTTTACCTTTTTGTGTTAGTACAGTTGCCATCTTTAGTTGGTGACAAAAGGTAAGTCATGGACAAGTCACGACTACCATATCTTAGATAATACTTTATCTAAGATATCTTAACTTTAGCATTGTAGTATATGCTTTAGTCTTAGGTTTCCAGCTGGTATCAAAGTATATCCGGCTGTAGGATCTAGTATATATAGTTTCTCATTGTAACTCATGTATCATGCTTGTAAGAGTCTTGTAATATCTTGAGTTGAGAAGTAATATATACAAGTGCCTTGAAAATTTTATTTCTGTGTGTTCCTTGCTACTTATTATATTATTATCAACTCTTGTAAAAGACTTTACTTCATCTAATTTGAGTGTTTCTATAAGTGAGTTTGAGAGAAATCCAAGTGTTTAAGTGAAAAACCCGATCCTGCAGTGGGTATAAAAGGGGATGGCCGTCCATGCCTCACTCCCATGCAACTCAAAATCATCCAATCTTAGAGAGTGAAAGCTTCCATCGGTTCTAGAGAGAGAAAGTGAAAGATTTCATCAAATGTATGGTTTTTATGGTGCTTTCTCTTATATCTAAGTAGGATTTAAGCTTCTAAGTCATTTTATATGTGTTTTTGTAAATTTTGAATTTTTATGTGTGAATATGTGTATATCTCAAGTTTTGCTCTGGGGTTTAGGGTGTTTGCTCGAATGCTTGTTAAGATGAGTTCTAGATTCCATCTGTTACTTGTTTTCTAACTTTTTGGGGGCATGTATGCATATTAAAATGTTGCTTCTTTAATAAATCTATGTTTTCTGTGATAAATATGACATTTTTATGAAAAATGTATATTTTAATGATTTTTATGATGATGTTTGATGCATGATATGTTCTGATGTATGAACCTGCAGAATCGGTGAAGGGTATGCACTTACAACACAACAACACAATGAGGAGAGTTTCTTAGAACACTTAACAGATCAAATAGGAAACTGGTTAACTTGTTAATGAAAGATGCTAAGAATACAAGTAAAAGTGAGACATAACAAGATTGCAAACAACACACGTATTTGGTTTTCAAGAATGCTGTATATTGCTTCTCAAGTTCTATTACAAGTTACAAAGCATTGATAGAAAGTTACAAGTACTTGAGATACTTTATACTACATCCTACAGCCGGCCATACTTTGAAGGCCAGCTGGATACAAATGACTAGACAACTACAAAATCAAATGTAGAGTCAAAAGATATATCTGCCTTTTGACTTGTGACTATGACATGCCATAGCTTACATCCTAATATATTACAAAAAGGATAAAAGTACATAAAGTAGAAAGCATGGACTCAAGACCTCAATGTATAGTTACCAAAAGCATGGACCTTTCATCAACTCATGTAAGTTGGTGACTTTACAGAGTTGCAGCGGAAAGGTGGTCCAGCTTTATGGTAAAGTACATCAGATAAAAGGCATATCTTTAAAAGTCTTCAGAAGAAATCTGTCTTCACTCTTTAGCTTCAGAAGACTTTGTCTTTGAAGCTTCGGAAGACTTCACTTTTGGCTTCGGAAGATGTTGGTCTTGGCTTCGGAAGATTTTACACTTAGAATAATTCTAGTGCATGGTGTAAAACTTCCGAAGCATTTCTACTTCTATTCTTTAGTGCATGCTTGCAGAGAGACTTTGGATGTTTTGGTTGCATCAGACTTATAGGAATCCTTACAAACTCCCCCTAGGCTGATGCTACCAAAACATTTAGAAGATCTTCAGATGTTTGTAGTCTTCAGCACAATGATGACCATATCCTTCTTCATTAGATGGTCAGGATCATTCAGACTCCCATAATATCTTCTTATCTCAAAGAGATCATGCAGAGGTAAGTTGATTATGTCTTGCCATGTATAGACATTCTCAACACCTTGATCTCTGATCACATGCCATCTCTTTGGATTAGTAGTGAAGGTCCAGGATAAGATGGGTGTCTCAGCTGTAAGAAGAGCCACTTGAATTGGAGTTGATTAGGCTGCCTCTTTATGCACTTCCTCAGGTTGATCTAACTCAGCCTGAGGTGTAGAGATAGATGATTCAGGCTTCTTCTTTTTAGACTTTGGTTTAGAAGCCATACTCTTCTTCCTCTTAGAAGACTTTAACTGAGAAGACTGGTCTGCGACACCTTGTTGATCATCCTTGTCTTTCTTAGTTGGGTGTTCCTTCCTCACAAGTTCAGAAGGAGAGGGAGTTTGACCCTGCTGTGGATCAGAAGATGAAGTTTGCTAAGGCTCAGCAGGAGGTTCAGTTTGTGTTGTCTCAGGTTGTTCAACCTTAACCTCCACTTTAGGTAGGATTTGACTTGGAGGAGAGTATAAGTCAATCAGCTCTCCACTCTTGATCTTTTGCTTGATTACCCTAATATGCTCATCCATTGTGGATAGAGACATAGGGCCAAGTCTCCTTCCGGAGAATCCATACAGCTTCAAGAAGCTCATCATTTTTTGCCTGTCAGCAGACTTTTTCATACTCTTTTGGATGATAGCTCTTGACTTTGCAGCATCTTCCCTCATCTTTCTCTTTGTTTCCTTTTGTTCTTTGAGCACTTGAAGTTCAAGCTGTTTGAGATACTTAAACTAAATGTACTCAAAGGACAAGGGAAGAAGTGCAGATGCCTGGCAGAGACCTGTGGCACTCAGGTAGTTGATCATGTTTTGCCTATCTATTTCCTTGTCTACCTGAGGTTTTTGTGTAGCAGCCACATCCTCTTGCACAGGACTTTCCTGAACTGGGGAGAGAGTTGGAGCATGCTTGTATAATCTTTTCTGTCTCTTCTCTTCTTTGAATTGGAGAAGTAATCTTGCATCCTCTTTTTCCTTCATCTCTCTTGACACTTCCATGTCAGTCAGTTCATTTAATTGCTCTAAGGGAAGAGATATGATCTCATCTATGTCATAGTTCCTGGTCTGCAGGTAAGTAATCCTGACTGCCCTCAACTCATCTTCTTGAGTGTTTGGTCTAGGGGCAGCCCTGATTGCAGCTTGCATAAATCCTGAAGACCTAGAGGAACTTTCTCCCCTTAGCTTCCTCCTCCTCTCTCTCTCCTCCTCCTTAATCTCCTCAGCATTCAAAATCCTTTTCCCTTTGTCACCCACAGACTTTTGTGACTCAGGGTGGATAGAGGTTTGGCCTTCATTGCTTGGTGTAGCATCCAAGCTCTAGCCAGAGATAGGTTGTGAGACACCTTCACCAGCAGGTGTTTTACTAAGGGAATGAATTTCTGAAGCAATTGTTGGTGTGATAGGGCTCTCAGGCTCTATCACTGGGCCTTCAGCCAAGGTTTTCCTTTTGTTGCTAATCTCAGGTTCTGCCTCAGCATCCAGTTGACCAATGACATTACTTGATTGCCTTTGTCTCCTTCTAAGGCTGAACTCTTCAGTAATTCTGTCTTGAATCCTGAGTGCTAACCTGTCAGCTTGTCTTGATTTGCTTGGGTTGACAAGTGGCAGGTTGATCAGGTCAAGACCTTCATAGTAGTCTAAAGTCTAAAAAGTGAACACTTCTTGATATCCTTGAACTCTGTGAAGAATGAGGGCTCTTCTATCAGCATCATACCTCCACCCAATAATGTAGGTTGAAGTTCCTGGAGATGACACAGCCCTTGGAATGCCTTCCTCAAAGAGACTCCTAATGACAGAGTCAATTATGTCCATATTAATGTGAACTTGAGGAAGCTGCTGAGTATGCACAGTTGCAAGTGAGGATGGTGAATCCTCAATGTCCATACTCCTAGAAGAACTCCCAGGTTCTGTGACTGTAATGACTTTCTCCTCCTTTTTGGTAGTATCACCCTCTTGCATAGGTGAGCTAGAGGTTCGGTCAACCACATTCACAGGTTCTTGTGTTCCTAGTTGAGCTCTTCTTAAAGGTCTCCCAGCTAGTTTTTCCCTGAGATAAGATATCTCAAGTTGCTGATCATTGACCCCATTATGCAAGGTAGTCACCTGAGATTCAGGAGACTAACCTTAGAGACTAAATAGGAGCATGTTTTTTTACAGTTTTTGCACATTTAGTCTCAAATTCCCCTCTTCTTCATCAGAAGAATCATTGGGGGATGAGATGATTGGACCAAAGTCCTCTCTCTCACCACCAGCCTCAGGTTCTTGGCTGCTGAATTTCCTCTGCATATTAACATCCTCAGTTGAGGTGTCAATGGGCTGAGTTGCCATGGTTGAGGTCTTAATGATGTAATCACTTACAGAAGTGAGAGCCTCTTCCATATGGATATCCTGAACAGGTTCAGAAGTATCCACCTCAGTTATGGGTGACTAATGTGGGCTAGACAAAGGAGACTCAGGAGTACTCATCTCTCTTTGAGTAGGGGAGGAGTAGAGAGACTCATGGTACCCACTGAAACCTAAGTCTTCATCAGTATAGAATGAGAGGTTGGGAATGGGTTGATTTAAGTCTAATGATTGGGGATGGTAACTGTCCCTTGAAGGTTGTTCACTTGAGTGTTGAGACTCAGTGTGAAGGCTTAAGGCAGTTGGGCTTGTGAGCTCATCAGGGTGAGCATGATGAACCTCAGTCCTGATTGTTGAAGAGATGGGAGTGGTTTGCTCCTCAGGGGAAGTGGGAGCTCTAGTGTCCACTTCCTTCTGTATGGGTGAGTATATGGGGGCCTGCACAGACTCAATAGCTTGAGCAGGGGTTTGTTTGGATTTTCTTTGGTAGGTGAGGGTAACTTGGGGCCTTTTTAGTGGTTGAGAGGTAGAAGGTGTGGGTTCAACACTAGCTTGTGTTGCTAGGTTGTCACCTTGAGCAATGAGCTCTAACATTTTTGGGACTAGGACTGTTTCTACCCCTGAGAAGCCTACAGTTGGCTTCTTCATAATTTTAAAGATGCCGGGCTTCATCTGTCCCAATTTAAGAATATTATCTGTTTCCCTCAACTGTGAGCCCAGTTCACAGTTGAGAATGTGTTGAACATATCTAGAAAACATATGATACTCTAAGGAGTCCAAGTTAGCAAGCAAATTTGTATAAACAAATTGAGAGTACCTGAACTTGACCCTTTGAACCATTCCATGTACTATGAAGGAGAGATCCTCAGGAATCTAGTCCCACCCTCCATGCTTGTTGACAAGCTGTGGATAACCACATGAAGCAGGTATTTCCACTGGGATGAGACCTTTCCTTTCCTGAAGGTCTTTACAGAGAAATCTCCCTCATAGCCCTCTGCTCAAAGGAATGATTTACATCTTCCTTTGAGAAGGACAACTCATCTTCTTCATCATCCAGCTGCAAATGAGTGTTTATGATGGCCGGAGTGATAAAGATTGTCCTCCCTTGCACTGTGGCAGACAGTGCCTTCTCCCCATCCATAATGACCTCTTGGCAGATCTTCTAAAATTCAAGCAGATGATCCTCATAGAGAGTAGGAGCAATGGTTAGGGAGGTGGAGTAATTTGATAGAGCTAAGAAATGGCAAATCTCTGAGAAACTTTCATCTTTCTCAGAGCTTTACAGAGCAACTTGGTTATGTTGCCTGTGAAGTTGCATGGAGAAATCTGGGTTGTTTCTGAGGTTTAGGTTGGCCATTGTAGAAGCTTAAGGATGAAGAAAGATGAAGAACAAAAGGCGGTTTGGGAGAATTTAGGTTTAAGGAATAATGTAATTGAGGAAGATAGTGAAAGAGGGGGGAACCGTTGGGCATTTATGTGAAAAGGATTTGAGACAAAGTTAATGAAAGAGGATAAACTTTGAAATCTGGATGTTGGTCCCACCTCTGAAAAGTAGTTTACTTTTGCCCAAAATTAGTTTCTTGGAAGTCGAGACATCTTCCGAAGGTTATTTGCTTCGGAAGTTCTGAAGAAAAAGCTTCCAAAGGCAAATTGGCTTCGGAAGAGATTTCAAAGGTTTTTGAAAATTTTGCTTCGGAAGAGAGTTTTACACTCAGAGATTTTTATTCTAAGAAGAATAAATACTTCCGAAGGTAAATTGCTTTCGGAAGTAACTTGTTCTTTGAAAACATACAAAGTACTTAAGTTGATTTTAAGCTTCGGAAGATATTTCAGAAATTTCTTTCGAAGGTAAGATCACTGAAGCAATTATTTGTTTACTAAGACATAAACTACTTCCGAAGGTAATTTTGAATCTTCCGAAGGGATCAAGATTTTCAAAAATCTAAGAAAAGTCTTTTGAAAAGATTTTTCTTCCAAAGAAAATAAGGGCTTATGAAGGTGATATAATAGACAACTTAGGACACACAGGTTTTAGAAATAAATATGATTAAGTTTTAAGAAAAGCTATTCAAAGTTAATCATCCCAATAGCTGATACAAGATATTTAAATCTGTGCTCATCAAAAGCTTTGGTGAACAGATCAACATATTGTTCATTTGTGTTAACTTTGACTAGTTTGATTAATCCATTTTCAAAGTTATCTCTAATCAAATGATACCTGATGTTAATATGCTTTGTCCTTGAGTGCTGCACAGGATTCTCTGTGATGGAGATAGCATTATTGTTGTCTATGTGGATGGGAGTCTCTTTAAAGTTAAATCCATAGTCCAGCATCTGATTTTGAATCCATAGCACTTGAGCACAGCAACTTGCAACAGCAATGTATTCAGCCTCAGCAGTTGATGCAGACACACAGGATTGTTTCTTGCATTGCCAAGAGACTATTCTTCCACCAAGAAATTGACATCCCCCTGATATAGACTTTGCAACCATGTTACAACCACCATAGTCACTATCTGTATAAGCATACAGATTAAAGTCAGAATTTTTTGGATACCAAATGCCAAGTGATGGAGCACCTTTGAGATATCTTAAAATTCTTTTGACAGTGACCAGAAGGTAACAAGTCAGAATTTTTTGGATA
This sequence comes from Flaveria ramosissima, assembly GCA_025215565.1. Taxonomy (NCBI): domain Eukaryota; kingdom Viridiplantae; phylum Streptophyta; class Magnoliopsida; order Asterales; family Asteraceae; genus Flaveria; species Flaveria ramosissima. The sequence goes on along the minus strand of CM046033.1, from coordinate 22,544,611 downwards.
CTGAATTCAAAAAAGAAGACCCAAGTGGATACCAAAGAAGACCCAAATGTATCACAATCTCAGGAGTCTCATCCTTAGTTCTAAGAAAGAAGACCCAAGTGAATCTTGTAAAATCATCTATGATCACCAAACAATAAGATGTCCTTCCTAGACTCATTACACTGGTGGGGCCAAAGAGATCCATATGTAATAAGTGTAGGGGATTAATGATGGAGTTTCTTTCCTTTGGCTTGTGAGATACCTTGTGTTGCTTCCCTTTTAGGCATGCAACACAGTAGTCATCACTTGTAAACTCTTTATTTGGTATTCCAGTTACCAAATCATTCTTAATTAATTTATTCATGTTTTTAAAGTTTACATGGCAAATTCTTTTATGCCAGAGGAAAGATTCATCATTATTTGCTTTAGATAGAAAGCAGGAAATTTCTCCTGAGGGAGAAGTTTCTTGCAAGTCCATCTTGTACATGTTCCCTTTCCTGGGGGCTCTGAGCAAGATGTGCTCATAAGAAATGACCACCCTGGGCTTGAGAACAATGCACTAATGCTCAGTAAAGATCATGTTATGACTCTGATCACAAAATTGGGATACACTCAGAAGATTGTACCCAAGCTCCTTGACAAAGTTTACCTTCTCAATGCTGAGCTTACCATTTGTGACCTTGCCCCTTCCAGTAATGTTACCTCCTGCATCTCCTCCAAAAGCAACTAGTCCTCCATCAATTCTTTCAAACTTTTGGAGTAGTGACCTATTGCCTGTCATGTGCCTGAACAGCCACTATCAATGATCCATACATTTCTATTTGTCTTGAGCTGTCCCTGCACAAAAGAGATGATTAGTTACATTTGGAAACCCAAGCCTCATTGGTCTGGCTCATCAAAAGAAGTTGAAGACAATGCAATAGTAATTGATCCTATAGTCATGCTAGAGGGATCATTTGCTGATGTTGATGAAGAACTTTCAACCGCTTGGTCTTTCTTTGACTTCCATACCATCTTTGGAAGCTTAGACTTGACCTTCAATACTTCAGAAGTTTTGATGACTGACCCTTTGGAAGATCTTGCTTTCACTGCAGCAGGATTCAGTGCTTCGGAAGTATTCCTTTCTTCCGAGACCAAATTTTCTTCCGAAGGAAAGTTTCCACTTGTCTTTTTCTTCATTTTGGAGCTTCCGAAGGAAACAGATTTTCCTTCCAAAGCTTGCTTCTTCTTCTCGAAACTCTTAAAAGTTTCTTTCTTGGTCATGTGGAGAGTACTCCTTGGATTGTAAACACAATCTTTAGCAAGATGAGAGGTACTCCCACACATAACACAATCCATTTTCTTCCTTCTAGGAGTTATTCTTTATGAACAAGGCTGAACTTGATCACTTTCCTTCTCCATCTTCACCTTTGCAGATGTTGTGGCAATTCTTGTGGGGTTAGAACTACCTTTGGAGCAGGATGGTTCAGGTTGTACAGCAGCAATGCACAACTTATCAGCCTTCTTCTTAATGATGGGATGATTTGGACATGAACTAGAACTCTTGTTGATGGAGTTCAAGATTGTGTCTTCAGCCTTTACTACTTCAAATCCTGTAGAGATGAAGATTTGTTTCTGTGCAGAATTGAAGGTAGCCTTGATCTCTTGAGCGTTTTTGGACTTTCTTTTGGCCTTCCTGATCAAGTTCTTTCTTCTTGACTTGGTAATCCCAACACCTTTGCTCTCCTCAGAGGGATGGTGACCCTTCTTAGAATGCTCTTCTTCACTCTTCTCAGAGTCTTTCTCCACCATCTCCTCTTCATCCTCTTCAGTCACAGGATCTATGAGGGAAGCTCATCTTCACAAGTTTCACACCTAGGAGATCTTACAGACAAGATTGTGTGTGGAGGAGCTATCTCACAAGATCCTAGTCCCTGCTTATTTTGATAACAAACTTTTGCATGCAAGGATGATGATATTATGTCCTTGAAGGTCTCTTCTTCAAGAACACATTTTTCTGCCTTGGCTTTGCTGATCACAAGCTCAGCCTGGCATTCAGTTAATTTAATAATGAGATCTTTGATCTGAGTCCTGTAGTTTGTATGCTCATGTTTAAGAGTTGAAATGGTTTTCTCTAAGTCCTCTATCTTTAGTTTATAATCATTTTCAGCTCTTTTAAAATCAGCTTTTAAAATATTTAAGGACTCAAGGTCAGATCTCATTTCTAAATTACAAGACCTGTATCTATTAACTTTAGCAATGCATTTAGGAATACAAAGATGTTCCAATACATTGGCTTCATCTTGGTCTGCCATGAGTGCTTGGTTTGGAGATGCATCTTCTACTTGAAAGCTCCAGTGAAAGCCTCCTTCTTCAACAGCAACTGCAGCTTGGAAACTTTCTCCCTATCCTCTTGTAGAACTTCTTGGCTCTGTGAGTGAGAAGTGCCATCTGCTGGACTATCTCCATGTACTCCAGATCATCTGGATGGATACAGTCCAAATCTTCAAGAGTGAAGAGAAAGTTGCCTGAAGTTTCATCAGCAGAGACAAAGGCATGAGAAGAACTTGTCTCTTGGAAAGGACTTCCTTGAGTGTAGCTTTTCCTTGGAGTCTCTGGAAAGGTGATGAAAGGGCCCTTTTGTGAGTTGTCAGGGAAGCATATATGATGATGCTGTGGTTCAATGCTTTCCCTTTCAATCACATGGAAGGCTAAACTCAGTTGATTGCTGGAGTTACCAGATGAGTTTTGCATGTTCATCTCCATCTGGTAGCCACTAAGAATACCATACAACTCTTTGAGAGTAAGAGTCTTAAGGTTCTCAGTCCACTTGATAACAACACAATAATGTGTCCATTGTCTAGGAAGAGAGGACATAAACTTCCTTACAATGTCCCTGTTCTCAAGAGTTACTCCAACATCCATTAAAGTATCCACAATCTCAACATACCTAAAATATTGTTGAGTCATGGTTTCACCTGCCTTGAAGGTGAAGTTCTCCAACTGCTGCTTCAGGAGATCCTTCTTGTTCTTCTTTGGTTCAGTAGACCCCTCATACATTAGCTTCAGAGTAATCAGCCACAGCCTTAGGAATCATACCACCACCAGTAGCAGAAGTGGTGCTTGGTATGTAAGGTCCTTCAACAACAGAGTCCCACATCCTGGAGTCTTGAGACTTGATGAAGCCTTCCATTCTTTGACACCAAGTATCAAAGTCTTCAGGAGTGACCAGTGGAGACTTTGTCATAGTTCCAGTTTTCATATCAGCTTTGGTTATAGCTGCCATTTGAGTTGTTAAGTATTTTGTGTGTGTGAGGGATCTTAAGATGGTGAGATATTATATCAAGAGCCTGAAACGCTCTAATACCAAATGCAGGACCGGTGAAGGGTATGCACTTACAACACAACAACACAAAGTATCGATAGAAAGTTACAAGTACTTGAGATACTTTATACTACATCCTACAGCCGACCATACTTTGAAGGTCAGCTGGATACAATTGACTAGACAACTACAAAATCAAATGTAGAGTCAAAAGGCATATCTGCCTTTTGACTTGTGACTATGACATGCCATAGCTCATATCCTAATATATTACAAAAAGGATAAAAGTACATAAAGTAGAAAGCATGGACTCAAGACCTCAATGTACAGTTACCAAAAGCATGGACCTTTCACCAACTCATGTAAGTTGGTGACTTTATAGAGTTGCAGCGGAAAGGTGGTCCAGCTTTATGGTAAAGTACATCAGATAAAGGCATATCTCTAAAAGTCTTCGGAAGAAATCTGTCTTCACTCTTTGGCTTTGGAAGACTTTGTCTTTGAAAGCTTCGGAAGACTTCACTTTTGGCTTCGGAAGATGTTGGTCTTGGCTTCGGAAGATTTTACACTTAGAATATTTCTAGTGCATGGTGTAAAACTTCCGAAGCATTTCTACTTCTGTTCTTTAGTGCATGCTTGCAGAGAGACTTTGGATGTTTTGGCTGTATCAGACTTATAGGAATCCTTACAGAACCTGATGAATTTATGTTATGTACGAATATAAAAGTGCTTTTATGCAATCAGAAACTGCATAATGATAACCCTAAGTCTAAGCAGTGTTTGCTATGGATGTTGGTTGTCCACTATGGACAATTGGGTTGCAAGTTATCCGCTGTGGATTTTGGTCGTCCGTTGTGGAAATTGGTCGTCCACTCAGACTCTTGTATTTTCAAAGAGAAAGATAATGAAGTTATCAAAAGAAATGTATATGATGGATGTGTGTTCACCAAAAGAAGTTTTCAAAAAAATGTATATTTCTATATTATTATAAAATAGAACTCACTCAACAATGCTGACTTTGTATGCAAATCAATTGGCTGGTAATGATGTTGCTAAGGATGGCAAGAGAATGGAGCTACTTGGCTAAAAATAATGACATCCATGTTCATGCAAAAATGATGTTTTATCTTGAAATACAATCTTAATGTGTTGAACTTATTGACAACCATGTATTTCTTGGCAAAATATGTTTATCAATGTATGTAATGGATTATTTAAAATATCCCGCTGCAATGTTTTCATATATCAACATATTCTATTATGTATCGTGCTATGAATAACCAACTGTGAGTCTTCCTGGAAACAAGGCCTTACATTCGGGTTCGAGCTTGTTTAAGCTCTTCTTGATTCGAGTTTTTTTCGAATCGATCTGTGAGCAGGGGCAGACCTAGAGAGGAAGGAAGGGACCCCAAGATTTTTAAACATCGACACCCATAAGGATCTTAGATCTTTACAACGAAAAAAAAGACACCAAGTATTATAGAAGATGAGGATTTTAGAACCTTACAAGTAAGAAAGGAGACACCCAAGATTTAGAAAAAAAAAATACTTCTGCATGTTGCAAATGAAAATCGAAGAAGGTGGTTAAGTGAATGTTAAAAACATATAATCGAATAAATATAAGTATTAGTGTGCATTGGAAGTGGTAAAGTAGTAGTGCATTGGTATTAACTCATATTTATTGCACTTGCTGCTTTAGTTAGTATCTTTAATTTGTTGTAATTAAATTTATTATTCTATTTATTTGTCATATTTTACAATTCTGATAAAACTGATAATTTGATTTAGTTTTTATGTTTGTTTATTCCTTATTTCTAATAATACAAAGTATTAGACCTGTCTTATATTTTTTAATCTTTTGTATGAAAATATAAATTATGATGTGGTCTTATATATATAATAGATGGAGAGTTTTACGTAACTGATATTTTAAGAATCACATATTATAGTTTGTCTTTGATGTAGAAAAAATGTTTGTGGTGGATAAAACATACTCAAACAATATTGGTACGTGAGAATTTGGTATATAGACCCGATCCGAAAGGTATATGAGCAAGTAATGAACGCAGAGGCATCGAATATTAGCGACGACACCCATGAAATTAATTTTTAGGTCCGTCACTGTCTGTGAGTAGCTTGCAAACTGCCTTGGCTCATTTACACCCATATCTCTAACCATCTATTTCAGAGCCTTTGAGCGAAATTTTATTTTGTAAATTTCATTGTTTCTTTTTAGCATAACAACTACTTTTTCTTAACAAATCTGTAAATTGTCATCACACGACAAAAAACATGTACAATTTAAGAATTTAGAAAAGAACATGTCTATGAATTAACAAAAGACCAAAAAATGATGACAAATACCATGTCTCACAATATTGCTAAGGAAAAAACATGCTAAAAAAATTTCTTTGGCTCTTTCAAATTTAACGAGCCTAAAGCTACAATGTAGTGTCTATCCAAATATCGCCAACCTATCACACACCATAACCAAGTTGGAGGTAATGCTTTTGAAAGTAAAAACAAAACAAGTAGCACGAATGTTACACCATCGTCGGTTACCATCAAAACCGAAGAAACTAAAATTAAAAAAGAAATAAAAAACAAAAAAAAAAAAACAAAACCAAACGAAAAGTAGATTTAAAAACGTTAAACCACGCAAGAGAAATTTATAAAATATGAAAAGTATAGGGGGTCGATTAAAGTTGAAAGTAAAAAATGTTGGGGCTAAATTATAAAATATGTAAAAGTTTTGGATTAAAATAAAAAAATTAAAAATTAAAAAAAATGAAAGATGAATACGACCCACTAAAGCACATGTACAATTCATGTTGCATGCCAAAGTTGGATACAAAACACAATACAAACGATAATGCACAAGTAAATTTGTAATTAGTATTATATAAATATAAAATATATAATATTAGAATATTAGATCTCAAAATCATCACCTTACCACAAATCGCCATTATCTATCACCGGTTATGTCAGGATTTGTATGTTTATTGTTAAATATTTTTTAGTAACAGAATACTAACAATTTAAAACATGTAAAAACCTCTTAGCATGGATCCATTTGCCCAAAAAAAATATAAAAAAAAATGAAAGGAACAAAAGAAAACAACCATAAGAGGTTTAGATCTGTAACTTTTAAAAATAAGTTGTAGCCAAATATTTTCAGAAAGAGGATAAAGGATTGAGCTCCCTCTAATGGTATCCACAGCAATAGCTCAAGAAAGTGCTAGCATTCAAACCCATTTAGGTTAAGATTGTATGAAGTAGAATAGCCCATGAGCTTTTGTTTAAATGCTACTAAAACTTCATCTATTTACAAGTAGAAGAAAACCAAGAATACACCATAAACATCAACGAAAAACAACTTAATACTTAGAGTGGTAAGTGTGTTGTTCTTGCACTTAGATGTCCTCACTTCTCTACCTGTTCTTCCCATTATTAATGTTCAATCAACTGAAATACTCGTAATATTTTAATCATTTGATTTCAAATGATTTGTAACTACAATAATAACTAGTGATAACTCACCGGCAATTCGTGGTGGTCGATGTAAAAAGCTTATAAGCAAAGGATAAAACGTTTGAAACGGTGTTTCTACTTCGTGTGTTTCGAAACTTAAATAAACATTAACATAAAGTCACTTGGGATAAGACAAAAGATGGATAAACAAAAATTAATACTTCATCCATTATATATAAAAAATAAAAACCAAAAAGCCTAAAAGTAGATAAAAATAAAAATAAAAATCAAATATAGGACATGAGGCGAGACTCGAACTCAGGTCAACTTCACCCACGTGTTAATTCGATTAAGGCTTCTTGAGCTATAAAGTATGTACATTTTATACGAAAGTTAAATACAAAAAAATATTAAAACAAAAATCTATAAATTTACATTAAAGAAGGTTTTTTTGCCACATGTCCTTCTCCTAACCCATCTTTTTGCTACATGTCTTTCTTATACACATTTTCATATAATTTTCCCTCAAAAGGGTATTATTATAATTTAAATACTCAAACTAATTTCTCTCTCTTATTAAAAATCAATTTTATTAATCATTACATTTCTCTCTCTTATTTAATTTTTTTTAAAATCAAGCTATCTTTTTAAAATAAATTTTATTAAGGAAATTAAAAATTACATCTTTTTACTAAAATAGAAATAATAAAAATTAAACTTTTATATAATATGAGATTTTCTAAAACACTAAATCTTTTGAAACAAAATATTTTAAACGGTTATTTTAAAAAAATTATAAAAGGTGATTTTTTTAAAAACAGTCTTATTAAAACAAACATAATAATAAACAAGAAATTTATACATAAGATTACTCATTTCGCTGTATTATTAATAATATTAATATTAAATACTAATAAATACCATTTTTAAATTAAAAAAATTATAATTTAATACATTAAAAACTTATTTTTTATGTAAAACATACTTTTTATAATTAAAGTTTTATAAAAGACAGAATACAACAAACTTTTCTATAAAAATCATTTTTCTTAAAACAAAATATTTAAAAACTATTGGATCTAGAAAGGCTGGTGCAACCAAAACCAAATCACTTAGACTATTTTGGTACAACTAATAAAGGACTTCCGAAGCTAAGTGTGGAACTTCTGAAGGAAAAAGGAGCTCTTCCGAAGACAAAGTGTAAAACTAACTTCCGAAGAAAAACTCCAACTTCCGAAGACAAAGAACTTACTTCCGAAGATCAAGATGAATGATAGATCAGAAGTCAACTTCCGAAGTATAGAAGTCCTCAAGCCTCGGAAGTATAAAAGCCTCTTCCGAAGTATAAGTGGCTTTGGAAGAACTTGTTCTTCCGAAGCCAACTTACCTTCGGAAGATACTACTATTATCCAGTGAACATAAGTATGGTCTCCCTGACACTCCGCTACAGACCTCTGAGATACTGCATGACGCTTTCTCAAAAGCCATGTAGTTGACCATACTTTATTCCACTGTTTACCTTTATAAGTTAGTACAGTTGTCATCTTTAGTTGGTGACAAAAGGTAAGTCATGGACATGTCATGACTACCATATCTTAGATAATACGTTATCTAAGATGCCTTAACTTTAGCATTATAGTATATGCTTTAGTCTTGGGTTTCCAGCTGGTATAAAAGTATATCCGGCTGTAGGATCTAGTATATATAGTTTCTCATTGTAACTCATGTTCTATGCTTGTAAGAGTCTTGTAATACTTTGAGTTGAGAAGTAATATATACAAGTGCCTTGAAAATTATTTCTGTGTGTCTTTGTTACTTATTATATTATTATCAACTCTTATAAAAGACTCTACTTCATCTGATTTGAGTGTTATTTAAGTGAGTTTGAGAGAAATCCAAGTTTAAGTGACAAACACGATCCTGCAATTGGTATCAGAGCTTTTTAGGCTCTTGATTGTGAGATCTTACCATCCTAATCAACTTGTTTTTCACTCCTTCTTATACCACACTCAAAATGGCCCTCAACAAATCTGAAGTAGAGATGGGGACGATGACCAAAGCACCCATCATCACCCCTAAAAACTTCAGGTCATGGAGCAGACAAATGGAAGGCTTCATCAGGTATCAAGACAGCAAGATGTGGCAATCTATTGTCAATGACCCGTATAAGCCTAAGGTAGCTGGTGGAAACGGTGCCATGATTGAGAAAGCTGTTGAAGATTATTCTGATGAGGACTGGAAGAAGCTGGACATTGATAGTAATGCTATGATTGTTCTCATGACTGCAATTCCCAACTCCATCATGGTGGGGTTTGAACATTGCAAGTCAGCCAAAGAACTGTTTGATGCGCTTGCTCAAATATATTCAAGCTCAAATGACTCCAAGAAGGACTCACTGAAGCAGCAGTTCGAGAACTTCACCTACGTTGCTGGAGAGACACTTAGCCAGCAATACTTTAGGTACATAGATCTCATTTCTTCCCTTAAGTCTGTGGGAATTGCTTATGAACTTAGAGACCTTACAAGAAAGTTCATGAGTGCATTACCCAATGAGTGGACATTCTACTGTGTCTCTATCAAGAGAACAGAGAACCTGAATACACTCACCATGACTGAACTTTATGGCATCCTTGATGGATACCATTTGGAAATGGAGAGTAGGAGAGGTCATCAGACAAGCAGACCCTTAAGTCTTCCTGCTAGCAACGCTTTAATGGTTGCTGAAGGCTCAGGAACCTCCCAGCCTCAACAATACCTAACTTACACCCAGCAACCATCTTATTCTTCTGGGCCATACATCACATTTCCTGAGACTCCAAGGTCTCAACAAGCTCAGCAAAGTTCCTTTCAGGACAGCTATGCTTTTGTCTCAGGAAGTGGACACTCAAATGATTATCAATATTGCTTTGATGATCTAGAGTGCTTCAGCCCAGATGACGTGGAATACGTGGACATAGTCCAACAAATGGCTCTATTAACCTACAGAGCAAAGAAGTTCTTTAAGAGAACTGGAAGGCAATTTCCCTAGATACCAATCAACAGCAAATTTGGGTTTGACAAAACCAAGGCCAAATGTTACAACTATAACCAACTTGGTCATTTTGCAAGGGAATGCAAGGCTCCCAAGTCTAATCCGGGAACCCCACAGGCCTCCACACATCCCTCTACACCAAAGCCCATCGGAAAGTCAACAGAAACAGCTGCAATGGCTCAAGAAGTTGACTGAAGCTTCATGGTACAGGATGTGACTCCTGCTCAAGCACTCATGGCCGGAACAGATGAAAATAAGGTATATGAACATCTCTGTACTCCTGCCTGTATTGCTAAGGTTAAATTGTATCAGGACTACAATATGGAGATTAAATCCGATATTGAGTCTTCAAATGTTTTAAAATTTGATTTTAAAAGGGCTGAATCTGACTATCAAAGAAAATTGAGGAGTTAGAGAAAACTGTGTCCCTATTAAAACACAAACACACAAACTATAAGACTCAAATAAAGGATTTAATATCCAAATTGACTGAGACTCAAGCCCAGCTTGTCACAGCTGAGGCTCAAGCCAGGAAGTATGCTATTTCCGAGCAAAACTTCCAAGCCATTCTTGCATCATCCTCTCACTCAAAACTTTGCTACCAAAACAAAGGTGGGTTGGAAACCAATGAAATTGCTCCACCACACTCCTATGAGTCTATAAGACAACCAAGGTGTGGTACTGAAAAGCAAGAGGTTCCATCTGCTGACCCACCTTCTTATGAGTCAAAGAATGATGCAACCATGGAGACCATCACAGGGAAGAACCAGGTAATTATACCCTCTCCTACCAATGATGATCAAACCCTTACCACCAAAGCCAGAAGAAGCAGAGCTAAGGCAGCCAGAAAAACTGCCAAGAAAGTGGCTGAGTCTAAGCTGAAGATAGACCCAAAGCAAAAGGGTGTATTCATCTCAGCTGGATTTCAGGTGGTTGGAAACTCTGATTCAGGAAAGGGGTGTAGTACCAGCACTCCTGTCCTACCAAAGGATCAGAAGTTAAAGGGAAAGGTTGCTGATGAAGAGAAAAAGAATAAGAAATAGCAATCCTCAAATTCCCAAAAGATTAACATTGCATGCATAATGTGTGGTCTGCAAAACCACATGGCCAAAGATTGTTACTACAATTCTGCTAGCACACATTATGCAAATAATGTTAAAAAGGAAGGAGTCAGGGAAGGTTTCTCATTTGAACCATATCAAATGGTTCACGTGATGAAAAAGAGAAAGCTTGTTTCCGAAGCAAGGCTGCTTTCGGAAGAAGGTCCTTCTTCCGAAAGGAAAAAGGATTCGGAAGCTAAAGCTATCAAGACTTAAAAGAATAAAAGAGTCCCCTTGAGACCATCCCAGAAGAAGACTGCTTCAGAAGAAAAGGTGGTGAAGGCTTCTTCCGAAAAGAAAGAAGTTTCGGAAGAATGCCAAGCTGCAAAAGCTTTAACATGCTCATCCTTTATGATCAACCAAGGGATGGAATGGAAGATCAAGGAAGATGTTGTAGCCCAAACCTCTTCTTCAAAGACATCCATTGAACCTCCATGCATAAATTTTGGTTTAATTATGTCACTATCATTGGAAGAACCCAAGACCAACAAGGCTTGGGTTTCCAATCAAAACTAATCATCTCATCTTATGTGCAGGGACATCCATATGACAAGAATAAGAATGTTTGGATTGTGGATAGTGGATGCTCCAGGCACATGACAGGGAACAGATCTCTCCTTCAATAATTTCAACATTATGATGGAGGTCCTGTCCAGTTTGGAGGTGAGGCCGGAGGATATATTTCTGGCAGAGGAAGTATATCCAACGAAAAATTAAAAGTTGACAAAGTTAACTTTGTCAAACAGCTTGAACACAATCTGTTAAGTGTTTCTCAGTTCTGTGATCAAAAGCATCAAATGCTCTTCACAGAACATGAGTGCATAATCCTCAAAGCCGGGATGACAATTCCTCAGGAATTGGTGCTTCTTAGATCTCCCAGGAAAGGGGATATGTACAAGCTGGATATGAACAATGCTTCCCCAATGGGAGAAGTATCATGCTTTCTTTCCAAAGCTGATGGTGATGAGTCAACACTATGGCATAAACGAATGTGTCATGTAAATTTTAAGACAATGAATAAATTGGCTAAAAATAACTTGGTACATGGTTTGCCTAAAAAGAAATTTTTCTGCAAAGATAACTGTGTTGCATGCCTGAAAGGGAAGCAACACAAGGCATCTCATAAATCCAAAATTGTTGAATCCATAACCACAAGTATAATGAGCATTGGAAGGAAATCATATTGCCTTGTAATTGTTGATGATTTTACTAGATTTACATGGGTATTCTTTTTAAGAACCAAAGATGAAACTGCTGAAACTTTGAAATCTTTTATTCTTAAAATAGAAAATCAAATTGATCACAAGGTTAAAATAATTAGAAATGATCAAGGGACTGAGTTTAAGAACCACGTTCTTGACTCATTCTGTAACTCAAAAGGGATTGCCAGACAATATAGTGCTCCTAGAACTCCTCAACAAAATGGTGTTGGTGAGAGGAGAAACATGACACTTATTGAGGCTGCTCGGACTATGTTAGCTGATTCAAAGCTACCTCTAACATTCTGGGCAGAGGCAGTCAGCACTGCATGCTATGTGCAGAACAGGGTCCTTGTAGTAAAGCCACATGGAAAAACCCTTTATGAGCTATGGAACAAGAGGCCACCGTTCATTGGCTTTCTAAGGTCCTTTGGCAGCAAGTGTACCATACTTAACACAAAAGACAATTTGGCAAAATTTGCTGAAAAGTCGGATGATGCCATCTATGTTGGATATTCCTCTAACTCTAAAGCTTATAGAGTTTATAACATTAAAAATCAACAATTTGAGGAATCTTTCAACACTGTAGTTAATGAGCACACTCCTTGTGTCAGGGGAAATGGTCCTAATCATATATTTGATTTAGAATTGTTTTCAAACTATTCTAAACCATCTTGTGAGAATGTTTCAGCTGGAATAGGTGCTCAAAGTGACTCTGATGATGATCAACTGCTTGAGCTTTCCAGACCTATTCCAAGTTCTCCAAGAGCTGCAGCAAATCAAGTTCCCACTATTGCCAGATCTGATAGTATAACCATCTCAAGAGATAGTGGAGCTTCAACAATCGGTTCACCTGTTGACTCTCAAACCTCTTTAGGTGACCCTGCACAACACCAAGCTGATGAAAGCAACATCTTGAAGGAACATGCAACTGTTGATGCTGCTTCACAGCAAACAAATGATGATGTTTCTCTTTCATTCAATCAGTCCTCATTGAATGAGTATGGAACAACAGCTGGACCAAGTGTTCAAGCTCCTGAGCAAAATATGTCCAATTTGGATTTATCTTTGCAACTGGACGTGATTCCTAGACTTAAGATTCACAACACTCATCCAGCTGAGAACATCATAGGGAAAGTCTCTGAAGGCGTGAGAACAAGAGGACAAATCACAATAGGAATGTCTGCTTTTACTCATGCCTTTTATCCCAAATGGAACCCAAGAAGGTGGAAGATGCCTTGAAAGATAGTAGCTAGGTTGAATCAATGCAAGAGGAGCTGCTTCAATTCAAAAGACAAAAGGTTTGGAACCTATGTCCGCTACCATCTGGTCAAGTACCTATAGGCACTAAATGGGTTTTCAGAAACAAGAGAGATGATAGAGGCTTGATTATCAAGAACAAGGCAAGACTAGTGGTTCAAGGATACACTCATGATGAGGGAATCGATTTTACTGATGTCTTTGCACTTGTTGCAAGACTTGAGGCAGTTAGAATCTTCCTTGCTTATGCTGCATCTAAGAGTTTCACTGTCTACCAGCTTGATGCCAAGTGTGCCTTTCTATATATTGATATAGATAAGGAAGTCTATGTATGCCAACCTCCAGGATTCGAAGATCCACAATATCCCAACTATGTGTGCAAATTGGATAAAGCTCTATATGGGTTGCACCAAGCACCTAGGCTGTGGTATGAGACATTGTCTCTGTTTCTCCTGAAGAATGGTTACACTAGAGGTACCATTGATAAGACTCTTTTCATAAGGAAGTCTGGGAAAGACATCTTGCTCGTTCAAGTCTATGTTGATGACATCATATTTGGTTCCTCAAATGACCAAATGTGTAAAGACTTTGAGAGCATTATGAAGAAGAAGTTTAAGATGAGTTCCATGGGAAAAATGGACTTTTTCCTTGGAATTCAGGTGAAGCAAATGAAGAAAGGGTTTTTCATCAGTCAATCTAAGTATGTCAATGACTTCTTAGAAAGATTTGATATGAAAGATTGTAAGGCAGCAAAAACACCTATACCCAGAAACCACAATCTCTGCCCTGACTCTGAGGGGGAGGATACTGATCAACATCAGTATAGAGCAATTATTGGTTCTCTAATGAATCTCACAGCAAGTGGACCCGATATCATGTTTGCAACTTGTATTTGTGCAAGATATCAGGCTGCTCCAAAGGTGTCTCACCTAGTTGCTGCCAAGAGAATCCTTAGATACCTTAAAGGAGCACCTAAACTAGGTCTCTAGTATCCAAGAAATAGTGATTTTAATCTCTATGGTTACTCTGACAGTGATTATGGTGGCTGCAATATCAACAAGAAACCAACATCTGGTGGATGTCAATTTCTTGGTGGAAGGATCATCTTATGGCAATGCAAGAAGCAATCTTGTGTCTCTACATCAACTGCTGAAGCTGAATACATTGCTGCTGCTAGTTGCTGTGCTCAGCTGCTGTGGATTCAAAACCAGATGATAGACTACGGATTCAACTTCATGAGCACTCTTATCCACATTGACAACAACAGTGCTATCTCCATTACTGAAAATCCAGTGAAGCACTCCAAAACTAAACATATCGATATCAGGTTTCATTTCATTCGAGATATTCATGAGAAAAATCTTATCAAGCTAATCAAAGTTGATTCAAATGAACAATATGCTGAATTGTTCACCAAAGCCTTTGATGAATAAAGATTCAAATATCTCATTACAGCTATTGGGATGATAAACATTGATTAGTCTATCTCATTTGAAAAATTTTTAATGTGTAAAGTTTTATGTCAAAACAATCTAAGCCCTGTTACAAAAGGTCTTTCTCTAAAATTTTATCTAAGTATGAATTCTTCCGAAGAGGAATTAATTCTCGAAAGATATTTTCCATATCTTTCGAAGCAAATTCCTCCCAGGATAATTTTCTTCTCGGAAGAATTGTTAAGTCTCAAAAGAAGCGATTGATTTCATATCAGATCTACTTCTGAAGCTTGTAACATTCTCCATTCGGAAAGCAACATATACCCTTGGAAGTAAAAACTTTACCTTCGAAAGTAAATTTTCCTTTGGAAGAATATTACCTTCGGAAATGCTTTATACTCAGACGAAAGATTTTACTGTGTAACGAAAATCTTTTGGGCCCCACTCTGTAAAAAGTAAAGATTTTGTTAATGAAGCCGGATTATTTAAATGGACTAACCTTACCGCCCATGTCACATCATCCACTGAAACCTCCCATCATCTTATCCAAACCTCCTTTAAACCGCCATTCCACCTGTTTAAATACCTTCGGCCGGCTAATCACTTTCATCCTTTTTACCAAAATTACTGCCCTAAAAGCTTTCTTCATCTTCAATTTACCCAATTCCGAACTATCTTCTTGTAACTTTCTCAAATGGCACTTAACCCTCAGCACAACCAAGTCGCACTCCTTGACTCTTCATAGGATGCCGGCTTCTCGGATATCATCTTCTTTCTAACCCAATCTTCTTACTACACTGCCCTGACTGTTAACCCCACGGTTTACTCAAATCATATTTCTGAATTTTGGGCAAACGGTCAGATTGAAACCCTAAATGGGGTTCGTGTCATAAGATCGGGCATCTGTGGCCAGGAGTTTTTCATTTCTGAACAAATCATCAGGGAGCATCTAGAGCTTCATGATGAGGGCGCTCCTACAGAATTCCCCAAAGCAGATTTGGACAACACTTATATCCAAATGGGATATGGTGGGGATGTTAGCAGGTCAACCATCTACAAATTCAACTTCTCTTACAATTGGAAGTTCCTGCTGCATGTAGTTCTTCACTACTTGTCCAACAAATCTGGGGGATGGGATCAAATCCCATATGAACTTGGGTGCCTAGTTCATGGTTTGGTGAGAAGCCTCCGCTTCAACTACTCAAGATTTGTGCTGACCAATCTTATGGGAAACCTTCAACGAGACACATTCTTCATATATCCTAGGTTTCTCCAGCACATAATCAATTGTGAGCTGGACCAGAGCAAGCTTGTCTGTGCAGCTACTCTGATTGTTCCTCAAATGAGGCCGACCATCTTCAAAACTTTGAAGAGAGTGTCCACCAACTTCACCGGAAGAGATACTGCACTTCTTCCAGGTATGATTGAGCCAATGGCTCCTTGTGACATCCATGTTAACCCCACAGGTGATGAACCCACACCAGCAACTACCCTCATTTTGCTAAATCTACCTGTAACATCCGCCATTTTTCCAAGTTAAAACCCAATCTTTAAGTTCTATTATAAAAATTATAGTAATAATTTTAATGGACCGAATACATTAAATTTGTAATTTATATTGTGAATTATACATTTGTCAATCATCTAAATAATATGAATAATTATTTTACAACAAATAACTAAATGGAAAAGACTTATCAATACTTATAAAGTTATAAAACGAATTTTAATAAACTTATAAAGTTTTATTAGTAATTATGAATTTTAAATACTGAAAATAAATAATCAAATTATAAAGTTTACAAGTTTTATAAAAGTTATAAAGAATAACAAATAAATAATTTGTTTGATTGTTCAAGTTGGTTTTATGAAGTCTATAAATATTTTATAAAAAAGTTGTTATAATTAGAGTCTTCAAGAATTTGAATTTTAAATTACAATTATTCTTTTATTTATTTAAATTATTTAATTTTATATTTATTTCAAATTCCAATCATAACCCCCTTTTCAAAGACTTATAAATCACCATTAACACCATTCATAACCTCCTCCTAACCTCAAATATAAAAGCAAGGCTTAGGCCTCACTTTTCATTTGCTCATTCTCTAAAAATCTCACTCTCATATCTTTCTTTCATCTATTGGTTATGATCAATTTGAAGATTTTTATTTTACAAAAAACTTCAAGAATTCTTAATACTAAGGTAATCTTTTATTGATTTTATATTATACATTTCAATCATCCTAACATCCAATAGTTCTCATGACTTTATGTTCTTACTATTGTTCTTTCTTCTACCAAATCTCTTTTTATTTTAATCATTATCATTTTATCATTAACATTTTAATAATCACTAATCTTATAACAATCACTAATATTCCTAAATCAAGCTAACAACAAACTAACATAAACAAAGAATCCCGTTTGCATATGGACGGCTATGCGGCCGCATTCGGTTATTCCACAAGATTATTTTTCTAAATGATGGCTATGCCAAAGACTTAGAATATTTTTATAACTCAAATGAAGACTAATATATCATATATCAATATAATAAATTTACACTAACCCGTTTCATGCTTTAACGATTTTAAAAGTGCACATAAGTGCCTTACTACAATTCTGGCAGAATATAATCTGACTTCAACCAACCATAACTTTATCATAAAAAACTAAATTTGAGTAAAATCAGACTCCAATATTAAGTTCCTTGAATTACCTTTTCAACGACAGTTTATACGTCTTCAAACTCAATCGGACGACTCAACAATAGCCTTCACAAGATAAGTGCGTATTTCAGCACCTTCTGTCTTGTGCTGCTTGTTTGACCTATTTACGGATCTTTTCATAAAAATATTTCTGAATGAAAGTTGTTCGGGAGACTTTGAACTAGTCAAATGTAAATTTTTATAATTTTATGAAACCTTTTGCTATTTTAAAAACCTGTTCAAACACGTACCAAACATTCTGTCCAGAATCTAAAATTGGTATAATAATCGTTTAACAATCTACCTTTCGCTTATTGGCATTCCTAAGCGTCATAACTTCTTGTAATGTATTCCAAACTCAAGTTATTGTTTCTTTTTATCATTTAGGACATCACCTTTGACTCTTGAACATCCAAGCTTTCTTATGTACTCTACAACCATCACTATTATTGTGAGTTTTCCATGTGAGTTCTCCATGCCCCT
This sequence comes from Flaveria ramosissima, assembly GCA_025215565.1. NCBI lineage: Eukaryota > Viridiplantae > Streptophyta > Magnoliopsida > Asterales > Asteraceae > Flaveria > Flaveria ramosissima. The sequence continues at coordinate 22,526,643 of CM046033.1, read as the reverse complement.
TTTACTTTATTTCACACCTTTTGGGGTGAAACATGTTAACTTTATCAACTTACACTTGTAAACATCTTGATACTTGTAAATGCACATGCAATTCATCTTTACCTTTTTGACATGGTTATTTGTGTTATTGTACGTCTTATATGAGATACATATTTTGTTTACAATCATTAACTATTGCTAGCCTGGTGACGTCTTAGATCTTTGGGCCTGACAAGCCTATTTGGTGCTAAAGTCGATGTATTGCCGACTACTGATGACGTATGCTTGTTCATCATGGGAACCAAATACACTTAGCCAATCTTATATACTTGTAATCAAGTCGAGGTTTGGTTGTAACTGTATGTGTTCTATAAGCTTGCTAACTTGTAACCATGGACATGAATTGCTACTTGTAACCCTTTTATATATATATATACATATATGTGTGTGTTTAAACCATGGGAACTCACCAACTTTATAGTTGACCTTTTATTTTTTTTAACATGTTTCAGGTTTGATGCTTGAGGATTCTCTTCGTGCTCATATAGGACTTGGACCTAGTTTAACTAAATATGTTATTTCTTTGTTTGAAGCTTTTGTATTGTATCAACTTATTCGTCTTGTAATGTTCAATTATTAATGATATTTAATATTATTTCAACTTAATTAGTTCCATGTGCTATGAGCAATCGTCTCCCATTCGTCCGCCCCGATGATTCCGCCGTCGGTCGGGGTATGACACTACCTTCTCCACCCATTACCATCACTTATTAAAGACGCCCCAAACGAACCCTTGTTCAATCTTCTCTGATTGAACAAGCTTCTCATGTTCTACCCAAAAAGGCTAGAGTGGAACAATGGGCTCCCACCTAGCTTGAGGTCCAACCATCCTTCACAATTGACCTCAATATGGGTCTTGAGTCTCCTCAGTCTCAGACTAATGAGCCCAAAATCCAAGCTAAAAACCCTCAGGGAGAGTCTTTATACTCCCCTGAGCAGCCAAAAAGGGACAACCCCATCACAGGCTCAATGCCTTTAGATATTGATCAAAGTCCCGGGTCACTAGGTTTTACTTCCATATCCTTTACTGACCTATTAGTCGGAGCTGATGAAGAGATTATGTCTCTTCAGGGCGATGAAGTTGATCCACAACACCCTCTCAAGGTTCAACAGAGCCCAGAGAGATCTGTTATCTCTAGCCTCCATCAGCAAACCTTTACTGAGGTGAGTCCCACTGATGTGAAGGGGACTCATGTAGATTCAGCTGCCACTACTGAAAGAGCCTCAAGGGATCCTCAGGACAGTGGTAACATTACTGAGACTGAATCTACGGCAACCATGCCCTTTAATGACTCTGAAAGAGACATCATTGAGCAAGGGAAACCAGGGCGCCAAGAAACCACATCTGGTGGTGAGGATGAACATACAAGGTATGTTACCTCATCTTCCCGTGATTCTTCAAAAGAAGTTGAGGGAAGACTGCAACTCACCATTAAGGACCTACTTACTAAAGTCTCAAATCTTGAATCTAAGGTTAGGACTTTAGAGGATAGGTCTGCCACTCAGCAACTTGAGATTGAAAATCTCAAGGCCAAACTAGCTGAGAAACAGATTGAGAGGTCTGTTAGGCACGTACCAATTCAGGTCTCTTTGACCTCTTCCTCTAGCTCATCAAGCCCTCAGGATGATGCTACCGAAAAGGGGGAGAGTGTTCAGGGACAAAGCCAAAGAGAAAAGGAGCCACAAAGTCAAGCTCTCACTTCCCTAAGCTCAAAATATCCTATGCAACAAGCTTTAGTTTTTCCTGAGCCTCCTCCAGTTGTAATTCAAATGGATCAAAGGATGCTCCAAGATCTCAATAGGTTCTTCAACAAGTTCCTGTTAGAATCTCTTATTGAACAGCCAAGTCCTGATCTGTTTGTGATCTACTTCGGAGCTCAAGAGCTTCAGAGGTTAAATGCACCTTCTACCACTATTGAGGAAGTTGGTCAACCTAAGGTCCAAGTGGAACCTGAGATTAACTTCGAAGGGGAAACAAGGACTGATGGCCCAGCAACTGAGACAGTTGGGACATATAGTGCATTCTCACAGACTTCCGAAGCACAAGTCAAAGCCTCGGAAGAACAATTTCAATCTTCCGAAACTGAGATTGCAGCTGCGGAAGGACTATTCTCCTTATCCGATGATCTAATAGTCACAGATGCAATCCTAGAACTTGCATCTGAGGTTAATAGGGAGGATTTTCTCACCCAACCCCTAGCTCAAACATCAGCATTAACTCCAGCTTCCATCTCTACTACTCGACCTGAACCTTCCATCTAAGAACCCCCAAAGTCTAGCACTTCCGAAGACATCAAAGGAAAGAGGAAGATGACTTAGGAAGAGCTGCAGGAGGAAGAAAGGTGAGAAAAACTCAAAAGAAAAGGTAAACTTCCAACTGGAAAACTGGTAGTTGCCAGTAGCAAAGCAGTTGCAGCCAACCAAGAGGCAGTCAACAATAGAAGAAGAGTAGAGATCATTGATAGACTTGTCAATCTTGGAGTTGCGAGTGAATATGTACTCCTGCTACCACTAGAAGAGTTAGTTGAGCTGGAAAAGGCAACTTTGTTGCAAAAACAGCAAAGAGAAGAGGCAGCAAAGTTGGTCTTAGAAAAAGAAAGGGAGAGGAAAGAAAGAGAAGCTGATCAGCAGCTCAGGAGAGAAAGGATAACTTTCCTAACCTCCAGAGGTTTCTCTCTAGAAGAATTATCTCCACACAACAATGATACGATCTTATGGCTCTTCAATAAAGAGCAAGATCAAATGGAGAAAGAGAGAAAGAAAGCTGCAAGGAAAACCTAACGCTGAAGAAGAAGAAGGAAGAGGAAGCAGGACTAGCTGCTGCCAAGAAGATAGGTGAGAAGGCCTGGATGAAGAGCTATCTCCAGGCTCATTGCTTCTCTGGCAGGCAGGTGGGTCCTATGTCTGAAAAGACCCTCCAGCGACATGTCAGTGACATAAAGGCTAACATTCGCTCGGGGAAGAGGAAGGAGATGTACAGAAAGGGACAGGGGATGATCTTCAAATAAACTACTCAACCCCAACTTCAAACCTAACCACAACCTGAACCAATTCCCTTTCCATTCACCATCAAAACTGAACCAACCACTGAACCATACACCTCTGAACCTACACCATCACCCCTACCAACCTCTTCACCTCAACCACCTAAACTACCCATCCTCCAACCCAAAACACTAGCCAAAACCCAAACACCTCAACCTACCCAACAACCCCTCAAACCATCCCCTCAGCCTTCTAAACATCTCCCCTTAGAGGAGTTCAAGGCAATCAAGACAAAGCTCATCAATTGCACAACCCTGAGCGACATCTCCTGTAATGAGGATTCAGTCAATTTGACTTATGTTGATGGATCCTCATGTTCCCTCACTAGAGATGAAGTTCTTGATCTGCCCAGAGGAACATTGGACCAAGCTGCAAATCTCCTTGGACTCAATTCAGAAACTTTGAATGAGAAAGAAAAGAAGTTAAGGAGAAGGCTGGTGACTCTGCTGGATACCAAGAAAGGTGACCGGGTGCCAAGACAACCTCTTGCACCTAGGAAGAAGATCATCCAGTTGAGGTTCGAAGACTCTTCTCACAACTTTGTTGTTGAAAGAGAGAATGGAGAGCTAAACAGGCTAAGTGCCTCATCTCTGCTACACTTAAGCAGATTTGATATTGCTGAGTTAGCAGAGAAGCCATTCTCCTACCCTTCAAACTCTGATGTAGCTGCTCATATCAGAAATCATTTAGGCAGTCTTCATATGGCCGAGCTAACTGCTAGGACCAAGGTTGAAGAAGAGTTGAAACTGAGAGAGGAGGAGAAAAGGTAGGGATCAACAACCAAAGGCAAAGCCTTTCTACAAATGGTTGAAGGTCCTGAACTTGAATCCATAGTTAGATGGGAGTATGACTATAACTCCCGTCAACTAACTCTTTTCAGGGGGACGCAACAGAGGGTACATGTCATTCAGAGTGATAGATTGGATCTCCTATCCACTAATGACTTGTACAAGCTTCTCAGCACCATTTCAGGGAAGAATAAAGAAACAGACAAATATCTTTTGTCTCTGGTGTTGAAAGCTTTGAGAAGCAGAAACAAGTGAGGTTTTGGTAGCATCAGCCTAGGGGGAGTTTGTTGGATCTAGAAAGGCTGGTGCAACCAAAATCAAATCACTTAGAATATTTTGGTACAACTAATAAAGGACTTCCGAAGCTAAGTGTGGAACTTCTGAAGGAAAAAGGAGTTCTTCCAAAGACAAAGTGTAAAACTAACTTCCGAAGGAAAACTCCAACTTCCGAAGACAAAGAACTTACTTCCGAAGATCAAGACTTAAAATGATAGATCAGAAGTCAACTTCCAAAGTATAGAAGTCCTCAAGCCTCGGAAGTATAGAAGCCTCTTCCGAAGTATAAGTGGCTTTGGAAGAACTTGTTCTTCCGAAGCCAACTTACCTTCGAAAGACACTCCTATTATCCAGTGGACATAAGTATGATCTCCCTGACACTCCGTTGCAAACCTCTGAGATCCTGCATGGCGCTTTCTCAAAAGCCATGTAGTTGACCATAGTTTATTCCACTGTTTATCTTTATAAGTTAGTACAGTTGCCATCTTTAGTTGGTGACAAAAGGTAAGTCATGGACATGTCATGACTACCATATCTTAGATAATACTTTATCTAAGATACCTTAACTTTAGCATTGTATTATATGCTTTAGTCTTAGGTTTCCAGCTGGTATCAAAGTATATCCGGCTGTAGTATCTAGTATATATAGTTTCTCATTGTAACTCATGTTCTATGCTTGTAAGAGTCTTGTAATACTTTGAGTTGAGAATTAATATATACAAGTGCCTTGAAAATTATTTCTGTGTGTTCTTTGATACTTATTATATTATTATCAACTCTTATAAAAGACTCTACTTCATTTGATTTGAGTGTTATTTAAGTGAGTTTGAGAGAAATACAAGTGTTTAAGTGACAAACCCGATCCTGCAAAAACCATAGTTTTTTATAAAACAAAAGTTTATAAGTATTGTTTATTTACTTAAAGTAGCTACTTATACATAAAAATAATTATAATTTATCTTCAAGCATGGTTTTATAATTCATAAATTAAAGATTTTTAAATAATAGGGCCATGGCCGTGGTGTTGGCAGAAAGTCGATGATTTCGACGAGACCCTTATTTTTATTACTAATTATTTAGTATTTGATTTATTCAACCCGTGTAATACACGGGATACTAACCTAGTATATGTAATATAAACATATAAGAAAAAAAATTGTTAAAAAATAAAACTTACTTGTATACAAATGATATTAAATTATCTAAGAAAAAAACATGATACCTTTAAAAATAAATATAAGAAAACATATACCACAAGGCTAGCCAACTCACTTGTTATTCATGTTAGAAGTTAGTTATTCTAGTAGAAAGTACATAAAAATTGGTTACTTTGGAAATCGTGTTTCTTTTTGTAATTAAAACTTAGAGATACAGTGATAGTAAAAAAAAGAAATAGAAGTTGAAAATAGAAATCTCGTACCTCTTATGTAAAAAACACAGAATTTTTCTTAACTTCGCTTCTCTGCTAAAATGAAAATACAACCCAATTGGGACCATATTGACTACATTACACTTGAATAAACAATTAAATAATTTTAATTTGTATCTACTTTTACATGTCTACTTTTACATACCTAGTCCATCATTGCAATTTCGTTAAAGATTTTTCTCTATTTTAATTAATTACTTCATCTCTGCCTTTGAATGTTAAGCTTCATCAATCATCATAATTTGTTTCTAATGCAAGATCGGCCACTACACCCTCCATCACCTTATGGTGACCAGCAAGCAACCACCAGTGACTCGTATTCAATGACTGAATATCTAACGCTACTCATCTTTTCCACGGTTGAATCGTTAGTAATGGTTTGCCGGTGGCTTAGAAGTAAACACATGGAAGAAAGAGAAGATTGTGCTAATTTAGGATTGTACCACATGTTTAGTTGCATGCATATGAAAAGTGAAAGGGGTCTCTTTGTAAATTATCAAAGTTTGATGGTAAATTTATAAAATCTTATAATTTCACTCTAGTCACCGACCATGGTGAATTATTAAATGAATAATTATTAGAAATAAATATAAATATTAAATTATAATAGATTAAATAGATGAACCCACCAAGGTAAGAATATGGGTATTCATAGAATCTATTCGAGTTCGACTTAATTGAATCAAATGAGTCGAATATTCAATTTTCAAACAACATTCGAATTTGAATCAAATTTATAGAAGATACTTTGAGTTTGAGTCGAATCGAATTTAAAATTTTCAAACATGACTCGAATTTGATTTATACTCAAAAAATCTGTTCGATTTCTATTTAGTCAAAGAAGTAACTAATCGAATAATATATTTTAATTTAATTTTAAAAAAATTTCAATTTATTAAAATAAAGAAAAACATAACACACAAATATTTCAAGTGTCAACCATGACAAATGTATGAATTATGATTTATAACTTTAGATAATATATTTTTGAACTTGTGATATTTAATTTCTTATTAACATATTTCTAAACCAATATATAAAATAAATAAGTGTTGTGTGTATTTAATATTCTAATTTTGAATTGAATAGAAAACTCACAAAATTAAAATTCGATTCGAGATAATTAGACTTCGAATCAATTCGAATTTTAAATTCAAATCGTTGATTTTCAACTGGAATCAAATTAAATTTCGAGTTTTTAAAATCTAATTCGAATTTTAAACATCCTTATGTAAGGTCAGTTGACCTACAATCATCTTTTTGTTTATTTTCAATTTTCTTTGTACATAATGTATTACATGATGTAATAAAAAATGTATGTATGACTACAAAATGAACTTGATTATATTAGCGTCAAATGATGTTTTCGCTCAAACGTGTCATGAGTAAAATTTTTTGGAAGCCTGGTTACAAAGCTTTTGGTAAACTTATGTTAAAATTGTTTCTAACAAATCATATTTCTTAAGGGTATAGTCGATACCAAAACACTAGCGAAAATTTACTTTAACACGAAATATACCCCGTCGGGATGCACAATTGTATAACACATTAAAACAATATGTTGCATTCGGGTATCCGATTGTGGCAAATCATGAAGCATGTGAGGGAACATGGGTTTGTTTTTTGAGTCCACATTGTGGGTCATAAGTCTAAGCTGTCATTATTTAATTTTAAAATGCTTGAGCAATCTCACAAACAAGATTGAACAATATTAATCATGATGTGCTCATACTCATTAAATGTTCCATCATGTCGACACCTTGTTAATTTTCCAGAAGTATTTTTTTCCATCATGTACGTTTATAGTCAAATTTTTAGACAACATTATTCCATACACCATCAGTTCCACATTCTACATCACCTGCAGTAAACGGTCGCTTGTCAAGAAAAAAACGGTCGTTTGCATGGACATAAACTACAGTTTGCATGACTGTAAACTACAGTTTACAGAGTAGTAAATGGTTGTTTACAGAGAAGTAAATGACAGTTTGTAAATTAGTAAACGGTCATTTACCATTTTTAATATTTTTATTAATTTTTTCTGTTTATAGTTATATTATATTAAATTTATACATTGTTAAGTTTTTATTCTATTTTTAATATTTTTATTAATTTTATATTATACTAGTTATAAACTGAATATAAGTATAAATAGAAAAAAAGTTAATACATGTACGAAAAAAAACTTATGTACATGTATTAACATTTTATTTCTAATTATATTAATCTTTTCTATGTATACTTAAATGACGGTTTTCAAGTTAATAAGTCGGTTGTTTCCCTTTTTCTACATAGTAAATAGTCGTTTCATAATTACATTGGTCGTTTTTCTATACATAATTATATTATACTAAATTGGCCGTTTCCCTTTTTCTATTAATTATACTAAATTATATAATTTATATATTATTAAGTTTTTATGTACATTAATTAACTTTTTCTATTACATTATATTGTTTTAAATTTAAGATAAAAATTATATATAAGTTTAAAATATTTGAACTTTATATAGTTTATATAATTTTTATAATTTTCATAATTTTTGAAGTTTAGAAATAATAATAAAACTTATATAGTTCACAATTTTTAAACTTTATAAAATGAATAGTTACCAATCTAATCTATATTGAAACGAGTAACAGTTTTATTTTGAAGTATATATTGATTATATCTTTAAAGTCTCTCCTCGTACATTCTTTCCCACGCAGCCGCATTATTACCTTTGTGAAAATTTCATAACGGCGTTATGAAAAGCAATGGATATTCACCCTCTAAACGCACAGAGACGTAGTGACAACCATACACATGTGCAATAGTATTGAATTGGTGGTACATGAGTTCATCCGGATCTGTCCATAGCGGAAAATAAGTTGCACTTTCAGTGGGAGATAAGCATTGAAGAATCATATTAAATCTGTTGGCGATCAATAATCCTGTGTAAGGCATTATCATCCAGTGTTGATCAGGAGCTGGACCCGGTTGTAGCCATGATAAAGTACGTTTTGTCTCATCATATGAGCTGGAGAAAAGATTTATGTACAAATTAGAATTGTTATGTAACTCGATTAAAAGCTCATACCTCATGTTAAACCAATATTCTTCACCGAATCCTAAGGAAAAGAAAACTGCACGAAACTCACGGTTACCATCACTGTTTACGTTCTCTATATATGTTATATATGGATAGAAAAGTTTTGGAATCTGTATTAGTAAAGGATGGTGATATAGAGAAGATTGAGTTGTGTTATCTACGTTTGAACTATGTTTCGGGGGGCTCAACCCCATAAAACCATAACTAACAAAATCATCTGTCGTGTAGGAATGAGCTCGGGTAGGTTCAACAGGTGAAGGGTCTGTTTGTTTTGTTTTTGAGATTTGAGTGTTGGCCTTTCACGAGTATTTTTTTGCACCGTAGGCTCGTTAAGATTTATGCTGATAGGATCCCTTATGCTTTTTATCCTTTCTAACCAATTCCTTTTCACCGTGGGAATTTTTTGTTTCTGGTAAGCTTCTTTGAACCTCTCAAGTTCGTCATCCCATTGAATATCTTCTTCATCTTCGTTTAACGATACCGGTGAAAAGTCAAGCCTCCTCCAAAATATATCTATCGAATGTAGTGGAATAAGTTTGCCTGCTTTTAAATACTGTGCGATTTCACAAGCACATGGTATACCGCAACTAGTACGAATATGGCAGCCACAGTTTTGTGATTGGTTTTGAATTTCATTAACTCGTGTCAGCTCTCCAACTAATATATCAAGAGCTTCATGAGAAACATTTGATAACAAAGAAACAAATAAATTATGGTAATGTTGATGTTTTATTTTAACCCGACTTTCCTTGAAACTTGCCTTTATTTGTGTTTCTTGTAAACGTATTATGTTATTTAAAATTCCTATAAATTTATCTAAATTTGACTTGTCAAAATTCAAATGTTTTTTTAACAGAGCATGTTGGCTTTCTACTCTGTTTGTTATTCGTTCTCCAAAATTTAGATGTTGATCAATCCACGCAGACCCGAACATCTCTTTATAATTTTGCAACTAGTTAACATCCAAATAATTAAACACAGATGCAAAGTTAAATCAAATATGTTAGTTTCAATTTCATTAAAATAAAAACAATAAATTGAATAGATCAGGAAAATACGTCGATGCTTGTTCATCAACTTTGTCTGCAATCGCGTTCGATTTTCATAGTAGGCCTCAATTGTTGGAGATTGAAGTAGAAATCTCCAGTAATACATAAATTTATCCCACTCAGTCTGAGACTTGAAAGGTGGTCTACAATGCATTTTGATATTCTCCTGTATATGATATGTACAAAGCAATCGGGTTGCTTCTGGAAAAATTACTTGGCATGCATCCATTAATGCTAACTCTCTATCGGTGACTATGACACGTGGTACCATATAGCCATCCAATATTTTTCTCAGACAATTTAAAGCCCACTTGAAAATTTTTTTTTCTCATTTCGTATGAACGCGAAAGCAATACAAAATGTCTTGTTTGTTGAAGTTAAGCCAACAATTTGAAAAAAAGGGAGGCGATACATGTTCGTCTTGTACGTGCAATCTAAAATAATCACATGCGGGAACGCACGCCATATTTTTAATGAAGGGGGGTTGACAAAAAACAAATCATTAAATTGATTTGATTCGTCATCAGTAGTAAAATCATAGATGTATCCGCCCATCTGCAAAGATTGAAGAAGTGCTTGCATTGGGTGGTTCTAACTTTATCCAACTTTCGTATCCTTGTCCGTGCATCATACACGGTTTCAATTGTGGATACATTTTTATCATTATTTTCTTTTAAAGCCGTAAGAATATCATGTGGCTGCATATTTTTTTGTAAGATCTTCCACCAATGCATACTCTTCTTTAGACAATCTTTTTGCATAAGCATGACCCTCCAAAAATTTAGAAGGTTCATGATTATGTTCGTCACAAACATGTATTTTCCAATCTCCATCTTCTTCATGATATTTTGCTATAAGTTGAAATGGACAACTTGTCTTCTTTGTGCCTGAATGTGTGGTTGAATATGATGTTGGCTTGTATACACCATCACGATCGCACATAAGAAATGCCTTGTTGACGAAGCCATATACAGTCTTCTTCGTTCGTTGTGTGACAATAACGTATCCAAGGGTGCGTGCAGTGTTTTGCACCCAATCCATTAACTCCTCTCTTGTTTGGTACACCCAATCATTATAAAATTGAGACATTATTGACTTGAATTACGATGGTGTGTGACTAAATGAATTTGAATAATTGTGAATTGTGAATTGTGAATTGTGAATTATGTAAACGGAATTTATAGGTATCTTCCAATAATCATTGCAAATTTAAGATTTTATATCCTGACAAACAATTATTAATTTTATCACTTTATCTGGCACATTTACTAATAATTAAAATTATTTATTACAATAACCCAAACATAAATAAAAATTACACAAATAAAAACTAAATCACAATTTTACATAACTAAAAAAATTACATTACTATACAAATAAAAATAAAATTACATTTTATTGATACGGGTCATGAGGAGGGTCTTGATATTGAGGTCCACATTTGATTATTCTGTTTAAACCTCCACCTAACTTGTGGATAATCTACAATCATGTCCATCCGTATAACATGTTCACGATCAACAAATCCAGACATAAGAACCGGCCCGTTTAACCTTGCCATAATCTCAGGGGTGAGAATGTGTAAAGACTCGGCGAGTCGAGTAACATATGTACCACCACAAATATGCCCGCTTTTCATTATACCCATACAAATAGTAAAATAATCAACAAGCATATATGCCAGATTACAAGGCCTCCTTTTAATCAAACAAAACAAAAAGAACAAATCCTTCTTAGTCACCCCACCACTGGTCATCCTACGTCCAGCTATAGTATGACCAATAACGCGATGAAGATATCTATACAACGGATCGTTCATTCTTGTAGCTTTCATTTTATTGTTAGGTATATATTGGCCATCACCAATTTCTTGCCAAAATATTTCATCATTATAATCTTCTAGAAATTACGTAAGACCGTTCAAAAAATCAGATTGATGGGTCTCTTGAACTGTATATAAACCCATCAAAACAACAAACTCAGCCACAGAATAATTACGTGGCACACCCCCGAGCACGAAACTTATAGCATCGTTATCATTGTTAAAAAAATATAAGTTCAATTAAATGTAGACTACAAATTATATATAATCCAACTAAATTGGTATACCTATAGTTATGATTATTCAAGTCAACGGCTCATTCATCATGTTACGAGCACGAGTAAATTGACCCACGTCCCGTAACAAGCTCCAAGATATCGAACGTCAAGGCTCAAATTCTTTATCTAAAAGTTTTTGAAGCCTTTTATATTCATCTGATCCTCGACGAAACTAAAGCCACTGATGATTCGAAGCACGAACCGACGCTGTATCTTGACGTGAACTTCAAGCCATTACCTAATAATTACAATTAGTAACAAAATAAAATATATATTAAACTAAATTTTTTTATAATAATAATAAACTAACCTTTATTTTAAAAAGAAAAATAATGAGATGGTGAATATGTTGATGAATGTAAATTTCGTGGATAGAAGATTAAGAATATGAGAAAGATGAGGTGAATGGAGGTGAGTTAGATGATAATGGTGAAGGAATGGATGGAGGTATGGAGGTGAAGAAGAAGTAGCTTATAAATTGAAGAAGTGGTTCGGTTGTAAGGCCCCGTTCCCGGAGACCTCACAGTTGGTCATTCACAGCGTTAAATACATTAAACGTTATAAATTTAAGAACTTAAGCAGCGGAATCACTTTAACAAAAACCATTCATTTCATTTCATTAAACCCTGTTGTTAAGCAATACACTATTGTTTGATCGAATACAAAAGAATTGTTTAATTGCATTACAAAACAACAGAAATAATAGTTATGAATGGATGTCAGTCTTTCCCTGCCGAGTAGCTTTTCCCTCGTGTCATCCTCAACAATAATTACCTGCCAACTGAAAATGTATAAAAGTCAGCGTTGCTGAGTGAGTTCTAGTTTTATAGTAATAAAATACTTTCTGTATGTTATATATAAAAATACTCTTTTCTTTTAAAAATACAACTCTTTACTGTATATGCGAGCACATATTAACTATATGAACAAATACTGTTCGATCTCTTTACTGTATGCCTTGATTACTTTGTTTTCTTTTATCTTTATCTTTCACTGTCTGTATGGACCAATGAGCAATACCCCAACTATATGCGCGGTGGAAAACGTGTGATGGGCCATCTATATCCCTTGAAAGGGTAAACTATATCCCTCGAAAGGGTCAACTGTATCCCTCGAAAGGGTGCTGTGTACTGTATACAAGGCCGATCCAATCACCCAGGGTACGCTACAAGGGTCCTGCCAATCTCCAAGACTGGCCCTGTGTGCATAATAGGGTAGCTAACCCGCAGCACAGTTGAGCTAACGACAACACGATCGTGTACCTCCTACAAGCTTGCAAGACTTGTTAACATTTTATTAATGTTCCTCTTCTTTTATTTATTGCTCTTTCTCTTTATTATTACAATATACTTTACGTTATGATAATAAACATACCACGTAAAATCACATTCTATAGGTAATAATAATAATAGCAATAATAATAATAAGGAACAATCATAAGACAATCATAATCAATCATATTCATGCATGAAACCCATCATTAAAAAGCCCTAGTCAACCCTCGGTCAAAACCCTAAAGGCACAGACTCCCAAACATTCTACATTAAATTCTAAGGGTTTAGGCGCATGGCACTATTTGGGCGCATGGGCCCTGTTCAGGCGTATGGGTACTTAGGCGCATGGGACACTTCAGTCGCATGAAAACTCAGGCGCATGGACACCTAGTCGCATGGCCATTCGGACGCATGGGCACTATTGGGGCGTATGACCCATTCAGTCGCATGGACACTTAGGCGTATGGATCACTCAGGCGCATGGGCCACTCAGGCACATGGGCCATTCGGACGCATGAGCTATACTTAAAACATTTCTAAGGTAATCTTAGGCGCATGGGCTACTGTTAGGCGCATGGATTACACTTGATTCATTCTATGGCATTTTCAGGCGTATGAACCTTCTGCATATCATGTTCCTAATATGTTTTCAAACCCAATCATCAAACCCATCTGTTCTAAACTTAACATGGCTATTCTAAACATGAACAACCTATAAGCATTCAAGAATCAACATTTAACATGCATAATACATACGGGTAATCATGCATAAACTTGTAAAAATCATTTTAATACATTTTCAGCCCCAAAGATGTTTAAAACAAGTAGAAACCGGGGTCTAGAACTCACCTGGTGCAAGTTTGGGTGTATCTTCCTTCTAACCCGAATGCAAATGAGTTCAAACACCTAGAACACCACCAAATACACACACCCGAGCACATACACAACACATAAGCACATAAGCATGTAACCGGGATAAAACCCGTCATAAACACATAAAAACCACGAATTCTTACCTTGAGTTCGACTTCCCTTCTTCTTCTTTTTCTTCAGCCGAGAACTCCTCTGCTCTCTCTCTCTAAAACCGAAGAAAATGGTGATGTGAAGTAAGGGTGGGTGGCCATGCTCACCTTTACACCAACTTTTTCAAACATTTGTCATTTTGGACACTTTTAGTCCCTCTACTTGGACTTTATTGCTTTTCTTTCATTTATTCTTCATGTATTATTCTTTCTTTTCTTTTTAGAAGTAACCGGGTGTTACATCGGTTGAGTGGGTACAAAACGAGATTCGAATTGTCAAATCACTGGAAAAGTAAACGACCGTTTACAGTGGAGTAAACGACCGTTTGTAGGGTCCTAAGCGACCGTTCGCAGGTCCTAAACGACAGTTTGCAGAGTGAAAAACGACCGTTTTCAGGGGAAAACGACCGTTTAGGAAGGGACAAATGATAGTTTACATGCATATGTCAAATCAGGTGGTTTATCAAACACAACACCCAAGTTTTATTAATAGAATCAAATGTATATTTGAGTGATCTTGATAGAAAAGGTTTACTCGAATATATACATTTTAATCAACTGGAACACCATGATAACAACTAAAATAACTATCAAAATTAGGATATGAAAAAAAGGCCTTTGAGATTGTTTTTAAAATAATCATTTATCAAATTTGTTGTGTTATGATAAAATAACAGGTAGGTTTTAAGACATTATATATGGTAAAAAATGATGATCGGTTTGAATCAAGGGTGTTCAAATGTTGGATATCTGAAAATTTGAATATTCTAATTTTCGATATCCGAAATTTTCGGATCCCTTCCTGTGCTTCCACTGTACGCGCACAAGAGGAACCACTTTATTCCTCAGCCTCTTCTTTTTTCTATCGATGATTTCCACTGGTTGCTCCACATAATTGAGCCTTTCGTCTACCTTGATATCTTCCAGTGGAACAATCATGTCTTCATCGGCTAAGCACTTTCTCAGATGAGATACATGGAATGTCGGGTGAATTTCACTTAACTCTTCTGGTAACTCCAATCTATAGGCCACCTCTCCAACTCGAGCAATGATTCGGAAAGGGCCTATATATCTCCGGCTTAGCTTACCTCGTTTCCTAAATCGGATGATTCCCTTCCAATGTGAGACCTTCAGCATAACCCGGTCACCCACCTGGAACTCGATCGGTCTGCGTCGTTTATCGGCATACGACTTTTGTCTATCTTTGGCTGCCTTCATGAAGGCTTTAATCTTTTCGAGCTTCTCGGTCGTAGCCTCGATTACCTCGACACCTCCCAATTCTTTCAGCCCAATGTCTCCCCAACATACGGGCGTCCTACATCTTCTACCGTATAGCATCTCGTTTGGCGGCATGCCAATACTGGCATAATAACTGTTATTGTACGAGAATTCAGCTAACGGTAAGTGGTCATCCCAACTTCCCCCAAAATCAATCACACATGCACGAAGCATGTCTTCTAATGTCTGAATGGTCCTTTCTGACTGACCATCAGTTTGGGGATGATAAGCCGTGCTAATATGTAACCTCGTCCCCATGGCATCGTGGAATTTCTTCCAGAATTTAGAGGTAAACCGGGTGTCACGATCAGACACGATGGACATTGGCACACCATGACGAGCTACAATCTCCTTGATGAACATGTCAGCCAACCTCTCGGATGAATATGTCTCGCGGATCGGTAGGAAGTGGGCACTCTTTGTTAGATGGTCTACAATCACCCATATGGCATCGTACCCTTTCGGCGTACGCGACAGCTTCGTAATGAAATCCATGGTGATGTGCTCTCACTTCCATTCCGGTATATCCAAAGGTTGAATCTTCCCATACGGCTTTTGGTGTTCGGCCTTCACTTGCAAACAAGTAAGGCACTTACTCACATACTCCACCACGTTACGCTTCATACCCGGCCACCAATAATCTTTCTTCATATCCTGATACATCTTTGTGGCACCAAAATGAATGGAGTATCGAGTCTTATGAGCTTCATCCATAATCTTCGCCCGTAGATCCCCAAAACAAGGAATCCACACCCGTCCAAATCGGGTTTTAACACCAAGTGTGTTTTCACCCAGTTCCCCGACCAGACCTCTCATTCTTTCCGAATTAAGATGATCTTCTTTCAGTGCCTCATCTTGAAACTCTTTGACTTGCTTCATCACATCGGAGGTCATGATCAGTTGATATGCTTTCACCCGAATCGGCTCGGGTCTCTCTTTTCGGCTAAGGGCATCAACCACCACGTTGGCCTTGCCCGGATGGTAATGGATTTCGCAGTCATAATCCTTTATAAGCTCCAACCATCGTCTCTGCCTCATGTTCAGATCCTTCTGCTCGAAGAAGTACTTCAAGCTCTTGTGGTCAGTGAAGATGGGGCACTTCGTCCCGTACAGATAGTGCCTCCAAATCTTTAGTGCGAAGACCACTGCTGCTAACTCCAGGTCATGAGTAGGATAATTAACCTCATGCACCTTCAGTTGTCGGGATGCGTAGGCTATCACCTTACCTCGCTGCATCAACACGCAACCCAACCCTGAGTAGGAAGCATCTGAATAAACCACCAAATCCTTGCTTCCTTCGGGTAATGACAAGACAGGGGCTTGGGTCAATCTTGCCTTCAACTCCTCAAAAGCCCTTTCTTGCTCTTGACTCCACACGAACTTCACATCCTTACGGGTCAACTTGGTTAGTGGAGAAGCGATCTTGGAAAAGTCTTTGATGAATCTTCTGTAATAGCCCGCCAAACCCAAGAAACTACGAATCTCGGATGGCGTCTTTGGTGACTTCCATTGCATCACTGCCTCCACCTTTGTGGGGTCTACCATAATCCCCTCGGGATTTATCACGTGACCTAAGAATCAAACCTCGCGCAACCAAAACGCACACTTGGAGAATTTAGCATACAACTTCTCTCTCCTTAATGTCTCCAACACTTCCCGAATGTGACCGGCATGCTCTTCTTCGCTCTTCGAGTAGATCAGGATATCATCAATGAACACAATCACTGATCTGTCCAACATTGGCCGGCACACTCAATTCATCAAGTCCATAAAGGCAGCTGGCGCGTTAGTTAGGCCAAAAGACATAACGAGGAACTCGTAGTGTCCATAACGCGTTTGAAAAGCTGTCTTAGGAATGTCTTGTTCCTTCTCCTTCAATTGATGGTAGCCAGATCGAAGGTCTATTCTTGAAAACCAACTGGCACCCTGGAGCTGATCAAACAGATCATCAATTCTCGGTAAGGGATACCGATTCTTCACTGTTAGCTTATTCAACTCACTGTAGTCTATACACATCCTCATGCTACCGTCTTTCTTCTTCACAAATAAGACCGGAGCACCCTAAGGAGAGATACTCGGTCTAATAAACCCCTTATCCATCAACTCCTGTAATTGGCTCATGAGTTCCTTCATCTCAGTCGGAGCTAACCGATATGGTGCTTTGGCGACGGGTTGAGCACCGGGTATCAGATCAATTTGGAACTCAATCTCGCGGTCCGGTGGCACGCCGGGTAGGTCTTCCGGGAATACGTCCTGAAAGTCACACACCACTGGTACCTCAGATAATTGCGGTACCGACGCATCCACATCTTTCACGTATGCCAAGTAGGCACTACATCCACGTCTCATGCACTTCCCCGCCACCGCCATCGAAATCATCTTCGGGATCGTAGTAACGCGATCTCCATGAATCGTAACCAAACTCTTATCGGGCACAATTAATCGAATCATCTTCTTGTGACACACGATGTTTGCTTCATAGGTTGCTAACCAGTCCATCCCTAGTACTACATCAAATCCACCTAGGGGTATCACGTGCAACGTAGCAGCGAACCTATGTCCTTCTAACTCTATGGCACAGTCCTCTATCACATCAGTAATTCTAGTGGACTCACCAATGGCAGTTTCTACATCAAATGGTTCACTACCTTCTAATACTAACATGCAACTTAGCACAGAAAGTAGTGGAAACAAAACTCCTGCTAGCACCGGAATCAAACAATACAGAGGCATAAATTTGGTTTACTAGAAACATACCTAACATAACATCGGGATCAACTCTGGCTTCC
Organism: Flaveria ramosissima; assembly: GCA_025215565.1. Taxonomy (NCBI): domain Eukaryota; kingdom Viridiplantae; phylum Streptophyta; class Magnoliopsida; order Asterales; family Asteraceae; genus Flaveria; species Flaveria ramosissima. The sequence goes on along the minus strand of CM046033.1, from coordinate 22,508,463 downwards.
TTCCGGATCATAGTGTAAGCTCTAGCACTCGCCCTCTGCTCTCCTTCCTCCGGCTTCTTATTCCCCACTCTCAAGCTCTCCGCCCTCGGCTTCTTGCAGTCTCTAGAGATGTGGCCAGGCTGGCCACACCTGAAGCATACGTTCATCCCCATCCTACACTCACCAGTATGCTCCCTTCCACATTTGCCACACTTCTTCCGTCCTTCACTAGATGTGACCACACGTCGGTCACCCACCTTTGTCACCTTATTGTTTGGAGCGGCTCCACCATGTCCAAACCGTTTCCCATTCCAGTTACGGTCACCTCCACCCTTCCTGTTCACCTTAGCCACCACCACCTCGCGCTCATCATATAATCTACCTGCCAAATCAACCGCCGATCTAAAGGTGATCGGCCGGGCGGCGATCATATGCCTACGGATGTCCGCCGGCAGCCCCTGAATGTATCTCTTAATCATTCGTGACAGTGGTGTCACTTGATCAGGCACCAGTCGTGCCATTTCATTAAATTTAGTGGTGTACTGCTGGTGTGTCATCGTTCCCGCCTCCAGCTGCAGGAACTCTCTTTCCATCTTGTCCATTTCTCTGTGAGGACAGAATTCCTCAATCACTAGCTTCTTCAGTTCAGGCCATCTCATTCTCCCAATGGCCCTGCTACCCTCGGCTTGGACAATGTTGTCCCACCAGCACAAAGCCGAGTCCACAAAAGAGTGGGTAGCGAATTTCACCTTCTGATCCTCACGGAACTCACTGATATCAAGGACGGCCTCCATTTCCCTCACCCACCGATGAGCAGCAGCCGCAGTGCCGTTTCAGTCGAAGGTAGGGGGCTTGCATCTCATAAACGCCCCATAGTTACAGCCTCGGGTCGCCTCCGGCGCAGGCTCTTCTTCTTCCTCCTCGTCATCAGAGAGAACCGTTTCCGGCTCTGGTTGCTCCCGTCCTCCTTAGGACCAGTTTCTTTCCCCTTCCTTTAATGCCTTGATCACTTCGGTCATCACAGACGGTAGAATCGTCTGCATGACCTGATGAACCTCTTCTACCACAGCCTCCTTTACTGAGGCTCTCAGATTGGCGCTCTCGCTCTAAAGTCCAGAAAGACAGGTAAGTAGAGTTTAAAACCTTCTTCTTCGGATGAGGGGTCTCTGGTCCCTCATGAACCACCTTCTCGACTCTGGGTCTCCCCCTCTTAGGTCGCGAAGCAGCACCCTGACCTCCTCCACGAGAGGCCTTTGAAGATCTACCGCCAGCCATCCTCTAAAGCACACTATAAGATTCAAACACTAACGGGGTCATTCAAGGTAATAGCTCAGTTTATGTTAAGTATAGTAAGTCCATAATTACAGTGGCCAGTTGTGATTAGCCACTTACTTTACTCTTCATACCCCAAGCATTTCCTATCCTGACTTAATCAGTATCTAAATCTACTAAGAGCACATAAATCAATAGCATGCGCACATAATACCGGTTAACATTAAGAAAAGACATACCTGATGGCACGTACTACTTGGGCTGACATCCCTCATTTGTCCCATTTTCAGTTTAAGTTTAGGTTTTAAAATTTATTTAACCCAATTCTCTTAAACTTAGGCTCTGATACCAACTTGTAAGGCCCCGTTGCCGGAGACCTCACAGTTGGTCATTCATAGCGGTAAATACATTAAACGTTATAAATTTAAGAACTTAAGCAGCGGAATCACTTTAACAAAAACCATTCATTTCATTTTATTAAACCCTGTTGTTAAGCAATACACTATTGTTTGATCGAATACAAAAGAACTGTTTAATTGCATTACAAAACAACAGAAATAATAGTTATGAATGGATGTCAGTCTTTCCCTGCCGAGTAGCTTTTCCCTCGTGCCATCCTCAGCAATAATTACCTGCCAACTGAAAATGTATAAAAGTCAGCGTTGCTGAGTGAGTTCTAGTTTTATAGTAATAAAATACTTTCTGTATGTTATATATGAAAATACTCTTTTCTTTTAAAAATACAACTCTTTACTGTATATGCGACCACGCATTAACTATATGAACAAATAGTGTTCGATCTCTTTACTGTATGCCTTGATTACTTTGTTTTCATTTATCTTTATCTTTCACTGTCTGTATGGACCAATGAGCAATACCCCAACTATATGCGTGGTGGAAAACGGGTGATGGGCCATCTATATCCCTCGAAAGGGTAAACTATATCCCTCGAAAGGGTCAACTGTATCCCTCGAAAGGGTGCTGTGTACTGTATACAAGGCCGACCCAATCATCCAGGGTACGCTACAAGGGTCCTGCCAATCTCCAAGACTGGCCCTGTGTGCATAATAGGGTAGCTAACCCGCATCACAGTTGAGCTAACGACAACACGATCGTGTACCTCCTATAAGCTTGCAAGACTTGTTAACATTTTATTAATGTTCCTCTTCTTTTTTTTATTGCTCTTTCTCTTTATTATTACAATATACTTTACGTTATGATAATAAACATACCACGTAAAATCACATTCTATAGGTAATAATAATAATAGCAATAATAATAATAATAAGGAACAATCATAAGACAATCATAATCAATCATATTCATGCATGAAACCCATCATTAATAAGCCCTAGTCAACCCTCGGTCAAAACCCTAAAGGCACAGACTCCCAAACATTCTGCATTAAATTCTAAGGGTTTAGACGCATGGCACTATTTGGGCGCATGGGCCCTGTTCAGGTGTATGGGTACTTAGGCGCATGGGACACTTCAGTAGCATGGAAACTCAGGCGCATGGACACCTAGTCGCATGGCCATTCGGACGCATGGGCACTATTGGGGCGTATGACCCATTCAGTCGCATGGACACTTAGGCGTATGGATCACTCAGGCGCATGGGCCACTCAGGCGCATGGGCCATTCGGACGCATGGGCTATACTTAAAACATTTCTAAGGTAATCTTAGGCGCATGGGCTACTGTTAGGCGCATGGATTACACTTGATTCATTCTATGGCATTTTCAGGCGTATGAACCTTCTGCATATTATGTTCTTAATATGTTTTCAAACCCAATCATCAAACCCATCTGTTCTAAACTTAACATGGCTATTCTAAACATGAACAACCTATAAGCATTCAAGAATCAACATTTAACATGCATAATACATACGGGTAATCATGCATAAACTTGTAAAAATCATTTTAATACATTTTCAGCCCCAAAGATGTTTAAAACAAGTAGAAACCGGGGTCTAGAACTCACCTGGTGCAACTTTGGGTGTATCTTCCTTCTAACCCGAATGCAAATGAGTTCAAACACCTAGAACACCACCAAACACACACACACCCGAGCACATACACAACACATAAGCACATAAGCATGTAACCGGGATAAAACCCGTCATAAACACATTAAAACCACGAATTCTTACCTTGAATTCGACTTCTCTTCTTCTTCTTTTTCTTCAGCCGAGAACTCCTCTGCTCTCTCTCTCTAAACCGAAGAAAATGGTGATGTGAAGTAAGGGTGGGCGGCCATGCTCACCTTTACACCAACTTTTTCAAACATTTGTCCTTTTGGACATTTTTAGTCCCTCTACTTGGACTTTATTGTTTTTCTTTCATTTATTCTTCATGTATTATTCTTTCTTTTCTTTTTAGAAGTAACCGGGTGTTACATCGGTTGAGTGGGTACAAAACGAGATTCGAATTGTCAAATCACTGGAAAAGTAAACGACCGTTTACAGTGGAGTAAACGACCGTTTGTAGGGTCCTAAACGACCGTTCGCAGGGTCCTAAACGACAGTTTGCAGAGTGAAAAACGACCGTTTTCAGGGGAAAAACGACCGTTTAGGAAGGGACAAACGATAGTTTACATGCATATGTCAAATCAGGTGGTTTATCAACCACAACACCCAAGTTTTATTAATAGAATCAAATGTATATTTGAGTGATCTTGATAGAAAAGGTTTACTCGAATATATACATTTTAATCAACTGGAACACCATGATAACAACTAAAATAACTATCAAAATTAGGATATGAAAAAAAGGCCTTTGAGATTGTTTTTAAAATAATCATTTATCAAATTTGTTGTGTTATGATAAAATAACAGGTAGGTTTTAAGACATTATATATGGTAAAAAATAATGATCGGTTTGAATCAAGGGTGTTCAAATGTCGGATATCTGAAAATTTGAATATTCTAATTTTCGATATCCGAAATTTTCGGATAATAAAAATTATTATATGTATCAAGTTCTGAAATTCGATTATATGAGTTTTCGGATACATATACGGATAGTGATTCGGATATCAGAACTTTTTTTTTCTTTTTGCAACAATTAGATGTATACTATTAGAAAAATAATGTAAAAGACTAATACACTTTCTAAAAGTCTTAACGTACATTGACAAGTCTCAAACAAATATAAATAAATGAAAATTTAACAAAATAAAAAACTATTTTTTTAAGTTTTCGGATAATTGGACATCTGAATATCCGAACATTTTCAAAATCAGATTCTCGAATTCGGATATTTTTTAACTCTATTTGTTTGAACACTAACATTTATTTTTTATTTCTATTTTCATCTTTTATTTTTTTTTCAATTTTCATCTTCATTAAATACAAATGATTATTTCCGCACTCATTAATCAGCATGTTGCACCCATCCAAAAAACTAAATGAGACAATGCGGCTCACGGGTAGGGGTGTTCAAATTCAGATATCCGTAAATTTCGGATAGTGGATTTCACAATCCGAATCCGAATCCGAAATTGTATTATTTAATAAATTTAATAAAAATATAATAATTTTTATTGAATTTTTTGGATATCCAAAGTTTTTATACCAATATCCGAAATATCTAAAAGTATCCGAAATATTTAATTAATATATAATTTTTTTAAGTTTTTATAAAAATATTTAAGTTTTGGATATTTCAGATATCCCTTAAACCCTAAACCCAACATGACGTTATGCTCAAACCTTGGGCTTCCGATTCTTGTCGTGTGCTAGCCAACCAATGTGCTTACTTGAGATGAGGATCTAACATGGGTCTTTTTTTGAAGAATTTCAGTGTCTACCACTAGAGCATGTTGAAATGGTTTTATCTTTCTTAACTAGATTAATTCACTAACTATTAAACAAAATTAAGATTGGTTTGAACGATTGAGACGTGTAACACAAAATCATGGCACATAATCAAACTGGGTTCGAGTCCCCAGTACACATTCTTTCTTCCCTTGCCGACCTTACATTCATTTGTTTCTTTTTGTTATTTTATTTTTTTATCTCTTTGAGTTTGATGTTGGAACTCTCAAGCAAGCGTAATTTGTTTTTACATTTATTTTTAATTATTTTAATATATATACCGGGAAGAGGATTGTACCGTGAGAGAAGCAATAAGGTCAACCTCTTTCAAATATACAATATGGATTATGGCAATGCAATGTAGTTGGACTCTCATGTCGATCCGAACGAATCATCCTTTCCACGGAGGCAAATCTTTGCCTATTAGGTAAGAGTATAACAAGTTATAAGAAGGACGACGAGTTTTTCTATTTTTTATGTCATGTTCCTTGTGAATATAAACTTCTTTTCCTAATTTTTTTTCATCACAAATGCCTTATAGTCCATGTGGTAAGTTGTTTGGTAATTACCTTGAGGTCTGTAGTTTAATTCCTACGTCCAACTTTTTATACTTATGCTTTACGCTTTTTTCTCTTTGTAACTCTCACATGTGTTCACTTATGTAAGACTTGTTAAATATTTATCCATTTATTGAATAAAGATTTGTCTCCACTAGAGTCAGTTTGTACGTGGTGTGAGTTGGTTGATGATGCGTGTACGATCCCCTAAAGTACAATAATTTTCGTATTTTTCTTTTATTTCCCTTTTGACTTTTCATATTTTTTTCCTATCAAAGTAGATTTTAAAACGCATTTACCCGAAAATTGCATTTTTATAATTCTTATACCGTAACGTACTGGGCATAGTTATGTTTTCTATCTATGTTTCATTTTGCAAAATTGATCCGTCACAACTTCATGTGTTTATGTAGGGGTATCGGCACGACATAAACACGGGTTTTAATCGTACCACAACGCACGGGTAACTTTGCTCGTTATAATTAATTCTAAACATATTTTTTCTTATAGGTTTTTATATACAATGCTTTATAAATTTCCGAATATACAATATGCTTACATGTAGGTTTTGTATTTCATAAATTGTCATTGTTAATTTTCTAATTGCGTAGAATTTATTTTTAGTTAAAGTGTTTTGTAGGAATGAGATCAATAATCATATAAGACAGTTTATTTCGAATGCATTTTTTATGAAAACACAAATTATAATTTTTATGTTTTTAAGCAGATCAAATACTTTCCTTTTGTAAGGTTTCATGTAAGGATGATGCACCTAAAACATTCTAAGTCTTTCCTGCATGCACTTAAGTGCAGAATAGAAATGCTTCAGAAGTTTTACACCATGCATCAGAATTATTTTAAGTGTAAAATCTTCCGAAGCCAAGACCAACATCTTCCGAAGCCAAAAGTGAAGTCTTCCGAAGCTTCAAAAACAAAGTCTTCCGAAGCCAAGAAGTGAAGACTGATTTCTTCCAAAGACTTTTGATACATGCTTTATCTGATGTAGTTTTCCATAAAGCTGGACTGCTTTATCTGATGTAGTTTTCCATAAAGCTGGACCACTTTCCGCTGCAACTCTGATGACTCACCAACTTACACAAGTTGGTGAAAAGGTCCATGCTTTTGGTAATTGTACATTGAGGTCTTGAGTCTGTTGCTTTCTACTTTACGTACTTTTATCCTTTTTGTAATATATTACGATGTGAGCTATGGCATGTCATAGTCACTAGTCAAAAGGCAATTTGGCTTTTGACTCTACATTTGATTTTGTTGTTGTCTAGATCAAATGTTTCCATCTGGCTTTCTAAGCATAGCCGGCCGTAGGATGTAGTATAAAGTATCTCAGGTCCTTATATCTTTTCTTTTATGCTTTAACACTTGTAAAAGAACTTGAGAACCATATACAACATTCTTGAAAACCAATATCCTTGTGTTGTTTGTTCTTCTTTTGTCTCATATTTACCTGTGTTCTAAGTATCATACCATATTGTTTTTCAGTTCCCTATTTGATCTGTTAAGTGTTCTATAACACTCTCCTCATTGTGTGTTCTATTGTAAGTGACCATCCCTTAAACAGTCCTGCAATTGGTATCAGAGCAATCCAGGCTCTTGATTGTAAGATCTCACCATCTTAAGATCCATCACACACTCAAAATACTTAACATCTCAAATGGCAACTCTCACTAAACTGATATGGAAACTGGAACCATGATAAAGTACTCACTGATCACTCCTAAAGAGTTTGACACTTGGTGCCAACAAATGGAAGGGTTCATCAAGTCACAAGACTCCAGGATGTGGGAATCTGTTATCTCAAGGCCTCACATACCAAGCACCTCTTCAGCTGCTGCTGGGGGTGGTATGATTCCAAAAGATGTGGCTGACTATTTTAAAGAAGACATGAATAGAATAAAGATTGATCAAAAAGCCATGACAACCCTTCAAACTGCTCTTCCCAACTCATATACAGAGGCTTCAAGAAGTGTACTGAAGCTGATGTATGAGGGGTCAACAGAAGCCAAGGAGAACAAGAAGTATCTCCTGAGGTAGTAGTTTGAAAACCTCACCTTCAAAACAGGTGAAACCATGACTCAATAATACTTCAGGTATGCTGAGATTGTGGACACTCTAATGGATGTTGGAGTGACTCTTGAGATCAGTGACATTGTAAGGAAGTTCATGTCCTCTCTTTCTAGACAATGGACACATTATTGTGTTGTTATCAAGAGAACTGAGAACCTTAAGACTCTTACTTTTGACAGAGTTAAATGGTATTCTCAGTGGATACTAGATGAAGATAAACATGCAAAGTTCATCTGGTAACTTCAGCAATCAATTGAGTTTAGCCCTCCATGTGGTTGAAACGGATAGTAGAGAACCACAACATCATCTTATCTGCTACCCTGACAACTCACCAAAAGATTAATTTCATCACCTTCCCGGAGACACCAAGAGAAAGCTACACTCAATGAAGCCTATTCCAAGAGACAAGCTCTTCACAAGCATTTGTGTCTTTTGATGAAAGCACAAGCAACTTTCTCTTCACCCTTGAAGATCTGGATTGTATCCATCTAGATGACCTAGAATACATCGAGATATTTCAGCAGATGGCTATCCTCACTCATAGAGCCAAGAAGTTCTACAAGAGGACATGAAGAAAGTTTCCAAGCAACGCAGCCAGTGGAAAGTTTGGGCTGAACAAAAGCAAGGTAAAGTGTTACAATTGTAACCAAATGGGTTACTTTGCAAGGGAGTGTAAGGCACCAAGGACAAATGGTGGCCAAACACAAACTAGGCCAAACTACACTGAGAGAGCCACCGAGAATGAGAAGCCAAAGCAGCAAGCTGCAGTTGCTGTTAAAGAAGGAGGCTTTGACTGGAGCTTTCAGGTAGAAGATGCATCTCCAAACCAAGCACTTATGGCAGATCATGATGAAGCCAATGTATTGGAACATCTCTATACACCTGATTGTATGCTAAAGTTAATAGATACATGTCCTACAACTTAGAGATGAGATCTGATCTTGAGTCTTTAAACATTCTAAAATCTGATTTCAAAAGAGCTGAGAATGATTATAAACTAAAGATAGAGGACTTAGAGAAAACCATTTCAACTCTTAAACATGAACATACCAACTACAGGACTCAGATCAAAGATCTCATAACTAAGTTAACTGAATGCCAGGCTGAGCTTGTGATCAGCAAAGCCATGGCAGAAAAATGTATTCTTGAAGAAGAGACCTGCAAGAACCTTATATCCTCATCCTTGCATGCAAAAGTTTGTTATCAGAATAAGCAAGGACTGGGATCTACTAAGATAGCTTCTCCATACACAATCTTGTCTGTAAGATCTCCTAGGTGTGGAACTTCTGAAGATGAGCTTCCTTTGATAGATCCCATGATGAAGAGGATGAAGAGGAAATAGTGAAGGATGCCTCTAAGAAGAGTGAAGAAGAGCATTCTAAGAACGGTCACTATTTCTTTGAGGAAAATAAATGAGTTGGGATGATCAAGTCAAGAAGGAAGAACTTGATCAGGAAGGCCAAGAGGAAGCACAAGAAGGATCAAGAAATTAAGGCCACTTTCAACTCTGTATAGAAACAAGTCTTTATCTCTACAGGATTTAAGGTGGTTAAGGCTGAAGACACAATCTTGAAGTCTAGTACGAGGAGTTCTAGCTCATGTTCAAATCATTCCAACATCAAGATGAAGGCTGATCAGTTGTGTACCACTGCTGCACAACCTGAACCATCCAGCTCCAAAGGTAGTTCTTTCCCTTAAAGAATGGCCATAACATCTGCAAAGATGAAGCTGGAGAAGGAAAGTGATCAAGTTCAGCCTTGCTCACAGAAGAAGACTCTTAGGAAGAAGAAAATGGATTGTGTCATGTGTGGAAGTACTTCTCATCTTGCTAAGGATTGCCTCTACAATCCAAAGCGTACTGTCCACATAACCAAGAAAGAAACTTCTAAGAGTTTGAAGAAGAAACAAACTCCGGAAGGAAAATCTTTTCCTTTAGGAAGGTCCAAAATGAAGAAGAAGACAAGTGAAAAATTGCCTTCGGAAGAAAATTTGGTCTCGGAAGAAAGGAATACTTCCGCAGTACTAAAGCCTGCTGTAGTGTTAGCAAGATCTTCCGAAGGTGTAGTCATCAGAACTTCCAAATTCATCAAAACTTTCGAAGTATTAAAGGTCAAGTCTAAGCTTCCAAAGGTGGTGTGGAAGACAAAGAAAGACCAAATGACTGAAAGTTCTTCATTAACATCAGCAAATGTTCCTCAAAACATGACAATAGGATCAATTACTGTTGCATTGTCTTCAACTTCTTTTGATGAGCCCAAGACCAGTAAGGCTTGGGTTTCTAAATGTAACTAACCATCTCTTTAGTGCAGGAACAACTCAAGACAAATAGGAATGTATGGATCATTGATAGTGGCTGTTCCAGGCACATGACAGGCAATAGGTCACTACTTTAAAATTTTGAAAAGATTGATGGAGGATCAGTTGCTTTTGGAGGATATGCTGGAGGTTACATAACTGGAAGGGGCAGAGTCACAAATGGTAAGCTCAACATTGACAAGGTAAACTTTGTTAAGGAGCTTGGATACAATCTTTTGAGTGTATCTCAATTTTATGATCAGAATCATAACATGCTCTTTACTGAGCATGAGTGCATTGTTCTCAGGCCTAAGGTGGTCATTCCTCATGAGCATATCTTGCTCAAAGCTCCCAGGAAAGGGAATATGTACAAGATGGACTTGCAAGAAACATCTCCCTCAAGAGAAGTTTCATGCTTTCTATCTAAAGCCAATAGTGATGAGTCTTTCCTCTGGCATAAAAGAATGTGTCATGTAAACTTTAAGAACATGAATAAATTAATTAAGAATAATTTAGTAACTGAAATTCCAAAGAAAGAGTTTACAAGTGATGACTACTGTGATGCATGCCTCAAACGGAAGCAACACAAGGTATCTCACAAGCCAAAGGAAAGAAACTCCATCATTACTTCCCCACACTTATTACATATGGATCTTTTTGGCCCCACCAGTGTAATGAGTCTAGGAAGGACCTCTTATTGTTTAGTGATCATAGATGATTTTACAAGATTCACTTGGGTCTTCTTTCTTAAAACTAAGGATGAGACCCCTGAGATTCTGAAGAATTTCATCTTAAAGATTAAGAATCAATATAATCACAAGGTCAAAACCATAAGATGTGATCAGAGAATTGAATTTAAGAACCAAATCCTTGATAAATTTTGTGATGAAAAAGGTATTACAAGACAATATAGTGCTCCCAGGACTCCTCAGCAAAATGGTGTTGCTGAGATGAGAAACATGACACTAATTGAAGCTGCAAGAACTATGTTGTCTGACTCTAAACTGCCCATCACCTTCTGGGTAGAAGCAGTGAACACTTCTTGCTATGTGCAAAATAGAGTTTTGTTAGTTAAGACACATGGTAAGACTCCTTATGAACTTTGGCACAAGAGAAAACCTTTCATTGGTTTTCTTAGGTCATTTGGATGTCCTTACATCATCTTGAATACCAAAGATCAAATTGCAAAGCTTGATGAGAAATAGATGATGGACACTTTATTAGATTCTCTTCCCAAGCCAAGGCTTATAGAGTATACAATCTTAGAACTAATGTAGTTGAGGAATCAGCCAATGTGGCTTTCAATGAGCACACTCCCAGTGTGAAAGGTTCTGGTCTTGATTGACTATTTGATCTTGATTTATTTACAAACTGTTTTAACAAATCTTATAAGAATGTTTCAGGATCTACAGATATACTATCATCAGGTGATCCTGACCCAATATTTGAGCTAAGAAGACCATCAAGTTACACTACTTCAACTCCAGTTGTAACTAACCCTGCAAATGAAGTTTCTATCAGGACAACAATGACAAATTCAGCTGCTACATCTGAGATGCCTTCAAATTCCAGCTCAGAGGCACAACACTCAAATAAAAAAGCTTCAAATGTAGAAGATCATGGTGGTGGTGAAAGTGATCAGGAGTTTCTTGATGCTGACAACCACTCCATTGAAGACAACATAAATGATGTCACACACTCATTGGATCAAGTTACACTTGATAAGTGTGCTGATGTGGTGGGAGAAACCTTAATGCCTGATCTAAATTTCTCTAATTTAGATCGCTCCAAACAACTTGCTGTAATCCCTCAACTAAGGATTTATAAGTCTCACCCCACCACAAACATCACTAGAGATGTTGACTCAGGGGTGAGAACAAGAGGACAAACCCATGATGCAAATGTTTGTCTTCACTCTTATTTCTTATCCCAGATAAAGCCAAAGAAAGTTGATGAGGCTTTAAAGGATGGAAGTTGGGTTGTAGCTATACAAGAGAAGCTGCTTAAATACAAAAGAAAAGAGGTTTGGAACCTATGTCCCCTTCCTCAAAGTAAGACTACCATAGGAACCAAATGGGTGTTTAGAAATAAGAAAGATGATAGAGGACTTGTCATCAAGAATAAGGCAAGACTAGTCGTTCAAGGATACACACAAGAAGAAGGAATTGACTACACAGATGTCTTTGCTCCTGTGACAAGACTTGAAGCTGTCAGAATATTCTTAGCTTTTGCTGCATCCAAGGATTTCAAGGTCTACCAGCTTGATGTCAAGTGTGCTTTTCTCTATGGGGTGATTGATGAAAAGGTGTATGTCAAACAACCACATGGCTTTACAGACCATTCTGATTATGTATGCAGACTTGATAAAACTCTATATGGGCTTCACCAAGCTCCAAGGAAGTGGTATGAGACTCTATCTCAGTATCTCTATCAGCATGGATACAAAAAGGGTACTATAGATGGAACTCTCTTCATTAAAGGAACATGAAATGACTTAATGCTAGTTCAAGTATATGTTGATGACATTATCTACAGGTCAACTAATCCAAAGCTCTGCAAAGACTTTGAGAAGATGATGAACAATAGATTTGAAATGAGTGCCATGGGGGAACTCAATTTCTTTCTAGGAATTCAAGTGAAGCAAGTTGACAGTGGCATCTTCATAAGTCAGTCAAAGTATGTACAAGACATACTTATAAGATTCAACATGACTGATTGTAAGGTTGCTAAGACACCTATAGCTAGAAATCACTCCCTTGGACCTGATCTTGAGGGGGAGTGTGTGGATGAACATCTTTATCCGGATATGATTGGGTCTCTTATGTATCTCACTACTAGCATGCATGATATCATGTTTGCCACATGTATTTGTGCAAGATATCAAGCCAACCCCAAGATGTCACACCTAGTTACTATCAAAAGGATTCTAAGATATCTCAAAGGTGCTCCAATGCTTGGCCTTTGGTATCCAAAGAATTCTAATTTCAATTTATATGCATATAGAAATAGTGACTATGGTGGCTGCAACATGACTGCAAAGTCTACATCAGGGGGGTGTCAATTCCTTTGTGGAAGGATATTCTCTTGGCTATACAAGAAACAATCCTGTGTGTCTACATCAACTGCTGAAGCTGAATACATTGCTACTGCTGTAAATCCAGGATAATCACACTTGAATCAAATCATGAAGAATTAGATTAAAATATGATAATCACAATCAAAACCCCTTTGATCTTCAATTAGATTGCTAATGATGTTTACGAGTAATCCCCAATCTCTTGGTCATGCAACCATTAGCCTAATCCTAATTACAATTAGGCTATTTATAGTGAATATAATATTCACTAATTTCATTTAACCCCCTTGCCTTAGGCTAATTAATGAAAATAACAAATAAAGCATAAAAATGACTAAAACAAGATAAAATATATTTTGTTCACACAAAATATATTTATTACAATAAAACTCCTAGTCATCTAAATCTTCAATGTCTCGTCTCGGTTCTTCGTCTCGAACATGTCGGGTTTGACTTTTGTTGACTTTGACCGACATTGACTTTTGTTGACTTTGACTGTGTTGATAATATAGACTATCTTGTACATCTCCAACAATACTCCCCCTTAGTCTATCATTATTAACGTCTTCAAACAAAATCAGCACCGAGAAATCAACAGGAGAAAGATCTTCAAATTGAAGGTTTCTGAATCTGATGAGAAAGATTATTAATCTCACAAGCTCCCCCTATTTATGTGCTTCCCCTTTTTGAATGCAACCATTACGAGGATATTGGAACAACTTTCCCAAATCTCTAACCTTGAGTGCTTCTGAAGATCTAGGAGGAGGATTCCTAGCTCGGTATCTTCTGCAAACTTGAGGAACAGGTTCTCTGATCAGGTACACTTCTCAACTGATGATCGGCCATCACTTACAGCAAAAATCTGAAACACATTTTCAAACACAATCTCGACATTTCTAATTAGATCATTTCGTTTTAACAAAATAAACTCGTGTTTATCTGTGTGTGAAAAACAAGCGAACCCGTGTTCGTTTGTGCGCAATTTTTGTGAAATGCATGAAAAATAATAAAATGTAATCAGCAAAATATGGAAGACCTAAATGAATATTGAAATGAAAATTTATTATAATTTTTTTTATTATATACATATATTATAACATTTTTTTATCTATTTTTTTTATAACCGAGAACTGAATATTCAACGATTTTAAAGGATTTATAATAAAAAACAAGCTGACCTGGCAGCTTGACCCCAGTTACTAAGATTGCATAGAGGGACATCTAAAAAAATATTTTTCTCGGGGGAGAATTATTCTAAACTTTTTGGAAAAAATATTTTTGGGGCGTCTAATTGTTTAAACAAAATAAAAATAGAAATGGCTTTTGCAGAACTGTTTAAATCCTTCGAATCTGATAATCTCACAATTGTACAATGCCGGTTTGATAATTTTGCAGCTTTAAAGAATGAAACGATGTCTGATTTTGTTGATCGTTTTCTGTTGGTGGCAAGTAATCTAAAGAAGTTTGATGCCCAATTGGAAAATCATGAACAAGTTCTGAGATTGCTTGTTCCCTCCCATCAGAATGGAGCTCACACGGCAAGTCGATTAAAAGAGATAGAGGTTTTCGGGATTACAAACTAATGGAGGTGATCAACAAACTGAAAGAAATGGAGTTGGATATCAAACACCGTGAGTACTATGAAGCGACATATCTAACTCCAAAGATCACTTCAAACTCCAAAGAGAAACCAGAAAAGAGATCACATTCTGGCACCAATTCCGAAGGTTTACCAAAACCTAGAATTGAAGAGGTACAAGGGGAGCTTAAGCAGACATCAATGGGTAAAGGTGGAGCTGAGTTGAATGATGCAGTTTGTGATGCTGATAAGGAAGAGGAATGGAAGCGAAATACCAGAGATTGCATCTGCGAGAAGGCTCTTAGTGCTGAAAGAGTCATCCTGGATCTTCCATACGAGACAGTTCAGGATATGTGTTCTTCTGCTTGCAAAATTCATTTATTTGGTGTGTATAAAGCTAATAGGTTACTTTTAGATAACCAAAAGGAATTAACCACCATAAACACAGAACTTAAAAAGAATGAAGTTAAGTATTTCATAAAATTAAATGAAGCTTTAAAAGAAAATGATCATTTAAAACGAACTCTTCTTGAAAGAAATGTTGAAATTAATCTTTTAAATGAAAGAGTCACCTTGGCTGAATTTGAAACAAGCAAGCTTAAAACAAAGCTTGATAGATGGACCATTTCCGAAATGAAACAAGAAAAGCTACTGTGTAAACAAAGGGGAGCTAGGATTAAAACGGGAGTGGGTTGTGGTGAAAATCCATACGTCTATCCTCCTCCTAGCACCTATTGTTATTATCCTATGCCTCAACCTCATCCATCTAATGATTTGATTGAAGCTACAGAAAGTAAAAGTTTAAATGCAGGTTTAAGCAACGTTAATCTTAAAGAGGTTAGAGATGTGCAGGATTCTCCTGTAGGTTTGGGATTCCTCAGGCAGGGGTCTGATAAGAAGATTAATGACGATTCTACCTCTGATGCTCCAAAATCAATATCAGTTGCTTCTCCAACCTTCTTCAACAAATTCAAAACAGGTAACATTCCTTCGTTTGTTCCTGTCAGGTTTGTCAAAGAAGGAACAGTTGTCGAATCGTCAAGCATTCAGAATCCTATAATCGAAGCCGACACAATAAGAGTTGTCAATCAAGATCCGTTGGATAAAGATCTGTGTATACGAGACTGGATAAGCTCAGATTATGAATCAAACACAGAGGAGCATGTTGGTTCCTCACAGATCAAGATATCTCCTGACATTGTCAAGTCTCAAAAGCTTCCAAAAGCTGAATTAAGATCAATATGGATCTCGTCTCCAACTGCAAAACAACCCAGTCAATCAGTGAAGATCTCATTCCCTGTTTTGCAAAGGAAACTTCAGAACAAGCAAAAATATGCTACAAGCTCAAAGCAATCCTCATCACCACTTGCACAACACGGGACTACAAAGACTCAAAAGCCTTTCAAGGCTTGCTTTGAGTGTGGAAAAGAAGGTCATGTGGTAGAGAAATGTCCTCAAAGACTTGCTTCGAATGGTAAAGGCAAACCAAATTGCTTCTCTGAATGTAAGTCTACAAAGAATGTTTCAGATGGTAAAGGCAACACGGGTTGCTTCTCTGGTTCAAGAGGTAAAAAGCACACATCTTTGAATGGTTGGATGAAAAACCCCACATCCAAACCTTTTCATGTGAAGCCAGTTTCACTAATTGAAAGAAGAAAATGACCAACGGTTCAAAATCAAATTTTTTCCTTCCGGTCTTAAACAGAAAATGATTTCAAAATTTAATTCATTCAAATCCAAATTATTTAAACAAAAAAAAATTTGGCATTTTAAAAAGAAGGATACAACAATCCCCAGTTGTTTAAACGGTTGTGTGCAGAAGCAGGTTACTTATGTTGATGAAAAAGGAACACTCAGGACTACGATGGCCTGGGTTCCCCTCTCTAACTAGTTTGTTAATGAGTACATGAACAGTTCAGGAGGACTGTTAGTAATTCGGTTTACTGACAGGGATTGTTCCTGATTCAAATTTGAGGCGGAACAAACAGGTTAAGGTCATGGTATTTTATCCACAATCTGGATTTTTATCTGCACAATCACAGTTCTCGGTTCACAGTCACTACATATTTCTTGATCATTCATTTCTTATCTTGATATCAGTGCAGTTTGGAAGATCATCTTTGGTAAATTTATATTTTTGCATAGTTTTATAAAAAATATAAAAAATAGAAAATAATAATAAAAAGAATAATAAAAAATAAAAAAGAAGAATCGGTTTGCAAAAATAAAAATTTAGGGGGAGAGTATAATACATAAAAAATGAAAAGAGAACTGGGAGAAAAACGAAAATAGAAATGGGAACTTGATTTGAGATGACTGAGAAATAATTGTATATCATCTTGAAATGCTTGTTTTTACATGACTTGCGTTTATAAAATGATAAATGATAGTAACTGATGTTGTTATCTGATTTACATCTTATTTCTAATAGCAAATAATAGAAAAACAAACAGATTCTTTAATGATATGTTTGGTAGACTCAGCCTGAAGAATAAAGTAGACAGAAGCATAATGATTTAAATTAACATATATGCTTAAGGATGTCTGGATTTACGCAATCATTTTGGCCTGCACGAAAACTGAGTCCCTACAAAAATTGGATTGAGAATTGATCTTTCACCCACCATGATACAAATCATATAAGCCATATCTTTGAGCCATGATTGGTGTATTTATGTGTCTTGTGTTTGTGCTAATCTCCTTTGCTGTACGGAAGTACTGACCTGGAGTGATGATCTCCTTTGCTGTATAATAGTACTGACCTGGAGCTCTCATCAACACATGATTAAATGGTCATCTCCTTTGTTATATGTGGGTATAGACCTGGAGCTCTCACCATTTTGACCTAAGGAGTGTCAAATCATCTAAACGATGAATTCATCACAAAATGCAATGTTCTGTTGATAATCACTTGCACACTAATGCACACCTTGCTCTATAAATATCGTAACAAAATTCAAGAAATACTGAGGTTGGGTGAGGGTTTTCGCCAAATGATTGTAGGGTCCTAGCATTCTAAAGTATTTAATCGAACCTTAATGAATCATCTGCTGCTCGTTGAAAAAGATAAGGCATGGTTTTAGGTGGACAAACATATCAGCAATCGTTATTGATATGTTTGAGAATTTCAAGTTCATTCAAAGTCCATGATTAGATACGGTTATTAGTGTGATCTCATTGTTTGTCAGTGATTAAATTCATCTTTGTGCTAAAGTATATCTTGAGGATGTGATCTCATGATCGATTCAGTTCTTGGGTTTAATAATATATAATATAATAAGTATAAACAATTTTTCTAAGTTTTTAAAGTTCAACGAAATTACACTTTCGCAGACGCCCGGCGAAAGTACAGCTTCGCCCGACGAAATTACAGCTTCGCCTGACGAAATTGTAACTTCGCTTAGCGAAACTCCAGTTTTGCTGTCTGCGAAACTATTTGCTATTTAAATCATTTTGCAAAATTTCTTCCTCATTTTCGCACAATCGATCGTTTAGTCTCCCTAGGGTGTTGTTCCGTGAACTCCAAAGACGTTTTTGACATTTCTGTGATTTTGTTATCGATTGACTGTTGTTTCTTGTTCGCAAGTGAGTTTCGAACTCAGAACCCTTACTTAATCTCGTTAAATCTACATCATTGTGAGTCTATTCAATCGAGACTCTTCGGTACCTTTGCTGTTCTTCCAGCGAAATTACCGATAGTCCAGCGAAACTGAATGAAAGTTCTTGAGTTCTTAGCGAAACTGTGAGGTTATGCTGTCCGAGCGAACTTAACAGTTTCGCTGACTAATTTTCAGTTTCGCTGTGCCGAAACTATTTTTTCGGCTTGTCGAATCTACCTCACTGTCTTGGCGAAACTAATGTGCTCTTGCTAGTGAAACTATACTTTCGCTTGCCGAAACTAAATATCATCCCGCGAAACTATAGTTTCGGCCAGCGAATTTAATTTAATTATTGTTTATTCTTTATTCTTTTCTTATCTTTTTTTTTATTTTAGTACTTAATACTTTATTCTAATGTACTTCATTTGTATTTCAGGTATAAATGGAAAATCTAAAATTTGATGAGAGAAACAACATCACATCCATTTTGGATGATACACATCCTAAAGCAGCAATATTTAGATACTGTATTCGCTGGCTGCAAAGATCCCCTATCGCTTATGCTATCTCCCATTCTACTACCATCTATGATTTACACATCAGAGACTTTTGAAGATCAGCTGAGTATGATACGAGAGGAAACACTCAAAGGATCACTGCTAAAGTTTTGGAGAATGATGTGTCTATTACAGCTGAGATAGTTTCAAGGAACATAAGATTAGAAGAAGATTCAGGAGAGGAAGTTGCTATGTCAGATGCTGAGGTGTTTGCATCTTTTAAAAGTATGGGATATGAGGAGGCCAGTCTTTGGCACTCGAAAAAAGATCAAGAAGTCCTTTCTCTCAAAGGAATGAAGATTCATCGTCCACGTCTTTATTATGTGTTTAGATCACCGTAAAGGTGGATCAGATGGGCTGAACATAAACAGGGCTAAAGCTATGGTGCTATGCTGTAGAGGTGAAAAGGCAAACATTGCGAGGCTGATATTTGCATATATGACAGAGAATGTAATGGCACTGAAGAAGGACAAGTGGCTTCTGTATCCTAGATTTCTTCAGATGAGTTTTGATGATCTAATTCCAAATATGCCAAGACATGGGGAGGTCAAAAGGTTGGTGCAGATGAACCCACGTATATTTGCAGACTGTTGTGCCATCCGACATGATTTTAGCGGGAAGATTACCCATCTGTGGGAAAACATGTACCCACCTGAAAGATGGAACTATATTAGGAGGGTGGACGAGTCGGAGAATAAGAGAGCTGAAGAAACTAGAGCACAACAGACTGATGCTGCTAAGAAAAGAAAGAGATATGCAAAAGAAAAGGATTATGATTTCGAAGATGAAGTGAATGAAAGGGCTGAAGAGATAAAGGTTGAAAAGGAGAGAAGGTTGAAGAAGAAAGCTGATATAGGAGAATCCGAAAGGAGAACTAAATAGAAACATCAAGCATTTACTGAAACTCCAAGGAGGGAAGAAAGAGGAAGTTTAGATGAGGATGTGATTCGAAACCTTAACAGCTCTCTGCCTAATGAATTGAGCATGATAAAGACCAAACTCACTAATCAAGATATGCGAGAAAGTCAAAAGGATGAGTTGATAGATGGAATGAAGAAGATGCTGGTAGATCAAAGCTTGCTGATAAAGAAGCTGTTGAGGAAATTAATCATTTGAAAAATGTTGCCGGCCTGCCCAATTAACTAACTCAATCTGAGTTAGATGATTTAACTGACGTTTCCAAATACCCATTTCTAAATATGGGTACATCCTCCAGGGCGGGAGAGGGCACATTTGGTGCAACGACTGAATGTGTAGGAGGTTCTGGAGTAGAGAAAGAGAATGAATCTATGGAGAATGTGGAGGAGATAATAGAAGCTGGGTTTGTCAATATGCAGTTTGATTTTTAGAAGGATTTGGGGGGTGAAGAGGTGATAGTAGAGAAAAATGCTGAAAATGATGCTGAAAAAGGCAAAGGGCTAATTGATGAAGAGGAAGATAATGAGCAGCTGGTTGACTATGATTCTGAACTAGAGTTTTATCAGGTTGATGAAAGGCCACTAGTATATGTAGCCAAAAAGGGAGAAGTAGATGGAGATGTTTTCAAAATGGCTAAAGAAGAATGGTTTGTTAGAGAAAAAGAGCCTGAAGAGCTGACTCCCCTATTCCAAAACTTGGAAGGGTTGAGAAAGAAGGAGGCTGATAAGAGAATCATTAGCTGGTGTTACAACTCCAACCTCAAGATGTTCATGATCAAGAGGAGAGGGGGTGGTATTTCTTACATGAAAAAGAGGAAGGCATTCACGACCTTGCCAAAATGGGATTTGAGGAGGCTGGCAGCTTTGCCATTACTAAATGCCCATCTTAGTGAAAGAGCCTCATTATTGGAGAAGGACATAAAAAATGGCTTAAACGACAATTTTGAATCTTTTGGGTTTATGAAAGCAGAGAGAAGACGATCCAAGAAGGACAAGGATTGGGAGACTAGAAAGGGAAAGATAGTGCTGAGGGCAAAGCCCCCAAAGATCGTGAATAGGGTCAGACTGGCAGATCCCCTCCCCCAACAATTACAGAATTTTGAGAAGTGGTTTTAAATACGAGGGAGGCGGTAATCAGAGTAAAGAATGGTGGTGAATTCAGAGTCTTTGATTCGATGGAGCTTTTCAGTTTTTGTGATGAAGACCTGTTGGTTCTGTGCGAGAATCATATAAAAGCAGGTGCGGGTGATGAGACAAGGAAGGAAGCCAGTCTGTTTATGACTATGGCAAATAAGATCAGAGATGTGAGAGCAGAGGTCAAGAGGCTTGCAGAGAGAGTGAGGGCCCAAGATGATCTAAACATGGACATACAGGATTTGACCAGACAGTTTGGGCAAGCTAGTGCTCATTCTGAAGAGGCTCATGAAGCAGGAAGAGACCAAGGTGAATCATTTGCTGAAGCCCCCAAGGTGGTTGCTGCAGGAGGTGTAGAAGACAAATCAAAAGCAGCAGGGGAAACTGGAGCTGACGAGATAAAATCAAGACGACTGAAGGCGGTGAGGTCCAACCTAGGGGGAGTATTGAAGATCATGCATAGGTTGGACTCACCTTAGATTAGAATGTTTATTTTTTCTTGTAATAGGTCTTATGTTAGTTTCCTTTTGTATGTAATTAGCTTTATGTAGTTTTGCAGTCCAGCAAAACTATGAGCGAAACTAGTTTCGCTCACAATCAGTTGTTTAGTTCGCTCGGCGAAACTACTGTTTCTGCCGGGCGAAACTACAGTTTCAGCAGAACAAATTCGCTGACAGCGAAACTGTCTGCGAAACTAAGATTGTTATATATAGTTTTGATCATTATTATTGTTAGTCAATCTTGCAAAACCCTAATCGTTTATCCTTGTTGCAAGTCACCTTTGTAAGCAGTAATTTCACAGAAATATCATTGTGCTTTAATGTTATTGAATGTATTGATCATCATTATCT
The DNA here is from genome assembly GCA_025215565.1 of Flaveria ramosissima. Classification (NCBI taxonomy): domain Eukaryota; kingdom Viridiplantae; phylum Streptophyta; class Magnoliopsida; order Asterales; family Asteraceae; genus Flaveria; species Flaveria ramosissima. The sequence continues at coordinate 22,486,747 of CM046033.1, read as the reverse complement.
TACTTGGATGAATTGTTATTATTCTTAATCTTCATTGTTCATCTTGTTTATTGTGTGTGTTTGATATTGAACGATTCAACAATTCATTTGTACTGCAATTCGATCAAATGGACCAACGGCTGCAAGTTGTTGTGCTCAAGTGCCTTGGATTCAGAATCAGATGCTGGACTATGGATTCAACTTCAACGAGACTCCCATTCACATAGACGACAACAGTGTTATCTCTATCACAGAGAATCCTGTGTAGCACTTAAGAACAAAACACATCAATATCAGGTATCATTTGATTGGAGATAACTTTGAAAGGGATTAATCAAACTAGTCAAAGTTAACACAAATGAACAATATGCTGATCTATTCACCAAAGCTTTTGATGAGCATAGATTTAAGTATCTTGTATCAGCTATTAGGATGATTAAATTTGAGTAGCTTTTCTTGAAGCTTAATCATATTATTTCTAAAAGCTGTGTGTCCTAAGTTGTTTATTTTGTCACCCTCATATGCCCTTGTTTACTCTAGAAGAAAAATCTTATTAAAAGAGATTCCTTAGATTTTTGAAAATTTTGATTTTTTTATCCTTCGAAAGATATGTATTTACCTTCGGAAGAAACTTCTGTCTTAGAAAACAAATAACCACTTTAGTAGATTTACCTTCAGAAGAAATCTTAAATATATCTTCTGAAGCATAAAATTTCACTTGAGTACTTGTATGTTTTTGAAGAACAATTTTCTTTCGAAAGAAATTTAGTCTCGAAAGTTTTATTCTTCAAAGAATAAAATTTAATGAGTAAAAATCTCTTCCAAAGCAAAATTTTCTAAACTCTCAGGAATTCTTCCAAAGTCATTTTGGCTTCGAAAGCCTTTCATCAAAACTTCCGAAGCAAAATTACCTTCGGAAGATTTTAGACTTCCAAGAAAACTACCTTTTTGGGCACTTTTTCAGAGGTGGGACCGACATCCGGATTTCAAAGTTTATTCTCTTTCATTAACTTTGTCTCAGATCCATTTCATATATATACCCAACGGTTCCCCCCTCTTTCGCTCTCTTCTTCATCTGAACTATTCCTAAAACCTAAATTCACCCACAAACCGCCTTTGTTCTTATCTTCCTTCACCTTTAAGCTCTCTATATGGCCAACCTCAATCGTAAAATCAACCAAGATTTTTCCATGCAACTCAACAGGCAACACAATCAAGTTGCTTTGTTTGACTCAAAGAAAGATCCAAGTTTCTCAGAGGTCTGTCGTTTTCTTTCTTTGACAAACTATCTCACCTCCCTTACCATTGATTCTTTTCTCTATGAGGATCAGTTGTTAGAATTCTGGAAGACCAGCCATGAGGTTATTATGGATAGGGAGAAGACACTGTCTGCTACAGTGTAGGGAAGGACAATCTTCATCACTCCAGCCATCATCAACACTCATCTTCAGCTGGATGATGAAGAAGGTGAGCTGTCCTTTCCAAAGGAAGCTGTAAATCATTCCTTTGAGCAGATGGGATATTTGGGGGATTTCTCTATAAAGACCTTCAGGAAAGGGAATGTCTCATCCAAGTGGAAGTACCTACTTCATGTGGTCATCCACAGCTTATCCAACAAGCATGGAGGATGGGACCAGATTCCTGAAGATCTCTCCTTCATAGTCCATGGAATGGTCCAGGGGGTCAGATTCAGGTACTCTCAATTTGTTTATACAAATTTACTTGCAAATTTGGACTCATTAGAGTATTATATGTTTCGAAGAAATTTATTTAGTAGCGAGAACCCTTCCTACTCGAGAATAAGGTCCCTAGATATGTTCAACACATTCTTAATGTGAACTGGTCTCGTAGTTGAGGGGGACAGGTAATATTTTTAAATTAGGACTAATGAAGCCCGTCATCATTAAGACTATGAAGATGCCAACTGTAGGCTTCTCTGAGGTAGAAACAGCCCTTGTCCCAAAAATGTTAGAGCTTATTGCTCAAGGTGACAACCTAGCAACACAAGCTAGTGTTGAACCTACACCTTCTACCTCTCAACCACCTAAACAACCACAAATCATCCTCACCTATCATAGAAAATCCAAACGAACCTCTACTCAAGCTATTGAGCTTGTGCAGGCCCCCATATCATCACCCATACATGAAGAAGTGTACACTGGAGCTCTCACTTCTCCTGAGGAGCAAACCACTCCCATCTCATCAAGAATCACTGCTGAGGTTCGTCATGCTCAGTCTGATGAGCTTATTAGCCCATTAGCCTTAAGCCTTCACTCTGAGTCTCAACACTCAAGTGAACAACCTTCAGGGGAAAGTTACCATCCCAGCCTCTAGATCTAAACCAACCCATTCCCAACCTAGAATTCTATGGTGATGAAGACATAGGATTCAGTGAGTACCATGAGTCTCTCTACTCCTCCCCTACTCAAAGAGAGATGAGTGCTCCTGCCTATACTATGTCTAGCCCACATCATTCACCTCACACTGAGGTGGATCTCCCTGAACTTGTTCAGGAGGTCCATATGGAAGAGGCTCTCACTTTTGATAGTGATTACATCTTTAAGACCTCAACCATGGCAACTCAACCCATTGACACTTCAATTGAAGTTGTCAGTGAGCAGGGCAAAGCCAGCAGCCAAGAACACTATGCTGGTGGTGAGAGAGAAGACTTTGGTCCAATTCTCTCATCCCCCAATGATTCTTTTGATGAAGATGAGGGGAACATGAGACTAAAGGTGCAGAAATGTCACAAACATGCTCCTATTTAGTCTTCAAGGTTAGTCACCTTGAATCTCAGGTGACTACCTTACAAAACAGGGTCAATTATCAGCAACTTGAGATATCGTATCTTAAGGAAAAACTAGCTGGGAGACCTTTAAGAGGAACTCATCCAGGAACATAATAACCTTTGGATTTAATTGACCTAACTCCTAGCTCACCTGTGCAAGTGGATGATGCTACCAAAATGGGGGAGAAAGTCATAGCAATCACAGAACTTGGGAGTTCTTTACAGAGTATGGACATTGAGGACCCACCATCCTCACTTGCAGATGTCCATGCTCAGCAACCTTCTTAAGTCCACATTAATATGGACTCACTCATTCAGAGTCTATTTGAGGAGGGAATTCCAAGGGCTATGTCAACTCCACCCCAAGGAGCTTCTAATTACATAATTGGGTGGAGGTATGATGCTAATAGAAGAGCCCTTCAAAATTATAAGGGTTCAAGGATAGCAAGAAGTCTTTAACTTTCAGACCTTGAACTACTATGAAGGTCTTGATCTAGTTAACATGCCACTTGCCAACCCAAGTCAATTCAGGCAAGCTAGCAGGATGGCTTAAAGGATTCAAGACTAGATTGCTGAAGTTTTTAAAGCAATAAGACAAATGCAAGTAGGCAATGTCATTGGTCAACTGGATGTTGAGGTGGGCCCTAAGATTAGCTTCAAAGGGAAAACCTTGACTGAAGGCCCAGTGACAGAACCTGTAAGCTATGTCTCACAACTAGCAACTTCAACAATCCATCCCCATAGTGAAACACCTGCTGGTGAAGGTGTATCACAACCTCTCTCTAGACAGAGTCTGGATGCTACTCCAAGTAATAAAGGCCAAAGCTCTCTCCACGTTGTATCACAAATGTTTGTGGGTGACAAAGGGAAAAGGAAAATGACTCTTGAGGAGATTGAGGAGGAGGAGAGAGGGAGGAAGAGGAAGCTAAGGAGAGAAAGTTCCACAGGCTTCATAGAAGCTGCAATCAGGGCTGCCCCCAGACCAAACACTCAAGATGATGAGTTATCAGGATTACTTACCTACAGACCAGAACTATGACATAGATGAAATTATTTCTTTCCCCTTAGAAGAACTAAATGAACTGGCAGACATGGAAATGTGTAAAGAGAGGGAGGAAGCAGAGGATGCAAGGTTGCTCCTCCAAATCAAAAAAGAAAGAAGACAGAAAAGACTGTACAAACATGTTCCTACCCTCTCTCTAGTTCAAGAAAGTACTGTGCAAGAGATTGTGGCAACTCCACAACCTCTGGTAGATAAATAAGCTGACAGACAAAATATGATCAGCTACCTGACTGCCATAGGACTCTACCAGGCAGCTGCACTTCTTTCCCTGTCCTTTGAGTATATTGAATTTGAGTATCCCAAACAACTTGAACTTCAAGTACTCAAAGAACAAAAGGCAACAAAGAGAAAGATGAGAGAAGAAGCAGCCAAGTCAAGATCCATCATCCAAAAGAGTCAAAAGAAGTCTGCTGACAGGCAGAGGATGATGAGCTTTTTAAAGATATATGGATTCTCTGGAAGGAGACTTGGCCTAATGTCTCTATCCACTATGGATGAGCACAATCGGGTGATCAAGCAGAAGATCAAGAGAGGATAGCTCATTGACTTACACTTCCCACCAAGTTAAGCCCCTCCTAAAGTGGAGGTTAAGGTTGAACAATTTGAGACAACACAACCTGGACTTCCTGCTGAACCTTAGCAAGCTTCATCTTCTGATCCACAGCAGGGTCAAACTCCCTATCCTTCTAAACTTGTGAGGGAGGTAGACCCAATTGAGAAAGACAAGGCTAAACAACAAGGTGCTGAAGGCCAGTCTTCTCAGTTGAAGTTTCCAAAGAGGAGGAAAAGGATGGCCTCTAGACCCAAGTAAAAGTAGAAGAAGAAGTCATAGTCATCCACCTCCAAGCCTCAGGATGAATCAGATCATCCTGAGAGAGTGCATGAAAAGACAACTCAATCAACTCCAATTCAAGCAGCTCCTCTTGCATCAGGAAGACCCATCTTATCCTGGACCTTCACTACCAATCCAGAAAGATGGCATGTAATCAGAGATCAAGGTGGTGAAGATGTCTACACATGGCAGGACATGTTCAACCTACGTCTATATGATCTCTTTGAGATGAGAAGACACTTTGAAAGTTTGAGTGATCCTAACCATCTAATGAAGAAGGGTATGGTTATCATCATGATGAGGACTATCAACATCTAATGTCTTCAAATGTTTTGGTAGCATCAGCCTAGGGGGAGTTTGTAAGGTTTCATGTAAGGCTGATGCACCTAAAACATTCTAAGTCTTTCATGCATGCATGCACTTAAGTGCAGAGTAGAATGCTTCGGAAGTTTTACACCATGCATCAGAATTATTCTAAGTGTAAAATCTTCTGAAGCCAAGACCAACATCTTCCAAAGCCAAAAGTGAAGTCTTCCGAAGCTTCAAAGAAAAAGTCTTCCAAAGCCAAGAAGTGAAGACTGATTTCTTCTGAAGACTTTTGATGCATGCTTTATCTGATGTACTTTTCCATAAAGCTGGACCACTTTCCACTGCAACTCTGATGACTTACCAACTTACACAAGTTGGTTAAAAGGTCCATGCTTTTGGTAACTGTACATTGAGGTTTTGAGTCTGTTGCTTTCTACTTTATGTACTTTGCAGGATCGAGTTCTGTCACTCAACATAATTTTGGTCTCTCAAACTCACTAATTCTCACACAGATTGATGATGCAAAATCCTTTAAGAGTTGATAATAATATATTAAGTAAACAAAGCACAAGAGAATAATTTTCAAGGTACTTGTATATATTACTCCTCAACTCAAAGTATTACAAGACTCTTACAAGAATGTTACAGAGTTACAGTGATAAACTATATATACTACTATCTACTGCCGGTTATACTTTGATACCAGCTGGGAATTGTCAGGACCACGTACGTACGGAGTACTAATAGATTCTGCGTGAACCAGATCAAATAGTGCGGAATCCTATTTGATTGGCGATCCAATTAGTGAGAACGATAACCTGATCGATATAACAATGAACTAAACGTTAAGAAAGAGTAGGAATCGATCAAGATCGAACTATGAAGTTGGATTGGCTGTTTAGGACACTCTGGATGGCTAGGGTTTATGAATATCGAAGTCTCTCTCAAAGTGTTCTTTTTTTTCACGAATTAAGTGGTATTTACAGGTTTGTAGTTTTCATTCGTACGACTGAACCATTAGCATGGTTCAGTCGTGCGACTGACTCATGCGTTTGATTCATACGCACGACTGAAGGTTCAGTCGTGCGACTGAGTCAATCTTATGTCTCAATCATACGACTGAACCAGTCTCCTAGTTCAGTCGTGCGACTCGTCCATAAGCATGATATATTCATGCGTATGGTCCATAAGTATGGTCCATTAGCATGAATAATCACTCGACTAAGTTGAACACATTACTTAATCATTATTGACTAAGAACTATGTACAACAACCTCAAACCTATATATGATGTTTCTATATATGACATTAATAATATGAAATATTCAAAGACTATTAAACATCAAGACATATAGCATATTTCATTTCATCATCATATTACACATATGTAAGACATGAAAGACTTTTACATTTAAGTACATACAGCATATTTCATTTCATCATCATATTACACATATTTCATTTCATCATCATATTACACATATTTCATTTCATCATCATGTATCTACAAACTCCCCCTTGGACCTAGTTTACCCTATTGTCTAACATTCTTCACATGCTCTTGAAATTTCTTGTACTTCTCTTCTCTTGTCTCCTATGTGTATCTCGAATACAAAGCAGAGTCGTATAACATGTTGAACTGTAAAGCTTGTACAATATCTTGTGTGTCATAGAACAGTGGCCACTTGTATAGAGTGTAGACATCTTCTGTAGACAAGTTGGTAAGCCACATTGGGTCAAATACCCTGATAGTCTCAATCTTTCCATCTTTGTTCAACACTATGATCGCTTCTCCCTTCCTCCAATCATAATACCACCATTTGAAGTGTGGAGTGAAGCCCTGAGGCATCTCCCTTAGAGGAATCTTAGACATTATACGTGGGGGACTCCACTTCAGCACTACCTTAGGTCTTCCAGAGATAGGATCAACTTCAGTCTTATGAATAAAACATTTAGGTTGTTGAGGCTTAAAGTTGACCCATCTGGTGTGGTATTCTTTCTTCTGAGCTATCTCAAACCATCCCGACATCTTCCTCGGGTTGGCATAAAAAAGATCTAAATTAGCCAATCTATTAAGCTCAAAACCAGGAAGAGTCTTCAGATCATGTAGATATCTGAAGTACTCAATCCCCTTATCTTTCTTTACAGCATAAACATTTAAGTCTTCAAAATTAGCCCACGCGATGATTTTGCTAGACACCTTTTGATGTTTATTGACTCTGTACAATTTGGTGTAGGCATTTTGCTTTGGAGGTGCGCGCTGGGCTTTCATTTCAGCAAAACAAGCTGCCCATTCAGCTTTCTTTAAATCAACATTAGCATCAGAAGCTTGGGCTTGACTTTCATCTTTCTCCTTTTCTTTCTCCATCTCGTTCAGCTTATCAAAAGTAGCACTGCCAAAAGTTTCATCCAAGTTGGGGATTGCCCTCAGGGTCAGTGTACTCAGGATAGTAGTCAGCTGTGACATCTTTAATCTCTATTTCATCCACATCATGTAGCTCCTTATCACTTAAGACATCAGCTTCTAGAGCATCTTTAACAATTTCATCTGGATTTAATCTGAACATATCAGCTAGCTGCTCATCTGTCAGATCACGGAAGATCTCTCCTTCTTCAGGGGTATAACTAACAGACCTTCTTACAATCCCTTGCAAATCAAGAATCATAGTGAGCTGAGTCTTGACTTGCTGAAGGGGTATAACATCATAGTCATCTGGCTGTTGAGCTTCATCTGTTTGATTAAACATTCAACACATCACACATAAATCATTAATCAAGACATTTAAACATAAATAATCATTAATTACATTAATGTAATACACAATTCAAGTACAAAAGTTTCAAATACATAAACATCTAATCATTACTTTTGCCTTGATCGGTTGTCTCTTCAGCTTGAGGAGCTGAGGATGAGGCTCTTTGATCCTGATTTCACTTGGTGCGCCTCTCTTTTGCTGATGGATTTGAGGCTGATGCAGATGCATCACCTTCATGATCATCTTCGTCATCATCATCACCTTCTTTTCCCTTTCCACTTGTTGATACATATGTACCTATTTTAGGAGCTTAATGTAAAATGTCTTTCATGTCTTACATATATGTAAAGAATGAGTTGAATGAAATGAAATATGTGTTTGATGCTTATATTGTTTAATGTTTCATTATTTATTGTGTCATAACTCATATTGAACTAACTATATAGGTTTGTGGTTGTTTACATAGTTCTTAGTCAAGAATGGTGGAGAAGTGTGTTTAAACTTTATTGTATGAAGTATTCATGCAAATGGACCATGCTAATGGACCATACACATGAACACTTCATGCTAATGGACCAGTCGCACGACTGAACCAGGAGACTGGATCAGTCGCACAATTGAGACATAAGATTGGCTCAGTCACACGACTGAACCTTTAGTCGTGCGTATGGACCAATCGTATGATTTAGCCGCACGATTGAATCATACTAATGGTTCAGTCGCACGATTGACAAACCCTAACCTATAAATACCACTTAATTCGTGGAAAAACGAAACACTTGAAGAATTTCGACTCACATACGTACCCTAGCCGTCCAGAGACCCTAGAGAACCTGTTCCAACTTCATAGATCGCAGTTGATCGTGTTCTAATCGTTCATAATGTTTCTTTAATCTCTAGATTGATCGAAACTGCTTTCTCACTGATTGGATCGCTAATCAAATAGGATTCCGCACTATTTGATTAGGTATACATGCATTATCAGTTAGTACTTCGTCCGTACACGGTTCTAACAAGTGGTATCAGAGCTTTGGCTCTTGATTTTGCGTGTTGATTCGATTAGTTTTGGTGCAAAAATCACGTTTATCTTTCAAAAGAGTCACGTTTTTTAGCAGTGTTTTCAGTGTCTCCAGATCAAAAAGTTTACGTTTTTTGGCATATGGCAGATTAGGGTTCTTGAAAAATCGTATTTTTGTGTCAAAGTACCAAAAACCTTCGAATTTTCAAATCCAGCAGCCTCAGTCGCATGATTGGCTCAATCGCACGATTGAACTCAACCGCACCGCCCATACGCACGATTGAACTCAGTCACCCATCCATTCGTACGACTGAACACCCCATTCTCATTGTCCATCCGCACTTGTTCAATCGCACGATTGACTCATCCGCATTGGTTCAATCGCACGATTGATTCATCCGCATTAGTCCATCCGCACGATTGACCCAATTGCATCTCTCCATTCGCACCAGTGAAACAGTTTTGTTCTAACTCTCAAAGTTTAAAGAAAAGGAAGATCAGTACTCTCTGTTTACTGCCGGTAGAGACTCTCGAATCCAGAACCTTCTGCTTCTAGAGAATGAAGTTGGAAATCACAATAAGCCCCCTAAACTTATAACGTTAGATGAGTACCCACAATGGAAGCAAAGGTTTGAGATTTATCTAAATGGAGTTGATCCCAATCTCTGGGAAGCAATCGAGACAGGTTATAGCATGCCGGTTGGTGCTGATGGTGTTAAACTTACCTTGGGTGGCATGACTGATAGCCAGAAGGTGAAGTACAATGCTGAGAAGAAAGTGTATGCTCTGTTGACTTAGTCGATACCTAAGGATATATTCCACCAGTTTTTCGAGAACACACAGGCAAAGAAGCTATGGGAAGCCTTGGAGAAATGATACGACGGGAATGCATCGTTGAAAGCTCTAAAGGCAAAGGCTTTGAAGAAGGAGTTTGATAACTTCTCTTCAATGGGTAAAGAGAGCTTGGATGATGTCATAGACAGATTCTACCATTTAATGAGTGAGCTGCACACTCATGGAGTCACAACGTCAATGGAAGATAAGGTCTCAAGCTTTGCCGATGGTCTGCCAGAGAAGTGGGACTTGTTTGTGTCAAATTTGAGACAGAACAAGTTATTGGAAAAATTAGACATAAACGACTTCATCCTGAAATTAAGAGAGGAGGAACTGAGGATGAAATACAGGTCACAGAAAGGATCCTATGACCAGAATCCTTCACTTTATAGATCCTCTTCCACTTCAACAGGTTCAAGAGCACCTCTTCAAACAGCATTTGTGTCTAGTTCAACTGCACCTTCCCAATCCACTGCTTCGGGATCTGAAACGTCAGGGTCGTCTTGCACCCAATATATAGTGCTTGAAGCAAATGCTACTAAGTTGAAGACCGAGAATCTCGGGAATATCACTGTGGAGGTTGCAAAGGAGCATATGGACCTTTTAGCTGCGGTCGTTCATTCTTATGATGGTCTAGTTGCAGGAAAGATCGGGAATATCCATCTGGCTGATGAGGATTACGAGCAGGTGGACGAGAATGAATTAGAAAGAATGGACATTATGTGGGCTCTTGCAAGTGTTGTTCAAAGGGCTAAGAAGTTTGTGAAGAAGACAGGACAGAACTTGATAGCCACAAAGGATACAACCTTTGGTTTTTACAAAACCAAAGTTACCTGCTTTAACTATGGAGAAAATGGGCACTTCAAACGTGAATGTGTAAAGCCCAAGAAGACAAGTAATGGGAATCCATTCTCGTCTTTCAACCATCAAGACAAACCTACGAGTGGAGGTGCATCGTCAAGCAAAGATACAAAGGCCTTGACTGCTCAAGATGATGAAGGACAAGATTGGACCTTCAAGTTTGTGTCTCCGAACGAATCGAACATTGCTATGAGGATCTGGATGATGACACTGCAAGTGAAGGTGAAATAGAAGTTGAACTAGTGATGTCAGATCATGAAGATACTGCTAATGTGGTCAATCACCTGATTGAAGAAGATCTTAGAACGACAAGTTCAGAATCTCCAGCATCCGAGGAATCAAACTCTGCGCTGATGGCTGATTCAACCGAATCTTCGCAGGTAAGTAACAAAGACCAACTTTTTGAAAGTCATGCTTGTAATGAATGTAATAAGTTTAGAGAAAGCATTGATCTTAAATTTGATAGGTTATTAGATCACAATAATAGCTTAGTAAATGACTTACAACTGTGCACAGAAGCTAATCAGATTTTAAAACAAAATGAGTGCAGTTATATAGAGAAAATAGAACTTTTAAATAAACAACTAAGGGAAACCGAGGTTGTTGCTTTTAATCAAGAAAATGATATAAAGTTTTATTTGAACTCTTTGGAAGAAACTAAGAAAGAAAAAGCAGTTTTAGAAGTCGAAGTCAACTCATTAAAACAAAAACTGCACAGTTGGACCAGTTCCTCTCACATAGTTCAAAACTTAGTGAAAGAACAGAACAATGGGGAAGGGTTGGGTTACAAAGTGGTTCCACCACCACATGAGATATTGTTAAATGTAACATCCGTCATTTTTCCAAGTTAAAACCCAAACCCGAACCCATTTTGAGCTTCCATGATTAATTTATTTAATAAAAGGATCAAATACATTAAATATGTAATCAACTTATTGATTGATAAATAATTTTTTTCATAAAATTATAAAGTTTATTAATCATGTTACAACAAATAACTAAATGAAAAAGACTTATTAAAACTTATAAAGTTATAAAAAATGTATTTTAATAAACTTATAAAGTTTTATTAGTAATTATGAATTTTAAATACTGAAAATAACTAATCAGTTTACAAGTTTTATAAAAGTTATAAAGATTAACAAATAAATAATTTGATTGATTATTCAAATTAGTTTTATAAAGTCTATAAATATTTTATAAAAAAAGTTGTTAAAATTAGAGTCTTCAAGAATTTACATTTTAAATTATAATTATTCTTTTATTTATTAAATTATTTAATTTTATATTTATTTCAAATTCCAATCATAACCCTCTTTTAAAAGACTTATAAATCACCATTAACACCATTCATAACCTCCTCCTAACCTTAAATATAAAAGCAAGGCTTAGGCCTCACTTTTCATTTGCTCATTCTCTAAAAATCTTACTCTCATATCTTTCTTTCATCCATTGGTTATGATCAATTTGAAGAATTTTATTTTACAAGAAATTTCAAGAATTCTTAATACTAAGGTAATCTTTTATTGTTTTTATATTATACATCTTAATCATCCTAACATCCAATTGTTCTCATTACTTTATGTTCTTACTTTTATTCTTTCTTCTACTAATCTATTTTAATTTTAATCATTATCATTTGATCATTAACCTTCTAATATTCACTAATCTTATAACAATCACTAACATTTCTAAATTAAGCTAACAACACACTAACATAAACAAAGAATCCCGTTTGCATATGGACGGCTATGCCGTCGCATTCGGTTATTCCACAAGATTATTGTTCTAAATGATGGCTATGCCAAAGTATTAAAATATTTTTATAACTCAAATGAAGACTAATATACCATATATTGATATAATAAAATGTTTTAACCCGTTTCATGCTTTAACGATTTTAAAAGTGCACATAAGTGCCTTACTATAATTCTGGCAGAATATGATCTTACTTCAACCGACCATAACTTGATTATAACAAAATAAATTTGAGTAAACTCAGACTCCAATGTTAGGTTCATTGAATTACCTTTTCAACGACAGTTTATACGTCTTCAAACTCAATCGGACGACTCAAAAATAGCCTTCACAAGATAAGTACGCATTTCAGCACCTTCTGTCTTGTGCTGCTTGTTTGACCTATATAAAGATGTTTTCATAAAAATGTTTCTGTATGAAAGTTGTCCGGGAGACATTGAACTAGTCAAGTATAAATTTTTATAATTTTATGAAACCGTTTGCTATTTTTAAAACCTGTTCAAACACATACCAAACATTCTGTCCAGAATCTAAAATTGATGCAATAATCCTTTTTCAATCTACCTTTCGCTTTTTAGCAATCTCTAAACGTCCTAACTTCTTGTAATGAATTCCAACCTCAAGTTATTGTTTTTACATCATTTAGGACATCACCTTTCACTCTTGACATCCAAGCTTTCTTATGTACTCTACAACCATCACTATACTTGTGAGTTTTCCATGTGAGTTCTCCATGCTTCTTTTTACTTTATTTCACACCTTTTTGGGTGAAATATGTTAACCTTATAAATTTACACTTGTAAACATCTTGATACTTGTAAATGCACATGCAATTCATCTTTACTTTTTCTCATGGTTATTTGTGGTAAGTCTTATATGAGATACATATTTTGTTTACAATCATTAACTATTGCTAGCCTGGCGACGTCTTAGATCTTTGGGCCTGACAAGCCTATTTGGTGCTAAAGTCGATGTATTGCCGACTCCTGATGACGTATGCTTGTTTATCATGGGAACCAAATACACTTAGCCAATCTTATATACTTGTAATCAAGTCGAGGTTTGGTTGTAACTGTATGTGTTCTTTAAGCTTGCTAACTTGTAACCATGGACATGAATTGCTACCTGTAACCCTTTTATATATATACATATATGCGTGTGTTTAAACCATGGGAACTCACCAACTTTATAGTTGACCTTTTATTTTTAACATGTTTCAGGTTTGATGCTTAAAGATCTTCTTGTGCTAATATAAGACTTGGACCTAGTTTAACTAAATATGTTATTTCTTTGTTTGAAGTTCTTGTATTGTATGGACTTATTTGTCTTGTAATGTTCAATGATAAATGATATTTAATATTATTACAACTTATTTAGTTCCATGTGCTATGAGCAATCGTCTCCCATTCGTCCGCCCCGATGATTCCGCCGTCGGTCGGGGTGTGACAGATTGGTATCAGAGCCATGGTTATAGGGATTTAGGTTATTAGAAATGGAATGACCTAGACTATAACTAAGTACCATCACACATGAGTCCTCTCATGTATTTCATATGCTTAGATAGGATTTTATGTGCCTTATGTGTTTATACTTGATTATGTGATTATATGCCTTATGTGGTTATACTTATACCTTGAATCTTATCAAGGCATTATGTGCCTAAATCAAATGGTTTTCAAAATAATCTTTGCATCGTTATTTGTGGTTTTCAAGTCTCGTCAAAGACTATGTCCTATAACTTGAAACATGTAATGCTGGAAGAGTGGGATGCCTGTATCTCGAGGTGTTCTGTCTAGGCAAGGTATTCATATAAATCCAAATCTACCGATGGATCCGTTTACCTTACCTGGGAACCCTTGGGGTGAGTGTCCGCTTATAGGTACGCATGTCTTCATTAAGGTTGTAGTTGACATAATACTTTGATAAGTCAACGTAATGCTTTGGTTTGTAACCGAACGTTACACTCGAAACACCTTGTTATTTTAAATCGCCTTATCTTTGATCTTGTCTTTTTGAATCTTAAAAATCATTACCCAATTCTCGTAAAGACTTTTAATAATCTTTCCGAATGCGTTCCCCTCAAAACCACACTTATCCTGAAAACCTATTACAATGATGCTCTCCTTCTAAATTGAATCTTTAATCTTAACAAAAACGATTCTCGTATCAACGTTAAACTAATGAAACTTTGAAAACCTCAACGAAATAGTAAACAAGAATTGATCATCTAAGAACCTTGTTAAATTTATTTGCTTGAGAAGCTCTTATGAAATTTATAACCCATCCAAAAATATCTTGAACTTATTTCTCATGTTCGTTAAGTCGAGTTACGTATCGATCTAAAACTTGGTGCTGTATTTGTGATAAAACATTCTTAATCGTCTTGAACCATCTGGAATATAAAAGTTTATGTAACACCCGGAAATTTCCTTTGTAGCCGACGAAAGAATAAAAAAGAAATAAAGTCCAAAGTCGAGGGACCAAACCCGCCAACGAGAGAAACTTTGATGCACGGGAGTATAAAAGGGGGAAAACACCCCTATTCTCCCCATATTTCAGCCGAGAGAGGAGAAGAGAGGAGAAGGAGAAAAAGAGGAGAAAAGTTGGTTCGGGTGGATTCGAGCGTGGAATTCAACGAGGAGCGAGTCAAATCGAAGCTCTACTCGACGGGATCGTTAAGGTGAGTTCTAGGACCCCTCTCTTACATGTTTTCAACTGATTTTGGGGCTGGAATACGTCCAAAAACCTATTTTCAAGTTTTTGGGTGAAAACCCGTTTTGATGCATGTATGTATGTGTGTGACGCGTTTGAGGCTCGATTTCTTGATTGGTTATGCTTGTATGAGGTCGTGGTATGTTTCCCTAAGGATTAGGATGGTTGATTTGAGCTTAAAAGAGGTTTGCAAGGGGTTGGGGGTTGAAAACCCGCGGCTGCAGTCGAGCAAACTGCACTCTGCACCAGCTAGGGCTAGGCGACCGACTGGTGGGCGAACTGGAGACCATTCGGCCGATTGAAGTGCGACTGAGGTCCATGCGCACCTTTTCCATGCGACTGAGGTCCATATGCATGAGGGTCATGCGATTGAATTCATGTGCTTGAAAGTCATGCGATTGAGAGGTGGTGCGACTGAGGTTCATTCGCACGAAGGTTATGCGACTGAAGTCCATGCGCCTTGAGGCCATGCGACTGAGGTTCATTCGCATGAAGAGTATGCGACTGAAGCCCATACGCCTGAAGTCATGCGACTGAAGGCCATACGCATGAGAGTTATGCGACTGAGAGTCCATTCGCCCATAGTCCATTCGCATAGGGTCCATTCGCATAGAGGCCCATTCGCCTATGTGTTCAGAGATGATAGCCGGGATGAAATTCCTCGACGATGTGATGGGCATGGACGGTATAAGGTGACGTAGGATGATGAGATTATGATGATAATGTTGATGGAGATGATGATAATATGCATGATGTTATGTGTTATGTTAGGCACGGCGGTGCGTGTGATGCATAGTATGTATGAAGTGCGTGATGTGATGTATGATTGATGTGTATGTATGATGATGTTGTATGTTTAGGTTTATGTTTATGTGGTGTTCCTTGCTATGTATGTTTATCTTTCCATGGCTTTGCGTTGAACGTTAATGGATGAAATGAAAGTATTATGTAACGTAAAGTGAAAGATAAGGAAAAGAGGAACGTACTGAATGAACGAATTAATGCATGCATTATGAACGAATGAATGAATGACTTAATGAATGAACGAATGAAAGGCTTGCAAGCATATGTATGAGGTGAGCGACTCTGTGTCGCAAAAGACTCGGAAGAGGTTCTTGTTGCGTACTCCGGTACTGTGCCAGTCTTCGGACATGAGTCGGGGGTTTGTGAGCAGGCCCCGGTACAGTATCAGTCTTCGGACATGAGTCGGGAGTATTGCATATGATGAAAGTGACGGATGATGAGATCCGTGTTGCGTATCCCGGTACTGTGTCAGTCTTCGGACATGAGTCAGGGGTTTGTTTATTAGGCCCCGGCACAGTATCAGTCTTCGGACATGAGTCGGGGATAGTGCATGAGACGAGATGATGAGGTGAGCGACTTTGTGTTGCAACAGACTCAGATGGAGTTCAATCCCTGTGATTGACTCATATGGGATCTTTGTCGCGTATCCCAGTGTGGTGTCAGTCTTCGGACATGAGTCGGGGGCTTGTGAGCGGGTCCCGGCACAACATCAGCTTTCGAGCATGAGTCGGGGATATTGCATGAGACAAGATTCGAGTAATGAAGAGTAATAAGCAATTAATGAATGAAAGAATGAATGTATGAAATGAACGTTAACGAATGATCCTAATAATGTATCAAATGGGATCCTTGTCATTCGACCTCAGTAATCGTGGCTGTGTGCCATGAAGAGGGTAAAGTCTGACATGATCTAGAATGAAGAGTAAGATAATGATGTATGATGAATAATGAATGTGACGAACGTAATGACGAAGATAATAAAGATATTATCTGTATATACGTATGATGTGTGAATGCATGTATGTAACGAATGTTTTTGTAAAGAAAGTAAAGATCGGTTTTACGAAAGAAAAGTAATTTTTATTATAAAACTAGAACTCACTCAGCAACGCTGACTTTGATGTGTTTCCAGTTGGCAGGTATGTTGCTGAGGATGGCACGGGGCAGCTACTCAGCATATTTTGGATGGCATCTTTATGCTTAATGCTTTTGTAATAAATGTAACCTGATATTGTTAAAAGAACGATTGTAATATTATGCAAAAGTATTTTGAAGGAAAGAAATTGTGTTTTAATGTTTCCGCTGCAACTATTTATGAAAGGAAAAATGTAAATATATGTTTTGAGTGCGATGAATGACTAACTGTAAGCGTCCCGGGAACCGGACCTTACAAGTTGGTATCAGAGCCAAAGTTTAAGTGAATTGGATAAATATTTTCAAAAACCTAATCTTAAACTGAGAATGGGACGGAAAGGGAATGGGATGCCAATCTGAGTAGCTGCGTGCCATCAGGTATGTTTTTGTAAAGTTAACCGGTTTACGTGCGCATGTTTTATGGTTTATGTGTTGCTGGTAGGTTTAGATACTGATGTAGTCAGGATAGGTAATGCTCGGAGTATGAAGAGTAAAGTAAGTGGCTAATCACAACTGGCCACTGTAATTAGGGACTTACTATACTTGACATAAACTGAGCTGTTCCTTGAATGACCGTGTTAGTGTTTGAATCTTTCAATGTGTTTAAAGGATGGCTGCTGGATGACCTTCGAAAGCTTCTCGTGGTGGAGGTGACGGTGGACGTGGTGCTGAACCACGGGTCACAAGAGGAAGGGCAAGGGCCGAAAGGGTAGTTCACGAAGAACCTGTGACCCCTCATCCTGAGGGCGGTGACGAGAATGCTAATCAGAGGGCCTCGGTGAGAGAGGCGGTCGTGGAAGAAGTGCATCAGGTCTTGCAGACAATCCTACCGTCTGTAGTGACCGAAGTGATAAAGACTGTTAGAGAAGAGGAGAGAAAGGAAAGGGGTAGACCTTCGGATGAAAGGAGACGACCCAAGACTGAAAGGGTTCTCTCCGATGACGAAGAGGAAGAAGAAGAGGAAGAGCCTGCGCTGGAGGCGGCACGAGGCTGTAACTATGGGGCGTTTCAGCGATGCAAGCCCCCTACTTTTGATGGTAATGGCACTGCTGCTGCTGCTCACCGGTGGGTGAGGGAGATGGAAGCTGTTTTAAATATCAGCGAGTGCCGAGAGGATCAGAAAGTAAAGTTTGCTACCCACTCTTTCGTGGACTCAGCTTTGTGCTGGTGGGACAACATAGTCCAAGTTGAGGGAAGCAGGGCTATCGGAAGGATGAGATGGTCAGAGTTGAAGAGGCTGGTGATTGAGGAGTTCTGTCCTCACCGAGAGATGGATAAAGTTGAAAGAGAGTTCCTGATGCTGGAAGCGGGAACAATGACGCATCAGCAATACACTATCAAGTTTAATGAAATGGCGCGGCTGGTGCCGGATCAGGTGACACCCCTTTCGCGAAAGATCAAGAGGTATATTCAGGGCTTGCCGACGGACATCCGCAGGCACATGATCGCTGCTCGACCAAGCACGTTTAGGTCAGCAGTGGACCTAGCGGGAAGGTTGTACGACGAGCGGGTGATGGCGATGACAGACGAAAGGGAGGAGAGAGCCTATGTTAATAAGGGGAAAGGAAGGCGAGACAGTGATGGTGGATTTGTGTATGAAGGTACGACGTCGAGGGACGATGATCGGAAGCGAATAGAAAGAAAAAGAGAAGTATGCAGAAAGTGTGGTAGAGACCATGAAGGGGAATGCAAGTGGGGACTGAACGTCTGTTTCCAGTGTGGGAAGGAAGGACATAGGGCGAGGGATTGCCGCACGGCTAAGTGCTACGACTGTGGCGAGACTGGACACCTGAGCAGGGATTGTAAGAAGCAGAAGGCAGGAGGCTCCGGTACGAGAAAAGGAAACAGAGGGTGAAGGTTGGAGCTTTTGCCATGACCGGGAAGAGGCTAGAGCGGACTTCGACTCGACGTCAGGTACGTTTCTGTAATTTAAAATTTGTGCATCTATGATTTGAATGCGATGCTAGTGGTAGCTTCGTTCCTACTGCTTTCTGTTGTATGTGGTACGTTAGGAGAAAGAACATGGATGAGCCCTTCGATGTAGAGATTGCTATTAATGAATCCACTAGGTTACCTAGATGCCCTAGAGGATTGCGGAATAGAATTGAGAAAGCGTTTGTTCTTGCTAGATCGTTCAGGGCAGATTTGGGTGGTTAGGCGTACATCACAAGATGAAGGAGTTAGCAATCCATGAGGCGTAGACGTATCGTCTATTTGGCCGATGTAAGGTGCGTGGATATACCGATATCTCAGCCGACAGATATATCGAATCGCGAGTAAGGATTATTGGTGGCCAGAAACAAAGCGTGACATGATGGAGTAAGTGAGTAGATGCCTTACTTGTCTACAAGTGAAGGCCTAGCACCTAACGACGTTTGGGAAATATTGAGGTGGTTGAGGCAACGACTGAGAGGCCCGAAAGGGATCAAAGCCCTGAGAGAAGTAGCCAAAGATAGACCAGAAGTCGTATGTTGATAAACGACGTAGAGCGATTGAACTCCAGGCGAGAGACTGGAAAAGTGATGAGACAGAATTTCCAAACAATGGTTCAAGGAACAACAGGTTTCGGGGACGAAACCTATTTAAGGGGGGTGGACTTGTAACACCCGGAAATTTCCTTTGTAGCCGACGAAAGAATAAAAAAGAAATAAAGTCCAAAGTCGAGGGACCAAACCCGTCAACGAGAGAAACTTTGATGCACGGGAGTATAAAAGGGGGAAAACACCCCTATTCTCCCCATATTTCAGCCGAGAGAGGAGAAGAGAGGAGAAGGAGAAAAAGAGGAGAAAAGTTGGTTCGGGTGGATTCGAGCGTGGAATTCGACGAGGAGCGAGTCAAATCGAAGCTCTACTCGACGGGATCGTTAAGGTGAGTTCTAGGACCCCTCTCTTACATGTTTTCAACTGATTTTGGGGCTGGAACACGTCCAAAAACCTATTTTCGAGTTTTTGGGTGAAATAACGTTTTGATGCATGTATGTATGTGTGTGACGCGTTTGAGGCTCGATTTCTTGATTGGTTATGCTTGTATGAGGTCGTGGTATGTTTCCCTAAGGATTAGGATGGTTGATTTGAGCTTAAAAGAGGTTTGAAAGGGGTTGGGGGTTGAAAACCCGCGGCTGCAGTCGAGCAAACTGCACTCTGCACCAGCTAGGGATAGGCGACCGACTGGAGGGCGACTGGAGGCCATTCGGCCGATTGAAGTGCGACTGAGGTCCATGCGCACCTTTGCCATGCGACTGAGGTCCATACGCATGAGGGTCATGCGATTGAAGTTCATGTGCTTGAAAGTCATGCGATTGAGAGGTGGTGCGACTGAGGTTCATTCGCACGAAGGTTATGCGACTGAAGTCCATGCGCCTTGAGGCCATGCGACTGAGGTTCATTCGCATGAAGAGTATGCGACTGAAGCCCATACGCCTGAAGTCATGCGACTGAAGGCCATACGCATGAGAGTTATGCGACTGAGAGTCCATTCGCCCATAGTCCATTCGCATAGGGTCCATTCGCATAGAGGCCCATTCGCCTAAGTGTTCAGAGATGATAGCCGGGATGAAATTCCTCGATGATGTGATGGGCATGGACGGTATAAGGTGACGTAGGATGATGAGATTATGATGATAATGTTGATGGAGATGATGATAATATGCATGATGTTATGTGTTATGTTAGGCACGGCGGTGCGTGTGATGCATAGTATGTATGAAGTGCGTGATGTGATGTATGATTGATGCGTATGTATGATGATGTTGTATGTTTAGGTTAATGTTTATGTGGTGTTCCTTGCTATATATGTTTATCTTTCCATGGCTTTGCGTTGAACGTTAATGAATGAAATGAAAGTATTATGTAACGTAAAGTGAAAGATAAGGAAAAGAGGAACGTACTGAATGAACGAATAAATGCATGCATTATGAACGAATGAATGAATGACTTAATGAATGAACGAATGAAAGGCTTTCAAGCATATGTATGAGGTGAGCGACTCTGTGTCACAAAAGACTCGGAAGAGGTTCTTGTTGCGTACTCCGGTACTGTGCCAGTCTTCGGACATGAGTCGGGGGTTTGTGAGCAGGCCCCGGTACAGTATCAGTCTTCGGACAGAGTCGGGAGTATTGCATATGATGAAAGTGACGGATGATGAGATCCGTGTTGCGTATCCCGGTACTGTGTCAGTCTTCGGACATGAGTCGGGGGTTTGTTTATTAGGCCCCGGCACAGTATCAGTCTTCGGACATGAGTCGGGGATAGTGCATGAGACGAGACGATGAGGTGAGCGACTTTGTGTTGCAACAGACTCGGATGGAGTTCAATCCCTGTGATTGACTCATATGGGATCTTTGTCGCGTATCCCGGTGTGGTGTCAGTCTTCGGACATGAGTCGGGGGCTTGTGAGCGGGTCCCGGCACAACATCAGCTTTCGAGCATGAGTCGGGGATATTGCATGAGACAAGATTCGAGTAATGAAGAGTAATGAGCAATTAATGAATGAAAGAATGAATGTATGAAATGAACGTTAACGAATGATCCTAATAATGTATCAAATGGGATCCTTGTCATTCGACCTCAGTAATCGTGGCTGTGTGCCATGAAGAGGGTAAAGTCTGACAGGATCTAGAATGAAGAGTAAGATAATGATGTATGATGAATAATGAATGTGACGAACGTAATGACGAAGATAAAAAAGATATTATCTGTATGTACGTATGATGTGTGAACGCATGTATGTAACGAATGTTTTTGTAAAGAAAGTAAAGATCGGTTTTACGAAAGAAAAGTAAGTTTTATTATAAAACTAGAACTCACTCAGCAACGCTGACTTTGATGTGTTTCCAGTTGACAGGTATGTTGCTGAGGATGGCACGGGGCGGCTACTCAGCATATTTTGGATGGCATCTTTATGCTTAATGCTTTTGTAATAAATGTAACCTGATATTGTTAAAAGAACGATTGTAATATTATGCAACAGTATTTTGATGGAAAGAAATTGTGTTTTAATGTTTCCGCTGCAACTATTTATGAAAGGAAAAATGTAAATATATGTTTTGAGTGCGATGAATGACTAACTGTAAGCGTCCCGGGAACCGGGCCTTACAGTTTATCAATTAAAATTCTAAACTAATGATCTTGTACCCTTTGCCAAGAAACACATGAAATCATGAATCATGAAATTGAACAAACTTAAGCATAGCAAAACATCATAATTAAATTTGTTGAATTTGAATGCCTCCAAAAGTTCCCTTGTGAACGTGAAATGAAATCCAAGTCTTCTCGTCTCTTTGAAATTAGCCCTTGTGATTAAATTTCGGGATGAAATTTCTTAAAGTAGGGGAGACTGTAACATCCGCCATTTTTCCAAGTTAAAACCCAAACCCGAACCCATTTTGAGCTTCCATGATTAATTTATTTAATAAAAGGATCAAATACATTAAATATGTAATCAACTTATTGATTGATAAATAATTTTTTTCATAAAATTATAAAGTTTATTAATCATGTTACAACAAATAACTAAATGGAAAAGACTTATTAAAACTTATAAAGTTATAAAATGAATTTTAATAAACTTATAAAGTTTTATTAGTAATTATGAATTTTAAATACTGAAAATAACTAATCAAATTATAAATTTTACAAGTTATATAAAGGTTATAAAGATTAACAAATAAATAATTTGATTGATTATTCAAATTGGTTTTATAAAGTCTATAAATATTTTATAAAAAAAGTTGTTAAAATTAGAGTCTTCAAGAATTTACACTTTAAATTATAATTATTCTTTTATTTATTAAATTATTTAATTTTATATTTATTTCAAATTCCAATCATAACCCACTTTTCAAAGACTTATAAATCACCATTAACACCATTCATAACCTCCTCCTAACCTCAAATATAAAAGCAAGGCTTAGGCCTCACTTTTCATTTGCTCATTCTCTAAAAATCTTACTCTCATATCTTTCTTTCATCCATTGGTTATGATCAATTTGAGGAATTTTATTTTACAAGAAATTTCAAGAATTCTTAATACTAAGGTAATCTTTTATTGTTTTTATATTATACATTTTAATCATCCTAACATCCAATTGTTCTCATTACTTTATGTTCTTACTTTTATTCTTTCTTCTACTAATCTATTTTAATTTTAATCATTATCATTTGATCATTAACCTTATAATATTCACTAATCTTATAACAATCACTAACATTCCTAAATTAAGCTAACAACACACTAACATAAACAAAGAATCTCGTTTGCATATGGACGGCTATGCCGCCGCATTCGGTAATTGCACAAGATTATTATTCTAAATGATGGTTATGCCAAAGTCTTAAAATATTTTTATAACTCAAATGAAGACTAATATACTATATATTGACATACTAAAATGTTTTAACCCGTTTCATGCTTTAACAATTTTAAAAGTGCACATAAGTGCCTTACTATAATTCTGGCAGAATATAATCTTACTTCAACCGACCATAACTTGATCATAACAAACTAAATTTGAGTAAACTCAGACTCCAATGTTAATTTCATTGAATTACCTTTTCAACGATAGTTTATACGTCTTCAAACTCAATCGGACGACTCAACAATAGCCTTCACAAGATAAGTACGCATTTCAGCACCTTCTGTCTTGTGCTGCTTGTTTGACCTATATAAAGATGTTTTCATAAAACTGTTTCTGTATGAAAGTTGTCCGGGAGACATTGAACTAGTCAAGTATAAATTTTTATAATTTTATGAAACCGTTTGCTATTTTTAAAACCTATTCAAACACATACCAAACATTCTGTCCAGAATCTAAAATTGATGCAATAATCCTTTTTCAATCTACCTTTTGCTTTTTAGCATTCTCTAAACGTCCTAACTTCTTGTAATGAATTCCAACCTCAAGTTATTGTTTTTTTATCATTTAGGACATCACCTTTCACTCTTGACATCCAAGCTTTCTTATGTACTCTACAACCATCACTATACTTGTGAGTTTTCCATGTGAGTTCTCCATGCTTCTTTTTACTTTATTTCACACCTTTTGGGGTGAAACATGTTAACCTTATAAATTTACACTTGTAAACATCTTGATACTTGTAAATGCACATGAAATTCATCTTTACTTTTTGTCATGGTTATTTGTGGTAAGTCTTATATGAGATACATATTTTGTTTACAATCATTAACTATTGCTAGCCTGGCGACGTCTTAGATCTTTGGGCCTGACAAGCCTATTTGGTGCTAAAGTCGATGTATTGCCGACTCCTAATGACGTATGCTTGTTCATCATGGGAACCAACTACACTTAGCCAATCTTATATACTTGTAATCAAGTCGAGGTTTGGTCGTAACTGTATGTGTTCTATAAGCTTGCTAACTTGTAACCATGGACATGAATTGCTACTTGTAACCCTTTTATATATATACATATATGCGTGTGTTTAAACCATGGGAACTCACCAACTTTATAGTTGACCTTTTATTTTTAACATGTTTCAGGTTTGATGCTTAAAGATCTTCTTGTGCTCATATAAGACTTGGACCTAGTTTAACTAAATATGTTATTTCTTTGTTTGAAGTTCTTGTATTGTATGGACTTATTTGTCTTGTAATGTTCAATGATAAATGATATTTAATATTATTACAACTTATTTAGTTCCATGTGCTATGTGCAATCGTCTCCCATTCGTCCGCCCCGATGATTCCGCCGTCCGTCAGGGTGTGACATTAAAGGCTAAATGTAGACCAGTAAATAACAGTCCAATTAAGGATCATGTGGTGTCTACTCCTCTGGTTAGTGATCCGGATTCCACATGTAAACTGATGAAATCTGTCACTAAACAGAAGGAGGCTACTTTAAAATCTAAAGGCAAGATGTCTATTGTGAATTTGGAAGAACAATTTGGAAAGGTTAATGTAAAGTCAGGTTCAAACATGTCTTCTTCAGAATCCAAACTGACCAAACCAGTTAACCAAACACGTGCTTCACGTCAAAGTCCAAATAAACAAAAGGCTAAAGAGGTTAAAAACGTTCAAACAATAAATTTTGTAAAAGAAACAAAAACATCTAAACAAGAAGTTTCCAAACCCAACCAGACTAAAGTCACACCTGTTTCACACACTTCCCCACAGAGACAATTTTCCCAATATGTAGAAGGTAGATCATGCTACAATTATGGAAAGAGAGGACACATCGCTTCTAATTGTCCTCATTATCAGACACCCAGAAAGAAAATTGAACTTTATGATACTATACCAATTTCTTCAAAAAGGAGTTCTATTACTCCACCAAAAAGAAGTATTGAACCTAAAGTTCAAACCGTAAGTCAGTCGTCTGTTTATCACAAACAGGCCTTACACAAAACTGGCTTATGGAAAAGTCAAGTTCAGTTTCTGATACTGAGAACACTAAAAAGCATGATATGCCCTCACCCTCAAATGGACAGTGGGTAGAATTTATGATGTGTGATGCCTCTGGGTCACCCAAGCCAGTTAAGGCTTGGGTACCTAACCTAAACTAATCATTTCGTTAAGTGTGCAGGGTGTCCGCTATAGTGCTTCTACAAATACATCACGGCTCAAGGCGAAGTGGGAAACCAGAAAGTCAAGTTTGACAGGTCAACTACGTTCAACAACTTCAAAATAACTTGTTTTCTGTATCCCAGATCTGTGACAAAGGATTCAAGGTAGTCTTTGACAACAAGAAGTGCTATGTGTTGAAGAAGGAGTATGTGATACCGGAGGACCAAGTCTTAATGTCAGCTTCAAGATATAATAATTTATATGTCTTGGACCTATCAAAGGCCTCCATAACCGATCATCAAGTTCAATGCTTCTTGTCAAAGGCAACAGAGAAAGACTCCATTTCTTGGCATAGGAGAATGGGACACATTAATCCACGGAAGATGAATCACTTGATCCAGAATGATCTAGTGCGTGGAGTAAATGTTAAGAACTTCCAATTACCGGATTTTTGTGTCGCGTGTAAGAAAGGGAAGCAAACAAAGAATTCTCATAAGGAAAAGAAAGTTCACTCAATTGACCTACCTCTTGAGCTTCTTCACATGGATCTGTTTGGGCCAGTAAGTACAAAGAGCATTGCCGGTAATTTGTACTGCTATGTTGTTACGGATGATTACTCAAGATCCTCTTGGGTGATGTTTCTGAAATCCAAATTAGAGACATTTGAATCATTCAAGGAGCTGGTAACTACATTGGAGTCACTCTACAAGCTGAAGGTAAGGCAAGTTCGCTCAGACAACAGCATCGACTTCAAGAACCAATGGATGGAGGCATTCTGCAAAGAAAAAGGAATTGTGCACGAGTTCACATCTGCCTACACTCCTCAAATGAACGGAGTTGCTGAGAGAAAGAATCGAAGCTTGATAGAGACAGCCCGGACGATGCTAGCAGACTCGAAACTACCTATCCAATTTTGGAATGAGGCAGTTGCCAATGCATGTTACACCCTAAATCGAGTCTTGGTGGTCAAACGTCATGGTAAGACGTGTTACGAGTTACTCCAACGACGTAAACGTAATCTAGAGTACCTCGAACCGTTTGGCGCACCATGTACGCTGCTGAAGAAAAATCAGTCAGGGAAGTTCAGTGAAAAGGTTGAAGAAGAAATTTTTCTTGGATACAACATACCGAATAAGCGAGTTTACAACAACTCAACTGGTCAAGTAGAAGTGTGGTGCAACGTCGACGTTCAGAGATACACCACCCCCCTGCTAGAAAAGGACCCGCATTCTTCTTAGATTATGATGGATTCTTTATGTCCTTCAACATCCATCTCTCCCCTTCTGATGATGAGTTAGCGACTAGAATGATGTATGATGTCTTAAACACACCGTCTCTAGACTCGTCAACATCAGTTCCACACGGGGAGTCTTCTAGTTCTTGGGAGCACTTGATGTAAGTGACTCCTCCTCTGACGATGAAGAAGTGGAGACTGAACAGGTGAACTAGGAGGAACAGGTTCCTGCTACATCAAGTACACAAGCATCAAACCCTGATGCCTCTGACACTTCGGAACCTCAAATTCCAACCGCTTCAGATACTAAAGCTGTGGTCACAATCTGGAAAATGAGGTAGCTGTTCCCACCACTCCTGGATCCAGGTTAAATGTTTATCATCCTTTGGACAATGTCATTGGAGATGTTCAATCAGGAGTATAGACCAGAAATCAGCTATACTCAGCTGATTACGCCTCAGTCATGGAAAAGGGATATCTTCACGACAGTGCTTATCGATGTTTTGTGTCTCATTTTGAGCCAAAGTATGTTAGTGAAGCATTAAACGATGAGGCATGGGTAAGTGCGATGCAAGAAGAACTCCTACAGTTCAAGAAGCTAGGAGTTTGGACCCTTGTGGACAGACCAAAAGGTGCTAAAGTCATTGGAACTAAATGGGTCTTGAAAAGCAAGAAAGACGATCAAGGGGTCATAATTCGCAACAAGGCTCGACTTGTCGTTCAAGGTTTTAGACAAGTCGAAGGAATCGATTATAATGAAGTGTTTGCACCTGTGGCAAGGATGGAAGCAATCTGTATCTTCCTAGCCTATGCCTCTTACATGAAGATCAAAGTTTATTAATTAGATGTAAAGAGTGCATTCCTTCATGGTGAAATCCGGGATACAGTGTACGTTAGTCAACCCGAAGAATTTGAGGATCTGTATCATCGGGACAGAGTTTACAAACTAGATAAGGCTCTCTACGGGCTCCATCAAGCCCCGAGAGCATGGTATGAGAAACTCTCCACTCATCTTGTGAAACACGGCTTTCGCAGAGGAGTGATTAATTGTACACTGTTCATCAAAGAAAAGGATGGTGACTTACTGCGGTACAGATTTATGTTGATGACATAATCTTCGGTTCCAAAAACGATGATCTATGTAAAGAATTGAAGCAGTAATGAAAGCTGAATTTGAGATGAGTGCCATGGGAGAAATGAAGTTCTTTCTCGGGTTACAGGTGGATCAGACACCAAAGGAAATATTTCTACATCAGACCAAATATGTCGGTGATATCCTAAGTCGGTTCGATATGGAGAATGCTTCTCCAGCTGGGACTCCACTAGCTACAAACCACGACGTGGCACCCGACGAAAATGGTGATCTGGTGGATGTCACCATGTATCGAGGAATGATCGGGTCCCTCATGTACCTCACTGCCTCACGACCTAATATCATGTACGCGACGTGTCTATGCTCCAGATATCAGGCAAAGCCGAAAGTCAACCATCTCATAGGAGTCACAAGGATATTTTGTTATCTGAAGGGTACTCCAACACTTGGGTTGTGGTATCCTCATGACGATGACTTTGAGCTTACAGCGTATAGCGATTCGGATTATGGGGGCTGCAAAATGAACTACAAGTCAACATCTACAGGATGTCAATTCTTTGGGAGAAGATTAGTCACGTGGCAGTGTAAGAAGTAGACATCGGTTGCTCTGTCAACTTCTGAAGCTGAATATGTTGCTGCTGCAAGCTGCTGTTCACAAATCATCTGGATTCAACAGCAAATGCGGGACTATGGTTTGAAATTCTCTAACACTCCTATATTTGTTGATAATTCTGCTGCTATAGCCGTAACTAAAAATCCTGTCCAACATCCTAAAACCAAACACATTGGAATTAAATATCACTTTATACGTGATTGTTTTGAAAAGAATTTAATCGATGTTGTTAAAATTAATACGGACTTTCAACGCACTGACCTCTACACAAAAGTGTTTGGTAAACCAAGATTTTTATATCTGTTAGAGGTCAACAGCGTGAAAAAGAAATGTGCAGTGATTCCAAAAGATGAAAGTACATAGTCCGACGAGTAGAGTTAATTTTATTTTTAATTTTCTAGTTTCTTTTATTTTTCGTATTTTAATTTCCTGTTTCTATAAAATCCAAAAACTCAAAAAATAATTTCGGTTTTAGAATTTTAGGGGGAGAATAGGTTAGAGTAGTATTAAATTAGGTGTTTTAATTTCAGTACTTAATTTAAATCGAAGTATAAATCTGAGAAGTCCAAGCAAAATATAGGAAAAATGATAGTAAAACTAGTATGCTACTAAGGTAACATAGAGAAAGTAGACCTAGAGGTTGCTAGTTCATTATATGATATGTCGGTAGGTTCAACACAATAGATGAGTAGACCTCATTGGTGATTTAAATTCAAACTAAACTGTTCAACTTGCTGTGGGTTCCCATCTTATCCCTGGTTAACACAATCAACGTAGTTCCAATAAGGGGTGACGAGCAAATAAACGCCAGAAATGTGTGCGGATGACCATAAAAAGAGCAAAGCACGAGAAAAAAAATATGTAAGCGCTATCAAGCTAATAACAAATGTTGTTGGTGCGTTACGTGCAAAAAGAAAAGAAAAATGCTCTCACAAGAAGATAGGTTGTGTGCCTCTCTGCTGTGCAATGGCACTGACCTGAGGATAAGCATAACCTAAATATTCTAGAATTCATTGTTGTTTGTGCCTCTCTGCTATACGATGGCACTGACCTGAGGATTGACATATCTTTGAAAGCTCTTAGAATAGTTTCTTCTTGTCAAAACACCCGTAGACCGGTCAAAAATCTCCTGAGGAATGTTGATTGCCATATAAGCGTGGGATCCACAAATGCTTGTTGAAATAATTAAACCTTAATTCATCACCAATGAGTGTCAAAAATCTGTGTATGGATTTAAGAGGACAAGTATACTAACAATCATCGTGAGCAGCAACTCTTGAAAGTCCAAATCAGCGTGTGCATCTTATAGCTCTAGTATGATTTCCTAAACTTGCTAATGACTCTCGATGATAACAAGAATCTAGCATCAAAAGGCTTTGGTAAAATGTCCCAAATGATTTGATAAACCTGTATGATTCCATAATGAATCGTTCCAGTTATGATCAAAGTAACTTGACGCTATACTGTCCAGGAAGAAAATCTGGTAGATACTTATCTTAGGATTTCAACCTCACAACAAAATACAAAATTATGTTTTAGCTTTGTTTTATTTCTAGTTGTTTAATTTAGTTAATTTCAGTTAGTTTAGTAGTTAAATGTCGGACTACGCATCGGAAGTGAATCTGGGATTCACTCACTAAAAGGGTCACGTCTGAGGTGACCAATGGGGTTTTCAAATGTAAAAGGATCACGTCTGAGGTGATCAACAGTTTTTCTAAGTTAAAATGGTCATGTCTGAGATAATCAATGGTCAAAATGTCTTATCAATAAGTAAAAGGGCTAAGTGTATGAATGGTCATAAGGTCAAACTCATAAGTATGAGCCATTCGCACGACTGGACCATGAGTATGGACCTGTCGTACGATTGGACCATACGTATTAGCCCAATCGCACGACTAAACCACACGTTTGGACCAGACGTGCGATTGGACCATAAGCATGAGTCAATCCATACGATTGGATCATCAGAATGAACCAATCGCACGAATGGAGGTGACCAAATGAGTCAATCGCACGACTGAAACCTAGTCGCACGACTGAAGGTGACCGACTGAGCCAGTCGCACGACTGGGCCTCAGTCGCACGAATCAACAGTGCGATAAGGTTCAGTCGCACGACTGAAAGATACCCTAGTATAAATAAGGGGGAGTCGGTCGCAGACACTCATCACCCCCCAATCGCTCTCTCTTCGCATGATAGTACCATTACGCTGCCAAAATTGTGAATGAGTGTTCCAGACTGATTATTGTTGCTTCTAACGATTTCTATTGATTATACAGGTAATGTGCGACGTAAGCCACTCAAATGTTCATCAAATCATGCCCGAAATCGACTTTAATTGAGCCCTAACAAGAACCAAGACTGAGTTCACAAAATAAACCTATAAAACTAAGTAAATTGCTAATTTAAAATGTGTTAGATGATAGTTGGAACAATAGCGAGTCTAATGAGTCAAGTCTAACATCAAGTTTTGCTCAAGATTTGAATTTGAATGGGAAAATAGACTGTCATGCCAATGGACTTACTGATGAACCTCAATCGCACGACTGAGCTTGGCGAAAGGCACAATCGCACGACTAAACCATGCGTATGAGTCCAGTCGCACGACTGGTTCAACCGCATGGGACAGCATACGACTAAGCACAGTCGCATGCTCAATCGCACAAATGAGCTCAATCGCACAACTCAGACTCAGTCGCACAGTCCATTCGCACGACAGAACAGAAGGATTCAAGTCATATAAATTCAAATGTCATTCATTTACACACAATCTAACGTTTATCTATCTTGTTGTAACATCCGAATATTTGTTTGTTTTGAAGCCGACGAAAGAAGAAAAGAAATAAAGTCCAAAGTCGAGGGACCAAACTCTCCAACGAGAGAAACTTCGAAGGATAGGAGTGTAAAAGGGGGAAGACACCCCCATTCTTCCCATTTTTAGCCAAGAGAGGAGAAGAGAAGGAGAAAAGCTTGGTTCGGGTGGATTCGAGCGTGGAAATCATCGTGTAGCCGGTCAAATCAGAGCTCTACTCGACGGGATCGTTAAGATGAGTTCTAGGACCCCTCTTTTACACGTTTTCAACTGATTTTGGGGCTGGAACACATATGAAAACCTATTTTCGAGTTTTGGGTGAAAACCCGTTTTTATGCATGTATGTATGTGTATGATGCGTTTGAGGCTTGATTTCTTGCTTGGTTATGCTTGAATGAGGTCGTGGTATGTTTCCCTAAGGTTTAGGATGGTTGATTTGAGCTTAAAAGAGGTTTGGAAGGGGTTGGAAGCCAAAACCCGTCGGCTGCGGTCGGGGTGAACTGCATTCTGCATCAGCTAGGGCTAGGCGACCGACTGGAGGGCGATTGGAGGCCATTCGGCCGATTGGAGTGCGACTGAGGTCCATGCGCACGATTGCCATGCGACTGAGGTCCATACGCATGATGGTCATGCGACTGAAGTTCATGTGCCTGTGAGGCATGCGATTGAAGGAGCGTGCGACTGAGGTTCATTCGCATGAAGGTTATGCGACTGAAGTCCATGCGCCTGGAGGCCATGCGACTGAGGTTCATTCGCATGAAGAGTATGCGACTGAAGCCCATGCGCCTGAAGTCATGCGACTGAAGGCCATACGCATGAAAGTTATGCGACTGAGAGTCCATTCGCCCATAGTCCATTCGCATAGGGTCCATTCGCATAGATGCCCATTCGCTTAAGTGTTCAGTCGCCTTGAAGGCCATGCGACTGGAGGGTGTCCATACGCCCAAGTAGGGTTCATGCGCCCGAAAGAACAACGGTTTATCTTATGACCTTCGAGGGAAAGCGAAGTTATGGGTTTTGACTCAGGAGATTCTCGTAGGCTCGTGTGAGTTGACTTTCGAGGTCATAGTCGTTATGTTGGGCATGTAGATGAAGATGATATGTATGACGTTATGGGTGATGTTAGGCATGGTGGTGCATGTGATGCATAGTGTGTATGATGTGATGTATGACTGATGCGTATGTATGATGATGCCCTGTATGGTAATATGTGTATGTTTATGTTTCTTATTATGTATGTTTATCTTTCCATGGCTTTGCGTCGAACGTTAATGAATGAAATGAAGTATTATGTAACGTAAAGTGGAAAGTACCGAAAAGTCTTGCAAGCATTGGATATCAGGGTCCTCCTTAGTGATCGACCATTTATGTAAAACCTCAACCGCTTACCTCTAGTACTGTGGCATACGCTCAGCTGTTCATTTATTGATTTCGGCCCAGTAGCTAAATGGTTCGGGGTGTAGCATATGGTATTGGTACGGAAGATATCCGATGCGCAAGTAAAGATAAAATGAATGAAATGAAGTATTATGTAACGTAAATTGGGAAGTACTGAAAAGTCTTGCAAGCATTAGATATCAGGGTCCTTCTTTGTGATAGACCATTTATGTAGAACTTCTACCGCTTACCTCTAGTACTGCGGCATACGCTCAGCTGTTCATTTATTGACTTTGGCCCAGTAGCTAAATGGTTCGGGGTGTAGCATATGGTATTGGTACGGAAGATATCCGATGCGCAAGTAAAGATATAATGAATGAATGAATGAGGAACATAATAAAGATATTATCTATGTGTACGTATGATGTGTGATCATGCAAAAGTAACGAATGGTTTTAAAAGAAAGTAAAGTATGTTTTATTATAAAACTAGAACTCACTCAGCAACGCTGACTTTTTATGTGGTTCCAGTTGGCAGATAAAGTTGCTGAGGATGGCACGGGCGACTACTCAGCTTATTTTGGATGGCATCCATATTCATAATGCTTTTGCATTGTAATAGAACAAATATTTTGTAATTGAACAACGATGTATTTTGTTGGAAAAGTTTTTATGATAAAATGATGTTTAATGTTTCCGCTGCAACGCTTTATGAACTATAAATGCAATTATATGTTTTATGTGCGATGAATGACCAACTGTAGGCGTCCCGGGAACGGTGCCTTACACTTGTGTTACAGCAGCATGGCGAGTCGGCGGACGATGAGCACCAAGCACAACATATGTGCTCATCTAGACATTACGTCCTGGAACGCATCTGAGTTCGCAGGCATTATTACATTTCTACGGGAGATCGAGGATCTTCAGAGCTATCTCCACTGCGTGCACACCATACAGATCGATATAGCAAGCTTTCTGGGAAAGCGCTGTTGTAGATAGGTCCTCAGAGCCTCACCGTATTAGGAGTTCCATCTTTGGTCAGGACATTGAGATCAGTGAGGAGGATCTAAGGACAGTCTTAGAGTTGGGAGATGATGGTGATTGCCCTACCAGACTGCATCCGTTGACAGTTCGAGGATGTTTTCTTCGGGCTAAGTACTCGGGGGATATAAACGCAGGTGTGCTCAACAAGAGCAACCTGTGTCCCCAGTTCAAATACTTAGCTCATGTGCTGCTGAAGTGTATTGCCTCGAGGAAGGGCGGATTTGATGAGTTATCAGATCAGATCCAGAACGCATATGTAGCTTTGGTGCTGAACCACCCGTTCAGCTTTTCGAGGATGATCTTCACCTACTTGGTGGAGAACATAGAGGCCAAAGGCAAGGAAGGCTTCTGCATGTACCCACGTTTCATTCAGATGATCATCGACCAGAAGCTTCCGTCACTGCCCAAGGAGAAAGAAGATGCTGTGGTGCTTGAGGTGATTGATGATACCACCTTAGGCAGGATGAAGGTCTACTGGGGCAAGCAGGTGAAGCCCCTGGTGAGAATGTTGTTTGGGCATTTAGCCCGAGAGGACTACGTGGCACCAGCTAGGAGAAAGTGGCGTCACGATGATAGTGACTCAGATTCTAAGCCGATTGTGCTCCCATCCGACGATTCTGATGATGATGATAGTGGTGATGGTGGAGATACTGGCCCCACCCAATCTAGGGCCACTACCAGAGATGCTACATCTCCATCATCCACCCACGAAGGAGTTGATATGGCAGGATTCCATCAGGACTTCTGTCCTGATGAGGAGGAGGAGTCTGATGAGGAACCATTAGTTCGGACGGTAGGCAGCAAGGTGGTTGCCACCGAGCGAGGTATTAGGGCAGTAGGTGGATGCCCGGGTGAGTCTGGGGAGGCTGATACTGATACATCTTACACCCCAGACTAGCCCAGCAGCCAAGGGGGAGCATCCTCCTCGAAGGGGTCGAGGAAAAAGAGGATGGCTCAGCCGCACAGGATGAAGAGTAAGAGACGGAGATTCACCTTGATCACAACATCTACCACCACCACCACCACAACTACCACCACCACTACCACTCCTACCACCACCACTACCACACCCTCCACCATTACTACCACACCTCCACCCTCCACTACTACAACCATACCTCCACCAATTATACCTATACCACCATCCATCTTTACCACAACTACCACCACTACCACCACCCATCGAGCCGGGACTTCATCTCAGGTCCCACTGTGCTTTGGATCCTCTCTGCCCTCAGTTGGGTTAGATGAACAGCTGGCCAATCTAAACCGGATTGTGGTTAAGCTGCTTGCTACTGATGAGCAACGAGCTACACAGCTAAACCAGCTGATGGAGCTCAATGCTGCTCAGGCTCAGCAGATAGCAGCTCAGAGTCAGGAGATTACTGAGCTTTGTGAGCTGCAGACTTCTTTAGTACAGAGGATAGATGATCTTGAGGAGAAGAACAAGAAGTTGATGCTACGACTCAAAGGCTCCAAAGATGAGCCCCTCAAGATCAGAGAAGGAGACGATGATGGTGATGATGACAATGATGAGGATGATAAGGATGATGATGAGACGGATGAAGAAGGTGAAGGAGATGAAGGAGAGGAGAAGGGAGGAGATGAGGATAAAGAAGATGATGCTTCTGCATCAGCATCCACACAGGCTAGAGAGCGACGGTCAAAGAAGGCTCAAGATCAGGGAGACTCATCCTCAGCCCCTCCGGCTGACGAGCCTGCTATTCAGGGCAAAAATCAAACATATCAGCGAGATGAATATGATGTTGCTCCACTTCAGCAAATCAAGTCTCAACTCACAATGATTCTTGATTTGCAAGGGATTGTCAGACGGTTAGTGAGCTATACTCCTGAAGAAGGAGAAATCATTCATGACCTGACTGACGAGCAACTTGCTGAGATGTTCAGGCTGAACCCGAACGAGATTGTCAAGGATGCTCCTACTTTTGAGGTGACAAGTGATGATGAGCTTAACTACATAGAGGAAATCGAGATAGAGGATGTCACTGCTGACCAATATCCAGAGTACACTGACTGAGAGGGAAATGTAGTCCCTAACTTTGGTGATACTCTCGGCAATGATACATTTGACAAGCTGGATCAGATGGAGAAAGAGGCTGAGAAGACTGAGGGTCAAGCCCAAGTCTCAAACGCCGATGTTGACATCAAAAAGGCTGAATGGGCGGCCTGTTTTGCTGAGATCCGAGCCATGCGTACTGCACAAAAGCCAAATGTCTACACCAAGCTATACAAAGTCAAGAAACACTTAAAGGTGTCAGACAAGATCATTTCCTGGGCTTATTTTAAGGATCTGAATGTGTATGCAGTGAAAAGAGAAAAGGGCATAGAGTACTTTAGATTCCCACATGATCTAAAGACTCTCCCTGGTTTTGATCTCAACCAGCTGGCACGCCTAAAGTTGTTGTATGCTGACCTGAGAAAGATGTCAGGCTGGTTTGAGGCTGCACTGAGGAAAGAATACCACACCAGGTGGGTTAACTTCAGACCTCAACAACTGAAGAGGTACATCAGATGGTCTGAAGTTGATCCCATTACTGGAAAGCCTAAGGTAGTGCTGAAGTGGAGTCCTCCACATACAATGTCCAAAATCCCTCTAAGGGAAATGCCACAGGACTTCACTCCACACTTCAAGTGGTGGTACTACGATTAGAGAACAGGTGAAGCAGTCATAGTCTTACAGAAGGAGAGCCAAATGGATACTATCCGGGTATTTGACCCTATGTGGCTGACCAACTTGTCTGCTGACGACGTGTATACTTTATACAAGTGGCCACTATTCTATGACTCGCAAGATATCGTACAAGCCCTCCAGTTTCAGAACGTGATAAGACTCTGTTTTGCATTCGAGATACATGCCGGAGTTACAAGAGAGGAAAAGTACAAAAAGTTTGAGGAGCTAATGAAGAATGTTAGACAATGATGTAAACTAGGTCCAAGGGGGAGTTTGTTGATACATATGTACCTAGTTTAGGAGCTTAATGTTAAATGTCTTTCATGTCTTACATATATGTAATGAATGAGTTGAATGAAATGAAATATGTGTTTGATGCTTATATTGTTTAATGTTTTATTATTTATTGTGTCATAACTCATATTGAACTAACTATATAGGTTTGTGGTTGTTTACATAGTTCTTAGTCAAGAATGGTTGAGAAGTGTGTTTAAACTTAATCGTATGAAGTATTCATGCAAATGGACCATGCTAATGGACTATACGCATGAACACTTCATGCTAATGAACCAGTCGCACGACTGAACCAGGAGACTGGATCAGTCGCACAATTGAGACATAAGATTGGCTCAGTCACACGACTGAACCTTCAGTCGTGCGTATGGACCAATCATATGATTCAGTCGCACGATTGAACCATACTAATGGTTCAGTCGCACGATTGACAAACCCTAACCTATAAATACCACTTAATTTGTGGAAAAACAGAACACTTGAAGAATTTCGACTCACATATGTACCCTAGCCGTCCAGAGACCCTAGATAACCTGTTCCAACTTCATAGATCCCAATTGACGTGTTCTAATCGTTCATAACGTTTCTTTAATCTCTAGATTGATCGAATCTGCTTTCTCACTGATTGGATCGCCAATCAAATAGGATTCCGCACTATTTGATTAGGTATAAACGCATTATCAAGTAGTACTCCATTCGTACACGGTTCTAACACCACTTCCTCCCGCTTCCTCCTCATCCTCATCTTCTTCTGATTCATCATTAAACGAATCGTCATCATCATCTTCATCATCTCCACCATCATCACCATCACCTTTGATCTTTAAGGGCTCACCCTTAGATCCCTTCAGCCTTAGCATAATCTTCTTGTTCTTTTTCTCCAGCCCTTCAATCCTTTTCACCGATGCCATCATCAACTCGTTTTGACTCTTTAGTGCATGGTGAGCTCGGCCTAAAGCTCTCTCATAAAGTGCATTCTTCTCACTGAGCTGAGCTATTTGCTTGGCCTGGGTTGCATTTACCGCCATCAGCTGGTTTAGCTGAGTAGCTCTCAGATCATCAGTTGCGATCAGCTTTAGCACAATGCGGTTTAGGCTTGCCAGCTGTTCCTCTAACCCGATAGTGGGTAGAGTTGAGCCATGTGTCATTTGGGATTGGGTGGATGTACCGGCTTGGTGAATGGTGGTTGTGGTGGTGGATGTGGTGAAGATGGGAGGAGGAATGGGAGTGGATTGTGGTGGAATTGTGTTGGGTATTGTGGGTGAGGTGGAGGTAGGTGTATGAGTGGTGGTGTCACACCCCCGCTAAAAGCGGAAACACGGGGATGTAACGAGACCGGGATCGTCATAACACATGGTAAGCGATAGAGATGCAATATAATAAATGATGACAAGCGTGTCATGACGACACCCGACAACAAGGGGACTTGTGTCGTGTTTAGTCAATGTTCACGACAACATAGCCATAAGCATAAACATGATAATGATACACATATCACATAAAGATGAAATTGTAATGTAAATTCCCACAACCCGGGAACAAGTTTCAAAAGATTGTAATTGTTTACACATATCAACATTGTTCAAAAAGATTGTTTGTCAAAATATGTTAAGTCCCAAAAATGCATCCTAGGGTCTCCACTAAGGCAGCACACCTAGATTCCTGGACTTGCATGATCACCTGAAAAGATATGCTTACAACGGTCGACATAATTGTTGGTGAGCTCGCAGGTTTAAGTAATAAAATGTAAGTGATGCTGTACCACCAAAATCGATTACACATGCTCTCAACATGTCTTCTAGCATCTGTATAGTTCGTTCACTTTGGCCATCGGTTTGAGGGTGATAGGCTGTACTCATGTCTAATCGAGTGCCCATCGCTTTCTGTAGTGTCTGCCAAAAACGTGAAGTAAATCTGCTATCACTGTCGGATATGATTGACACCGGCACCCCGTGCCGTGTCACGACCTCTTTGATGTACAATCTCGCCAACTTATCCATCTTGTAATCTTCTCGGATAGGCAAGAAATGTGCTGATTTCGTCATTCGATCCACAATGACCCAAATCGAGTCATGACAGCTGCTTGTTCTAGGGAGTTTGGTAATGAAATCCATAGCTATGTTCTCCCATTTCCACTCGGGAATTTCAGGTTGCTGAAATAATCCCGATGGTTTCTGATGTTCAGCTTTAACTTTCGAACACGTCAAGCATCTGCTGACGTATAAGGCAATGTCTTTCTTCATGCCTGGCCACAAGTACAGATCCTTGAGATCGTGATACATCTTGTCTGCACCAGGATGAATAGAATATCGCGTCTTGTGGGCTTCATCCATGACTAAGGTACGTACACCTCCCCATTTGGGTACCCATATGCGATCCATGAAGTACTGTACACCATCATCCTTGCGGATCATTTGCTTATCTAACCCTCGGAATTCTTCTCCCGCAAGGTTCTCTTCTTTCAATGCCTCACTTTGTGCAATTTGGATCTGAGCTTTCAGGTTCGTTTGAATGGTCAATCCCAACGCTCGTGCACGCAGTGGTTTCACACGTTCTTTACGGCTTAAAGCATCAGCCACCACGTTAGCTTTCCCCGGATGATACCGGATTTCACAATCGTAGTCACTAAGAAGCTCTACCCAACGTCGTTGGCGCATATTAAGTTCCTTCTGATCCAGAATGTGTTGGAGGCTCTTATGATCAGTGAAGGTGATGCATTTGGTTCCATACAAGTAATGCCTCCAAATCTTGAGTGCAAATACTACAGCGCCCAACTCAAGATCATGAGTGGTGTAGTTCTTTTCGTGCACTTTAAGTTGTCGCGAAGCGTAGGCAATCACCTTATCCTTCTGCATTAATACACATCCCAATCCTTGATGTGACGCATCGCAGTAAACCACAAAATCATCAGTTCCGTCTGGGAGAGACAATATAGGAGCGTTGCACAACTTCTCTTTCAACGTTTAGAACGCTTGTTCTTGTGCATATCCCCAATCAAACTTCTTGTCTTTCTGAGTAAGCAGGGTTAATGGTTGCGCGATCTTTGAATAATTCGCGATGAAGCGACGATAATAACCGGCCAATCTAAAAATTGTCGTATCTCTGATGGTGTCTGGGGCGTATCCCATTTCTTTACCGCTTCGATCTTGCCGGGATCTACATGAATCCCGTCCTCATTAACCACATGACCCAAAAACTTTACCTCTCGCAGCCAAAATTCACACTTTGAGAATTTGGCGAAGTTTCTCTTCTCGTAGCAGCTCCAGAATTGCCCGAAGGTGTTCTTCGTGGTCCTCCTTTGATGTCCTCCTTTGATCGGGAGTAGATAAGTATATCATCTATGAACACGATCACGAACTTATCCAAGTAAGGTTTGCACACCCGATTCATTAGATCCATAAACACAGCTGGTGCGTTGGTCAACCCGAACGGCATGACCAAGAACTCATAGTGCCCATAACGAGTCCTAAACGCTGTCTTCGGTATGTCGTCCTCGAAAACCCTTAACTGATGATAACCAGAACGAAGATCGATCTTTGAAAAATACGAAGCTCCTTGTAGCTGATCAAACAGATCGTCGATCCTGGGGAGAGGATATCGATTCTTCACAGTTAACTTGTTCAACTCTCGGTAATCGATGCACATGCGGAACGATCCATCCTTCTTTTTGACGAATAGTACCGGCGCTCCCCACGGTGAATGACTCGATCGAATAAAACCCTTCTCCAGTAGTTCCTGTAACTGACTAGACAACTCTTGCATTTCGGATGGCGCTAGTCGATATGGCGTCTTCGCTACCGGTGTAGCTCCAGGAACCAACTCAATACGGAATTCCACCTGTCATGGAGGAGGCAAACCAGACAAGTCATCTGGAAATACATCTGGGAAATCCCGTACCACTGGAATATCTACCAGTTTCCTCTCTTCGTCTTTCTTTTCAACCACATGAGCCAGAAAAGCGTAGCACTGCTTTCGTAAACTATGGTGTGCTTTCATGCAGGAAATAAGCTTTGAGTTCTTCCCCGGTCGTTCTCCCTGAATCTTCAGTACTTCCCCGTTTGGCATAGGGATTCGTACTACTTTGTCCCGACAGACAATCTCTGCTCCGTTTTGTGACAACCAATCCATACCCACAATCACATTAAAGCTTCCTAACTCGAAGGGTATCAAATCTATATCGAAGGCATGATCCTCCAATGTTAACGAGCACTTCCTAATAATCTCATCGGCCTGAACAACTCTACCATTGGCCATTTCTACAGAGTAGCTAGTTTCTAGCCTACTAGGACTCAAATCAAGCAATTGCACAAACTCAGACGATATAAAACTATTGTCTGCTCCAGTATCAAATAATATAGATGCGAAGTGATGATTGAGTAAGTGCGTACCCGTGACAACATTCGGGTCCTGACGAGCATCATTAGCTCCAATGACGAATGCACGTCCTCGAGCTACATTCCCTTAATTGGTCGGACCTTGATTCCCAGCTATAGCCATCACCTGCTGCTGGTTGTTTCCCTGTTGACCCGATGCCCGATTCAGCCTGGGGCACATGTTTCTGTAGTGATCAGGGCTTCCACACTCAAAACAAGCCCTTGCATTCCCGGCGGGGTTAACCGCGTTGACGGGTGCTACGAGATTCGGCGCAGTTCTACAATCTCTTGCCAAATGCCCCGGGCGCCTACAGTTCGCGCACACCCGGCACTGCACTCCTGGGGGATGATGATAGTTGCACCTGTCACATTTGGGGTGCGGCCCCACATACTCTCTCTTGGCCTAAGACACGGCCACAAAATTCCTGGTCGTCTTGACCCTCTTATCAAACTTCCCGGCACTCGACCGGCTCGATTCCCCAACATCCTTTCGCTTCTCGGCTCCTCTGCCCAAAACCCCTGTTCTTACCATCTCATCAGTTAAAGCGCCAGCTTTCAGAATTGCGCTCTGAATAGTAGGAGGAGCGGCTGCTGTAACCATCGCTCTAATTTGAGGCGCAAGTCCCCAAATGTACCTCTCAATCCTCTTTGATTCCGGCGTGACCAGATGCGGAACCAATCTTGCCAGCTCATGAAAACGATCAGTATAAGCTGCATGCCCTGCCCCCACCATGGCATGATTCCAGAACTCATGCTCTAATTTCTGCATCTCGTTGAGGGGACAGTATTCCTCAGTGATCAAGGCCTTGAACTCATCCCATGCCATCTGCATCGCAGATTCTCTTCCCCTAGCTTGAACCTGGGTGTTCCACCAGGTTAGAGCCTTGCCCTGCAGTGAGCAAGTGGCATACTTGATCCTTTGGCTGTCGAGGCACTCGCTGATATCAATCACT
This sequence comes from Flaveria ramosissima, assembly GCA_025215565.1. Classification (NCBI taxonomy): domain Eukaryota; kingdom Viridiplantae; phylum Streptophyta; class Magnoliopsida; order Asterales; family Asteraceae; genus Flaveria; species Flaveria ramosissima. The sequence continues at coordinate 22,444,895 of CM046033.1, read as the reverse complement.
GCCTCCATCTTTTCTAGCCACCTGGTTAGGGCTATCGCCCCACCTTTCCCATCGAATTCCCTCGGTTTACAAGCCACAAACTCCTTGTATGAACATCCCCGACGAGCATTAACAACCCCAGTTTCCATACCGGATGTACCACCATTACCGGTTTCTTGGTTGCTCTCGTTTCCGGTCGGGTTTGCGTTTCCCGTCTCAGTTTCGATCCCACCATGGGCTCTTTCTCTGTTGTCTCCATCATCGTTGCCACCATCCCCGTGAGGGTGGTGTTGTTGGAGTGCGTCGCTCACTTGGGCCACGATAGTAGGAATCAATGCGGCCAATTGCTGAGCGATCAGGGCTGCCATATCGCGTTCCCTGTTCCTTGACTGTTACTGGCAGGAGCATCATTTGTTCTTGGTGCTCAGCCTCAGCCTCTGCCTCTGCCCCTTGGGGCTTCACTCCCGCCACTATTACTGCGGGTAACTCTTCGAGGTGGCATGTTCTAATCATAGAAAAGTAAACACATAAGTTTAAATCATTTCAAAGTGTATACCCATAACACTCATCAAGTCCAGTATTCCATGTCAATATCACACTTATTGTCACCACACATCGCATGCAATTCGTGTAGTTCTCACACCATGAATAGGTAATGTCCCAACAATAATCCATCACAACAGTTGTAATTCCATGTATATAATCACGTTTAGTCTAGCGAAGGTTGTCTATTTCCTCCTCTTTCGAGGTTTCAGACATAACCACCTTAGGGTTAATCTCAATGTCCAAGGTCAAGCGCAATAGCATGATCTATGAAGATCTCTTCGGGTTTAATACCCGGATCTGATAAACTAACTCGGCGCGCAGAGGGAACGGAAGATCCAATAGAAGCATCCCATAAAAGAGTGAGCACAAGGGCTCTCTCATAGGGCGGAAAGATCACATAACAAATAGATGAATGAATCAAGCAGCGAGGAACACATACACGAGATATAATATGCATACAGAGTCCTAGCATGCAAATCTACATGAAGGTTCCTAGGTTATAGTCTAGGTCAAGCGTATTGCCTAATTCTCTATAACCAATGGCTCTGATACCAATCTGTCACACCCCCGCTAAAAGCGGAAACACGGGGATGTAACGAGACCGGGATCGTCATAACACATGGTAAGCGATAGAGATGCAATATAATAAATGATGACAAGCGTATCATGACGACACCTGACAACAAGGGGACTTGTGTCGTGTTTAGTCAATGTTCACGACAACATAGCCATAAGCATAAACATGATAATGATACACATATCACATAAAGATGAAATTGTAATGTAAATTCCCACAACCCGGGAACAAGTTTCAAAAGATTGTAATTGTTTACACATATCAACATTGTTCAAAAAGATTGTTTGTCAAAATATGTTAAGTCCCAAAAATGCATCCTAGGGTCTCCACTAAGGCAGCACACCTAGATTCCTGGACTTGCATGATCACCTGAAAAGATATGCTTAAAACGGTCAACATAATTGTTGGTGAGCTCGCAGGTTTAAGTAATAAAATGTAAGTGATGCTGTAATAAGTAAGCGCAATGGAATACCGTGAATACAGTTATATACACAAGTAAAATCACATGACATGAGCTTTGCAACCAAACCTAGCGACGTACACAAATAAATTGTCGGCATATATTCACCCAAGGGCCCGTTCCTGGGGCCACTGATGGTACCAACTAGTATACCATCGAACGAGGGTGGGGGTGTCAACCCAGTAGTACTACCAATACCTAACCGTCAGTTCCCACACTGGAATTAAATAGTTGCAAAGATAGAACCACACAGCAGACCCAAGCATGTATCAAATAGTACTTGCAACACAGTATCACGTTGATTCCTTGTATGTAAAATGTAAGTAAGTTGTATAGCATTGAAAATGAGTAAGCATACTTTTCCCCCAAGTTGTAAATGATTGAAATATTGTATAAGCGTAAAAAGGGGCCACGAAACTCACTTGTTAAGTGGTAAGTATGTATGATCAATGTAATCCCAAATGTTGAATGCAAATGAACAGTCAAACACCTATTGACAGTTATTGTTAAGCATTAATGATATGAAATAAGCGCGTAATAATGATCGGTCGGTTCGGGTTGTATCGGCTAGGTCGCGTGTAACACACATAAACAGACACACGTACTAGACCTTATGTTGATCCAAGTACTAGACATTGTCGCCATTGATGATGATGTTTGAGTAAAAGTTTCATTGTCATTGAGAAAGTATTAGATAATTGTCATTAGTTGTAAGTCGGTTGATAATTGCAAAGCGTCAGTTTAATTTGTTTTAAATAGCATTTGTGCCCTTTTTAGCGTTGACTTTAATATTTATGGCCGAACAATGGCTATTGTGTTAATGTTACCTCAACATCACACGTCATACTCACACCACGCACAAGAAGGAAATCAAACACAACAGTTACAGACGCACGACAAGACCAGACGCACGACTCAACTTCCATACGCACGAATCTGAAGGGTTTGCAAGAACACAAGACATAGTTTAACCCGTTAAACTTTCTGAAAACGCAGCGGAATAACAACTTTATAAACTTACTTATAAGCTGAAAAACATGTTCTTTAGGTGACCATATAAATGTATAAAGCAAACCCAAAATCAAAGGATCATAATATGTGAATGAGCAAGCTATGAACATAAGTAAAACTACATAAAATCACAGCTATAATGAGCTGTGAAGATCTACCTTCCCAGCAGCTTAAAATCGACAGAAAGGTGGATGTTTGATGCTCAAAATCGGCCAAGACTTCAAGGGTAGAAGTCCTCAAGCTTGTATACCCAAAGCTTACTTGCAAACGTGTCTTGTTAGGGAGAATCAACACAAAGATCAACTCCAAAAAACCCCTTTTCTGCTGCTGCTGTTCCGTAAACTTTTGGAGAGAAGAGAGAGTCTTTTTTGGTGTTTTGCATGTGAAGTGAGAGATGTTTGAGAGTCCTTCACTCTTTCATAAAGAGTGTGTGTTACCAAGGAAAAAAAGAAGGAACCCCATTGGTCCATGGGGGTGGCCGAAAGTTTTTAAACATGGCTGGATTCCCTCTCATTTTTATGTCTTGTTGACACATTAAAAGTTCATGGACCCTCTTGGATTTTTAATGTGTGACAAGTGCAAGAACCATACTTATATGTTTTATGCACTAATCTTTAATTAAACATTTTAATTAATGATCACTAACATTACATTATCTTATGTTATTTAAACCCTTTTAAATAACAATGTGATTAATAAAAACCATCAACAAATCATCCTTATGATTTGACCCATTTCACATATAATTGTTTAGAAAACCAATTTTCTAAATTTGGTGTGTATTATTCAATTGCATGATCACATCATCAATTAAATAATCGTTTGTGTTGCAAAGCTTGTTTTTTTGGGTATAACCCGACTTGGATCATAACGTACTAACCACATCAATATTCTAAGTGTCTTGGGCACATAGAATCCTACAATCTCCCACTTGCCCAAGATTCATAGAAGATTGATGCAAGCAGTAAATACCGCCTAACAACGGTTTACTACCCTTAATACGCATGACTTATAGCCATTCAATAACATCATCCTATTCAAGTATCCTACTTGAAATGATTTAGGTGAATTAATCATCTATCCTTTTGTTACAGATGTCATGTTAAATCCAAGGACACAGAATGATCATTCCTTGTTGATTTAACTTAATCAGGCCTTAGACATCTTGCTCTCAATGAATAAGAGGAACAAATTTCATCTTGACTACATACATTTCTCACAAACACCTCGTGTCATACCTGAATATACCCTTATGTACTGTCCACTATTTCAGGACAGTGAAGAATAAGCTCAAGGTATAATACTTGATGAATATCAAAACCCAATATGTATCTCAGGTCGGAGGATACCAAATGATATTCGCCTTTACTCAAATTTACTTATGATCAATCAATAAGATTCCATGTAGTAAAATTTGAGATGCGGGTTAGTCCAATATTTGTATCCCACAAATATCTATGAACCTTGGTAGCAACCCATTGCTCTATATTCATCCTTATGAATATCAACCAATCCAAGTTCATAATAATCTTACCCTCACACTTGTTCCCACAAGTATGAACGACTACGGACATTTAGAGTAAACAATTTACTAATGGATTAAACATGCTAAATTGGAACATTAATTGAAACATTATAACCAAATAATTTTATTCAAATAATAAAGAGTTCCACATATCCGTAATACAAAATTTACAGATCAAATCCAATCACTAGAATATCGAAGTCCCATGGCACAAGCATGACCTTCATGCGTTGCCTTTTCAAGGAGCTTCGTGAGAGGATCCGCAATGTTTTGATCCGTGTGAACTTTGCGAATACATATCTTTCCCTTTTCAACTTCATCTCGTATGTAGTTGAATCTCCGCTCAATGTGCCTAGTCTTTTGATGAGCACGAGGTTTCTTGATTTGAGCAATCGCACCCTTGTTATCACAAAAGATCTCTAGGGGTTCCTGAATGGAAGGGACAACCCCTAGATCGGCAATGAATTTCTTCAACCATACAGCTTCTTGAGCTGCCAATGAGGCGGCAACATATTCTGATTCTGTAGTTGATAGAGCCATCACATCCTGTTTGGAGCTCTTCCATGAGACCGCTCCTCCATTCAGAATGAAAATATATCCCGATTGTGACCGAGAATCATCACGATCGGTTTGGAAACTCGCATCCGTGTAACCTTTTACAACGAGTTCTTCATCACCAGATCCATAGATTAGGAACATATCTCTTGTCCTCCTTAGGTACTTAAGTATGTTCTTAACAGCCATCCAATTTCCAGGATTTTGCTGGTATCGGCTTGTCATGCTTAAGGCGCATGACACGTCCGGTCGAGTGCATATCATTGCATACATGATGGATCCAATAGCAGACGCGTATGGGATTGCCTTCATTTTATCTTGCTCTTCCTTTGAGCTAGGACATTGAGTCGTACTCAATATCGTTCCTCTTTGAATAGGTACGGTACCTTTCTTAGAGTTCTCCATCTTGAACCTTTTCAAGATCTTATCAATGTATGCACTTTGATTCAAACCAATCAACCGCCTTGATCTATCCCTGTAGATCTTTATTCGCAGAATATAGGCGGCTTCACACCTTCCAAGGTTGGAATGTCATTTCCAAATAGTAGTATGTCATCAACATACAATACTAGGAAAGTTATTGTGCTCCCACTAGCCTTCTTATACACACAAGCCTCATCAGCGTTTTTGATGAAGCCAAATTTCTTTACCTCCTCATCAAAACGATGATTCCAGCTTCTCGATGCTTGTTTCAATCCATAGATTGATTTCTTTAACTTGCATACTTTATTAGGATGTTTTGGATCGACAAAACCTTCAGGCTGAACCATATAGACATCTTCCTCAAGATATCCATTTAGGAAAGCGGTTTTGACATCCATTTGCCAACTCTCATAATCATAATGAGCAGCTATGGCAAACAATATCCTTATAGACTTTAGCATCGCAACAGGTGAGAAGGTTTCATCATAACCAACCCCTTGAGTTTGAGTGAAACCCTTTGCTACAAGTCTAGCTTTATAAGTATCCAAGTTTCCATGCATATCAGTTTTCTTCTTGAAAACCCACTTACTTCCAACTACCTTGGAATTAAGAGGTGGTACAACAAGTTCCCAAACTTGATTGTCATACATGGATTGCATCTCAACGTTCATGGCCTCAAGCCATTTGTCACAATCCAAATTGGACACTGCATCATGGTATGTGGTTGGTTCATCTGAATCTACCACATAGCATCCATCCATGAAAAATCCGTATCTTTCAGGTGGATTACTAGTTCTAGCACTTCTGCGAACGTTTTGTGTGTATTGATCAACCATTTGATCATCCTCAACATCCTCATGTTGAGTGTTAGTTTCAACCAAACGTGTATCAGGTTGTGGTTCATGATCCTCCTCAAGATACACTGTTCTACTGCTAGTTCCTTCCATAAGGAACTTTGCTTCTAAGAACTCACCTTTTCTGGCAATAAACACCTTTTGTTCCAGTGGATCATAGAAATAATATCCCATAGAATCTCTAGGATATCCAATAAGGATACACTTGTTGGATCGGACTTCCAATTTGTTTGGGGTGGGAGTCTTAACATAAGCCTCACAACCCCAGACCCTTAAGTATGATAGGGATGGAACTCTTCCATGCCATATCTCAAAAGGTGTCCTTTCCACCTTTTTGGTTGGGGCCATATTTAGAATACGGGCCGCGGAGAGCAAAGCGAAACCCCAAAATGATAGAGGCAATGTGCTTCTAGCCATCATAGATCGGACCATATCCAATAAGGTTTGATTCCTCCTCTCAGACACACCATTGTGTTGTGGTGTTCCAGGTGGAGTGAGTTGTGAGACAAACCCACAACTCCTAAGATGATCTTGAAAAGCATCACTTACGTATTCACCTCCTCTATCGGTACGGAGAACTTTAATTGACTTGTTGAGTTGATTTTCCACTTCATTCTTGAAGATTTTGAACATTTCAAAAGCTTCATCTTTGTGCCTTAATAAGTACACATACCCATAGCGACTATAATCGTCGGTAAAGGTAATGAAGTATCTTTCACCATTCCTAGTCATTGGCTTAAAAGGACCACATACATCCGAATGTATGATTCCTAATAAATCTTTTGCCCTTTCGTTAGTTCCACTAAAGGGTGCCTTAGTCATTTTACCTTGTAAACAAGATTCACATACATCAAATGAATCACATTCATTCGTTTTTAAAAGACCATTCTTTTGAAGTGTTTGTATACGTTTCTTGTTTATATGACCAAGACGACAATGCCAAAGATAGGTATCACTCAAATCCAACTTGAGTTTCTTGGTGTTAGTTTGGTACAATGAACTATTTAAAGCATTTTCATGAACCAATTCATAAATACCATTAATGGGAATAGCTTTAAAATAGAACATATCATTTAAAGAAACATGAATATCATTTTCAACAAAAGATAATACATAATCATAATGTCTTAATTGGGATACAGAAATAATGTTCCTAGTCAAACTAGGAGCATACAAAACATTCTTCAAAATAACATCCAAGCCACTTGGAAGTTTTAGGATGTAGTCCCCACGAGCTTCAACTTGGACTTTGGTTCCATTGCCCATGAAGAGACTAACATCCCCTTGATTGAAGTCCCTACTTCTTGTGAACCCCTGCAACAAATTGCAAATATGAGTTCCACATCCGGTATCTAATACCTATGTGTTAGAAGATGTAACATTAAGATCAATATGAATCATGTATATTGTACCTGAGGTCTGCCCGACATCCCTCTTTGCTTTCAACTCTTGGAGATGGACAGGACAATTTCTTGCCCAATGTCCAATCTCCCCACACTTGAAGCATGGATCATTGGTAGCAACCTTTTGCTTCTTCTCTTGTGGTTTGGGAGGCACCCTTTCCACCCCTTTCCCTTTTCCCCATACGGGTCCTTTACCCTTGGCAACCTTTGCCTTGGGTGCGGGATTAGGCCTTTTCTTGTTCCCACCTTCATTGATGGTGAGAACGGGTAAAACCCTTTTACCCATGGCCGCCTCGGCGGTTTTAAGCATTGAGTGAAGCTCACCAATGCTCTTGTCCCAAGCATTCATGTTGTAGTTCAACACGAATGTCTCGAACTTCTTGGTAAGGCCATGAAGGATCAAATCCGTGGCCAATTCCTTCGAGATGGGACAATTAAGCCTCTCGAGGCGGTCAATATGACTTTTCATCTTAAGTACATAAGATGAAACAGATTGGTTTTCATCCATACGACATGCATGGAGTGCTCGAACCGTTTCGAAGCGCTCAACCCTTGCTTGCTGTTGGAACGTTTCCTTCAGCTGGGTTATCATATCATAAGCTCCGTGATGTTCATACTCCTTTTGGAGATCCGGAGTCATGCTCGCTAGCAGAGACAAGACACTTGGACGGAGTCCTCAGTGTACTTCAGCCAATCGTTGTAGGCCTCCTCATCATCCTCAGTAGGCTGATCGGGGATAGGGTCGTCTAAAACATATGATCTTCTCTCTTGCTTGAGAACGATTCTCAAGTTTCGATACCAATCAATGAAATTATTATGATTTAGACGTTCCTTTTGAAGGATCGCTCGTAATGATTGGGTGGACGCGGATGAGTTATCATGATTGTCATTATTGGTGGCCATCTACAAAATTTAACAAAGATCTATTTAGTATTTTCGATATTGCTATTTTTAATAATTAATGCCTTTTAAGGTCATTTTATATTAAAATCTAGAACCCAACATTACATTTAAATTGTGGTTAGGTGACCTTTATCCCACGATTTAAATTAATAAGGTGGTTAATGATTGACGGTTGCAACCATTTGCAACTTCTAGAGGTATGGGATCGACTTTAAACATCATATGTAAAGTTGGCATGTTAATCCCATCAACACCATTTGGAAACCATATTTAGGTGATCCATTTAACATGGTTTGTAAATCAAGTTATCCTACTTGCACACACGTGTGAGTTTACCCACATAAGTGATTAGGTGACCTTTATCCCACCAATGTGGTATCCCCACCTTAAATTACAAGTTCCCTCTAAATGGTTAGGTGACCTTTATCCCATTAAGAGTTTCCAAATGACTCAAGTGTTGTGCAAAAGGACGGTGTTAAACTTGTTTGTCAAAAGTTTAGAGATTTCATAATTCTAGTTTAGAAAACTCTATGTGCTTGTATTTGCATGCTTTCAAATACAAGATACCCTATGGTCCTTTTAATAAAACCCATTTTATTACGAAATCATTAATCCTTTTAATAACCATTTATAAACACTTAATGATTAAGAACCATTTTGTATTAGCTTGTTAAGATCATTTATATTAAGATTGTCCACCATATCCAAATATCATACAATCATTCATAAAATCACAATCAAACAAGCATAATATAAACAAGCACAATGTGCATAACCATAGCTACTATTATGACCACACGTGTTTGCCATCACAAGTGTGGTCATTAGGTCTTTCCTAAGGGTTGAATACAACACAAAATTGAGGTCAACATAGACTCCCACTTGAACTTGCATCCATATGCTTCAAGTCTTTTTCTTTTTTCTTCCTCTTGTGCTTCCTTCCCGAGCATCTTCTTTTACAAAATATATATCCTAATACATATTTTCTAGTAAAAGGAAATTACTCCTAATCTATTATTACATCCCAATGAATAAATAGACAAAATACATTTTAAACAAAGCACAAATTAATATACAACCCCATTGAATGAATATAATCAATTAAATACATTCAAACCAAACCAAACAACACAAGGTCTAAGCTAGGTTATGCACTACCATATGAACAATCATAAACATCATTTAGCAAACAAAATAAACCCCACCAAACCCTAAATTTTCAGCCAACATAAACTGAAAATTTGGGTTTGTTTGTCCAAACAAACAACAACCAAACATATCAACCAATTGACATTTCTATCTTTCAAAGTTTAATCATAAGCATGAAGATATAACTTTGAAAGATATGGGGTTTATTGAATCAACCAAAATCAGCCTATTATGAGTTGATAATCATCCTTAAAACCCGATTTTAAAGGACAAGAACAAGCAAGCTATCCACATAACCGGCTCTTGATGCCATTGAAGGGTTTGCAAGAACACAAGACATAGTTTAACCCGTTAAACTTTCTGAAAACGCAGCGGAATAACAACTTTATAAACTTACTTATAAGCTGAAAAACATGTTCTTTAGGTGACCATATAAATGTATAAAGCAAACCCAAAATCAAAGGATCATAATATGTGAATGAGCAAGCTATGAACATAAGTAAAACTACATAAAATCACAGCTATAATGAGCTGTGAAGAACTACCTTCCCAGCAGCTTAAAATCGACAGAAAGGTGGATGTTTGATGCTCAAAATCGGCCAAGACTTCAAGGGTAGAAGTCCTCAAGCTTGTATACCCAAAGCTTACTTGCAAACGTGTCTTGTTAGGGAGAATCAACACCAAGATCAACTCCAAAAAACCCCTTTTCTGCTGCTGCTGTTCCGTAAACTTTTGGAGAGAAGAGAGAGTCTTTTTTGGTGTTTTGCATGTGAAGTGAGAGATGTTTGAGAGTCCTTCACTCTTTCATAAAGAGTGTGTGTTACCAAGGAAAAAAAGAAGGAACCCCATTGGTCCATGGGGGTGGCCAAAGTTTTTAAACATGGCTGGATTCCCTCTCATTTTTATGTCTTGTTGACACATTAAAAGTTCATGGACCCTCTTGGATTTTTAATGTGTGACAAGTGCAAGAACCATACTTATACGTTTTATGCACTAATCTTTAATTAAACATTTTAATTAAAGATCACTAACATTACATTATCTTATGTTATTTAAACCCTTTTAAATAACAATGTGATTAATAAAACCCATCAACAAATCATCCTTATGATTTGACCCATTTCACATATAATTGTTTAGAAAACCAATTTTCTAAATTTGGTGTGTTATTATTCAATTGCATGATCACATCATCAATTAAATAATCGTTTGTGTTGCAAAGCTTGTTTTTTTGGGTATAACCCGACTTGGATCATAACGTACTAACCACATCAATATTCTAAGTGTCTTGGGCACATAGAATCCTACAGAATCAACCCTCAATCGTGCGAATCAGCTTTATTCGTACGATTGAGCCTTCATTCGTATGTCTGGCATTCAGTCGTACCACACAACACCCAATCGCACGACTCAACCTCCATACGCACGAATCAACCTTCAATCGTGCGAATCAGCTTCATTCGTATGATTGAACCTTCATTCGTGCGATTGGAATCCAGTCGTGCGAATCACGAACATTCGCATACACTCAGTCGGTCACCTGACTCAATCGCACACATTCATTCGCACGCACGACTCAATCGCATACAAACACACAGTCGCACGACTCAGTCGCACGACATACCTAGTCGCATAACTCAGTCGCACGATTGACTCAGACGCATGGTTCAGTCGCACGACCCACTCAGTCGCACGGCTCAATCGCATGACAGACCCAATCGCCTGAACAGCAGATTCGCGACTGTGGTCGGGCTGAGCAGCCCCCGAGCTGCTCTAAACGCGGGTTTTACACCACAAGGACTTCCAGCAACACTCAACAAACATACACAAACATGAAACACAAGCAGAAAGACCTCACACGCACCCATACGACCTTGTGTGTTCGGGTTAAACCCGAACACCCGAAACCCTAGTTTTGGACTGCCGTGAAAAGGCAAGAAAAGAGACAACCAAAGTCGTCTACCTGCTAGAAATGAGTAGTCTAAGCTGTAGATGAAGTCTAGACGACGAAAACGAGCCTAAGCGGGTCGGATTTGGTGCTAGAATGAAGAAGATGTGTGTGTAGAGAGTGAAGAGATGAAGAAGATGGTGAAAATGGTGAATTAGGGCTGGTATGGGGTTTATATACCCAGCCCAAGTTTGCAAAATTACAAGTTTAGTCCCTGCACTTAACCCCCGAGTTTTCCCAAATTTGGTTCGGTTGAAAAACGACTTTTTTAGATGTTTTATACTAATTGTAAAAGTGCATTTAATGATATTATGACTTAAGAAATAGTTATGTTAGTGACGTTTAATATATATAAAAATGATATATTTGACGGTTTCGATAATGGGAGTTTTAAATAGTTTTTAAGGTTAGCATATGATCATGACGAATACACACACACAACGATGATAATGCATACATGATATCCACATAAAGAGTTAAATAAGGGTGAGGAATGATCGATCAAAGAATGTTAACGGAAATTCACGTTAATTGACGGACCTTAAGGTGACGGATGTCACAGGTGGAAGGAGTATCAGTGCCTGTAGTGGTGGGAGTGGGTGTTGTGGTAGTGGTGGTAGGAGTTGTGGTAGTGGTGGTGGGAGTTGTGGTATTGGTGGTGGTTGTAGTGATTAGGGTGATCCTTTGCCTCTTGCTCTTTTTGTCGTGGGGTTGGGCCATCCTCTTCTTCCTTGAGCCCTTGGAGACAGAGGCTCCCCCTACGCTGATTGGCTGGTCTGGTGTGTAAGTAGGATCAGTGAAATCTGTAGCACCACCTTTCGACCCAGCTTGGCATCCACCAACCGCCTCTTTACCTCTCTCGGTGGCCACAACCCGGCTTTCGACTGTCCTAACAAGAGGCTCATCGTCAGATTCTTCCTCTTCATCGAGCAGGAAGTCTTGGTGGAAGGCAGCCTTCTATGTTCTACCAGGTGCATCAGTGGTGTCATCTGGAGATTCAGTGGCCCTCGATTGAGTGGGACCAGTATCTCCACCACCTTGACCATCCTCCTGGTCGTCATCATCGTCGTCGTCTTCATCGGTGGGTAGCACAATTGGCTCAACATCGGAATCGCTATCATCGTGATGCCACTTCTTGCGAGAGGGCGCCATATAATCTTCACTGGCCAGATGCCCAAACAATCTCCTGACCAGGGGCTTCACCTACTTCCCCGGTACACCTTCATTCTTCCAAGTGTAGTGTCATCCATCACCTCGAGAATAACCGCATCATTTTTCTCTTTTAGCAGCATCGGAAGCTTCTCATCAATGATCATCTGTAAGAAACGAGGATACATACAGAAGCCTTCCTTGCCTTTGGCTTCAAGGTTCTCGATCATATAAGAGAAGAGCATATGAGAAAAACTGAACGGGTGGTTCAGTACCAGTGCAACGAATGCGTTCTGGATTTGGTCCGACAACTCATCAAATCCTCCTCGCCTTGAAGCTATGCACTTTAGGATAACATGAGCCAAGTACTTGAACTGGGGGCACATGTTGCTCTTGTTGAGCACACCTGCATTGATATCCCCAGCATACTGTATCCTTAGAAAGCATCCCTGAACAGTCAGGGGATGCAGCTTGGTTGGGTAGGCATGGAGCAGAGATGGCCTTGTAGATTCCCAGAAGGCCTGCTGTATCGATCAGTATGGTGTGCATGGAGCAGAGATGGCCTTGTAGATTCTCGATCTACATAGGAAGGCAATAATCCCACTGAACTCAGAGGCATTCCTGGAAGTAGCATCGAGGTGAGCACATATGTTGTGCTTGGTGCTCATCGTCCATCTTTTAGCCATATTACTACAACACAAGAAATATATACATTAGATTGGTGCATAAGAGATGACAGTTGGAACTTAAACTGTTTTGATCAAACTAGTTCAATCGTGCGATTGAACCATACGACTGAGTTCAATCGTGCGATTGAGCCTGCGGCTGAGTTCAGTCGTGCGATTGAGCCTGCGACTGAACTTAGTCGTATGCTACGCCATGCGGTTGAGTGAGTCGTGCGACTGAGTCACCGATTGATTCAATCGTGCGATTGAGTCGTGCGCCTGGCTCAATCGTGCGACTGAGGTTCATATGGAGTGTCTATTCGCATCTTGCTCTGTTCAACACTCTGACTCTGAATCTTTATCAAAACTTTATATTAGACTTTGTGTTTAGACTCATTAGATTCGCAGGGACTCGAAGTAGCACTTAATGTCCTTTAACTCAACTTTTATGTCCATTTAAGTGATCTATTTTTAATGTATTGTCCCAGTTATTGATCTTAACAGTTTAGGTCATTTAGGGTTCGATTAAACCCTTCATTTGGGTCGATTTTAGTTGCACAATACCTGTAGATGAGTAGGAAACACGTTAGTATCATAAGTGGAGAGTAATCACAATGATCGAAAATTTGGCAAAGTGTGGGTGTATGGGCGGTTTCAGAGAATTTTGAAGGGTGGTAAGGGTTACGACCGACTAACCCCTTTATTTATATTGTTTTTAAGATTCAGTCATGTGACTGGACCCATACGCATGCTTCAAGCGTGCGACTGGGGTTTAGTCGTGCGACTGGCTCATACTCCTTCATCCAGTCGTACGAGTGGTTCAGTGTTATAATCCATTCGCATGATTGTTTCCATCCTCATGGTCTAATCGTGTGACTTGTTCATACTTATGGTTCATATGTACGACTGGCTCATACTTATGATTCAATCGTGCGATTGGTTCATATTCATGATTCAATCATGCGATTGACTCATACCTATGAATTTGACCTCATACACTTCCATACACTCAAAATCTAACTTGTGATATATAACATTATGAGTAACGATCATCTCAGACATGACCTTTTTTAACTGAACATCATTTGATCACCTCAGACGTGATCCTTTTAATTTGAAACCATTTGATCACCTCAGATGTGATCCTTTTAGTTTGAAAACATTTGATCACCTCAGGCGTGATCCTTTTAATTTGAAACCATTTGATCACCTCAAACGTGATCTGATGTGCTCCAAATTATACATAAATATCCTATCAAAAGCACATCAATTATTCCTTAATATCTTCCTTAAAATGATGAAAATGTACTTAAAAGTGTGAAATTGTGTTTTCAGGTGTTTAAAAGGGCAAGATGGACAAAAGGAGTATATTTAACAAGAAATTGAAGTGATCCGAGCTTTGGACTCCAAGCATGGGGCCGTGCCTCATTAAGCACGCCCCCATGCCTTGCCAGAAACACACCCCCGTGCTAAATTAACACACCCCCGTGCTTGGACATCTGACAGGACAAAAAGTACTGTTCCTTAAAAGTAGACACGGGGCCGTGCCCCACCTCCAACACGGGGTCGTGCCCCATTTAGCACGGGGTCGTGCCCGACATAACCTGCATGTACGAGCCGACCAACTTTCGTAAGCATTGTACTAGCACGGGGCCGTGCCTTTTAGGCATGGGGTCGTGCTTAAACACTCCGGAAAGCCTATAAATAGAAGCCTAAGCTCACTATATTTGGAAGCTTTGGTGGGAGAGTTACTCTGCAGAATTCTCTCGGGAATCAAGACTTCAAGATCATTCGGAGGCTCGGGAGGTGCATACAACACTTGGAAGAAGCTTAGGATCATCTAAACGTCATCCATTGTGGATTATCAGTTTGATTGTTCCATTTCACCGATGATCACTTATCTATCTTCTTTGTTATCTGTTGATATGTTAAAGCTCATTATGAGCTAAACTCTATTTATCATCCTAATCGGATGAAACTTATGTAATTTGTGATGAACTAATGGTGTGAAAAATATTATGTTAATGTTATGGTGATCATAGGAAAACTATTGATGGGTAGCATCTACATTTGATCGGGAAGTTATAAATTTATGGTTTGTGATTGTGATTGTCATACAAGGTTTAAAACCGTATGATTAAATTTCATTCGCGAAACCGGTCTTCATAATAAATCCATGGCTAATGAACTAGAAATGGTTATTAGAAATCATATCACTTTAACTTTTTGATCATTTGCGGGTTCCCTTTTATTAGTTCGGAAACTTCAGTAATTGTTACGATTTTCTAAAATTAATGGTATGTTAGGAAGGAACCTGATCAACTCTCTTTTTAACATGAAGTTATGTTTTCAGAAATCGTATGTCAAATAGGACACAAAAGATTCACCTACATTACTAGGGCTTTGATCTGAGCAGTACACTACGGCAACAGGATAGACGAGAAATCGCGCCGGCTCATCTTTATAAACATTAACATAATTACATTAATCAATATCTTTAAATCACACCACCGATTCATCACGATTACATAAGTGGAGTCTAATTAGGATGATAGCCTTTATTCCATGGTTTTAAATCCAAACGCTTCAAATCTTAGTTTATTTTCTTTCTATTATTGTTTATTTTTAAACCCTAAAAATCTTTCCAAATGCAAATTATCACTTTCTTTAACAAAAACCAAATCTGATAGTCAAACATCAAGTTTGTTGAGTAGGCTAGGTATGCACGGATTGATACTCGGTTCTTACTAACACTATATTACCACACGACAGGTACACTGCCTTTTGTGTGTGTGGTTTAGTATTAGTAATAACCATTTAAAACTGAATATGTGCAATAAATCTTCATCAAAATATATATACTATCTGCACCCATCAAGTTTTTGGCATCATTGCCGGGGACACACGGCAGTTTGATAGACAAACTAAATTTTTGACTATCTTGCATATAACTTGTTAATATATTTTTGTTTAAACTTCATTCTTATTTTAGGTAGTTTGCCTTAGTTAGTATAGTTATTTTTGCCTGATTCATTTTAAGCCTTAGTTAGTTTATGCTTCCTTAAGATAGTGTATGTCCTAGAATTAATAACAAATGTACTGGATAAATATGAGCAATATCGAGGGCGACTTGGTGGAGATAATGTTATGTATTTTCGCTAGAATTAATAACAAATCAGTCCGAAGCATAGGGGAGAGAATTGTGGTGGCAGCTACTTGTTATTTCATATGGCAGGAAAGGAATGCACGGGTATTTTCACTGAACAAGAGAGAACCGAGGCAACTGGTGCTTATCATTCTCAATACGGCGCGACTCCGTCTCAGCTCTATCAGACTGAAGAACAATGACCGGGTGCAAGGATACTTGAAACGTTGGAGTTTGCTATGGATCGGATTGGAAGCATTGAAGATCATGGCTAGATATTTTTTGCTTTTATCGTATGTAGTTGATAGAGGTAGTCGGTTTTTGTGTTTCTAGCTAGTCTAGTTGTTTGTAAGTCTATGGTATGTCATAGGTTCAATTAGTGTGGTACGTTAGCCATGCTACTTGTATTTATTGTTTGAAGTAATATAAATCACCGGGGTAACCCTTTACCCAAAAAAAAAAGATAGTGTATGTCCGACTCGTCTAGTTCTTAACTTGTTCTGCCTCTTCCGGAACCCGAACGACTTTTCCGTCAAAGACTGCGCAAAAGATCACAACAAGAAGCACCAGTCGTTGAAGAAGACATTTTGGAAGATACACCATCCGAAAAAGACATGGCTAACCAAAACGAGGAAATGAAGATGACACACTATGCCACACCGTCAATAGATGGTTATGAGTCTAGTGTTGTCCAACCAGCAATAGCGGCCAACAATTTCGAGATTAAGTCTAGTATTATCCAACTCGTAGAAAACTCTGTTCAGTTCCATGGGTTACCAGACGAAGATCCTAATGCTCACATCTCACGATTCCTTCGTATATGTGCGACCTTCAAAATCAATAACTGTTCAGACGACGCCATTCGACTAAGACTTTTTCCATTTTCACTTCGAGGCCGAGCCATCGATTGGCTTGATTCACTTCTGCCTGGTTCCATCACCACATGGGCGGAAATGACTGAACAATTCCTTTTGAAATACTTTCCACCCGATTGCACTGCCAAACTAAGAAGCAACATCACAAGTTTTCGCCAAGACGACGATGAATCATTACACGCAGCATGGGAGAGATATAAAAGTCTCCTTCGGAGATGCCCACATCACGGACTTGATCTGTGGCTGCAGTGTCAAACCTTTTACGATGCGATCAGCGGAGCCCACAAGCAAGCGGTAGACCAAAGTGTGGGAGGAGATTTCGGAAGTGTCACGCCAACAGAAGCATATCAAGCTTTAGAAAGAGCAGCTAAGAAGAGCTTTGCTTACAATCCATTAAGAACCAAACCCAGTTCTAAGGTATTCATCAAGTAGACTCTGAAACCCTAATTGCAGCCCAATTAGAAGCTCTAACCAAAAAATTTGAACAATTGCAAAGCGAGCTAAAGAAAACTCCAACATGATGCAACACATGTGGAAATTCACACAAGACCAACGAGTGCTCACAAGGCATTATGATGGTTGAAGATGTTGACTACGTAGGAGGCCCAAACAACTCATACAATTCAAATTGGAGAAACAACTCGAATTACAGAGATGCTGGCAATAACCAACAATCGTCTGGATTCAACCGGAGGCCACCTTACCAACAACAGAAACCACCATACCAAGGTCCAAGCAGTAGTAATCAAGACCATTGAGCATCATCAATGGAAGATTTATTGCAGCAATTGTTGTTAACCACACAATCCACAGATGAGTACATCCGGAAATTTGATCGAAGAAATGAAGATAGGTTCCAAAGAAACGAAGCTGACATCAAAAGCAACAAAGCATCATTACAGACCATAGAGCACAAAGTAGGTCAAATAGCACAACAACTATCTGAAAGACCTCAAGAAGCTTTGCCCAGCAACACTGTGACAAACCCTAATGCTCAAGTCAAAGCCATCACCACCAGGAGTGGCAAAACCACTCAAGGTGATGCACCCGCATTACAACCCATCCTTGAAGAAGTAGAAACTGAAACTCCAAGTAATGCGAGTGATAAGCAAAAGCAACCTATTGTTATTGAAGAACCAGCAAAGAAATACGTTCCACCACCACCTTATGTTCCACCACCTCCATATCCAGGTCGTTTGAGACAACAAAGAATGGAGGCACAATATGGCAAATTCCTTGGGTTGTTCAAGCAACTCCACATCAATCTGCCCTTGGTGGAGGCCTTAGCACAAATGCCAAACTATGCTAAGTTTCTAAAAGGTGTCTTGTCAAACAAAAAGAAGCTGGAAGAGTTATCACACGTGGTTTTGAATGAGGAATGCTCTGCAGTTCTTCAAAACAAACTACCTCAAAAGATGACTGATCCAGGAAGTTTCACCATACCTTGCCTAATAGGAAATCTTTCCGTCAGTAATGCGTTAGCTGATTTAGTGCAAGCATTAACCTTATGCCTTATGCGGTTTTTGAAAAATTAAACCTAGGTGAGCCTAGACCTACCTGTATGAGCATCCAGTTAGCAGACCGTTCTGTCAAATATCCGAGGGGCATCGTTGAAAATCTCTTAGTTAAAATTGACAAATTCGTATTTCCCGTTGATTTTGTGATCCTTGACATGGATGAGGACAAAAATGTTCCTTTTATCCTAGGTCGACCTTTCTTAGCGACTGCTCGAGCCCTCATTGATGTTTATATAGGCAAACTCATTCTTAGAATAGACGAGGAGGAAGTAACTTTCGATATAAGCCAATCCATGAAACACCCTCAACATCATGATGACTCACTCTATTACGTTGATGCTTGTGATTCGATCATAAGCCGTCATTTGAAGGAAGCCCTTCAAAATGAAGCTTGCAACACCCAATTAATAGAAGTCCAAATCACTGAACATCTGTGAGAACCAAATCATTCCAGAACTTGAAGTTGACAAAACATCATTTCATCAAGAAGCATTTGAGATCATTGAGCAAGACTTAGAACCAAAAGCCAAACCTTCTATCGAAGACCCTCCAGTTTTAGAGCTCAAAGAACTTCCATCTCATCTCGAATACGCTTTTCTTGAAAACACATCTCAACTTCCTGTCATAATCTCATCCGCCTTATCAATTGATGAGAAGAACAAGTTGCTCAATGTGCTTAAGGCACACAAACGAGCAATTGCATGGAAAATCATGGACATCAAGGGAATCAATCCATCCTTTTGCACTCATAAAATATTGATGGAGGAGAACTTCAAATCCGTCATTCAACCTCAAAGACGTTTAAACCCGAGCATGCAAGAGGTGGTGAAGAAAGAAGTAATCAAATTGCTCGATGCCGGTTTGATTTACCCTATTTTTGATTCGCCTTGGGTCAGTCCCGTCCAAGTTGTGACAAAGAAAGGAGGAATAACTGTTGTAACTAACGAGAAGAATGAGCTTATTCCCACTCGTACGGTTACAGGATGGAGAGTTTGCATAGACTATCGCAAACTTAATGACGCCACAAGGAAAGATCACTTCCCTCTTCCTTTCATCGACCAAATGCTTGAGAGATTGTCTGGAAAAATGTTCTATTGTTTCCTGGATGGTTTCTCAGGTTATTTCCCAATTCCTATTGCTCCCGAAGATCAAGAGAAGACAACATTCACCTGTCCATATGGCATATTTTCTTATCGGCGAATGCCCTTTGGATTGTGTAATGCTCCTGCTACATTTCAAAGAGGCATGGTAGCAATTTTTCATGACATGATTGAACACTCAATGGAAGTTTTCATGGATGATTTCTCCATCTTTGGAAACTCATTTGAGCAATGTCTTGAAAATCTAGAAAAGATGCTGGTTAGATGTGAAGACTCTAACCTTGTTTTAAATTGGGAAAAGTGCCACTTCATGGTTACGGAAGGAATAGTGTTAGGACACAAAATCTCTCGAGCGGGGCTTGAAGTCGATCAAGCCAAAGTCGAACTATTTCTAAACTTCCATATCCCACGACCGTGAAAGACATCAGAAGTTTCCTAGGACATGCAGGATTCTACCATCGTTTCATCAAAGATTTCTCAAAAATCGCTCGACCAATGACTCAACTTCTGGAGAAAGACGCGCAATTCGTATTTTCTGATGAATGCATTAGTGCATTCAAATTGCTTAAGGAGAGACTAGTAACTGCTCCAATCATGGTTTCTCCAGATTGGACGCTGCCATTTGAACTCATGTGCGACGCAAGCGATTTCGCGGTAGGAGCTGTATTAGGACTGAGGAAAGACAAGCAATTTCACCCAATTCATTATACGAGCAAAACCCTAAACGACGCACAAGAAAACTACACTACCACCGAAAAAGAACTTCTTGCGGTAGTTTTCGCATTCGACAAATTCCGCTCGTATCTCATCCTTTCAAAAACAATTGTTTACACCGATCATGCAACCTTTCGTTATTTGTTCAACAAACAAGATGCAAAGCCGAGATTGATTTGTTGGATTCTTCTGCTTCAAGAATTTGATATCGAAATTCGTGATAAGAAAGGAGCGGAAAATCTAGCGGCTGATCATCTCTCGCGTCTTGAGGATTCAAGTCCTTCACAAACTGAGGAAGCCAAAATAAACGACAATTTTCCTCACGAATTCCTTATGCACATTCAATCCTCAATCGATGAACATCCTTGGTTCGCCGATTTTGCAAATTACTTAGCAAGTGGAATCCATCTCAAAGGAAAGACTTATCAGCAAAAGAAGAAGTTCTTTACTGATATCAAACATTACTATTGGGAGGACACGTATCTGTTCAGAATCGGTGCAGACCAACTCATCTGAAGATTTGTATACAGAAGTGAAGCAGAACAAATTCTAAGGCACTGTCATGAAGGACCACAAGAGGACACCATGGAGCAACCTTAACAGCCATGAAAGTATTCGGCTCTGGATTTTACTGGCCCACGATCTTCAAAGATGCTCATAACATGGTACGCACCTGTGATGCATGTCAAAGAGCAACCAATATCTCAACACGGGATGAGATGCCTCAGAAACAAGTTCAAGTATGCGAGGTATTTGATATATGGGGTATCGATTTCATGGGGCCATTCCCGGTGTCATTTGGCAATCGTTATATCTTGGTAGCAGTTGATTACGTTTCAAAATGGGCTGAAGCTCAAGCCCTGCCTACTAACGATGCCAGGAACGTTGTCAAATTCCTTAAGAAACTATTTTCTCGTTTTGGTGCCCCCAAAGCTCTGATTAGTGACCGAGGAACTCATTTCTGTAACAATCAGCTTGAAAGAGCAATGGCACGTTATGGAGTTCACCATCGCTTTACAACTGCTTACCATCCACAAGCGAATGGGCAAGCCGAAGTCACTAACCGAGATAAATTCAAACAAATCCTTGAGAAAATTGTAGGTCAAAATCACAAGGACTGGTCTACCAAGTTAGATGATGCATTATGGGCTTTTCGAACAACCTATAAGACTCCCATCGGCACAACACCGTTTAAGCTAGTTTATGGGAAGTCGTGTCATCTACCTATAGAACTAGAGCACAAGGCCTTTTGGGCACTTAAAGTAGCAAATCTGGACCAAGACCTTGCAGGAAAGAATCGATTCCTACAAATTCATGAATTGGAGGAATTGAGGGAACAAGCGTACGAAAACGCTAGGGTTTACAAAGAAAAGACAAGAAAATTCCACGACGCTCGATTAAAGAGCACAAAACGATTTCATGTGGGAGAACGTGTCTTACTGTATAACTCTCGTTTACGTTTATTTCCCGGAAAACTGAAATCACGTTGGTCTGGACCTTATACGATCGAAAACGTGTTTCTGAATGGTGCCATTGAAATTTATAACCATGCAGGTTTAAGTTTCAAAGTAAATGGTCATCATTTGAACCGTATAACGATGGACCAACCAAGATTCCTTCGGAGGAATTACACCTCCGCCCCGACGAAAACTAAGTGTGGGGAAGGGTCATGCCGAAGACCCGAAACTTAAACACGGCACCTGTACATAAATTTTTCTCAATTTTTGGCAATTTCTAGGACTTCACAAGCACAAGCACGGGGTCGTGCCTCATCAAGCACGCCCCGTATCTCTGACAAATTCTTTCCATGATCTCCGCTGATGACTCTGGAACGTTGCAGGTCGAATTTAAGACGAATTTTGACAAGCACGGGGCTGTGCCTAGCCAAGCACGCCCTCGTGTTCACTTCCCACGACCTGTGTATAAATACCACACTTGTTCCATTCTTTCATCACACCCATTCCTGCTTAATAACTTCTGAAAAAATGAAAGAATCAAGTCACGGAAGCTCAAACTGGAATCCTGCGAAGAAACCGTGTTTTGAAACGCGAGAGCCAACTACTCAAGAATATTTCTTCAAGATGCATGAACTAATCAAGCAACTGACTGAAATGAACCTCATTGCTTCCTAACGCTTAGCTGAACTTATCCAAAAAGTTCAACAGATGAGAGAGGAACTCATTTCCATTAACCGGCAGCTTGCGGAATTGAGCAACCGCACTTTTCACTATCCCATGCCAAACCTTCCACACGAAATGTGTGGAGGTTTCTTTTAGAAGCATTCCGTGATGTTAAGTGCGCTCCGTGTTAAAGAGTCTGTTTTTAATGTTTCAGATTCTCGGCTTTTAACGTATCGTGTAACCGTAGGACCTTAGGAAATGTAATTTTCAATTTTTCTTGTGTTATTTAACTATAGGACTATTTTCGTATCTTTTCTAATGATTTGGAAGTGATAAAACTTAACCAGGAAAATACATAACACGCGAAACTGAAAATCAGAACAACAAAAGACTGAAACCGAACGATAACTCATGAGCACGCCCCCGTGCCTAAGGAGGCACGCCCCCGTGCTCGACAAGACATGACACCACCTGACATTTTTCAGCCTTTTGTCTTGTTTCCCATCAATTTTGCATGTTAAAACCCGAGCTTATTTGCCTGCAAAGTCGTATCCACCTTCAATTTAATCTTGTTTTCCATTTTTCTTTCATCTTTCCAAGTGTTCTTGCAAGAGTAATTGATCAAGAGGTTAGTATGCTAATTCCTATAATTATGAAAGTCATTTACATGTAGTTAGGTGATTAGGTCTCTAAACAACCGAAATCCTAGCAATTATGTGTAAACACTTGTTCTTAAACGTGTTATGGAATGATGAATGCTTTTAACCTACTTGTTCATGTTTATTCTTGTAGTAGATTAGTGTTAATTAGTATGTTTAGTTAGATATTAGTATGTTTAATTAGTTAATTAGTTGTTTTCTTTTATTGTTAACAAGACTATCTTCATAATTCGTGGTGAAATCTTTGTTAATCATGTTCAAGTTACAAGAATTCTCAAGTGGTGTAAAACAATATATATATTTTGAGCATCTTGAATTATTAACAAATGATTAAAATGATAAATGTATAATCTTTGATTTTTAAAGCAAGAAAATGTTAAACTCATGATTAATCAATGATTTACAAACAAAACCATGATTGCTCGAGTCAAGATTTCATGCCTAAACATGTTAACCGCACCCCCATGTTTTACAAAGCGCACCCCCATGTTCAAAAAATTTTCCTTGGATGATAAATACTTAACTATTTTTGAACATGAATTGAATCATTATGATGTTATGTCTTGAAAAACATATGATTTTCACTAACATCATGAAACTGCTTAAGAAATTTGTCTTGTCTAGATTAACTTATTTTTAAAATTTCAGGATCAAGGATCATCCCTACTTACATTTGGAAGGGAGCCGCGAGAGATGGTGTCATGATAGACTTCAAAGATTGCTACAAAGGGTCGAAAGATCCCATTTGCAAGCAGATGAAGAAACACTAGTGGCAGTCGGACAGCTAGAAAGATATAATAATTTATTAAGTGTTCAGTGGTAACGTTTATTCTCACAAAATAGACCTTTCGTTTATGAACTAACTCTTGAATTTTTAGCATCTTTTAAATTTAGCATGAAAGACTCTGACCCTTGGGATGATAGTGCAGTTTCATTCAGACTAGCTGGGCATTGGCATAAAACATCCATTGCCTTGTTCGGTGTCTATCTCGGAATCTACACGGAACAAGAAATGGAGGAGGAGGCAATATCTGGAATGCCGGCATACCATACCTTCCCGGACGAGGAAAGTAAAGACGCGGAAAGTGGTGCAATGAGGAAAGCATTTTGGGAGCGGATTGGAACCGGAGGGTTCAACTCGAGTAAAACAAAAAGCAGTCAGATACGAGACCCGCTGCTGCGATACATTATCGGTTACTCAGTCATTCCATAACAGCTCGTGGTCAAAGCGAGGGAGTTGTTAATTTGAGGGACTTGTTTATTTTATATTGTATGGTTAATCAGTTGCCATGTAATATTGGGTATTTGTTTTGTAATCTTTTTGCCAGGAATGCGATTGCAGGTGCTCCAACACCCATGTTTGGAGGAAGCTGGATTTTGAACTTATACGAAAGCTATGGTTATAACACTGAGGGAACCGTAGGAGTGATGTCGGGACTGTTAGACTTGAGCATTTGTACAAGTATGTACATGGTGACAAGCCTACCAAATGGGCAGCCGAGATTCATGGATAAGAAGGACAAATCTGGGATCCGGCGGATCCCGAAGAAATAATCATGGACCTCGACATGCCGATACAGCCGGAAGGAGCCGGAGCTGGATCTTCAAGTTCACGTACAAGGGAATTCCCAACCATGTTAGACCTTTATGAGTCAATCCAAACCACCAGCGACCATGCAAGGCGATCATTTGAATATGCCCAACGAGCCTTCAACCGAGTCGAAAATCTGCATTCCCGAGTCGATGACCTGAGCAATGA